>CM040425.1:12282249-13482249 GCA_022702705.1 Papilionanthe hookeriana x Papilionanthe teres | reverse complement strand
ATGCTGAATTTCGGCCTCTATATATAGAGGTGAGCAAAGGACCAAGAGGTGTGTAAGCATCCCTTCAAAAAGTGTCCAGGTTCAATGTATCTGCGCCATTTGAACTAGCTCGCCGTCGGCGACGAACTACCTCGCTGTCGGCGAGGCTTCTAGAAGATCTTCAAACCGCGCTAGCTCGCTGTCAGCGGGCTCGGGCTCGCTGTCAGCGAGACAGTTATAATTCCTTCAGAAATGTCTCCTCGTAGCCTCGCCGTCGGCGACTCAGCACAAATTTCATTATTTTCTTCCTTTTTGCTCCAAATTCACTTCTTTTTATGATTTTTGCTTTTATCACCTAAATTCTCCATTCCTGCAATAAAATAAAGAAAATACCTTTCTTTAAAGTGCAATTTCATCAAAAATATGTATGAATTTCTTAATAAAATTTTCAGTGATCAGTGGTCTTTCTATATTTATCTTAGTTGAGGAAATAGGTTTTTCTAATTCCTTAGGAATTTCTTCCAATGGTCTTTCAATCTCCTTATCCTCATCTCTCAACTCAAAGTTCTTTTGAAACATATCCTCAAATTCTCTTCTAAATATTAGTTCGATAACTTTATATTGCTCATCATTCATCTGCTTAGGGTTTATCTCAGGGTCACTAGGTAAAATCTCTGGGTGGTAACTGTTAAATACATTAACAATCTGCTCTAGTTGGTTTTCCATATTCCTTATTTCATCCCCTTGACTTTCCAACTGACTCTGTATTTGATTAATATCCTCTCTAATAGTAATTTCTTCTCCTCATTATGTTGGTTGAAATTAAAATTATAAGGAAAAGAGAGTTCATCGTTAAAATCACCCTAACCATTCCAATTACATGTCTAATTGAATTGATTATCTTTCCAAAATTGTTTTTCTCCTCCAAAATTATTATTCCAGTTAAAGTTCAAATAATCTTCCTAACTTGGGTAGTAATAATCGGAATAAGGATTATGTGTCTTATGTCTACTTTCAAAAAAGTTAGGCTCAATAAATTTTTCAAATAATTTTTTCTTAATAACTGGGGGACCTTGAGGATAACTCTTTATGTATTGATCTAACTTCCTCCCAATATCTACATCCTGAGAAATTAAAAGATTAAGCATATCTTCTTGAAATTGTGCCACTCTCTGGGGGTTTAATCTTTTGAAGCTACTAACATTATAATCTAAATCTAAAAATTCATTATATCGTTGATCCACCATTTCTACCTTAAATTCATTGAGTCTTTTTTGATTCATCATCCTCTTAAAATTTCTCTCTAAATCTGAGTCATAAAATTTAAGGTCTACAGCTCCTGAACTACGCATTCAAATGTAAAGAGTTAACTAATAGGACAAATATCTAAATTATTTTTGGTATTTTAGATTTTTCTTAAAAATAAACACACAATAATTAAACACACTATATAATAATACTATATAGTCTTTTAGGTGTAACTGAAATTCTCCTAAAGTTCTTACTGAAGCTTTCCCAGCAACGACGCCAAAAACTTGATGCGCCCTCGGTGTGTGCTATTTTTTTTGCTTGATTTATATTTTTATGTACTTGCACACACTAGAGGTTCTACGCAAGTATCGATATCATTCAAGTTAAACATGGTTATATTGGAGCCCCGTTTATCGATCCCACAAAGAAGCGAGGTAAGATGTCCATAGTCACAGTTCTAGTCTACTACTATGAGGCCATAGATTGGAATTTCAGATAAAATGGTGTTTTATCTAGAAATTACTCCTAAATTCAATTATCAAATGTAAGGATAATAACTACTCCTAAATGCAAGATAACACCATTTCTGGATTAATTGGTTTGGAGAATTTTGAGATGTTAAAAACTTTTATTCTTATGTAGCGAATTGGATAATGATTAGGAATGTGATACATTAAATATTGTATATGCTAAATTGGAGCAATCCTATTCTTAACCCTCTTCTGAGTGTTATAAAGAACATTGACTAATCTAATATTTAGTCCTTAAATTTGTAGTTAGGCTGGAAGGATACTAGCTCTCACTCTAGAGCGCTCCCACTCCCCTTCTCCTAAAGGATAACTCTCACTTTAGTTTCCAAATACTAGAACCGAATTGGGGATTTTAGTCTGTCACCCTAAAATATCCAATTCTACGCCCATCAAAGTATATTTTCATATTTATTTGCACTCAACCCCCGTGGAATTCACCATCTATAGAATTTGAATGTGGTTCTACTTTGCTGAGAATTACACCACCCTCTCGGATCTTAGTGCAATTACAATGAATTTTAACATTACAACGGGCCCACATTGTAATGAAAATGAAGTGCAAGTACAAACCATCACATGTATAATTAAAACATCTTCTAATAAGAATCCACATATCCTAAACATGAATCTTACTCAAATTAAAAGAAAAATAACGGCATAATCTTCTCATGCCACTATTCCAAATATGAAGAAAGAGTAAGAGAAACACATCACAAAGCACAAAGAAAACACAATAAAAAACTTATCTACATCAAAGAAAATCCACTATATAAGTGTATACAAAATCATAAGATAAGGAAGAACACAATACTTAGCTTTTTCGCCTTGAAAGAAAGATGAAAATCTCTCTCACAAAGTCTTCTGCTGATCCATGCATTACTTGAACATTCAATTACATATTCTCTCAAAATCTTCTCACCAATTTATCCAAAAAGGTAGAAATCTAAATTTCTACTCCTATTCATAGATCTCTAAACATTCTACACATTTTTCACTCTCACACACCACCTTTTCTGACATAAAATCATTAAAATATAGTGTAGGGATGAATTTCCCAAGTGGTGCTTCATGAAACCTTCCAAAACGAGTCCAAATTCAGTGTATATGGCCAATAACCATCCCTGGTGCTGTAGGTGCCATTTTTGGGTGCTGTCTTCACCCAAAAATGTTGATCTCAGGATTCTAGAGCCATCGGCGCCCTAACAGGCACCGTCGGTACCCATTATGCGCAACTCCATCGTTTTGCTTTGTTTTGCTCCTTTTTTGCTCCTTTTCACCTCATTTCAGTTGTGTTGCATTCCTAACATCTTCACCTACAAGAAAAGCATAAAAAACTTTTATTTAAAGTGTAATATCATTTAAAAATATGAAAGTAGTTCAAAAGAGATTAAGCATAGAAAGACATATCGAAATTTGTTAG
Organism: Papilionanthe hookeriana x Papilionanthe teres; assembly: GCA_022702705.1. Lineage (NCBI taxonomy): Eukaryota > Viridiplantae > Streptophyta > Magnoliopsida > Asparagales > Orchidaceae > Papilionanthe > Papilionanthe hookeriana x Papilionanthe teres. The sequence continues at coordinate 13,479,069 of CM040425.1, read as the reverse complement.
GCCAAAATTTTCTTTCTTGCTCATTTTTGCTCCAAATTGTATTTTTTTGCTTATTTTTCTCCAAAAGTCCACTTCATGTAACTAAAACCAAAATGATGCAAAATACCTTCTTTTAAAGTGCAATAGCGTTAAAATTAAGCATAAAATATATATGAAAAATCATGCCATTTTAAGGCGTTGTTGACCTCATTTTTGATGAGGTCTTCTCTTCTTCTCTTTAGTACTTAGGATCTAGCCTTAGGCTTTTCCTTTGACTATCTTAGAGGATTAGAATTGGGACCCACCACTTAGAAATTCAAACCACTTCCATACTCCCTGCAAACTCCACAAACTTGACTGTAGCCCCTAATCACCTAGAGGGTTGAAATCAAATGTGGAAGTTTAAAGGATGAGTTCCTATAGGACTCTTTGGCCTTAGGACTGCCCCAGGTGGCCCGGTCCGGTGAAGGGCCGACTTACACATGCACTACATTTATACACTACACTTTCACACACCTCCTAAAAACACACCCATACCCAACTTGACCTCCTGACTCATAAAGGTGATTCACATGGATGGTCCTTAACACCTAAGCCCTTGGCTAAGAGGGTTAGGAACAACATAATGGATGCCTCAAATGAGTCCCTTCATGGCTCATGTGGACTTGATATGGCTTCATGGCTCAACCAAAATGATTTTATTCCACCTACATTCACCCAATCTTCAATTTTCCAAATCTTCAATTTTCCAAATCTTCAATTTTCCAAATTTTCAATTTTCCAAATTTTCAATTTTCCAAATTTTCAATTTTCCAAATTTTCAATTTTTGACCCCCGGGACCCTACACCCGCCTAGCCTACCCAAAACCCTTGAAATCCCCCAAAATTTCCAAATCACCCAAAATTTCCAAATCACCCAAAATTTCTCAAAACCAATCCCAAACATTTCCACATTACTCAAATTGATCATCCATAGCCAAAAATACCAAAAATTCCAAAAATACCTCCCAATACCCTCCAAATACCCAAAATACCCCTCTTGACCCAAAAATCCAAAAATTCAAACAATTCCCAGAAAATTCCACAAAATCCCAAATATTCCCCATTTCATTTTGTTCAACTGCACCATGAGCCAATTTTGACAATTTACCTTACTTTTGTCAAAACCCCCAATTTGACCCACTTTAACCCTAAGTGAACCCAATGTCAAACCAAACCTACCCAATTGACCCAAATCCTGGTCCAATTGAATTCTAAACTTCAATTCAACATTCCAAACACTAATCTAGACCAAATCCAAGTCCAATTTGATTGACATTTGGATCCAATTTCACTTTTGGCCTTAAAGCCCAATTTGGACCCATGACCCAAACCTTGCCCAAACTCACCCAATTTAACTCCAATTAACCCCAAATCTTTTCCAAACCTCCCTTAACATCCCTAAAAGCAAAACCCTAACATGATTTGCCCAAAATTTAGACCCAAACCCCACTCAAATTCAACCCAAAACCAAAAGGCCCAATTTTGACCTAAACCCAAACCTAACCCAAATAAGCCCAAACCCCAAAATCAAAACTCAACAAAAGCCAAAACCTCTTTGAAACACTCCCATAAACATTTCCAAACATTTATTTTACATCAATTTCAACCCTAGCCCAACATTGGCCCAAGTTAGCCCAATTTGACCTATATTGGCCCATTCACCAAAAAAGCCCAAATTCAACCCAATTCAAACCCAAATCACTCCCAATTTGCTTCAAATCACTCATGACACATCTATGAACTAAACACAACATTTGTTTGGCCCAATACTTTACAAAATTCCCATCCATAAATCTATTTTTAAACCAAAAGCCCACTTACATGAAACCTTCCTAAAAGCCCAAATTTCATGCTAAAGCCCATATGATAAATTCTTCTCATCATACCCTTAATTAAAATCATCCTTAAGTTCAAATCAATCATCAAATTTTTCCAAATTAAGCCCCATACAAATTCCCATTAAATTACCAAAATTTCTTAGATCCATTTTCATGAAATTGACCAAGCTTTTCCCCAAGCCAAAGATAAGCCATGAAGCCATGCATGAGCCCCATAGGAGCCATGAGAGCCATGGAATCCACTTTCCACCTCACCAAACCATTAATGGTAAGAGAGAGGGTCTCTTTCTTAAACCCTTTTTAAGCCCTTTTTACCTTAAACATGATACACTCTAAACCATGTTTAGCCACCTCACCATGGATGGGGACTTCACTACCACAATTCAGTCGATCCAAATGATTCCCCCTCAGCCAAGGTCAAGCCTTGGATGGTGAACCAAGCACAAATACTTGGGTTGACCTAAACCAAGCCAAAATCACCCCTTTCCCATTCCATTTCAATTCACCACCTTTACACATGGAAACCATCAATTGAACTCACAGGAATCAAGCTCTGACCTCACTGACCCTGATGGTGACCAATGCTTGGCAGGCCAGGCACCGGGTCGCCGGAAAACACCACACCCGAGAGCTCACATGTGAGCCAACTTTGGAATTCCACCTTGCTGAGCTGCCCCATGCCCAATGGCCACCATGGCTGTTCTTCCCATGACCAGAGCAGCTGATCCCAGCCCTTGGCCATCCCTGTGAGGCTCTCCAGCCACCTCTATTTAAACCCGACCCCCTCACGGCCATGAGAAGAGAGTTGCACAAACCTTGCCGAAACTCTGCCAAAATTGTTCCAAACCCTGTCTATACTTAGAGCAGTTGATCCCCAGTGTCAATTTGCCTTAATCCCCACTGACAGAATCCAATTTCTCAACTGAAATTTCACCCAAAACCAGGACACTTTGCCACAGTGAGCCAAAATGCTTCCTAGCAGACTTCCTCGCAGCACACCCTTTGCCGGCAGAATCTCCTCTCAATGACGACTTGCCAGACGAACAAATAATGAGCTTAGAAGACCCTGATGATCGACGTTGGGAATTATATTTCGACGGAGCATCTTCAGCCCACAAAGACGAAGAATCGCAAGTGATAGTGCCCGGTAAGGCAGGAATCAGATTAATCTTTATAACACCGGAGCGGGGGATGTTAAGATACTCCTACCACTTGACGAAGCAAGTGTACAAACAACGAAGCGGAATACGAAGCCCTCATAACAGGACTGGAATTAACTATTCAAATGGGGATAACAGACATCAACATCTACGGGGATTCGCAGTTAATCATTCAACAGATTGCCGGACAGTACAAAATTTTAAAACCAAGACTCGAGCAATACTTCCAGTATGCCATACAGCTGTTGGAACAGATTCCGAATGTGATAATCTACAAAATTCCTAGAAAAGAAAATGCTTTAGCAGATGCGTTAGCTCGCCTCGCAAAAGAATTTGCTTGTTTGCAAGATGAGTCATTAGAAGTGTCAGTTCACGGACGTCAGGTCCTATCACAGCTCGACATAGACACAATACACAAATCAGAAAAAGAAGAAGAATCAGTTGCAACAGTGACAGAAAACACAGAAGATTGGCGACAGCCACTAATAGATTACCTGTAAATAGGAAAACTACCCGACGATAGCTCATTAGCCCATCAGATTAAGAAAAGAATTCTATCCTACACATTAATAAATAATACATTATACAGGAGGTCTTTTGACTAGATGTGGCTAAGATGCCTGAGCGGGTCCGAGGCTCATGAAATTGTTAAAGAGGTGCATTCAGGACTCTGTGGCGCTCACCAGTCAGGTCTGAAGATGAAAATGAAAATTAAAAGACTAGGGTACTACTGGCCCTCGATGATGACCGACTGCATGAAAGTAGCCAAGAGCTGTCACCAATGCCAAGTGCATAGAGTGGTTCTACACCAACCTCCAAATGTGTTACATCCGACAATTGCGTCGTGGCCATTTGAATGTTGGGGCACAGATATAGTGGGTCCAATAGAACCACCATCTTCAAAAGGACATCACTTCATTCTTGCGGCTACAGATTACTTTTCCAAGTGGGCAGAGGCAGTTCCACTCAGAGAAGTGAAAGCACACCACGTGCGACAGTTTTTCAAAAACCAAATTGTCTACCATTTCGGAGTGCCGCGCAGGATCATCTCAGATAATGGGTCAGCATTCAGAAGCACACAAATCAACAATTTTGTCAGGAGACACGGAATTGACTGGCGATATTCAACAATTTACTACCCAAGAGCAAACGGCCTGGCTGAGGCTTTTAATAAAACTCTCGTTCAAATTTTAAAGAAAACTTTGGACTATAATAAGAGAAATTGGCATGAAAAGTTATTAGAAGCCTTATTGGCCTACCGGACAACCTTCAGAACTCCTACTCAAGCTACACCTTATGCTCTGGTGTATGGGTCCGAGGCAGTGTTACCCTTAGAGGTCCAGCTTCCTTCACTCAGAATTGCAGTCGCAAACAAGATCACGACAGAAGAGAATGCCAAATTACGACTAGAAGAATTAGAAAGCCTCGAAGGGAAAAGACTTGCAGCGCAGTAGAATTTAGAACTATACCAAGATAAGATGGTTCAAGCCCATGACAAATTGGTCTGCCTGAGAACCTTCAAAGTTGGTGACTTAGTTCTTGTTCTCAAAAGACCTATTCTTGCACACCGCAAGATAGGAGGAAAATTTGAACCCACTTGGGAAGGGCCGTTTGTGGTTGAAGCAGTATACTCAGGAGGCTCCTACCAGCTAGTGAATTGCCAAGGAGAACGACATATGCTTCCGATCAATGGACGATACTTAAAAAAGTATTACGCTACCTGATGTTTCGAAGGAATGAATTCTTCATCCCTAGAAGCACGGGCGAAGTAGTTACTTATGATTGGTTCCGAACCCAAAAAATAATAAAAAATGTGCTAAAATAAATAAAATCATGATAATGAAGTTTTCCTTGTTTTCTTTTCCAAATCACAATCTCTTTCCTGATCTTATCCCACTTCATTCCTATTAAATTTAAAAATATAAGAGTAATAAAAAAACTGTCTTTAATAAACATTTTCTTAATGTTCTTGTTCTTAGTACAGCCCCTGATCCTTTTCCTTGTCTTTTCGCAGGGAAATGTCGAACGGGCGGTTGGGTCCCGAACTTTAGAAATGGCGTAAGCCTTGCACTCGACGAAAAGAGGATGAAAGATGGAGCGATAATCAAGATTGACTCGGACTTCGCACCAGCAGGCCTATAGTACGAGGAAAGTGACTGGGTCCCGCTGATCGAGAGGAACCGCCGATCGGACAAGAATGAAAGTGGGTGGCCCAAGACACCAATCCAAGCAAGCAAGAAAAGGAAAACAAGCACCGAAGAAGACAAGAAAATCAAGTCTCGTAGTCGCTACACAGAGAGCGGAGCTTGTCGGCGCCGCGCCCACGAGATTCGGAAGTACGGAGAGCTACTCTCACAAGCAACTCAACGAAGAAATAAAAATCATCGTATCCGCAAGATGTTAACCAAACTAGCAGCGGACCGACGCGACGAGGCGAGTTGCTACGCCGACACATATACTTCAAGGACGCCGAGCTCACCGAGTACTCGAAAGAAGGAGACCAGCTCCTAGGATAACAGAAGAAACCAGGGAAATCTCAAGAAAATCAGAAGAAAGAAGGCCACCACGCCACCAGATAGAACCACCAGTAATGCATAACCTTGTTACAGAAGCAACCCCGGAGGATGTCCCGACGGACATCATCCCCGAGGAGCCGAGGTATGCAGGAGAACGTGAAGGGATTGAGTCGTATATCCCACAATACGTCACTGTGCCCCGCCATTTGCAAATTATTCCGGAATATGAGCTAGAAAGAATGCGGAATGTCGAAAAGAAAACTTTTGAATACTTCGAGAGAATCCGAGGTAGGAGGATCAATATACTAGAAGGCCTCGAGCTACATACGGACGTGTTCTCGGAATACGAACAACAACAAATCGTGGACTCGCATTCGGGATTTGAAAAGAATGGGCCGAGCGGGCCGCCTAAGAGAAAACACCTACTCGTAACCCCGGAGATGGATGCCGTGGAAAGGAAGAATTACAATACAATGCGGATGTCGCTACAACTTCGCAGAAGACAGAAAGGGAAACCCACCGGGAATACTCCGTCATGGCCAGGTGGATCCAATTCCATTGGTCATCAAAAGAATGGTAAAAAGATTGATAACATGGAGTGTACTGCCAGCAGATTGCATACCCAACAGCTGCATTATTAACATCTACAAGCAAGGTGACTGCATACCCCCTCACATAGATCACCACGACTTTGTCAGACCTTTTTGCACAGTTTCTTTTCTGAACGAATGTAATATCATGTTCGGATCTGACCTCCGGATAGCGAGCCCGGGTGAGTTCCGAGGGCCGGTGAAGATACCATTACCGGTAGGTTCCGTCATGATACCGAAGGGCAACGGAGCAGATGTCGCTAAACATTGCATACCGGGAGTACCGATGAAGCGGATCTCAGCTACTTTCAAAAGGATGGACGACAAGAAGACACCTTACCACTTCCAGCCGTGACCGGAGCTAGAGAGCCTCCGGCCTTACGAGCTGTGAGTTACATGGAAAATATCACACCTCCAACGTACATCCATACGGCATCCTTGCCAAGGATGACTTGGAAGGTGATGTTATTGACCACGTACCTCACTATTTAGACATGAATTTCTGACAGTTACTTTTTTTGGATGGATCGACAAAGATCATACATAGTCCATTTTGAATCTACATGGATTGTATGAGATGTATTCCAGATCGAGTTGTATGATGTATCTTCAATATGATTGGAATGAAAGTGACCATGTCACATTTCTGGCCTCCACCTCTTTTGTGCAAGTTGACTGAGAAACGCCATTAAAGTTAAATGAACTTCGAACAAAGAACAAAAAAGAAACAAAAAAAAAAGAATAAAAGAAAACTTTCCTTAAAAATCTAAAAATGATGAACTTCAAATTCACATGAACATTAAATGAATGATAAAATAAATTTCAATTGTTAAAGGACAAACAAAAGGAGCACAAATTTTAAATCAAGTTCAGATTCAATCTTTCCAAATTTCAAATCAAATTTTAAATCAAATTCAAATTCAATCTTTCCAAATTTCAAATCAAATTTTAAATCAAATTCAAATTCAATCTTTCCAAATTTCAAATCAAATCTCAATCAAATTCAAACTCAACCTTTCAAATCTGAAATCCAATCTGTTCTATTCTCTCCCTTGTCTGGGATGGAAGCGGTTGATTCCATTGACACGGATCGAGTCTGATGGCGAGGAATTGTATCCAATCAAAACCAGCAACTTTCGATCAACTCCTTTGAACGGGGTATGTAACATCTACATATTCCCTCCTAATCTATTTCCTTCCATGAAAGTCTTTTACAACTTTCATGAAATTCTCGAAACACCAAAATTCCACACTTTTCAAATCAACACTACAAATCTTTGCAAAGTCAATGACTATTCAAATTCAAACTTTTGGGGTTGAGGATTTTACATCAGAGACTGCATTGCTTTAGGATCCTTTCCCTATTGCAATGAAATACATCAAATTCAAACTTTTGTTGTTGAGGATTTTACATCCGAGACTGCATTGCTTTAGGATCCTTTCCCTATTGCAATGAAATACATCAAGTTCAAACTTTCGGGGTTGAGGATTATACATCCGAGACTGCATTGCTTTAGGATTCTTTCCCTATCGCAATGAAATACATCAAATTCAAACTTTTGGGTTGAGGATTTTACATCCGAGACTGCATTGCTTTAGGATCCTTTCCCTATTACAATGAAATACATCAAAAAAGCAAACTTTTGGGTTGAGGATTTTACATCTAAGACTGCATTGCTTTAGGATCCTTTCCCTATTGCAATGAAATACATCAAATTCAAACTTTTGGGTTGAGGATTTTACATCTGAGACTGCATTGCTTTAGGATCCTTTCCATATCGCAATGAAATACATCTAACTCAAACTTTTGGGTTGAGGATTTTACATCCGAGACTGCATTGCTTTAGGATCCTTTCCCTATTGCAATGAAATACATCAAATTCAAACTTTTGGGGTTGAGGATTTTACATCCGAGACTACATTGCTTTAGGATCCTTTCCCTATCGCAATGAAATACATCAAATTCAAACTTTTGGGTCGAGGATTTTACATCCAAGACTGCATTGCTTTAGGATTCTTTCCCTATTGCAATGAAATACATCAAAAATTCAAACTTTTGGGGTTGAGGATTTTACATCCGAGACTGCATTGCTTTAGGATTCTTTCCCTATCACAATGAAATACATCAAAAATTCAAAATTCTTGGGGTTGAGGATTTTACATCTGAGACTGCATTGCTTTAGGATTCTTTCCCTATTGCAATGAAATACATCAAAATCAAACTCTTGATGTTAAGGATTTTACATCCAATACCTCATTGCTCTGAGATCTCCCCTCATTGTAATGATTCAATCCAATCAATTCAATTTTCTTTTAAGGTTGAAGATGTTACATCTAAAACCACAAAATTCCAATTCTCATTTCAAATCAAATCCCTTCAAATTAATTTTAACAAAACTTCAGTCTAAATTAAAACTCAAGCTAAAATCTAAACTTACACATCAAAACTTAAACTGAAACAAAATAAAATCTAAATTGAAATTCCCCCAGATCATGTGATTTGGGAGTCACCTCCTTTTCCTTCCCCCAGCGAGAGTTCAGGAATCTCTAGTCACAGAGATATACTTGACACTCCCCAGAGGAAACTCTTCTACTTCGTACTAAGTTTGTCACTTGGACATCTGTGTTGGTTTTGTTGATCGCTTCGGTCAACACCAATACGCGCGGTGTGCTCCGTTAGCTCACCACACCTATTGGGGGTCCATTTGTTGACCTCATTTTCGATGAGGTCTTCTCTTCTTCTCTTTAGTACTTAGGATCTAGCCTTAGGCTTTTCCTTTGACTATCTTAGAGGATTAGAATTGGGACCCACCACTTAGAAATTCAAACCACTTCCATACTCCCTGCAAACTCCACAAACTTGACTGTAGACCCCTAATCACCTAGAGGGTTGAAATCAAATGTGGAATTTTAAAGGATGAGTTCCTATAGGACTCTTTGGCCTTAGGATCGCTACTGGTGGCCCGGTCCAGTGAAGGGCTCACTTACACATGCACTACATTTATACACTACACTTTCACACAACTCCTAAAAACACACCCATACCCAACTTGACCTCCTGACTCATAAAGGTGATTCACATGGATGGTTCTTAACCCCTAAGCCCTTGGCTAAGAGGGTTAGGAACAACATAATGGATGCCTCAAATGAGTCCCTTCATGGCTCATGTGGACTTGATATGGCTTCATGGCTCATGTGGAGTTGATATGGCTTCATGGCTCAAGCAAAATGATTTTATTCCACCTACATTCACCCAATCTTCAATTTTTCAAAATTTTCAATTTTTGACCCCCGGGACCCTACACCCGCCTAGCCTACCCAAAACCCTTGAAATCCCCCAAAATTTCCAAATCACCCAAAATTTCTCAAAACCAATCCCAAACATTTCCACATTACTCAAATTGATCATCCATAGCCAAAAATACCAAAAATTCCAAAAATACCTACCAATACCCTCCAAATACCCAAAATACCCCTCTTTACCCAAAAATCCAAAAATTCAGAAAATTCCCAGAAAATGCCAAAAAATCCCAAATATTCCCAATTTCATTTTGTTTAACTGCACCATGGGCCAATTTTGTCAATTTACCCTACTTTTGTCAAAACCCCCAATTTGACCCATTTTAACCCTAAGTGAACCCAATGTCAAACCAAACCTACCCAATTGACCCAAATCCTGGTCCAATTCAATTCTAAACTTCAATTCAACATTCCCAACACCAATATAGACCAAATCCAAGTCCAATTTGATTGACATTTGGATCCAATTTCACTTTTGGCCTTAAAGCCCAATTTGGACCCATGACCCAAACCTAGCCCAAACTCGCCCAATTCAACTCCAATTAACCCCAAATCTTTTCCAAACCTCCCTTAACATCCCTACAAGCAAAACCATAACATGATTTGCCCAAAATTTAGACCCAAACCCCACTCAAATTCAACCCAAAACCAAAAGGCCCAATTTTGACCTAAACCCAAACCTAACCCAAATAAGCCCAAACCCCAAAATCAAAACTCAAAGAAAGCCAAAACCTCTTTGAAACACTCCCATAAACATTTCCCAACATTTATTTTACATCAATTTCAACCCTAGCCCAACATTGGCCCAAGTTAGTCCAATTTGACCTATATTGGCCCATTCACCAAAGAAGCCCAAATTCAACCCAATTCAAACCCAAATCACTCCCAATTTGCTTCAAATCACTCATGACACATCTATGAACTAAACACAACATTTGTTTGGCCCAATCCTTTACAAAATTCCCATCAATAAATCTATTTTTAAACCAAAAGCCCACTTACATGAAACCTTCCTAAAAGCCCAAATTTCATGCTAAAGCCCATATGGCAAATTCTTCTCATCATACCCTTAATTAAAATCATCCTTAAGTTCAAATCAATCATCAAATGATTCAAAATTAAGCCCCATACAAATTCCCATCAAATTACTTAAATTTCTAAGATCCATTTTCATGAAATTGACCAAGCTTTTCCCCAAGCCAAAGACAAGCCATGAAGCCATGCATGAGCCCCATAGGAGCCCTGAGAGCCATGGAATCCACTTTCCACCTCACCAAACCATTAATGGTAAGAGAGAGGGTCTCTTTCTTAAACCCTTTTAAGCCCTTTTTACCTTAAACATGATACACTCTAAACCATGTTTAGCCACCTCACCATGGATGGGGACTTCACTACCACAATTCAAGTCGACCCAAATGATTCCCCTCGACCCAAGGTCAAGCCTTGGATGGTGAACCAAGCACAAATACTTGGGTTGACCTAAACCAAGCCAAAATCACCCCTTTCCCATTCCATTTCAATTCACAACCTTTACACATGAAAACCATCAATTGAACTCACAGGAATCAAGCTCTGACCTCACTGACCCTGATGGTGACCGATGCACCGGCCGGCCACCACTGTGTCGTCGGAAAACACCACACCCGAGAGCTCACATGTGAGCCAACTTTGGAATTCCACCTTGCTGAGCTGCCCCATGCCCAATGGCCACCATGGCTGTTCTTCCCATGACCAGAGCAGCTGATCCCAGCCCTTGGCCATCCTTGTGAGGCTCTCCAGCCACCTCTATTTAAACCCGACCCCCTCACGGCCATGAGAAGAGAGTTGCACAAACCTTGCCGAAACTCTGCCAAAATTGTTCCAAACCCTTCTCTATACTTAGAGCGGCTTGATCCCCGGTGTCAATTTGCCCTAATCCCCATCGACGTAATCCAATTTCTCAACCGAAATTTCACCCAAAACCAGGACACTTTGCCACAGTGAGCCAATCCTCAAATTGATCGGTCCTACACCTTCACCGGACCAAGAGGAGAAGTTTCCCACCGAAAGCCCCATCTCCAAGCCACCCAGCTTGCTCCGGCCTCCAAGCTTTGTGATCGACTCGTGGTCACTTTCATAGCTAGGCAATTCACCGCGACCGAGAGACTTCATCCGGAGCTTGCGGGATCCAATCGAAGGTGACACAACCCTCGCATCGAAGCCACACTTCTCTGAGCAAAGGTATGGCCTCACTCTTCTTCCCGAGCTTCTGAACATTCTCCATTTTTATTGAGTCAATTTCATGCCACATAAACCGTATGGATGTGTTCATCTTCTCGAGACGAATCCATAAAGCATAAGAACGTTCAATTTGGTCAAGTATCGAGTGAGATCTTAGGCCTAGAAGACGGACGGCTCTCGGGTAAGGATGCCTGGGGACGATGAACGGATGCCGTTCATTTAATACACGCGCGGACGGACGGCCAGGATCGCGTCGGATGAGGAGACGGAATGATACAGCGGGCCCCCGGAGCGCTGAGTTGGATGGCGGCGTCGAATCGGAGAGCGCCACGCGTCGTTTCGGAGCTGCCGAGGTAGACGCGGCGCCGCGTGGATAAATAGAAAATTAGGGTATTTTCTGATTTATTTAATTCCCTAAACTTCAAAAATCCATAACTTTGTGTAGGAAAATCAGAAAAATAAAATAAAAATACCCTCTTGCTCAGTGAACAGAGGAGAATAATGTGGAAAAGAAATCATTTAATTTCATCAAGTATTTTATTTTTAATGATTTATTTCCCTTCTACATTCTTTTAATTCTCCATGCATATAGGAAATTCACAATGACATGAGACCATAGGGCTTTTGAAGCCTCTGAATTTAGGAACATTCCTTGAATTTTCCAAAGTCAGAGGCCATTCCTATGAGAAGTTATTGATTTTTCAAATTCATGTTGCTGTTTTGAGTATTTTAAATCTAATAATTAGCTTGTTGTGAAATAAATTCGAGGAAAATTTGGTGATGTCTCTTATGACCAGAGGACCCTAGGAAAAATAGGTTTTGAATTAGTTTATTTAAAATAACCCTAATTGGCTTAAATACCCAAAATAGCTCCTTAATTAATTAGAGCTAATCATACATCAAATTGACTTGAAATCAATTCAACACTGACCTTTAGGATCAGAGGAACCCACCATAAAAATTTGAAGTCAATTGGACTTGGTCAGCCCTACTAAATGGGTTGATTAAGCCATTTAATCAATTTGAATTTCAAAAATTCATAACTTTTAAAATACCTTTCAAAAATTCACCAAATTTGTTTTGTAGCCTCTCTGATATCTGGGGAATTTAAGAAAATTAAAATTTCAATTTTCTAAAAAAGTTGATTTTTTGGTATTATTTTAATATTTTAATAATTAAAAAATAATAAAATTCATAAAAATAATAAAATTTACCAAAATGTCACATTTTGAATTTTAATCACTTGGGAACAAATCCCATATTTTTCTTAGGTCTATTTAATGAGATATTAAATTTTAAAGCCCTAGGGTAATTTTAAAATTAAAAAAATTTATTTTCTAGCATTTTCACTAAAATAATTATGATAAATCAAAGAAAAATCAAAAAAATTGTAAAAATTTATTCTCTGATTTCTTTGATATCAGAGAGATTTTTGAAGAATATAAATTTCATTTTTCAACTTTACTTTATTTTTAAATTAATTAATACTCCAAAATTTAAAATAATTATAATAAAAATAATATAATTCAAAAAATCACCAAAATTGGTCCAAGTGGTCCTCTGGTTATTAGGAATGTTCCATAATTTTCTTAAGGACAGAAACTTTCCCTTGGTCATGTTATTAAATTTTCCTTGGAAATCCTTATTTTCTACCAAAAATAATTATATAAATAAATTAAATACAGAAAAATCACATTTTCTCCTCTCATGTCTTTATTGACATATGAGTGAAATCACATAAAAATTTCAAGTTCATTTAAGCTCAATTTAGTGAGTTATGAAATTATTAAGCTTGAAGGGCAAAGTGGTAATTAAAATTTTAACCCTTAATTAAAACTTTAGGTTTAATAAAATTAACAAGTAAAATATTTGATCTTAATCTGATTTGGATGATTGAAATTCAAATAATTAAAGGGTAGAAACCTACTAAACAATTTAAAGATAATTAAAATAAACCTTAATTAAATAATTGATTAAATTTGAAAGAATAATAAAATTGGAATTATTAAATAGGGATATTATTAGGAAGAGATTATTTCTTTAATTTAAAAATCCCTAAATTAATCATCTCAATAATATTCAACCCCCAATTAAAATGATAATTCAAATTTAAATTTTAAAATGTTAAAGGACTTAATCATTAAAATTAAATTAAAGAGTTAAATTATTAAACCCTTTTTAAATTTTTAATTAAATTAAAATTAAAAATAAAATTAAATTAAAGATTAAATTAAATTAAATCAAACAAATTAAATAAATTAAATTAAATTAAATCAAATAAAATAAAATAAAATAAATTAAATTAAATTAAATTAAAACATATTAAATTAAATTAAATTAAATTAAATTAAATTAAAATAAAACAAAATAAAAATAAAATCAAATCAAATAAAATTAAAATTAAAATTAAAATTAAAATTAAAATTAAAATTAAAATTAAAATTAAAATTAAAATTAAAAATTAAAATTAAATTAAAATTAAAACTAAACCAAATTAAATTAAATTAAAGTTAAATTAAATTGAATTAAATAACATAACCTAAGACATAAAGAAATTAAATATAAAGCAACTTGAACACTATTCCAAATTTAAATCCGATAACCGAAATTAAACTAAATCACAAACCATTTGAACACCAATTTGCCTCGAAAACTTTGGTTATCATAACTCCTAAACGTAACATTAAATGAAATGTTACTTCACTTATAGGATATTCAAATGTCCTAGTTCACTGAGCAAGATAACAAAACTTGACTTCTCGGACGATTAATTCATTTGTTTAATTAAATTCATTTGGACTTAAAACAATTCCAGCAATATTGAAAAGATGTTTAAGATTCTTCTTAAGCACTTCCTCAATATGATAGGATGTTTATAAGAACAATTGAAATTAATTGTTCTTTGATGAAGAAAATCGTCCTCAAACCAAAACACAAGAACCTAGACGTCATAGGAAATGACAAGCTATAGGATTAGGAATTTGGTAGAAAACCATAACCCTTCCCTTAGCTTTACATAGGAACTTGCTTAAATATTCTAATTGTGTTTTAAGTGCAGCTTGGGATGACGGGAAGACCCTCCAGGTACGCTTTTATTTTATTGCAATTTACCTTATTGTAATTTCTATAATCGCATCGCATTTACTTTTCTTGCATGATAAACAACTGTTGCATGAAAACCCACACCTTCAGGATAGTCCCTAAAACTGAAACCAAAACTAAATTAAAAGTCATTGCAAGATAAAATTCACCGCCACAACATTTCAAAATATAAAACAACTCAAAATTTAATCACAAACATGTAACACAAAACTACAATTACAACTAAATTAAAACGTCTTGTTGGATGATCGGGAATACCTCTGATGATGTAACCTACGTGTTGCTAATGGGATTTCCACCGGTCTAAATGAAAGTGTGGAACTCATTTAGTTGAGTTTAGCAAATTCATCCGGACTAAGTGAATCCGATAAAAATAACGATGCGGAAGGATGGAACCGTGGGATCTTAACCGGTATTGTTATAATCAACTTTAAGATTTGTTTTAAATAAAACATAAAAAACACTTGGAAATTAAGATTTTCTCTAAACAAAAACACTTTTCTCATCTCCTGATTTATGACTTCTATAATTAAACCTCTGCAACAACAAGGAGCTCGGAGCATGGTGGGCAGCAAGTTCATCGTCATCAGCAAAACCTGAGTCTACTTCAGCAAAACTTTCCTAGAATTAAATAACCAATTCATAGGATTTCGAGGTAGTTTGCCTAGTGCAACATAAATCCTCAATTCTTCGTTAGGAATTTGCATAGCAAATTAAGCCCTAACCGGTCTTAGGACTCCGAGGTAGTCTTCCGATACGATATAAACCCTCACATCTTCGAGGCTATTTGTATGATCATGTCATACAAATATAAGTCCTAATTAATTAAAATTGGCAAGATCAAAACATTAAATAAATATTAGGACTTTCCTAAATTCAAGCCAAACAATAGGATAGTCGGGAAATTACCGAAGTTCGCTTCGAATCTGTAATTTCTCCTACCTTTCTTCCTTTTGAATTCCCAAAACAAAATGTTCCAAACTCGATCCATTCCCTATTGAAATTCCAAAATTCAATCCCTTGAAAACTTAAACTTTGAAATTCTTGAGAGCAGAATTACCGATTATTATCGAGAGTTTTCTTAGGTGATTCCCGTCACTTAAGATGTAATTAACTATAGGGGCTTGCCCTTATAGGAAATTTTAAGAACCCAGGTAATATAAACCTTGTTTAATGCTTTCATATTAAGCAGGGGAATTTGTCGGCTTATAAAATTGGTTCGCAGACCAAACGGATGTCACAAACCTTTCTAGTTTATCTAATCGAGCCCCATTATCAAGCAGTGTGTCTATTCTTCGGGGTAGATATACGGTTTGTGCTGTGGCGCTCATTTATGTGAACTATTTGGGATGTGAAATCAGTTTGATTTCATATCTTAAAATTTTCAAATTTAAAATTATTTTCAAAAAAATCAAATACTATTTTTCAAATTATTTATTTAAATTAAATTAAAAATTCACCGCACAATTTCTGTAGGCGATCCCTTTTCAAAATAAAACACATAACCTAAAAAATATGCCGACAGGCGTGTCACCCAGCAAAATATGACTTGATACCCATTAATTCACACTTCTAATAAAATACCCTAGTCTACTTATCCCAAACTCGATGCTCAGAGGTATGGGCCTTGGATAAAGTTTCTAAACCCTTGTAAGCACTCCGGGATATTTTGAATGCCGCCAATGGGATGTTGAGGCTAGTTTAAGTTGAAGGTGGTAAGAGTGATGATGAGAAAGATATCTAAGTATGTGAGGAGAGATGTATATCTTAATCTGAGGGTACAAGGGTCAAAGATTAGCATCACTGCCCCTAACACTAAGTAAAGAGTCACTCTGACCCTTAAAGACTGCTGGTGATCCCAAGTCTCATAGTGTGACTTTGTCATGGATTGTGTAGTACATATAATATATGAAAAGCATATTTTTGCATGATATAATGAAATTTTAAAATATTTCTCTGAATGTGAAATTAAGGAATTTCAGAATGTCTTTATTGGCCTGTTCATGTGTCAGTCACACCATTCGGGTTGAGAATTACCCTTTTCTAATCGTCTAGCTGGTGACCCTTTTACACTGTGTTGGGACTCACATAAATAATACTTACGGTTGCCAATGAAGTTCCTTCAAAAAAGAATTTCTAGGTCCTTAGTCCTAATTTTGAGCTCCCCATAACTCAAAATCTTACACCGTTCTTTCATATAAGGCATTATGTGTTTGCTCTACCTGCTCATGTTTTCCTTGGATTTTTTCCCATGCTTTACTACACATTACTATGTTATGTTTTGTAGTAGTCGTAGAGGCCCAAAGACATAATTTTATGTTTTTTACTTATTTTACTGCACTTTTACTACCTTTACAATTATGCACATCTTTATATATTTTCCAGACTTTAGGGTAGAGAACAGATTTTCGGCTATTTTGGATGGATCACTATATCACATAAATGCACACCCATAATGATAATAAAAATAATAAGATTAATTGGACTAAAGATAATTAAAATTGGAACATAAGCCATGAAACTATAAACCATGGAGCTAATACAATAAAGAGCTCGAAGCAAACTTCACAGGTAGCACGTCAAAGATGCAAGTGAAAGATAGAGGACTTTCACCAGCAAATCATGATCAACTTTAGCAGAGCCCAAAATGTACAGAAAAACATCTTTAAGAGACCAAAATAGTCTTCATCAGCTAACCTTCCCTAGAATTAAATAACAAGCCATAGGACTTCGAACTTGTCCATTTAGTGCGACGTAAATCTTCATCCCATCTTTTGGCTTTTGGACGATTATGTTGTCCAATATAATCCCAAAATCTTCTAGGATTTAAAGGTCATCAATTAGTATGAAATAAATTCTCGTATCTTTCAGGCTATTTACATGATTAGGTTTCTTGAAAGTGTATGCCCTAAATAATAAAATTTGCTAGGTGAAACAATAAATAACATCTCCTTTAAATTTGAAGCCAAACAGTAAGATAGTTTGGGAAGTCACTGAGTTTCTCTTAGGATCTATGACATCCTCTACTGTTCTTCCCTTTGGATTCCCAAAATAACTGTTCCTACTCAATTCACTCCACTTTGATTTTCCATGTATTATCTTGAAAACTGAATCTTGAATTCTTGAAGCTAGAACCTTTGATCATGTTTGTGAGTTTTTTTAAGAGACTTCGGTCACTTAGGATGTTATTAACTGTGGTGGCTTGCCTAGGGAACTAAAGAACCTAAATAAAATAAACCCTACTTAATTCTTATATTAAGTAGAGTAACCTGTTGGCCGTACATAAGGTTTCACAAGACTAAATGAATGTCATATACTTCTAAGTTTATATAGTTGAGTTTACCTTCAAGTGATACACTTATCTCTCGAGAGGGTGTACCACTTGTGGTATTCTACTCTGACCACGACTTGTTGACGTAAAGCAATATTTCAAAAGTATTTTCATTTCATTTACAAAGTATTATCAGCTTAATAAGAATGTAGCCAATCTATACACAAGTATACGTATTGATCAAGTAATACAAAGCTTAAGTGGAGTCCTGATTATCGATCCCATAGGGAGGAAGCAAACTGATCCACCTTAAAATTACCAAAAATTTTATATCATTTTTAATTAGTAATTTAAGGATATTACGATTCAATGAAAGGTCTTTCTTATGTTTTTGGTTGTAGGTACAAGAAAATGAGTTTTTGAAGAAAAATAGTAAAAAAAAGGAGTAAAAGGAGAAAAAATGAGCCTAGTGAAGAAAAGAAGGAAAACAGGCTGATTCTGGTATCTAGGCGCCAGACACACGACGAGTAGATTCTAAAGAATTCTTGGATGGTTTTGTGACGGTTATTGATACTTTCAAAACAATCTAGAAGTTTATGGACAAATTCCCATATGTTATAAACAAGATACAATGCAGTTTTTCAACAAAGAGGTGCGACTCAAATATGAAGGGACACGTCCATTTGTGCAAGAAGCTGGGGCCTAGGTGCCACAGTTACTTTCTAGAAGATTCATTGAATGTGGCCAAATTTTGAAGAGGTGCCTTAAACAAACCCTGGTCATTTTTGAGTCATTTTTGAAGCTCTAAAATATAGGACTATTCTACAGTAAGGTTTGTGGAGTGTTGTCATTGTGTTAAAGTTTTGTTAAAGTGTTAGAAGTGTGTGAAGTGTTCTTAGAGAGTCTTTCTCTTTACTTTTACTTACTTTAGTGAGAGTTTAGTGTGTTTTAGTGAGATTACTGGAGTTGGAGTCTTGTTAAAGTCAGTTGGAATCAGAGAAACTTTGAAGGATTACTTGGATAACATTCCAGATAAGTATTTACAACTTGGTTCTAAAGTTTTATACTTTGAATTTGGATTATATAAATATGATTTTTTGTGTGAATCAGATGCTTTTTGAGTAGTCTTCTTCTCTTTCTCCCTACAAATACGAAATGATTTTGTTACAGATCTAAATTGGTTTTGAGAACTTTGCTTCTTTTTCTTTCATAATTTGTGATGACACTTTACCTGATTTTCATTTACCCTACAATTTGGCCTCTTGTATTGTTGAAATCTGTAGAGAATTCTTAAGATTTGACCTTCTGCTAAGAGTTCTTAACTTTTATGTGTCACATTTCTCTAGGAAAGGTATATTGTAAATCCTTGAAGGGGGAAGTGCAAATAGATAGGGAGATAATCTTTGATGAGCGTAAAATTGATTATGTTTTTAGAGTGACAGGCTAAATTCTGTTAATATGGTTTAAAAGAAAGGTGATTGGTCACAAGTAGGCCATATAGTAGGCACCCTGGGGTAATCTAGAAGTGAGAGCCTAGAATTAGTCCTACTAACAATACATCCTGAACCAATCTTTAAAACTAGCCAATGTTCTTTGCTGCTTGCATAAAGAGTTAAAGAATATGTATGCTCTTATTTGTCACAATACAACATTCTCAAAGTTCTCAAGCTAATTTAGTTGTCTACTAATCATGAAATATTTCGTATGGGGGATGAATCTTTGTTTATTGTGTTAAAACATTTAAATTACTTACTTGCAATTTCTAATTGAATAACTTGCATATTTTTTTATTTTTAGTTAATTAATTTTTAAGTAGACTTTTAAATTTTGTATTTAAAATTTTCTTTCTTTTGCTTTACATAGTTTCCTCGTTGGATCGATATCTAGGTTTTTAAAAAGATAACTCTATATTACTTGAAACAATACGTATACTTGCATAGTACCCCTAGTGTGCGATTTATATTTTCAAAACTGTAATCTTTAATCATCGTACATTAGCCGCTTATTCTGATTTGAGGTCTAGTTTGGCCATAATTTTACAAGCTCTTTTACTTGCGTAATTGCGGTTGGGTCAAGTTTTTGTCTTCATTGCCGGGGACTACATAAATTAAAAAAAGAAAAAGAAAAAAAATATAAAAACTAAAAACTATATATATATATATATATATATATATATATATATATATATATAGGTTTTTCTGGATATGGATGGAAGAGGAGAGAGAAGCTCCGGGTTTTATGGAGGAATTGAAGGTGATTTCTTCATTTGAAATTGTTTCCTGTTTCTGATTCTTCTCAATTTGATTTCTGATTTCTGAATTCTTACTTTGAATTCTAAATTCTGATTTATGGGTCTGTTTATTCATTTTTTGGATCTTCTTGAAAGTGGTTTCTTCTTCTGGTTCTTGATTTTCTTCTCTAATTTATTTGTGATTCGAATTTCCTTACTATTGGCTATGGACAATTTAACTCCCAAAGCTTCTTTTCTGGAAATTGCTAGTGGTGGATTGGTAGAACAACATGATAAATTAATCTTTCCACAAAATTATCATGACTCGGCTGCTGGATATGGTAACTGTCCATTTATTAAACAGGTGGTAAAGAAGGATGGTAAGCTAGCCCTCATCTTCTCTGATAATGAACTGTCTTCCTTGGTGGATTTGCATAAATTCACACTGCTTGGTAAGTTTCAATATGGGCATCCTAGGATGGAGCTTATAAGGAAATATTTTGAAGATTTCAAATTAAAGGGTAATTGGAAGGTTGGTTTATTTGATGGTAGACATTTAATGATCCATCTATCTAAAGCAGAAGACTATGCTAATTTATTCTCCAAGAAAGTGATTATGATTGAAGGGAAGTACATGAAGATCTTGAAATGGTCTCCTGATTTTGATCTAAATCAAGAAGCACCTATTGTTCCTGTTTGGGTTAGATTATCCAATCTGAAACTTCATTTCTTTAATCATCAAGTGATTTATGCTATTGGGACTACTATTGGAATGCCCATGAAACTTGATATGTCTACCTTTAACTTGTCTAGGCCTTCCTTGGCCAGAATCCTGGTTGAGAGAGACATTACACTACCTGATATTGAGGAAACTTGGCTCGGGTCCCCTCATAATGGATATTGGCAGCAGATTATTATGGAGCAGAAGCCTAAATTTTGTTATCACTGTAAGATGTTTGGACATTCCAAGGAGAATTGTTACAGACTACAGCCAAACTTAAAGACTTTCAAAGCTGCTGGTAATAATGATATGGGTGTTGCTGCTGTTACGAACATAGCTGCAGTAAATCCAGAAATGTCTAATGTTCAGAAATTACCTTCTGCAGTAATTAATATAACTGATGATGTGGTATTACCTGCTGCTGAAATTCCTTTCCTGAAAGGAATATTTCTGAAGTTTTTCACTCTATTGCTGAGACTGAAGTGATTCAAGTGGATTTATCTGATGTAGTTAATAATATGGCTGAGGTTCCTATCATTCAGCATAAAAATGATGATATGGATACTCAAATTGATATGGGTACTCAAATTGATGTAAATCAAAATTTATTAATTAATCTTTCTTCTTCATCTAAAGAGCTTAATGATATGGGTATTCAAACTGATAATATGGGAGTGAATTCATCTCAAGACTGCAATATTGAGCTAGCTACTATGCTTGTGGAGGCTGACATTGATAAAGCCCTTCCTAAAAAAACAAACTATCCTATTTTCCAGTGTAATGTACAGGAAGGTGATGCAGTTTTCACAAATACTGCTAATGTAGCAAAAGATCTGAACAATGATTGGGTTGTTCAGAAGAGCAAAAAGAAATCTTTGGAGCTGAGGAATCTATCTAAATCAAATATTATTCCTACAATTGCTTCTTCTTCTTCTAGGCTTACAAGAGGAGGAAGATCTTTCGCCAATGATTAAATTTTTGTGTTGGAATATTAGGGGGTGGCAAATCCTGGCTCCCTTAATAGACTTTTAAATCATAACAGGATCCATAAGTTTTGGGTAATTGTTCTACTTGAACCATTGGTGAAGTCAAATTTTGACAGATTTTATAAAAGATTTCAAGGATATAAATTTTTCTTTAACTCTTCTAACAAGATTTGGCTAATATGTAGGAAAGAGTTAAAAATTGATATTATTCAAGATCATTGTCAGTTTCTCGCATTTCCATTTTGAGATTGAACGAAGTCGCTGGCTTTGCTACATTTGTATATGCTTCTTCTTTTATAACTGAGAAAAAGGAATTATGGGATCAGTTACATTTTATTAGTCTGAATATTAAAAAAGCTTGGATTGTTGGGGGTGATTTTAACTTAATTGCTCATCCTAGTGAGAAAAAAGGAGGCAGAAATCCTAGGGTGCAGGATTTAATAAATTTTTCAAATAATATTAAAAATGCTGCTCTCTTTGATATTGGGTTTGAGGGGTCTCCTTTTACATGGAAAAGAGGTTTGATATATGAAAGAATTGATAGAATTCTAGTTAATAAAGAATGGATGGAGTTGTTTCCCATATCAAAAGTAAAGCACTCCGGTTAGAATGGGGTCGGATCATGCCCCTTTGTTAACTATTTTCTCTAATATTTCTGAAGTCAAGAAGAAAACTTTTAGATATCTAAATGTCTGGCATTCTCATCCTACTTATCAAAAAATAATTGAAGAGAATTGGGTTTGCCCGAGTGGTTTTATTGATGCTAATCCTATGATCCAACTATGGCAGTGTCAGAAAATGCTAGCTAAATCTTTAAATGCTTGGAACTGGAAGGAGTTTGGTAATATGAAAGATAATATTCTTAAAGCTGAGAAGCAGGTGGAGTTACTGGAAAAGGAGGTGGAGGAGGGAAGGTGTACAGAGAATCTACTTCTTGAGGCCAATGATAATTTAAATGATGCTATTCTGAATGAAGAACTGTATCTGATGCAAAAGGCTTCTGCTAACCATTTTCTATATGGTGACAGGAATTCCAAATACTTCCATGCTGTCATTAAATATAAAAGGACTCTGAATAACATTTGTAGTATTAAATCTGATCTTAAAGGCTGGATTTCTGATTACAAAGATATTGCTGAAGATGCCAATTTATATTTTCAAAAGCCGTTCTCTTTTAGACCTACAGATATGAATTTGTTCTCTGCCTCCTTGATGGATGATGGTCTATTCAAAGGTGACATATGCAAGCTGACTCAGGCACCAATTGAGGAGGAAATTTTTAACTCTATTAATGCAATGGAGGGTAATAAGACAGCTGGTCCAGATGGTTTTACATCTGATTTCTACAAGAAAAATAGGAATATAATCAAAATAAAGGTGATTTTAGCTGTGCAAGCTTTTTTTCAAGATGTTGAGCTACCTAAATACTTTGCTTCTTCTACAATTATACTTACTCCTAAGGATAAGTGTAAGAATGGATGGAGTGATTTCAGGCCAATCTGTATTACTTCTATATTTTCTAAAATTATCAGTAAGGTAATTGTGAATAGACTTCAACATTACTTAAAAGATCTGATTTCTGATAATCAAATTGCTTATATTAAGGGAAGAGGCATAACTGATAGTATTCTTCTTGCACAAGAATTACTAATGGATATTGATAAATCTTGTAGAGGTTCCAATTTAATGTTCAAATTAGATCTCTCCAAAGCCTTTGATTCTATCAGCTGGTCTTTTATCTTGGAGGGAGGCTTTGGTACTGAGTTTTGTAATCTAATTTCTAGGTGGATGCAGAATAACTACTACAGCATATTGATTAATGGTTGTAGTCATGGTTTTTTTCAAGCTGAGAGGGGAATTAAGCAAGGAGACCCCTTGTCTCCTAACATCTTCATTTTAGTATTTGATTACCTGTCTAGAATGTTAAAAAAGTTTCAGCTTAATCATCCTTATGTCCAATATCAGCATAGATCTAAATTATTGGTGAGTCATCTTGCCTATGCAGATGATGTTATTGTTTTCTGTAATGGCAGCAAGAACTCTATTAAGGGAATTATGAAAACTTTGGCTTCCTTTGAAGAAGTTTCAGGTACGGTATTCAATAAATCCAAATGTTCTTTTCTACCTAGTTCTCTAATGAAAATACATCATAGAAGATGGATTTCGGATTATACTGGATTTACAGAAGCAGCTTATCCTCTAAAATATCTTGGCTTTCCTCTGATTAAGGGTAGAAGGAAGCTTTCTCATTTTGATGAAGTGGTGTCTAAAGTCTCTTCACAAATTAATTGTTACTTTACTGAGAAGTATCGTAACTACTTTCCCACTTTATATTCTCCAAATTATTAGAATGAAGAAAAGCACTCAAAAGTTACTCTCCATTATGTTTAATAAGTTCTTACGTGAAGGACAACATAAAAATATGCATTTGGCTTCTTGGGAAAAACTATGTAAACCATTGTCTAGTGGAGGTTTGGGTTTTAAAAGCTTTTCTCATTTAAGCTTTGCCTTCTATTATAAACAATGGGTGAATTTTAGAGCTAATAAGTCTTTATGGGCTAGATTTATGCATGGCAAGTATTGCTTTGATACTCATCCCACTCTGATTAATGGTAAATTAGGTGATTCTATAACCTGGAAGGAAATGGTGAAGGTCAAAGAGTTTGCAGAAAAGTTGTTTGTTTGGGATGTTGGTGAAGGTCAAATTGACTTCTGGAGGGATACAGGGCTATTCAATGAACCCTTGTTAGATCAATGCTCTCATTCTACCAATATACAAGAGGTATCTGATAGTTGGTTGAATGAAGCTTGGAATGCTCACTTATTACAAAAGGAGGTTAATAAAGAGACTTTGAATAAAATTTTATCTGTACCCATTCAAGCTACAAAGAAGGATAAAGTAATCACTAAAAATGCTTCTCATCAAAGCCTTGCCAAGTTTATTTACTTATCTGGTAACTCATGGAGTGATACTAACTGGGGGACTGTCATATGGAATAAATTTCTATCACCTTCTCTATCCTTCTTCTGTTGTAGGCTATTCAGGAAGTTTTTACCTACTGATGATATTTTAAAGCTCAAAGGCTTAAGGGGACCTTGAAGATGCTTGTTCTGCCATTCTGATGAAGAAACCATTTATCATCTTTTTCTGAATTGTTCAGAAAGTCAATTGGTTTGGAATTCTGTGCTGGAAAACTGTCACACTAAGGCCAAGTTCTTTTTGTGGGATTCTATTGAAACTTGTTGGCTGGATTGGAGAGGTGATGGAAATTTCTATATACCTCTTGTTATATTTTGGTTCATCCGGTCTTCCGTAAATGAGCTATTATTTAAAAATATGAAGTTTTCTTCTCACTCGATCATTAATAATTGTTTGGCTTATCTTTCTAAGATAAGGAAACAGTTCAATCTTGAGAGAACTCAGGTGGTATCTAGAACATTGTTGGTTCACTAGAAGTCTCCTCCTATTCCATGGACAAAGATTAATGTGGATGGAAGTTTTAAAAAGGACAGAGCAGGTATGGGTATGCTGGGAAGAGATCACAAAGGTAAATGTTTATGGATCTTGGCAGCACCAATTTTTGCAAAGAATGCACTGGAAGCTGAAGTAATTGCCTTGTATTGGGGAGTAAAAGCTGCAATATTGAATAAACATCAATACATCCATATTGAAACAGATTCTGCCTTCCAAATTAACATTCTAATGAACAAAGCTGCTGCACCCTGGTACATTGTGATATGGATTCACAAAATTCTGCAACTTGCTTCATCTCAAATCATTACGTGGAGTCATATATACAGAGAATGCAACCAACCTGCTAATTGGCTTGCTATTAATGCTTCATCCTCAGATTTGTCTTTGTGTTGTCCCTATGTTCTCTCCAAGGCAAAAACATCATTTTTCTATGCTTTTAATCTTCTACTTTATGGGGATCTTCTCTCTATTCCTCATTCGAGATGTAATAAGCTTTTTAGTTTTAATAAGATTGTCCCTTTCCATAATATATATATATATATATATATATATATATATATTATAAGTATATTTTTGTGCTTTTATTAATAAAAAATATTTTCTTAAATTTTTATGCGAAGTCCAGGATCTGAAGGATTAATACCCTATAATTATTAATTAGAATGCACTGTAAGAAAAATTAGAAAAGAAAAATGATTTCATAATTTGCAAGAAATGACTAATATACCTCGAAATAATATTGAACAAGATATTGAAGAAAGTAACCGTTAAAATTTATAAAGACCTTTAAGAGAATATGCTAATCCTACATCTGATAAAATTCATTTAATCATTCAAATACCTACTGTAGTAGCAAATTCATTTTAACTTAAACCTGCAATTATACAAATGGTCCAAAATAATCAGTTCGGAGGATCTCCTACTAAAGATCCTAATTTTCACCTTACTAGTTTTCTAGAACATTGTGCTATTGTAAATATGATAATGTTTCTGATGATGCTATTAGGCTTAGAATTTTTTCCTTTTTCTTTAAGGGATATGGCTAAGATGTGGCTAAATTCGTTAGCAACGAGTCTATTAAAACTTGGAGAGAAATGGCTCAAAATTTCTAGTTAAGTACTTTTCGTCATCTAAAACTACAAAACATAGAAATGATATAACCTCATTTACTCAATATGATGGAGAAACGATTTATGAAGCTTGAGAACGATTTAAAGAACTCCTATACAAACATTTTATAATGGATTAATATGTTCTCTTAGATCTATAGTAGATGCTGCTGCTGGTAGTTCTTTAATGGCTAAGTCATTTGATGAACCTTATGCATTAATAGAAGAAATGACAACTAATAATTTTTAATGGCATTCTGATAGGGTAAATCCTAAAAGAGTAGCTAGTATTTAAGAAAATTAAGACTTTTCTATTTTAGTTTCTCAAGTGGCTGCAATATCTAAGAAATTGGATAATTTATCTCAATTATCACATCTAAGTAATGATAATAGGAAATACTATTGAATCTCAGACTTTAGAAACATTGTAAGCTATCGCTAATAAAACTAATAACCTATATTCCAATTACTATAACCTAGGTTGGAAAAATCACCCTAACTTAAATTGGAATAATGCAAATCCACAATGAGGTAATAACTAACCTAATCCAATTGGAAATTGGAATAATCAAGGTAATTCTAACTATCGACCTTTTATCCTCCTGATTTTAATAATAAACAATTTAAAGAAAAGAAATTGTCTATAGAAGAATTGATTTTACAAATGAGTAGTTAGTTGCAAAGTCAAAATGCTACTATAAGAAATATCAAGAATCAAATGGGGCAAATTACAAATGTAATTAACAATAGACCGTAAGGAACACTTCCTAGCATTGTTGAATTAAATCCATGAAAAAATGGAAAAGATCATGAGCAAATTAAAGCAGTATTACTTAGAAGTGGAAAAGAACTTAGGGATGGAAAATAAAATAAAATCCAAAAAGAGACTGAAGTGGTAGAAGTTGAGAAGCCTAAGAAAATAATACCTGAGAAAGAAAACAATTTCCATCTCAAGATGAATTTGAAAAACCCCCACTCCCATTTCCACAACGACTGAAACAACAAAAATTGTATCAACAATTTTTGAATTTTTTTGAGGTATTTAAAAAGCTTACCATTAATATCCCATTTGCTGAAGCTTTGAAACAAATGCCTAAGTATGCTGAATTTATGAAAGATATTCTTAACAAGAAAAGAAAATTTAAAGCTTATGAAACTGTTGCATTAAGTGAAGAATGTAGTCCAATTATTCAAAAAAAGCTTCCACAAAAGCATAAAGATCTAGGAAGTTTTTCTATACCTTATGCTATAGGAGACAGATTTCATGGAGAAGCCTTATGTGATTTAGGAGCAAGTATTAATCTCATGCCCTTATCCATCTTTAAGAGGTTAGATCTAGGAGAAATATCTCCTACAACTGTAACCTTACAACTAGCACACCGATCTATTACTCACCCGAGAGGAGTGATAGAAGATGTATTGGTGAAGTTGGATAAATTTATTTTACCTATAGATTTTATAATTTTCGATATGAAAGAAGATAAAGAGCTTCCTATTATTTTAGGAAGACATTTTCTTGCTACCGGACATGCTGTGATTTATCTACAATAAGGGGAGTTAACCATGAGAGTTAATGATCAAGAAGTAACATTTTAATGTTCCTAAATCAATGAGATATCCTAACAATGAAAATTGTTACAGAATGGACATCTTTGATTACATGATAACATAACATTATAAAAAAAAAGTCAGATCATTTCTAAAGAAGAAAAGTTTTTAGACCCTGAAGATTTAAATGATGAAAGTGATTTTTAAGAAGATGTAAGAGATACTCATTATATTAATAAAAATTGGGAAATATTGGATACAAGTAAAAGTAATGAATTCGAACCATAAATTGAAAAGGCTCCTAAATTGGAATTGAAGGGATTACAATCTCATTAAAAATATGTCTTTTTAGGGAATTCATTAACTTTACCTGTTATTATATCTTCTGAATTAACAACAGAACAAGAGATGAAATTGCTTGAAGTGTTAAGACTGTATAAAAAAGCTTTTATTTGGACAATTGATACTCTTAAAATATATAGTATTTTTATGCACATTTTTATACCTATTTTTGATGATATTACACTTTAATGGAAGATATTTTGTGTTTTTCTTGTAGGTATGATGAAAATGAGTGATTATGATGAAAGGAACAAAATTGGATCAAATTTGGAGCAAAGAAAATGAAAAATGAAAATTTGGGCACTGGCTGCTAAGCGCCGGCCTAGCGGCGCTTAGTCGCCACAGTTAAAAATTGAGATTAATTTGAATTTGGCTCCATTTTCAAAGGGGATGGGATGCAACTCTTGGTAGTAACTTCCATAACTTCCTTTGAGTGGCAAGTTTGAATGAAGGGGTGCGTTCTTTGGTGGATACGTCGAATCTAGACACATTTTGAAGGGACACCAAGGCACCTTTTGGTTTAATATTTAATGAGAGTCTTAGGAAATATTAGGGGCTCTTCCTTTGCATTTTGAAGGGCTATTCCATTGTATTTTTTACAGAGTTTTTATTTTAATTTTCATTAGGAGTAGGAGTAGAGTGTACAAAAGAGAAAAGGGTAGGATTGAAGTCTTCTTCTTCCCACTACTTTTCTTTCCTTTAGTTTAGTTTTTATTGAAGTCTGAAGTCTGTTTCTAAGTCATCGGAGTTGGGAGACCTGCTCTGAGAAGTAGTTTATTGAATAGTCAAGGTTTCACAGGAACTTCTTGAGTCTTGTGGAGAGGATTTTTAGATAAGTGTTTACTTTTGTTCTTACATTTAGTTTTTAATTAATAATTGTTGTGTTTGTTGTTTTTCTTATGGTTTTTAATTTCAAATTAATGTGTTTTTGTATTTTCTCAATGCATTCTGAGTAGTTTACTTTATCTTTTTCTTTCTTAAATTAAGAAGTAATTCATGAAAAATTGTTGTGGAATGTATATGTGTTTAAAGTTGGAAGAAGTTGTGGAAATTGATTCTATAAACTTTGTTTAATTTTTAATTTGGCCTGTTAAGATGTAAAATTTGTGGTGAGATTATGTAAGATCCAATGTGGTATTGTCTCATAAAAGTTAGAAAGAATCAAATGCAATTATATGGGTGAAAATTGTAGTTCATATAATTGAATGCAATATATTAGAAGATGTTTTAAAAAGTGGAGTAAAATTTGAGAATTATTAGTGTGACTGGCTTAAAGCCCCTAATTTGGTTTGAAGTTTTGAATTTTGTTATGAGAAGTTAGTCCTCAGGTGGAGGAAAATGAGGGAACTCTAGAGTGAGAGCTGGTATCTTCCTTGCCTAACCATGTTCAAAATGATAAAATTTTAAATTAACCAATGTTCTTTATAGAACCAAGTAAGGGTAAAGTATACATTTGATTCTATTTATCACAACAAATTTAAATACTTCCACAACATTACTTTCATAATTATTACTACTTTATAAAGGAAAAAAAAGATATTCTAGTTAATAGTGTTTTTCATACCGTGTTTACAGTTATTATCATTTTAATTTCTTGTTTGACTTTTATAAGAAAATTTAAAGAGTGAAATCAACTATCAAACTTTCCAAAATCAAAAACATACTTTCAAAATCCAATTTAAAAAGTAAAAAGATAATTTTCTTATTTCTTTAAAGATTTTTCACTTTCCCTGTGGGTTAGATATCTTGGGGCTTAATCAGAAAGTCCTATACTACTTGATAAACGATACATATACTTACGCAGTATCCACATTATAAATTATAATTTTCATATCAAAATCATAAGCATAAATATCGGTGCGGAGTCAAGTTTCTATCGTCGTTGCCAATTTTCATATCATATTTGTAAGTATAAAAACTTGGACGAACTAAGTTTTTGGCACTGTTGCCGGGGAATGAAATTAATTAAAAAGATAAAAATATAGAAAGAACTATCAAAAAAATAAAAAAAATTAAAAATACAGAAAAAGATAAAAATATTCAAGAAATGGCAAATCATCAAGATCAAAATGTTGGCATCCATCAAGAATTAAGACTTTTAAGAGATTATGTTAACCCTACAGTGGATGAACTTCATTGTAGTATTCAAAACCCTGCTGTAGCTGCTAATTCTTTTGAGCTTAAACCTGCTATTATCCAAATGGTGTCTAATAATCAGTTTGGGGAGCAACAATCGAAGATCCTAATTTGCATCTTGCTAATTTTCTAGAGTTGTGTGCTACTTTTAAATATGATGGTGTTTCGGATGATGCTATTAGACTTAGACTTTTTCCTTTCTCACTAAGGGATAAAGCTAAAATATGGTTACATCCGTTAGCACCTAGATCAATTAGAACTTGGGGTGAGCTGTCACAAAAATTTCTTGCTAAATATTTTCAACCATCTAAGATTTCTAAGTTGAGAAATGATATTACATCTTTTTGTTAGTTTTGAAAGGGAATCAATATATGATGCATGGGAAAGATTTAAAGGTCTCCTTAAGAAATGTCCACATCATTCGATACCAGATTGGTTAATAATTCAAACTTTTTATAATGGATTAGTTGGATCTCTTAGATCGATCATTGAAGCTGCTGCTGGTGGATTATTAATGTTTAAACCATTTTCTGATGCTTATGCTTTAATTGAAGAAATGACTACAAATAATTTTCAATAGACTTCTGAAAGGTTAAATCCTAAAAAGGTAGTAAGTGTTTTTAAAAATGATGCTTTTACAATGTTAGCAAATCAAGTTGCTACTGTTTCAAGGAAGATAGAACAATTTAGGATGAATCTTTCTCAGCCACATTCCATGATTGAAGAAAGTTCATTAGGCCAAATGGTTGATTCTTATTCTTCACTAGAAACTGTAAATGCTATAATTAAGCCTAACAACCCATATTCCAATTATTATAACCCAGGTTGGAAGAATCATCCAAATTTTAACTGGAATACCAATAATCAGGGTGGTGTTAAACAATAATGAGGGAATAACTAAGTAAACCCATTGAGGAATTGGAACAACCAAGGAAATAATAATAATAGATTAATTTATCCTTCAGGTTATAACAATGCTTTACAATTAAAGGAGAAGAAGTTGTCTATTGAAGAAGTGGTGTTACCTATGAGAAATCAATTATAAATTCAAGGAGCAACCATTAGAAATATTGAAAATCAATTGGCACAAATTGCAAATACCTTAAGTAATAGATCCCAAGGAATGCTTCCAAATAATACTGAAGTAAATCCAAGAGAAAAGAATAAAGAACAAGTAAAAGAAATTCAACTGAGAAGTGGAAGAGAAGTTGATTAGAATTGGAAGACAGAGTTCAAAAAGAAACTGAAGTAGAGAAAGAGGAGATTGAAGAACCAAAAGAGGATGCTCCAAAAGGTTTGGAAAGACCTGTTTCTCCACCTAAGGTTGATTTAGAAAAAAAAAACCACCTCCATTTCCTCAGAGAATTCATCAACAAAAGTTGGATAAGCAATTTTCAGAATTCTTGGAGATATTTAAGAAGCTTACTTTTAATATTCCATTTGCTGAAACCTTAGAACAAATGCCAAGCTTTGTGAAATTTATGAAGGATATTCTTAACAAGAAAAGGAAGTTTGAAGATAACGAGACTGTTACACTTAGTGAGGAGTGTAATGCAATAATTCAGAAAAAGCTTCCTGAAAAGCTTAAAGATCCTTTTAGTTTCACAATTCCAAGTGCAATCAGAGATAAATTCTATGGAAAAGCTTTATGTGATTTGGGTGCAAGCATTAACCTTATGCCTCTATCAATATTCAAAAGACTGGGACTAGGAGAAATAACTCCAACTACTGTAACTCTGCAAAAGCAGACCGTTCGATCACATATCCTAAAGGAGTTATAGAAGATTTTTTGGTTAAAGTGGATCAATTTATTTTTCCTATTGATTTCATTGTGTTAGATATGGACGAAGATAAAGAGATACCTATAATTTTGGAAAGACCTTTCCTAGCTACAGGCTGAGCCATGATAGATGTGTAAAAAGGAGAATTAACGATGAGGGTTAATGATTAGACTGTTACATTTAATATTTCAAAATCGATGAAACATCCTGCTAGAGGTAATGAAGATGAATGTTGTAGGGTGGATGTTATCAAATATTTGAGTGAATGTCATTTCAAATCAACTTATGAAGAGAAATTTGAAAGAGAAGAATTGGAACATAATCAAGAAGAGGAGTTGCTTGATTCTGAAGATTTTTAAGAGGAAAATTTAAAGTATGTTCGTGAAAGTTTTGAATTGTTGGATTTGATTGAAAAAGATGAATCTTATGGTCCATCAATTGAAAAACCTCTTGAACTTGAGTTAAAAATGCTTCCTGATAATTTGAAGTATGTTTTTCTAGGTGAATCCTCAACCTTGCCAGTTATTATTTCCTCTTAATTAACTGAAAAAGAAGAAGAGAGTTTGCTTGAAATTTTGAAGAAGCACAAGAAAATATTTGGATGGACAATTACTGATATTAAAGGAATCAGTCCTTCAATTTGTATTCCCAGAATTCTTATGGAACATAATTGCAAACCGCAAGCTAAACTCCAAAGGAGATTAAATCCTATCATGAAAGACGTTGTTAAGAAAGAAATCTTAAAATGGTTGGATGCTGGAATTATCTACCCTATTTCAGATAGTGCATGGGTTAGTCCTATTCACTGTGTTCCTAAGAAAGGAGGAGTGACTGTGATTGCTAATGAAAAGAATGAAATAATACCAACAAGACAAGTTACAGGGTGGCGAATATGCATTGATTATAGAAAATTAAATCTTGCCACAAGGAAAGATCACTTTCTACTCCCATTTCTGGATCAAATGTTGGATAGACTAGCTGGACATAAATACTTTTATTTTCTGGATGGAGATACTGGTTACCTCTAAATTCAATGCTCTTGAGGATCAAGAGAAAACTACGTTTACCAGTCCTTATGGTACGTTTGCTTTTAGAAGAATGCCCTTATTTTATGTAATGCCCCTGCTACATTTCAGAGATGTATGATGACTATTTTTTGTGATTTAATTGAAAGAGGGATTGAAGTTTTTATGGATGACTTTTCAGTGTTTGGAATTTCATTTGAATCATGTTTGGAACATTTATCTAAGGTTTTAAAACGCTGTGAAGAAACTAATTTGGTCCTTAACTGGGAAAAATGCTAATTTATGGTAGCAGGAGGAATTATTTTGGGATATCGAATTTTACAAAAAGGTTTGGAGGTAGATCCTGCAAAAATTCAATTTATATCTAATTTACCTTGCTCAACCAATGTAAGGGGAATTAGATGTTTTTAGGACATGCTGGAATCTACAAGTGTTACATCAAAGACTTTTCAAAGATTATAAAACCTTTATGCCGTTTATTGGAAAAGGATGCAATTTTTAATTTTGGTGATGATTACCTTAAAGCCTTTAAAACATTAAAAGAAAAATTAATCACTGCACTTGTAATAATTTCACCAAATTAGGAAAAACTTTTTGAATTAATGTGTGATGCAAGTGATTATGTTATTGGTGTTGTTTTGTGTCAGAAATATGATAAGATTTTCAAAGTTATTTATTATGCTAGTAAAGCTCGTAATGAAGCTCAAATTAATTTTACCACTACTGAGAAAGAGTTATTACCTATAGTATTTGCCTTTGACAAATTTCGATCATATTTAATTGGAACTAAATGTGTTGTGCATACTGATCATTCTGTTATCAAATACTTAACAAAGAAAAAAGATGCAAAATCGAGACTGATAAGATGGATTCTTCTTTTGTAAGAATTTGACTTTGAGATAGTAGATAGAAAGGGTTCTGAAAATCAAATTGCTGATCATTTTTCTAGGCTTGAAATTGAAAAATCTCTCTGTGTTGTTGAAGAAATTAATGAACATTTTCCTGATGAAAAATTGTTCACTGTTAATGAGTAGCATGTTCCGTGGTATGCAGACATAGTAAATTTTATTGTTAGTGATATTATACCCTATGGTTTGACATATCAGGAAAAGATGAAACTTCTGTCTGATGCTAAGACTTATTTTTGGGATGACCCATTTTTATATAAACAATGAAATTATCTTATAGTTCGAAGATGTGTACCTTTGGAAGAGACTTATGAAATTATTCAAAAATGTCATGATTCTTATTATGGGGGACATTTTGGAAGTGAAAAAACTACATATAAAATCTTACAATCTGGATTTTAATGGCCTACAATTTTTAAAGATGTGAATTGTCGGCATATTTTTAGGTTAAGTGTTTTGAAAAGGGGGTCGTCTACAGAAATTGTCGGCGAATTTTCATATTTTAAATTTAATTTAAATATATATAATTTGGAAAATAGCATTTGATTTTGAAAATAATTTTAAGTTTGAAAATTTTAAGATATGAAATCAAACCGATCTCACATCCTAAATAGTCTATATAAACGAGCACCACACCACAAACTGTAAATCTATCCCAAAGAATAGACACAATCCTTGATGATGGGGCTCGATTAAATAAACTAGAAGATTTGTGACATCTGTTTGGTCTGTAAACCAATTTTATAAGCCGACAAGTTTCCCTGCTTAATATAAATGAATTAAGCAGGGTTTATATTACCTGAGTTTTTAAAGTTCCCTATAAGGGCAAGCCCCTATAGTTAATTGCATCTTAAATGATGGGAATCATTTAAGAAAACTCTCGATAATGATTAGTGGTTTTTCTCTCAAGAATTTCAAAGTTTAAGGTTTTCAAACAATTAGATTTTGAACATTTCAAGAGGGATCGGATCAAGTTTGGAACAGTTTATTTTGAGAATCCAACGGAAGAGAGGTAGGAGAAGCTGAGGATCTAAGAGAAATCTTGGCAATTTCAAAAACTATTCTATTGTTTGGCTTGAATTTGAGAATTTATTTAATGTTTCAATCCTGCCAATTTTAAATAATTAGCACTTATATTTGTATGACACAATCATACAAAAAGCCTTGAAGATGTGAGGGATCATGTCGTACCAAACGACTTCCTCAGAATCCTAAGACCAGTTAGGGATTAATTTGTATAACATGATTATGCAAATGCTTAACGACAAAGTTAAGGATTTATGTTGCACTAGGCAAACTACCTTGAAATGCTATGGCTTGGTTATTTAAAACTAGGAAAGGTTTTGCTGATGTAGAATCCAGTTTTGCTGACGACGATGGTCGTGCTGCCCACTATGCTCCAAGCTCCTTATTATTGCAGAGGTTTAGTTTTAGAAGGTGAAAATCAGGAGATGAGGAAAGTGTTTTGGTTTAGAAAATTCTTAAAGTTCAAATGTCTTTAATGTTTTATTAGGGGAATCTTAAAGTTGATTATAACAACGCCGGTTAAGATCCCATGGTTCCATCTTTCTTGCACCGTTATTTTTATTGGATTCACTTAGTCCAGATGAATTTGCTAAACTCAACTAAATGAGTTCCACACTTTCATTTAGACCGTGGGAAATCCCATTAGCAACACGTAGGTTACATTGTCTGAGGTATTCCCGATCATCTAAGGAGTCATTTTAATTTAGTTATAATTGCATTTTTGTTGTTCTGTCTTTGATTAAGTTTAGAGTTGTTTTATATTTTGAGTGTTGTGGCGGTGAATTTTATCTTATTGTGACTTTTAATTTAGTTTTGGGTTTCAGTTTTGTGGCTATCTTAAAGGTTTCAGTTTTCATGCAACAATCTTGTTTAACATGCAAGAAAGGTAAAGTACAGTACATGTAAGTAACTTGCAATAAAATAAAAGTGTACCTGGAGGGTGTTCCCATCATTCCAAGTTACACTTAAAGCACATGTTAAGGCATTTATATATTTGCAAGAAAACACCTAGGTAAAACTAAGGGAAGATTTTGGTTGTTTATTGAAGTCCTAATTCTATAGCTAGTCAATTCTTATGACGTCTAGGCTCTTTTGTTTTGTTAAGGATGATTTTCTTCATCAAAGAACATTTAAGTTCAGTTGTTCTTCTTAAACATCTCATCATATTGAGAAAGTGCTTAGGACGAGTCCTAAACATCTTTTCAATACTTTTGAGATTATTTCGAGTCCAAATGAATTTCATTGTACAAGTGAATTAAGCATCCAAAAATTTAGTTAAGTTTTAATTCTTGCTCAGTGAACTAAGATATTTGTTTATCTTATAAGTAAAGTGACATTTCATTTAATGCTCCATTTAAGAGTTATGATAACGAAAGTCTTTAAGGGCAAATCAGTTTATTAAAGATTTTAATGATTTTAAATTGGAATTGATGATTTAAAATGGTTTAATTTAGTTATGAAATTTTAATAATTTTAAGTTTGGAATAATGTTCAAGTTGTTTTAATTTAATTAAATCTTTACATTTTAAATGATCTCAATGTATTAGATTAATTTGGGTTGAAAGAGGTGTTTAGATTATTCAATTTAAATTTTAATGATTTAATTTTAATTTAATTGAAATATTTTAAGTTAATTTTTAATTGGTTTGATTTTTAATTATGAATTATATTTGAGGTTGATTCTGATGTTTCAAGTTTGTTTTAGATTTGTTTTTTAAGTGATCTCAAATTAATTTTAATGTTTTAAATTTATTTCAATTTGATTGTTAAATTACTTAATGTTTTATGTTTTTAATTTAATTAAGGTTTATTTTCCTTTTAATTACTTAATTGTTAATTTCGATTATCATTTTTGAGTTTGATTAAGAGTTAAATATTATTAAAGTGATTCATTTAGGGATTTTAAATCAAAGAATTGATATCTTCTTAAATCATATCCCTAATCTTAATAATCTAAATTTTAACTTATTCTTCCAAAATCCAAATTATTTAGATAATTAAAATATACTTTAAATATTTTCAAGATGATTAATGGGTTTCAACCCCTTAATTCCATAGGTTTAAATCATCTAATGAAAAATTCTAAAATCAGATATTTTACCCTCTCCATGATTATACCTAAATATTAATTAGGGTTAAAATTATTTAATTACCATTATGCCCTTTTAAGCCTAATCATTTCATAACTCATCAAATTGAGCTCAAATAAGCTTGAAATTTTTGTCACTTCACTCATATGTCAATTAAGACATTAGAGGAGAAAATGTGATTTTTTTGAATTTAGTTTAATTTATATAATTATCTTAATGAAAAATAGGGATTTTCAATGGAAATTCAACAAGATGACCAAGGCAAAGTTTCCATCCTTAATAAAACTATGGGATATTCCTACTGACTAGAGGACCATTTGAACCAATTTTGGTGATTTTTCAAATTAAATTTTATTTGTTATAATTATTTTAAGTTTTGGAGTGTTAATTAATTAAAAAATAAAATTAATGTTAAAAAATAGATTTTATATTTTTCATAAATCTCTC
This sequence comes from Papilionanthe hookeriana x Papilionanthe teres, assembly GCA_022702705.1. Classification (NCBI taxonomy): domain Eukaryota; kingdom Viridiplantae; phylum Streptophyta; class Magnoliopsida; order Asparagales; family Orchidaceae; genus Papilionanthe; species Papilionanthe hookeriana x Papilionanthe teres. Next base: position 13,441,227 of record CM040425.1, on the reverse strand, counting down.
TGACCTCAAGGAGTTCAGAGAAACAAATTTTATATTTTTGTTATTTTTCTTTGATTTATTAGAAATAATTTAGTGAAAATGTAGGGAAATTCATTTTTTAATATTAAAAATTATTTTAAGCCTTTAAAATTCAATATCTTAACCTAGAAACTTAGGAAAAATATTTGGATTATTCCTAAGTGATTAGGAGTCAAAATATGACATTTTTATGTTTTTCAAAATTTTTATGATTTTTATTATTTTTTTAATTATTAAAATATTAAAATATGATTAAAAATGAAGATTTTTAGAAAATTTTAATTTTAATTTTTCTAGATTCCTCTGATATCAGGGAAGTCCCAAAATCATTTTGGTGAATTTTTAAAATGTATTTTTAGAGTTATGAATTTTTAAAGTTTAATTTTTGTCATATAACTTAATTAGTCCACTTAGTGGGATTAATCACCTCCAATTGATTTCAAATTTTTATGTGAAACTCCCCTTATCCTAAAGATCAGTGGAGAATTGTTTTGAAGTAATTTTAATGTGTGGTTAATCCTAATTAATTAAAATTCAATTTTTAATATTTAGGCCAATTAGGGCTATTCTTAATGGGTTAACTCAAACCATAATTTTCCTAGGGTCCTCTGGTCTTAAGATACTTCCCCAAATTTTCCCAGAATTTTCTAAGTAACATGCTAATTATTGGAATTAAAATATCAAAACAGGCAAAAAAATTTGGAAAATCAATAACTTACCATAGGGATGACCTCTCACCTTGGAAAATTCAGGGAATGTTCCCAAGATTAGAGGCTACAAAAGCGCTATGGTCTCATGCCATGGTGAATTGTCTATGCAAATAGAGAATTAAAACATTGAAATCAGTAAATAATTAATTAAAAATAAAATATTCATCAAATTAACTCAATTCTTTTTCCACATTGTTCTCCTCTATTCACTGAGCAAGAGGATATTTTTAGTTTATTTTTCTGATTTTTCTATGAAAAGATATAGATTTTTCAATTTCTGGGTATTTGAATATATAGAAAATAGCCTATTTATCTATTTATCCAGCGCAGTGCTGACTCAACCTCGGCGGATCCGAAAGCCCACGCGGCGCGCTCCCATTCGACGCTGCCATCTGACTCGGATACCACGCAGCCCACGGTCTCGCTCCATCCTTCGATCCAGCGCAATCTGGATCATCCACTCGATACACACACGATCGGATGACGCCTAGTCATCGTCTACGCTTGGTGTGTCCCGAAAGCCATCTACACTCAAACCCTAAGATCTCTCTCATTTCTCAATGGATTTTTGTGTTCTTATTCTCTATGGATTCGACTTGAAGAGACGAACACATCCATATGGTTTAAATGCTATGAAATTGATTCAAATGAAATGGAGAATTCACAGAAGCTCGGGAGGGATAAGTGATCCATACCTTGGCTCTGAGAATTAAAGCTTCGATCAGAGATTTGTGGCACCTTCGATTGCACCCAAGGAAGCTCCAGATGAAGTCTCTGGCTTTGGGGAATTTCCTAGGTACAAAAGTAACCAAGGCCAATTTCAAACCTTGGACTCTGGAAGCAATGACTAGCCTGGTGAGGGGGCTTTTTCTGGGGAACTTCTTCTCTACCTCTGGTGAAGGTGTGGGAGAAGTTAATTTGGATTTAGTGGAGTTTCAAGGGATGTTCTGTTCTGGGCTGAGAATTGAGCTCCAAAATTGAGCTAAATCAGTGGAGATTAAGGTAGGAAGACAGTGGGGATGATTTGCTCTAGGCTAGGGGAAGCTCTGTGAGGAGTTTTGTGAAGTTCTGTGAAGGTTAATTTCAGCCAACCTTTTGGCCGAGAGGAATGGTTGGTTTAAATAGCCATGGTTAGGGGCTTCACAGGGGTAATTGAGGGCTGGGATTTGCTGCTTTGGTGAGGAGAAGAAGAGCTGTAGTGACCATTTGGGTTGGGACAGCTCAACCAATTCAATTTGAATTTTTGAATCAAATTAGCCTTCTCGGCCTGGTGGTTTCCGGTGACTGTGGTGGTGGTCCGGCCAGGGTCAGGTCACCCTAAGGGTCATGGAGGTCAAGGCCTGATGTTTGTGAGTTCAATTGGCTGATGCCATGTGTAAAGGGATTGATTCAAATGGAATGGGGGAAGTTGCTCTTTTGGGTTTAAATGGGCCAAGTCATGGTTTAGGCTAGGTGCACCTCCCCAAGGCTTGACTTTGGGCTGAGGGAGAATCATTTGGGTCAGCTAGGAAGGGGTGGTGAAGTCCCCATCCAAGGTGATGTCACTAAACTTTGTTTAGAGTGTGACGTGAATGGGGTTAAAAAGCTTAACGAGGGATTAAGAAAGAGGCCCCTTCCATTTGCCATAAATGACATGGTGAGGTGTAAAGTGACTTCCATGGCTTGCATATGGCTTATGCATGGCTTCATGGCTTCATTTGGCTTAGGAAATGACTTAGTCAATTTCATGGAAGAGGGTTATTTGGAATTTTGAAAACTTTGGATTTTTGATTGGTTTTGTCATTATTCCATTTTGGTTTAATCAGCATGATGAGTTTTGGACTTAGGGGATGATTTTAATTAAGTGAGCATGATGAGACAATATCACATAGGCTTTGGAATAAGTCTTGGGCCTTTGAAATGTTTTTGGAATGGGCTTTTTAAAATGGTTTAAGGAGGTGGGCTTTTAGGTTTTGAAATAAATTGATGGATGAAAATTGGTGAGGGTTTTCGCCAAATAAGTGTTGGGATTGGTTTAGGAATGTACCATGAATAATTTGGAACAAGTTTGGGGTGATTTTGAATTGAATTGGGTTCAATTTAGGCTTTTTGGTAATGAGGCCAAAGTGGATCAAATTGGACCAACTTGGGTTAAGGTTGGGCCAATGTTGGGTTTGATGTAAAATTAATGTTGAAAAATTTTTATGGAGGTGTGACAAAGAGTTTTCAACTTTGGTTGGGCTTTGATTTAGGGATTTGGGCCTATTTGGGTTAGGTTTGGGATTAGGCCAATTTAGGAGATTTTGGTTTTGGGTTAGGTTTGGGTGGAGTTTAGGTTCAAATTTAGGGCAAATCAAGTTAGTGTTTTGTTTGTGGGGATGTTAGGAAGGCTTAGGAAAAGATTTGGGGCTAATAGGGGTTAAGTTGGATTGGTTTAGGTTAAGTTTAGGTCATGGGCCAAAATTGGGCTTTAAGCTTCAAATTGAAATTGGATCCACATGTTCATCAAATTGGGCTTTAATTTAGTCTAAATGGGTATTGGGGATATTTAATTGAAGATTAGAATTGAATTGGATCAAAATTGAGGTCAATTGGAGTGGTTTGGTGGGACATTGGGTCCACTTTGGTTAAAAATGGGTCAAATTAAGGGTTTTGATAAAAGTGGGTTAAGTTGGAAAAATTGGCCTAAGGTGTAGTTGAACAAAATGAAATGGGGAATATTTGGGATTTTTTCGAATTTTTTGGGAATTTTTGGAATTTTTGGATTTTTAGGCTAAAAGGGTATTTTGGGTATTTTTGAAAATTGGAGGATATTTTTCGAAATTTTGGTGTATTTGGCTATGGATGATCAATTTGAGTGGTGGGAAATGTCTGGGATTGATTTTGAGGAATTTTGGGTAATTTAGGCAATTTTGCAAATTTTAGGTTATTTCAAGGGCATTTGGTAGGTTTGGCGGGTGTAGGGCCCCCGGGGTCAAAAATTGAAATTTCGGAAAAATGAAGATTGATCAAATGTAAGTGAAATGGGATCATTTTGGTTGAGCCATGAAGCCATACTAAGCTCACAGGAGCCATGAGAGGACTCATTTTAGGCACTCAATATGTTGTTCCTAACCCTCTTAGCCAGGGGCTTAGGGGTTGAAGACCATCCATATAGATTACCTACATGAGTCAAGAAGTCAAATTGGGTGTAGGTGTGGTTTTAGGACTTGGAATGTGTGTGTGGGAGTGTAGTGTGCGTGCAAGTCAGCCCTCACCAGACCAGGACACCCAGGGTAGTTCTAAGGCCAAAGTGTCCTATAGGGAACTCATCCTTTAAACCTCCACATTTGATCTTAACCCTCTAAGTAGCTTAGGGGTTTACAATCAGGCATGTGGGGTTTAAAGGGTGTTAAGAGGTGTTTGAATTTCTTAATGGTGGGTTTCATCTCTAATCCTCTAGAATAATCAAAGGGAAAACCTAAGGCAAGATCCTAAGTACTCGGGAGAGAGAGAAGAGAGAAGACCTCATAAAAAATGAGGTCAACAAATGGACCCCCAATAGGTGTGGTGTGCCGACCAAGCGCATCGCACGTATTGGTGTTGACCGAAGAGATCAACAAAACCAACACAGATGTCTAAGTGACCCACTTAGAACGAAGTATATAAAAGTTTCCACTGGGGAGTATCAGGTAAATTTCGAAGACTGAAGATTCATGAACTCTCGCTGGGGAAAAGAGAAGGAGGTGAATTCCAAATCACAAGTTCTGGGGGAAATTCGATTTAGATTTCGTTTTATTTTCTATTTTAAGTTTTAATGTGTGAGTTTGGATTTTGGTTTAACTTTCAATTTCAGTTGAAGTTTAATTTAGAATTGATTTAAGAAAATTCTGGAATTGAAATGAGAATTGGAAACTAGGTTCCAACCTTGAGATTGCAAAGAGAACTGGAATTTAGGTACCAGCCTCGAAGTGAGAATCAGAGTTTAAATATCGATTAAAATGGCTAAGAATCAGAATTTAGGTACTGATCTCGAAATGAGAACTGGAATTTGGTACCAGTCTCGAGGGTTTAAAGGGAATTAAAATTTAGTATCAATCTCGGAAGAGAGTCGGAATTTGGTACCAATCTCGAAAAAAGAGAACTTGAATTTGGTACCAGTCTCGAAGTTTTAAAGAGAATTAAAATTTAGTATCAATCTCGGAAGAGAGTCGAAATTTTGTACCGACCTGAAAAGGAGAGAACTGGAATTTGGTACCAGTCTCGAAGGTTTAAAGAGAATTGAAATTTGGTATCGATCTCAAAAGAGAGTCGGAATTTGGTACCAACCTCGAAAGGAGGGAACTGGAATTTGGTACCAGTCTCGAAGGTTTAAAGAGAATTGAATTTTAGTATCAATCACAAAAGAGAGTCAGAATTTGGTACTGACCTCGAAAGGAGAAAACTTGAATTTGGTACCAGTTTCGAAGGTTTAAACAGAATTGAAATTTGGTATCAATCTCAAAAGAGAGTTTGAATTTGGTACCGACCTCGAAAGGAGAGAATTGGAATATGGTACCGGTCTCGAAGGTTTAAAGAGAATTGAAATTTAGTATCAATCTCGGAAGAGTCGGAATTTGGTACTGACCTCAAAGGGAGAGAACTGGAATTTGGTACCAATCTCGAAGGTTTAAAGAGAATTGAAATTTGGTATCAATCTCGGAAGAGAGTCGGAATTTGGTACCGACCTCAAAGGAGAGAACTGGAATTTGGTACCAGTCTCGAAGGTTTAAGGAGAATTGAAATTTGGTATCAATATCAAAAAAGAGTAGGAATTTGGTACCAACCTCGAAAGGAGAGAACTGGAATTTGGTACCAGTCTCGAAGGTTTAAAGAGAATTGAAATTTTGATATCAATCTCAAAAGAGAGTCAGAATTTAGTACCGACCTCGAAAGGAGAGAACTGGATTTTGGTACCAGTCTCTAAGGTTTAAAGAGAAATGAAATTTGGTATCAATCTCAAATGAGAGTTGGAATTTGGTACCGACCTCGAAAGGAGAGAATTGGAATATGGTACCAGTCTCGAAGGTTTAAAGAGAATTGAAATTTAGTATCAATCTCGGAAGAGAGTCGGAATTTGGTACCGACCTCAAAGGGAGAGAACTGGAATTTGGTACCAATTCCGAAGGTTTAAAGAGAATTGAAATTTGGTATCAATCTCGGAAGAGAGTCGGAATTTGGTACCGACCTCGAAAGGAGAGAACTGGAATTTGGTACCAGTCTCGAAGGTTTAAAGAGAATTGAAATTTGGTATCAATCTCAAAAGAGAGTCGGAATTTGGTATCAACCTCGAAAGGAGAGAACTGGAATTTGGTACCAGTCTTGAAGGTTTAAAGAGAATTGAAATTTTGATATCAATCTCAAAAGAGAGTCAGAATTTAGTACCGACCTCGAAAGGAGAGAACTGGAATTTGGTACCAGTCTCGAAGGTTTAAAGAGAAATGAAATTTGGTATCAATCTCAAAAGAGAGTTGGAATTTGGTACCGACCTCGAAAGGAGAGAATTGGAATATGGTACCAGTCTCGAAGGTTTAAAGAGAATTGAAATTTAGTATCAATCTCGGAAGAGAGTCGGAATTTGGTACCGACCTCGAAAGGAGAGAACTGGAATTTGGTACCAGTCTCGAAGGTTTAAAGAGAATTGAAATTTGGTATCAATCTCGGAAGAGAGTCGGAATTTGGTACCGACCTCGAAAGGAGAGAACTGGAATTTGGTACCAGTCTCGAAGGTTTAAAGAGAATTGAAATTTGATATCAATCTCAAAAGAGAGTCGGAATTTGGTACCAACCTTGAGAGGAGAGAACTGGAATTTGGTACCATTCTCGAAGGTTTAAAGAGAATTGAAATTTTGATTTAGAAGATTCTTGTGAAAATTTCAGTTTAGTGGAGGGTTGGAATGAGACATGAAAGGGTTTCACATCCCAGGAGCGTTGATCAAAGTTTGATTATTTTGCGAAGGATATGAACCCATGCCTGTTGACCTCATTTTTTATGAGGTTTTCTCTTCTCTCTTTAGTACTTAGGATCTAGCCTTAGGCTTTTCCTTTGACTATCCTAGAGGATTAGAATTGGGACCCACCACCTAGAAATTCAAACCACTTCTTAACTCCCTGCAAACTCCACAAACTTGATCGTAGACCCCTAATCACTTAGAGGGTTGAAATCAAATGTGGAAGTTTAAAGGATGAGTTCCTATAGGACTCTTTGGACTTAGAGCCGCCCAGGTGGCACTGGTGCAGTGAAGGGCTGACTTACACACACACTACACTTATGCACTACACTTTCACACACCTCCTAAAAACACACCCATACCTAACTTGACCTCCTGACTTACAAAGGTGATTCACATGGATGGTCCTTAACCCCTAAGCCCTTGGCTAAGAGGGTTAGGAACAACATAGTGGATGCCTCAAATGAGTCCCTTCATGGCTCATGTGGGATTGATATGGCTTCATGGCTCAACCAAAATGATTTTATTCCACTTACATTCAACTAATCTTCAATTTTCCAAATTTTCAATTTTTGACCCCCGGGACCCTACGCCCGCCTAGCCTAGCTAAAGCCCTGGAAATTACCCAAATTTTTCAAAATTTCCAAATCACCCAAAATTCCCCAAAATTAACCTTGAACATTTCCTCACCAATCAATTTGATCATCCATAGCTAAAATATCAAAAATTCGAAAAAAACCTCCCAATAACCTTCAAATACCCAAAATACCCTTTTTTGACCCAAAAATCCAAAAATTCAGAAAATTCCCAGAAAATTCCAAAAAATTCCAAATATTCCCAATTTCATTTTGTCAATTTACCCCACTTTTGTCAAAACCCCCAATTTGACCCATTTTAACCCAAAGTGAACCCAATGTCAAACCAAACCTATCCAATTGACCCAAATTATGGTCTAATTCAATTCTAAACTTCAATTCAACATTCCCAACACCAATCTAGACCAAATCTAAGTCCAATTTGATTGACATTTGAATCCAATTTCACTTTTGGCCTTAAAGCCGAATTTGGACCCATGACCCAAACCTAATCCAAACTAACCCAATTCAACTCCAATTAACCCCAAAACTTTTCTAAACCTTCCCTAACATCCCCACAAACAAAACACTAACATGATTTACCCAAAATTTAGACCCAAATCCCACTCAAATTCAACCCAAAGCTAAAAAGCCCAATTTTGACCTAAACCCAAACCTAACCCAAATAAGCCCAAACCCCAAAATCAAAGCCCAACCAAAGTCAAAACCTCTTTAAAACACTCCCATAAATATTTCCCAACATTAATTTTACATCAATTTGAACCCTAGCCGAACATTGGCTCAAGTTAGCCCAATTTGACCTACATTGGCCCATTTACCAAAGAGGTCCAAATCCAACCCAATTCAAGCCTAAACCACTTCAAATTTATTCCAAATCATTCATGAAACATTCATAAATTAAATTTAACACTTATTGGATCTAATCCTTTGCGAAATTCTCATCCTAAAATTTGTTTTGAAACCTAAAGGCCCATCCCCTTAGCCTTCCTAAAAGACCATCAAAAATAATTTCAAAATGCCCAAAGCCCACATGACAATTCCTTCTCATCATCCCTTTAATTGAGATCAATTCCTAAGTCCCAAATCAATCATCAAATCAACCTAAATCAATCACCATCTAAATTTTTTCACTAAATTGCCAAAATCTCCAGATTCCATTTTCATGAAATTGACCAAGCTTTTCCCCAAGCCAAAGACAAGCCATGAAGCCACATGCGAAGCCATGGACAAGCCACATGAAGCCATGGAAGGTTTGACATGTGATCGAGCCATTAATGGCAAAAGGAGGAGCCTCTTTTAAGCCCCCTTAAAAAGGTTTTAACCCTTTTAATGCTTCACCTAATCCACGATTAATCAAAATATTCATGGATGGTGACTTCTCTACCCTTTCCTAGCTGATTCATCTGATCCTCCCTCAGCCCAAATCAGCCATGGGGAGGTGAACCAAGCCCAAAAGGTGGACTTGACCAAATCAAGCCAAAATGGCCTTCCCCCATGCCATCTTAATCCAAGCTTTTGACACATGGCATTTGCCAATTTCCTACACTAAACCCCGGCCACGACCCACCCGAACAAGATGGTGACCGGTGCACTGGCCGGCCGGCCACCGAGCCGCCGGAAAACACCATACCCGAGAGCTCACATGTGAGCTAAACTTTGAAATTCTACCTTGCTGAGCTGCCCCAGTGCCCGAGTGGCCACCATGGCTGTTCTTCTCCTCACTCGAGCAGGCTGATCCCAAGCCCTAACTCCCCCTGGGAGAGCCTCTAGCCAGCTCTATTTAAACACCCCCTCTCTCGGCCATGGAAGGTGTGCTGAACCAACCTTAAGGAAACTCTGCAAAAATCACTCCAAACCACTCTCTACACATAAAGCACTTGATCCCCACTGGATTCCAGCCCCAATTCCCTCTAGCTGAGCTCAATTTTGAGTTCAAATTTCAGCACAAAAACCAGGACACTTCTTCACAGTGGACCAATCCTCAAATTGATTGGCCCAACACCTTCACCGGACCCGAGGGAAGAAGTCTACCAGCAAAGCCCCTCTCCGGGCCACCCATACGTTCCGGACTCCGAGCTTTGTGATCGCGGCTTGGTCGAAATCATACCTAGACAATTCACCGAGACCGGGAGATTTCATCCGGAGCTTGCTCGGGACCCAATCGAAGGTGACACAACCCTCGGATTGAAGCCACACTTCTCCGAGCAAAGGTATGAGCTAACTCTTTATCCTGAGCTTCTGGAGATTCTCCATTTCAAATGCCTTAATTTCAATGCATGATCACCATATAGTTGTATTCGTCTCTTCAAGACGAATTCATAGAGCACAAGAACACGAAAATCCGTTAAGTATTGAGTGAGATATTAGGGATTTAGTGTGGACGGTTCTCAGGCTAGGAGGCTTTGGGACGATGAACGGATGCCGTTCATTTAATACACGCGCGGACGGACGGCCAGGATCGCGCCGGATAAGGAAACGGAACGATACAGCGGGCCCCCGGAGCGCTGAGTTGGATGGCGGCGCCGAATCAGAAGACGACACGCGGCGCTTCGGAGATGTCTAGGTTGAGTTGGCGCCGCGTGGATAAGTAGAAAAATAGGTTATTTTTCTATTTATTTAATTCCCTAAACTTCAAAAATGCATAACTTTGTGTAGGAAAATCAGAAAAATAAAATAAAAATACCCTCTTGCTCGGTGAACGAGAGGAGAATAATGTGGAAAAGAAATCATTTAATTTTATTAAGTATTTTATTCTTAATGATTTATTTACCTCTGCATTGTTTTAATTCTCCATGCATATAGGAAATTCACCATGGCTTGAGACCATAGGGCTTTTGAAGCCTCCGAACTTGGAAATATTCCCTGAATTTTCCAAGGTCGAGAGTCATCCTATGAGAAGTTATTGATTTTTCAAATTCATGTTGCTGTTTTGAGTATTTTAAATCCAATAATTAGCATGTTGTGAAATAAATTCTAGAAAAATTTGGTGATGTTTCTTATGACCAGAGGACTCTAGAAAAAATAGGTTTTGAGTTAATCCCCTTGGAATAATCTTGATTGGCTTAAACACCCAAAATAGGTCTCTAATTAATTAGAGCTAATCATACATTAAATTGACTTGAAATTAATTCTCCACTGACCTTTAGGATCAAAGGAACCCACCATAAAAATTTGAAGTCAATTGGACTTGTTTAACCCTACTAAATGGGTTGATTAAGCCATTTAGCCAATTTAAACTTTAAAAATTCATAACTTTCAAAATACTTTTCAAAAATTCACCAAATTGGTTTTGGAGCCTCTCTGATATTAGGGAAATTTAAGAAAATTAAAATTGCAATTTTCTAAAAAAGTTGATTTTTTGCATTATTTTAATATTTTAATAAATAAAAAATAATAAAAATCACAAAAATAATAAAATTCACCAAAATGTTATATTTTGAATTTTAATCACTTAGGAATAAACCCCATATTTTTCTTAAGTCTCTATAATGAGATATTAAATTTTAAAGCCCTAAGGTAATTTTAAAATTAAAAAATGTATTTTTTAGCATTTCCACTAAAATAATTCTAATAAATCAAAGAAAAATCAGAAAATTGTAAAAATTGATTCTCTGATTTCCTTGATATCAGAGAGATTTTTGAAAAATATAAAATTTATTTTTCAACCTTTATTTTATTTTTAAATTAATTAATACTCCAAAACTCAAAATAATTATAATAAAAAGAATATAATTCAAAAAATCACAAAAATTAGTCCAAGCGGTCCTCTGGTCATTAGAAATGTCCCATAATTTTCTTAAGGATAGAAACTTTCCCTTGGTCATATTATTAAATTTTCCGTGGAAATCCCTATTTTCCATCAAAAATAATTACATAAATAAATTAAATACAAGAAAATCACATTTTCTCCTCTCATGTCTTTATTGACATATGAGTGAAGTCACATAAAAATTTTAAGTTCATTTAAGCTCAATTTAGTGAGTTATAAAATTATTAAGCTTGAAGGGGCAAAATGGTAATTAAAATTTTAATCTTTAATTAAAACTTTAGGCTTAATAAAATTAAAGAGTAAAATATTTGATCCTAATCTGATTTGGATGATTGAAACTTAAATAATTAAAGGGTAGAAACCTACTAAATAATTAAAAAATAATTGAAATGAACTTTAATTAAATAATTGATTAAATTTGGAAGAATAATAAAATTGGAATTATTAAAATAGGGATATTATTAGGAAGAGATTTGTTCTTTAATTTAAGGATCCCTAAATTAATCATCTCAATAATATTTAATTCCTAATTAAAATGATAATCCAAATTTAAGATTTAAAATGTTAAAAGACTTAATCATTAAATTAAATTAAAGTTAAATTATTTAAATTAAACCCTTTTAAAATTTCAATTAAATTAAAATTAAAAATAAAATTAAATTAAAATTTAAATTAAATTGAATTAAATAAAATTAAATTAAAACAAATTAAAATTAAATTAAATCAAATTAAATTAAATTAAATTAAATCATATCAAATCAAATTAAATTAAATTAAATTAAATTAAATTAAATTAAATTAAATTAAATTAAATTAAATTAAATTAAATTAAATTAAATTAAATTAAAATTAAATTAAATTAAATTAAATTAAATTAATTTAAATCATATCAAATCAAGTTAAATTGAATTAAATTAAATTAAATAACAGAATCGAAGTTAAAATTAAAATCAAATTAAATTAAATTAAAATTAAAACTAAACCAAATTAAATTAAATTAAAGTTAAATTAAATTGAATTAACAATAACATCACCTAAGACATAAAGAAATTCAAAAAATAAATATGAAGCAACTTGAACAACTATTCCAAATTTAAACCCGTTAATCGAAATTAAATCATAAACCATTTGAACATCAATTTGCCCTCGAAAGCTTTTATTGTCATAACTCCTAAACAGAACGTTAAATGAAATGTTACTTCCCTCATAGGATATTCAAATGTCCTAGTTTACTGAGTAAGATAACAACAAAACTTGGATTCCCGGATGATTAATTCATTTGTATAATTAAATTCATTTGGACTTAAAACAATTCTAGCAATATTGAAAAGATGTTTAAGATTCTTCTTAAGCACTTCCTCAATATGATAGGATATTTATAAGAACAATTGAACTTGATTGTTCTTTGATGAAGAAAATCATCCTCAAACCAAAACACAAGAACCTAGACGTCATAGGAAATGAGTAGCTATAGGATTAGGAATTTGGTAGAAAACCATAACCCTTCCCTTAGCTTTACCTAGGAACTTGCTTAAATATTCTAAATTGTGTTTAAGTGCAGCTTGGGATGACGGGAAGACCCTCCAGGTACGCTTTTATTTTATTGCAATTTACTTTATTGCAATTTATTTAATCACATCGCACTTACTTTTCTTGCATGATAAACAACTGTTGAATGAAAACCCAAACTTTTAGGATAGTCCCTAAAACTGAAACCAAAACTAAATTAAAAGTCATTGCAAGATAAAATTCACTGCCACAACATTTCAAAATATAAAACAACTCAAAATTTAATCACAAACAGAACACAAAACTGCAATTACAACTAAATTAAAATGTCTTGTTGGATGATCGGGAATACCTCGGATGATGTAACCTACGTGTTGCTAACGAGATTTCCAACGGTCTAAATGAAAGTGTGGAACTCATTCAGTTGATTTTAGCAAATTCATCTGGACTAAGTGAATCCGATAAAAATAACGATGCCGGAAGGATGGAACCGTGGGATCTTAACCGGTGTTGTTATAATCAACTTTAAGATTTGTTTAATTAAAATATTAAAAAAACACCTGGATTTTAAGATTTTCTCTAAACCAGAACACTTCTCTCATCTCCTGATTTATGACTTCTAAAACTAAACCTCTGCAACAACAAGGAGCTTGGAGCACGGTGGGCAGCACGGCCTTCTTCGTCAGCAAAACAACTCTACATCAGCTAAACATTCCTAGAATTAAATAACAAAGCCATAGGATTTCGAGGTAGTTTGCCTAGTGCAACATAAATCCTCAACTCTTCGTTAGGCATTTGCATGATCATGTCATGTAAATTAAGCCCTAACCGGTCTTAGGACTCAGAGGTAGTCGTTTGGTACGACATAAACCCTCACATCTTCGAAGGCTATTTGTATGATTTTACCATACAAATATAAGTCCAAATTAATTAAAATTGGCAAGATCAAAACATTAAATAAACATTAGGACCTTCCTAAATTCAAGCCAAACAATAAGATAGTCGGGAAATTACCGAAGTTCGCTTCGAATCTGTGATTTCTCCTACCTTTCTTCCTTTGAATTCCCAAAATAAAATGTTCCAAATTTGATCCATTCCCTATTGAAATTCCAAAATTCAATCCCTTGAAAACTTAAACTTTGAAATTCTTGAGAGCAGAATTACTGATTATTATCGAGAGTTTTCTTAGGTGATTCCCGTCACTTAAGATGTAATTAACTATAGGGGCTTGCCCTTATAGGGAATTTTAAGAACCCAGATAATATAAACCCTGCTTAATTTCTTTGTATTAAGCAGGGGAACTTGTCGGCTTATAAAATTGGTTCGCAGACCAAACGGATGTCACAAACCTTTCTAGTTTATCTAATCGAGCCCCATTATCGAGCGATGTGTGTCTATTCTTCGGGATAGATACACGGTTTGTGGTGCGGTGCTCGTTTATGTAAACTATTTGGGATGTGAGATCAGTTTGATTTCATATCTTAAAATTTTTAAATTTAAAATCAAATACTACTTTTCAAATTATTTATTTAAATTAAATTAAAAATTCACCGACAATTTCTGTAGGCGACCTCTTTTCAAAAATACAACACTCAACCTAAAAATATGCCGACAATTTCTGGCGACTCCGCTGGGGAAAATTCCTCTCTCCATTTTAATCAGATAGTTCTGCTTTCAAAAATCGGTAGCGTATCCATGTCCCTAGTGGATCAAACTACCCTTCTTTCCGTTGGAATACTATGTTCATTTCTACCTTGAACAAGTATAGCCAACATTCTCTCGGATTTAGGAGTCACTGTTTAGACACCCCTAAATAGAGAGGTTTCGAGATCCTTTTACCTCATTTCGAGGTAGGGTGGACCCCCGATAGGTATTAGTTTAGGAGCGGTCTTGCGGGTCGAGAAGTTTCTACAAGACTTTCTCTTCCTTTTCCGGTTCCTAATCAACTCCTTTTACCCTTCCTACAACTCTCCTTCTTTTAATAATTCTCCTTCCTAACGAACAAATCTTTTCGAAAAGACAATTTTCTTTTAATACCACAGATACACTAAGATAAACAGAAATGTGTTCGGACTCTTTCTTTTTTCTTCATAAGTTTTACGACAAGAAGAAGCACGATTCAGGGACTAACACTTGGAATCTATCCTGCAGAAATGGAAGCCCCAAAACTGATCTTCTCCTTCGTCAATGGACTCGACCTGGCCGTGTTCAAGGACGAACTGCCTGATAATGGAATTATTCGATTCAGACAAGGATTCGGGGACGCCGACATCAAAATCCCCGACGTCACACTCTTTTCACTCATAAGCAAAGTACCGAAGCCGAGAAGCCGTTGATTGAGTTTAACCTCGAGTCGACTCATGAATTCCCTCCTCTGCGAAGATTCCAGTCGAGAGAATGCTTCGCTGTCCACGAAGGTTCGTTGTTGCTACCCCCACTAGTCTAGTTGTCTCGCATCTACCTCGGCTTCGCCGGACTAAAGGGAAAGGAAATTCGGAACTATGACGAACCTCGTTACCGTGGAGGGTACGGACCTTCTGTGAGACCTTCGTTTTGGAATCGGGTCCGGCTCGAGAATTCCATCAGCGACACGGACTCGGAGAAGGAACAGAAGTAGAAGGATTGCTAGAGAAGCCAGAGCTGCTGAAGTTGCTTTCCTAGAAGAAATCCCAGAACTGTCCGAGTATACACCGTTGCCTGAATACATACCACTTTTGGGAGGAAGCAGGTTCCATCCCCTCTTCGCCGTAGAGGATGAGGAAAATGTTCGCAAGATTGCTGTCGTATTGCCTCAGCTCGTATATTACAACGATAGCCATAAGAAAAGGGCTAGAATTACGCCATTTGCTCGACTACAAACCTTGATAGAAAAGTTGGCAAAGAAGGAAAAATGCCCTGTATCAGAAATTTTAAGAAGGATAGGGCGGGTGCCAGCCAAGTCCCGTCTTGGGCCGCGAGTAGAATCTGCTATCGGCTGCGGAGAAGCCGAATAAGAGAATGAAAGCTAGTCCGCCTCGTCGTTGTTTCGGGACTACAAATTAGGGAGGATACCACCTTCCGGCATTTGGGCGACGGACCATTCGATCCTGGACCTTCGCTGCTAGAAGGATGGTATGGTGTCCCACTACCGGACAATTAAGATTAAAACAACAGCACGAGAAGGAAAGTCTCGTCGGGAGACTTAAGTCCGAAGAAAGTGCTACCGCGATAAAGGGGACTCATGAGAAGGAAACCCGACGGTTATCACATGACAACTGCAAGGATGTACGAGAAAGACCACTAGAAGATGCTATGGAAAAGCTAAGAACTGATATTCGGCGATTAGCATGGGAAAGAGAAGAGAAATTCGGAGATGAAGTTGACTTGTCAGAGTTCATGGATGATGAATATGTAGAAATTAACATGGTTGAAACACGAGCTTCGTCAGCTTCACAAGGTGCCCCTGCAGCCGCAGAAAGAGAGGAACCGGAAGTAATGAGGAAGCAGCTTCAAGATAAAGATGATATGATTGCCCGAATGGCAAAAAGGATGGAAGAGATGGGCGTAGCCCTAGCCACTCTCCGGAGTCGAGTTCGACCCCAAAGAGAAACACCCCCGAAGTCATTCACATTGTAGACGGAGGAAAGGAGATTACATCTGTCAACGGGGATGATCGGTTAAAAAAGGATGCAACACGAAAGCATGATTCCGGAAAAGGATATTAAGAGCATGGTGGAACGGCGGGTGCGAGAAGCCTTGGCACAATCAAAGAGCGGGACATCCATTCGAATGGGTATACCTTACCCTGAAGAATTTGACGCTGTCCAATATCAGAAAGGCTTCGCACCACCTCTGTTCAAGACCTTTGATGGACCCGGAAACCCGTCGACAGCATGTTGCACATTTTCGTGCCAGTTGTTGCAATGCTGGCGGAAGTGATGCCTTACTCTTCAGACAATTTGTCAGCAGCCTATCAGGGATCGCCTTTGATTGGTATGCAGAATTACCGAACGATTCGGTGAAGACATTTTCAGAACTAGAGAACCTCTTCATCAAGCGATTTGCCGGAGCTCAGCACCACATCACTATAGGTGATTTAGTGGTAGAGAAGCAGAAACCCAACGAAACCTTGGTGGACTACATATTTCAATGGAGGAACCTAAGTATCAAGTGTGAGTCACAACAACAAGAACAACATGTAGTCGACATTTTACTTAAGAGCATTCATGGCCTGATAGCACTTCTCCTCAAGGGATTTACTATTAAGACTTTCGAGGCCGGAAGCTTGCAAGAGGAGGCGAAGCAATTAAGTTTCACCGACAAAACAGACAAACAGAAGCCCGTGAAAACTTTTGAAAAGAAGTCTGGAATCGTTGCAGCAGTCGATAAAGGCAAGCAACTGATACAAATATTGTCAGAACGGTCGCAGCAACCTCAACAGAATTACCAGCAACCCCGACCCAGCTATCAGTCATCCCAACAGTATGAACAACCGCCTCATCCACAACGTACGTTAAGGGAGCTTCTGAGCAGGGAGTATCCGTTCAAGAATGAGGCGAGTGCCGAAAATGTTCCGCGATCGATGAAGACTCCGGATTTCCAACTACCGAGAACCTAAAAGACCAGAAGAAGTCGATAAGAAAGGTGATCCCAACTTTTGCCCTTACCACCGGATGCTTGGGCATAAGATAGAAGATTGTATTACCTTCAAAAGTTGGCTTAACGACAATCTTCGGAAAGGGAATATAACGATCCCGAAGGAGTACATGAAGGAACCCCAGAAAGGAGGTTTCGTCAATGTTATCTCGACGGATCTCATTGTTCCAATAGATCCCTATGCGACTAACGATGGATGGACTACCGCTTGGACAAAGTCTTCGAAGAAGATTTTGGATCACATCCAAACCGCTTCGGTGCGAGCCTCGATTCGAGTTCGAAACCCGTCGAGTCGGCACTATCACTTGCGATAGAAGAACCACCTCAACAGGAGACGATTGAAGAGAAGAAGAAAATCGACGAAGAAGAGAAGACCGAGGCTCTTAAGGCTAGACTAGGGGCTGCTTATCATAGGATAGTTGTTTCCAATTCGGGGGAGAAATCTCTCGAACCTCTGACTCTGTATGATTATTTGCTCACTCCGGTGGAATCTTATAATGATAAGGGTTATGGCGTTGGCTATGTTTTGACTGTTTCTAAAGATTACGTAACTAGCAACAATCCGGACATCGATTCCTATACAAATGAAAATTCTCAAATCATACACAATCTCGATGGTCACAATGACAAAGAAGACATCCACCAAGGAGGCTACGAGAGTTCAACAAGCAATGAATCTATTTGTGAGTTTTGAGGAGCTCCAGTCACAATAGAGTTAGAGCCTTCAGACTCCGAAGCTAATCCAGAAGAACCTGTCATTCCGATTCAAGAGGAGACACTAGCAAACTCAATACTAGATTCAGAAGAAATCACAGAAGTCAACTTGAGAAGTAGAAGAGTTCTACCTCCGAGAATGGGTCCAAAGGACAAAGGAAAGCAGGTGGTTGTTCAGGAAGAACCAACCCGGCAGAAGAAATACCCATTCGAGAAGAAATTGAGACACATGAAAATAAAGTGGACTACAACGTGCTAGCCCATCTTAGGAAACTACCGACCAAGGCGAGCATCTACGACACTCTCATCTTATCAAAGGAGATGAGAGAAGCTCGATCGAGGCCTTACTTGATCCGGAAATTTGCTTAGCTCGAATGGCCGGAGATTCCTTAGATGTGGTTTGTTCGTTAAAGGAACAACGAGGTGTCACCTTCACGGACAATGACCTACTACTTGGGACAGCAGACCACAACCGACCGTTGTACATTACAGTTACAATCGGGAAGTTTACACTCTCCAGAGTATTGGTGGATCTAGGAGCATCAGACAAGGTCCCAGAAGAATGCGTCTAGAAATAGAACAACAAGTCATAGCTGAAGTTAAAAAGCTAATAGACGCTAAATTTATCCGTGAAGAATAATACCCGACTTGGTTAGCCAATGTGGTGCCAGTCAGAAAGAAGAATGGTCAGATCAGAATTCGTGTGGATTTCAGAGATTTAAACAAGGCATGTCCAGGACAATGATGAGGGTAAAGAAAATGCTCTTTACTACCTAAGCCGTCGTTTACTTCCTACAGAAATAAGGTATCCCGCAATTGAAAAAGCATTGTTTGGCCACGATCTTCGCCGCTCAAAGCTCAGAGCACTACATGCTTTCTCATAAGGTCAACCTGATCTCGAAATTTAATCCATTGCAATACTTGATAACTCGTCCAACGCTTTCCGGCAGACTTGCCAGATGGTCGATGATATTATTGCAATTCGATATAACTTTTGTGCCTCTTCGTGCCGTAAAGGGACAAGTCTTAGCAGACTTCCTCGCAGCACACCCTTTGCCGGCAGAATCTCCTCTCAATGACGATTTGCCAGATGAACAAATAATGAGCCTTGAAGACCCCGATGATCGACATTGGGAATTATATTTCGACGGAGCATCTTCAGCACACAAAGATGAAGAATCGCAAGTGATAGTGCCCGGTAAGGCAGGGATCGGATTAATCTTTATAACACCGGATCGGGGGATGTTAAGATACTCCTACCACTTGACGGAGCCGTGTACAAACAACGAAGCGGAATACGAAGCCCTCATAACAGGACTGGAATTAACTATTCAAATGGGGATAACAGACATCAACTTCTACGGAGATTCGCAGTTAATCATTCAACAGATCACCAGACAGTACAAAATTTTAAAACCAAGACTCGAGCAACACTTCCAGTATGCCATACAGCTGTTAGAACAGATTCCGAATGTGACAATCTACAAAATTCCCAGAAAAGAAAATGCTTAAGCAGATGCGTTAGCTCGCCTTGCAAAAGAATTTGCCTGCTTGCAAGATGAATTAGTGGGAGTGTCAGTTCACGGACGTCAGGTCCTATCACAGCTCGACATAGACACAATACAGAAATCGGAAAAGAAGATGAATCGGTTGCAACAGGTGACGGAAAACACGAAGATTGGCGACAACCATTAATAGATTACTCGCAAACAGGAAAACTACCAGACGATAGGTCGCTAGCCCATCAGATCAAGAAAAGAACTCTGTCCTACGCATTAATAAACAACACGTTATACAGAAGGTCTTTCGATCAAATGTGGATAAGGTGCCTAAGCGGGTCCGAGGCCCATAAAATTGTTAAAGAGGTGCTTTCAGGACACTGTGGCGCTCACCAGTCGGGTCCGAAGATGAAGATGAAAATTAAAAGACTAGGGTACTACTGGCCCTCGATGATGACCGACTACATGAAAATCGCCAAGAGCTGTCACCAATGCCAAGTGCACGGAGTGGTTCTACACCAACCTCCAAATGTGCTACATCCGACAATTGCGTCGTGGCCATTTGAATGTTGGGGCACGGATATAGTGGGTCCAATAGAACCACCATCTTCAAAAGGACATCGTTTCATTCTTGAGGCTACAGATTACTTTTCTAAGTGGGCGAGGCGGCTTCACTCGGAGAAGTAAAAGCACACCACGTGCTACGAGTTTTCGAGAACCAAGTTGTCTACCGTTTCGGAGTGCCGCGCGAGGATCATCTCGGATAATGGGTCGGCATTCGAAGCACACAAATCAACAATTTTGTCGGGAGACACGGAATCGACCGGCGATATTCAACAATTTACTACCTAAGAGCAAACGGCTCAGTCGAGGCTTTTAATAAAACTCTCGTTCAAATTTTAAAGAAAACTTTGGACGACAATAAGAGAAATTGGCACGAGAAGTTATTAGAAGCCTTATGGGCCTACCGGACAACCTTCGAACTCCTACTCATGCTACACCTTACGCTCCGGTGTATGGGTCCGAGGCGAGTGTTACCCTTAGAGGTCCAGGCTTCCTTCACTCGGAGATCGCGAGTCGCAAACAAAATCACGACGAGAAGAGAATGCCCAATTACGACTAGAAGAATTGGAAAGCCTCGGAAGGGAAAAGACTTGCGATGCAACGAGAATTTAGAACTATACCAAGCCAAGATGGTTCAAGCCCATGACAGACTGGTCCGCCCAAGAACCTTCAAAGTTGGTGACTTAGTTCTCGTTCTCAAGAGGCCTATCCTTGCACACCGCAAGATAGGAGGAAAATTTGAACCCACTTGGGAAGGGCGTTTGTGGTTGAAGCAGTATACTCAGGAGGCTCCTACCAACTGGTGAATTGCCAAGGAGAACGACATATGCTTCCGATCAACGGATGATACTTGAAGAAGTATTACGCTACCTGATGTTTCGAAGGAATGAATTCTTCATCCCTAGAAGCACGGGCGAAGTAGTTACTTATGAGCTGGGTCCGAACCCAAAAATAATAAAAAATGTGCTAAAATAAATAAAATCATGATAATAAAGTTTTCCTTGTTTTCTCTTCCATATCAAAATCTCTTTCCTGATCTTATCCCACTTTATTCCTGTTAAATTTAAAAATACAAAAAGTAATAAAAAAAACAGTCTTTGATAAACATTTTTTAATGTTCTTGTTCTTAGTACAACCCCTGATCCTTTTCCTTGTCTTTTCGCAGGGAAATGTCGAACGAGCGGTTGGTCCTGAACTTTAGAAATGGTGTAAGCCTTGCACTCGATGAAAAGAGGGTGAAAGATGGAGCGATAATCGAGATTGACTCGGACTTCGCACTAGCGGGCCCGCGATACGAGGAAAGTGGCCGGGTCCCGGTTGACCAAGAAGAACTGCCCAGTCAGACAGTAATGAAAGTGGGTGGCCCAAGCCACCAATCCAGCAGCAAGAAAAGGAAAACAAACACTGAAGAAGACAAGAGAATAAAGTCTGTGGTCGCTACAGCAGAAGGCATGCTTGTCAGTGTCGCGCCCACAGAGATTCAGGAAGTACGAAGAGCTACTCTCACAGCAACTCAGCAAAGAAATAAAAATCGCCGTATCCGCAAGATGTTAACCAAACTAGCAGCGGACCAGCACGACGAGGCAGTTGCTACTGCCAGTACGTATACTTCAAGGACGCCAGTTCACCAGGTACCTGAAGAAAGGAGGCCAGCTCCGAGAATAACAGAAGAGACCAGGGAAATCTTAAGGAGAACAGAAGAAGGAAGGCTACCACGCCACCAGATAAAGTCACCAGTAATGCATAACCTTGTTGCAGAAGCAACCCCGGAGAATGTCCCGACGGACACCATCCCCGAGGAGCCGAGGTGTGCAGGAGAACATGAAGGGATTGAGCCATAAATCCCACAATACGTCACCAGGCCTCGCCATTTGCAGATTATTCCAGAATACGAGCTAGAAAGAATGCATAATGTCGAGAAGAAAACTTTTGAATACTTCGAGAGAATCAGAGGCAGGAGGATCAATATACTAGAAGGCATCGAGCTACATACATACGTGTTCTCAGAATATGAACAACAACAAATCATGGACTGCATCCGGGATTTGAAAAGAATGGGCCGAGCAGGCCGCCTAAGAGAAAACACCTACTCAGAACCCCGGAGATGGATGCCAGGGAAAGGGAGAATTACCATACAATGTGGATGCTGCTACAACTTCACAGAAGACAGGAAGGGAAACCCACCGGGAATACTCCGTCATGGCCAGGTGGATCCAATGTCATTAGTCATCAAAAGGATGGTAAAAAGAATGATAACATGGAGGGTACTGCCAGCAGATTGCATACCCAACAGTTGCATCATTAACATTTACAAGAGGGGTGACTGCATACCCCCGCACATAGATCACCACGACTTTGTCAGACCTTTTTGCACAATTTCTTTTCTGAACGAGTGTAATATCATGTTCGGATCTGACCTCCGGATAGCAGGCCCAGGTGAGTTCCGAGGGCCAGTAAAGATACCATTACCGGTAGGTTCCATCATGATACTAAAGGGAAACGGAGCAGATGTCGCTAAAAATTGCATACCGGGAGTACCAATGAAGCGGATCTCAGTTACTTTTAGAAGGATGGATGACGGGAAAGCACCTTACCACTTCCGAGCGGACCCGGAGCTAGAGAGCCTCCGGCCTTACGAGCTGTGAGTTACATGGAAAATATCACACCTCCAACGTAAATCCATACGGCATCCTTGCCGAGGGTGGCTTGGAAGGTGATGTTATTGACCATGTACCTCACTTATTCGGACATGGATTTCGACGGATACCTTTTTTGGATGGATCGACAAAGATCATACATAGTCCGTTTTGAGTCTACATGGATTGTATGAGATGTATTCCAGATCGAGTTGTATGATGTATCTTCAGCATGATTGGAATGAAAGTGACCATGTCACATTATTGGCCTTCACCTCTTTTGTGCAAGTTGACTGAGAAACACCATTAAAGTTAAATAAACTTCGAACAAAGAACAGAAAAGAAACAAAAAGAATAAAAGAGAACTTTCCTTAAAAATCTAAATAAAAAAAACGATGAACACCAAATCCGCATGAACATTAAATGAACGATGAATCATAAAAAAAACAAAATAAAAAATAAAAAATAAACAAAATGAACATAAATTTCAAATCGAATCTCAATCAAAAATTCAAATTCAACCTTCCAGATTTAAAATCAAATCTCAATCAAATTCAAATTTAATCTTCCAGATCTCAAATCAAACCTCAATCAAATTCAAACTCAACCTTCCAAATCTGAAATCCAATCCGTTCTAATCTCTCCCTTGTCTGGGATGGAAGCATTTGATTCCATTCACACGGATCGAATCTGATGGCGAGGAATTGTATCCAATCCAAACCAGCAACTTCTGATCAACTCTTTTGAATGGGATATGTAGCATCTACATATTCCCTCCTAATTTGTTTCTTTCCAAAAAAAAAAAATCTTTTACAACTTTCATGAAATTCTCGAAACACCAAACTTCCACACTTTTCAAATCAACACTACAAATCTTTACAAGATCATTTACATCAAAATTCAAATTCTTGGGGTTGAGGATTTTACATCCGAGACTGCATTTCTTTAGGATTCTTTCCCTATCGCAATGAAATACATCAAAATCGAATTCTTGGGGTTGAGGATTTTACATTCGAGACTCCATTGTTTTAGGATTCTTTCCCTATCGCAATGAAATACATCAAAATAAAATTCTTGGGGTTGAGGATTTTACATCCGAGACTGCATTGTTTTAGAATTCTTTCCCTATTGCAATGAAATACATCAAAATAAAATTCTTGGGGTTGAGGATTTTACATCCGAGACTGCATTGCTTTAAGATTCTTTCCCTATCGCAATGAAATACATCAAAATCAAATTCTTGGGGTTGAGGATTTTACATCCGAGACTGCATTGCTTTAGGATTCTTTCCCTATCGCAATGAAATACATCAAAATCAAATTCTTGGGGTTGAAGATTTTACATCCGAGGCTGCATTGCCTTAGGATTCTTTCCCTATCGCAATGAAATACATCAAAATTCAAATTCTTGGGGTTGAGGATTTTACATCCGAGGCTGCATTGCCTTAGGATTCTTTCCCTATCGCAATGAAATACATCAAAATTCAAATTCTTGGGGTTGAGGATTTTGCATCCGAGACTGCATTGCTTTAGGATTCTTTCCCTATCGAAATGAAATACATCAAAATCAAATTCTTGGGGTTGAGGATTTTACATCCGAGACTGCATTGCTTTAGGATTCTTTCCCTATCGCAATGAAATACATCAAAATCAAATTCTTGGGGTTGAGGATTTTACATCCGAGACTACATTGCTTTAGGATTCTTTCCCTATCGCAATGAAACACATCAAAATTAAACTCTTGAAGTTAAGGATTTTACATCCAATACTGCATTGCTCTGAGATCTCTCCTCATTGTAATGATTCAATCCAATCAATTCGATTTTCTTTTGAAGTTGAAGATGTTACATCTAAAACCACAAAATTCCAATTTTCATTTCAAGTTCAAATCCCTTCAAATTAATTTTGACAAAACTTCAATTTAAATTAAAACTCAAGCTAAAATCTAAACTTACACATCAAAACTTAAACTAAAACAAAATAAAATCTAAATTGAAATTCCCCCAGATCATGTGATTTGGGATTCACCTCCTTTTCCTTTCCCCAGCGGAAATTCTTCTACTTCGTCCTAAGTTTGTCACTTGGACATCTGTGTTGGTTTTGTTGATCTTTTCGGTCAACGCCAATATGCGCGGTGTGCTTGGTTAGCACACCACACCTATTGGGGGTCCATTTGTTGACCTCATTTTTTATGAGGTTTTCTCTTCTCTCTTTAGTACTTAGGATCTAGCCTTAGGCTTTTTCCTTTGACTATCCTAGAGGATTAGAATTGGGACCCACCACCTAGAAATTCAAACCACTTCTTAACTCCCTGCAAACTCCACAAACTTGACTGTAGACCTCCAATCACCTAGAGGGTTGAAATAAAATGTGGAAGTTTAAAGGATGAGTTCCTATAGGACTCTTTGGCCTTAGGACCGCCACAGGTGGCCCAGTGCAGTGAAGGGCTGACTTACACACACACTACACTTATGCACTACACTTTCACACACCTCCTAAAAACACACCCATACCTAACTTGACTTCCTGACTTACAAAGGTGATTCACATGGATGGTCCTTAACCCCTAAGCCCTTGGCTGAGAAGGTTGGGAACAACATAGTGGATGCCTCAAACGAGTCCCTTCATGGCTCATGTGGGCTTGATATGCCTTCATGGCTCAACCAAAATGATTTTATTCCACTTAAATTCACCTAATCTTCATTTTTCCAAATTTTCAATTTTTTACCCCTGCGACCCTACGCCCGCCTAGCCTACCCAAAGCCCTGGAAATTACCCAAAATTTTCAAAATTTCCAAATCACCAAAAATTCCCCAAAATTAACCTTGAACATTTCCTCACCAATCAAGTTGATCATACATAGCCAAAATATCAAAAATTCCAAAAATACCTCCCAATAACCTCCAAATACCCTTTTTTGACCCAAAAATCCAAAAATTCAGAAAATTCCCAGAAAATTCCATAAAATCCCAAATATTCCCAATTTCATTTTGTTCAACTATACCATGGGCCAATTTTGTCAGTTTACCCCACTTTTGTCAAAACCCCCAATTTGACCCATTTTAACCCAAAGTGAACCCAATGTCAAACCAAACCTATCCAATTGACCCAACTTCTGGTCCAATTCAATTCTAAACTTCAATTCAACATTCCCAACACCAATCTAGACCAAATCTAAGTCCAATTTGATTGACATTTGAATCCAATTTCACTTTTGGCCTTAAAGCCCAATTTGGACCCATGACCCAAACCTAATCCAAACTAACCCAATTGAACTCCAATTAACCCCAAACCTTTTCTAAACCTTCCCTAACATCCCCACAAACAAAACACTAACATGATTTACCCAAAATTTAGACCCAAATCCCACTCAAATTCAACCCAAAGCCAAAAAGCCCAATTTTGACGTAAACCCAAACCTAACCCAAATAAGCTCAAACCCCAAAATCAAAGCCCAACCAAAGTCAAAACCTCTTTGAAACACTCCCATAAACATTTCCCAATATTAATTTTACATCAATTTTAACCCTAGCCCAACATTGGCCCAAGTTAGCTCAATTTGACCTACATTTGCCCATTTAACAAAGAGGTCCAAATCCAACCCAATTCAAGCCTAAACCACTTCAAATTTATTCCAAATAATTCATGAAACATTCATAAATTAAATTCAACACTTATTGGATCTAATCCTTTGCAAAATTCTCATCCTAAAATTTGTTTTGAAACCTAAAGGCCCATCCCCTTAGCCTTCCTAAAAGCCCATCAAAAATAATTTCAAAATGCCCAAAGCCCACATGACAATTCCTTCTCATCATCCATTTAATTGAGATGAATTCCTAAGTCCCAAATCAATCATCAAATCAACCAAAATCAAGCACCATCTAAATTTTTCACTAAATTGCCAAAATCTCCAAATTCCATTTTCATGAAATTGACCAAGCTTTTCCCCAAGCCAAAGACAAGCCATGAAGCCACATACGAAGCCATGGACAAGCCACATGAAGCCATGGAAGGTTTGACATGTGATCAAGCCATTAATGGCAAAAGGAGGAGCCTCTTTTAAGCCCCCTTAAAAAGGTTTTAACCCTTTTAATGCTTCACCTTAATCCACGATTAATCAAAATATTCATGGATGGTGACTTCTCTACCCTTTCCTAGCTGATTCATCTGATCCTCCCTCAGCCCAGACCAGCTATTGGGAGGTGAACCAAGCCCAAAAGGTGGACTTGACCAAATCAAGCCAAAAATGGCCCTCCCCCATGCCATCTTAATCCAAGCTTTTGACACATGGCATTTGCCAATTGCCTACACTAAACCCCAGCCCTGACCCACCTGAACAAGATGGTGACCAGTGCTTGGCCGGCCAGCCACCAGGCCGCCGGAAAACACCACACCCGAGAGCTCACATGTGAGCCAAACTTTGAAATTCCACCTTGCTGAGCTGCCCCATGCCCAGTGGCCACCGTGGCTGTTCTTCTCCTCACCAGAGCAGCTGATCCCAAGCCCTAACTCCCCCTGGGAGAGCCTCCGACCACTCTGATTTAAACACCCCCTCTCTCGGCCATGGTAGGTGTGCTGAACCAACCTTAAGGAAACTCTGCCAAAATCACTCCAAACCACTCTCTACACATAGAGCACTTGATCCCCACTGGATTCCAGCCCTAATTCCCTCTAGTCGAGCTCAATTTTGAGTTCAAATTTCGACACAAAACCAGGACACTTCTTCACGAGTGGACCAATCCTCAAATTGATTGGTTCTACACCTTCACCGGACCAAGGGAAGAAGTCCGCCAAGTAAAGCCCCCTCTCCGGGCCACCCATCTGTTCCGGACTCCAAGCTTTGTGATCGGGCTTGGTCGAAATCATACCTAGACAATTCACCAGACCAGGAGACTTCATATGGAGCTTGCTGGGACCCAATCGAAGGTGACACAACCCTCAGTTTGAAGCCACACTTCTCTGAGCAAAGGTATGAGCTAACTCTTTATCCCGAGCTTCTGGAGATTCTCCATTTCAAATGCCTTAATTTCAATGCATGATCATCATATAGATGTATTCGTCTCTTCAAGACGAATCCATAGAGCACAAGAACAAGAAAATCCATTAAGTATTGAGTGAGATATTAGGGATTTAGTGTGGACGGTTCTCGGGCTAGGAGACTTCGGGACGATGAAAGGATGTCGTTCATTTAATACACGCGAGGACGGAAGGCCAGGATCGCTCCGGATGAGGAGACGGAACGATACAGCGGGCCCCTGGAGCGCTGAGTTGGATGGTGGCGCCGAATCAGAAGACGACACGCGGCGCTTCGGAGATGCCTAGGTTGAGTTGGCGCCTCGTGGATAAGTAGAAAAATAGGTTATTTTTCTATTTATTTAATTCCCTAAACTTCAAAAATGCATAACTTTGTGTAGGACAATCAGAAAAATAAAATAAAAATACCCTCTTGCTCAGTGAACAGAGGAGAATAATGTGGAAAAGAAATCATTTAATTTCATCAAGTATTTTATTCTTAATGATTTATTTACCCTCTGCATTGTTTTAATTCTCCATGCATAAAGGAAATTCACCATGGCATGAGACCATAGGGCTTTTGAAGCCTCTGAACTTGGGAATATTCCCTGAATTTTCCAAGGTCAGAGGCCGTCCCTATGAGAAGTTATTGATTTTTCAAATTCATGTTGCTCTTTTGAGTATTTTAAATCCAATAATTAGCATGTTGTGAAATAAATTCTAGAAAAATTTGGTGATGTTTCTTATGACCAGAGGACTCTAGGAAAAATAGGCTTTGAGTTAATCCACTTGGAATAATCCTAATTGGTTTAAACACTCAAAATAGGTCCCTAATTAATTAGAGCTAATCATACATCAAATTGACTTGAAATCAATTCTCCACTGACCTTTAGGATCAGCGGAACCCACCATAAAAATTTGAAGTCAATTGGACTTGGTTAACCCTACTAAATGGGTTGATTAAGCCATTTAGCCAATTTAAACTTTAAAAATTCATAACTTTCAAAATACTTTTCAAAAATTCACCAAATTAGTTTTGGAGCCTCTCTGATATTAGGGGAATTTAAGAAAATTAAAATTGCAATTTTCTAAAAAAGTTGATTTTTTGCATTATTTTAATATTTTAATAAATAAAAAATAATAAAAATCACAAAAATAATAAAATTCACCAAAATGTTATATTTTGAATTTTAATCACTTAGGAACAAACCCCATATTTTTCTTAAGTCTCTATAATGAGATATTAAATTTTAAAGCCCTAAGGTAATTTTAAAATTAAAAAGTGTATTTTTTTAGCATTTCCACTAAAATAATTCTAATAAATCAAAGAAAAATCAAAAAATTGTAAAAATTGATTCTCTGATTTCCTTGATATCAGAGAGATTTTTGAAAAATATAAAATTTATTTTTCAACCTTTATTTTATTTTTAAATTAATTATTACTCCAAAACTCAAAATAATTATAATAAAAAGAATATAATTCAAAAAATCACCAAAATTGGTCCAAGTGGTCCTCTGGTTATTAGGAATGTCCCATAATTTTCTTAAGGACAGAAACTTTCCCTTGGTCATATTATTAAATTTTCCTTGGAAATCCCTATTTTTCATTAAAAATAATTACATAAATAAATTAAATACAGGAAAATCACATTTTCTCCTCTCATGTCTTTATTGACATATGAGTGAAGTCACATAAAAATTTCAAGTTCCTTTAAGCTCAATTTAGTGAGTTATGAAATTATTAAGCTTGAAGGGGCAAAATAGTAATTAAAATTTTAACCTTTAATTAAAACTTTAGGCTTAATAAAATTAAAGAGTAAAATATTTGATCCTAATCTGAATTGGATGATTGAAATTTAAATAATTAAAGGGTAGAAACCTACTAAACAATTTAAAAATAATTGAAATGAACTTTAATTAAATAATTGATTAAATTTAGAAGAATAATAAAATTGGAATTATTAAAATAGGGATATTATTAGGATGAGATTTGTTCTTTAATTTAAGGATCCCTAAATTAATCATCTCAATAATATTTAATTCCTAATTAAAATGATAATCCAAATTTAAGATTTAAAATGTTAAAAGACTTAATCATTAAATTAAATTAAAGTTAAATTATTTAAATTAAACCCTTTTAAAATTTCAATTAAATTAAAATTAAAAATAAAATTAAATTAAAATTTAAATTAAATTGAATTAAATAAAATTAAATTAAAACAAATTAAAATTAAATTAAATTAAATTAAATTAAATTAAATTAAATCATATCAAATCAAATTAAATTAAATTAAATTAAATTAAATTAAATTAAATTAAATTAAATTAAATTAAATTAAATTAAATTAAATTAAATTAAATTAAATTAAATTTAAATTAAATTAAATTAAATTAAATTAAATTAAATCATATCAAATCAAGTTAAATTGAATTAAATTAAATTAAATAACAGAATCAAGTTAAAATTAAAATCAAATTAAATTAAATTAAAATTAAAACTAAACCAAATTAAATTAAATTAAAGTTAAATTAAATTGAATTAACAATAACATCAACTAAGACATAAAGAAATTCAAAAAATAAATATGAAGCAACTTGAACACTATTCCAAATTTAAACCCGATTAACCGAAATTAAATCATAAACCATTTGAACATCAATTTGCCCTCGAAAGCTTTTGTTGTCATAACTCCTAAACAGAACGTTAAATGAAATGTTACTTCCCTCATAGGATATTCAAATGTCCTAGTTCACTGAGTAAGATAACAACAAAACTTGGATTCCCGGATGGTTAATTCATTTGTATAATTAAATTCTTTTGGACTTAAAACAATTCTAGCAATATTGAAAAGATGTTTAAGATTCTTCTTAAGCACTTCCTCAATATGATAGAATATTTATAAGAACAATTGAACTTGATTGTTCTTTGATGAAGAAAATCGTCCTCAAACCAAAACACAAGAACCTAGACGTCATAGGAAATGAGTAGCTATAGGATTAGGAATTTGGTAGAAAACCATAACCCTTCCCTTAGCTTTACCTAGGAACTTGCTTAAATATTCTAAATTGTGTTTAAGTGCAGCTTGGGATGACGGGAAGACCCTCCGAGTACGCTTTTATTTTATTGCAATTTACTTTATTGCAATTTATTTAATCGCATCGCACTTACTTTTCTTGCATGATAAACAACTCGTTGCATGAAAACCCACACTTTTAGGATAGTCCCTAAAACTGAAACCAAAACTAAATTAAAAGTCATTGCAAGATAAAATTCACCGCCACAACATTTCAAAATATAAAACAACTCAAAATTTAATCACAAACATAACACAAAACTGCAATTACAACTAAATTAAAACGTCTTGTTGGATGATCGGGAATACCTCGGATGATGTAACCTACGTGTTGCTAACGGGATTTCCCACGGTCTAAATGAAAGTGTGGAACTCATTCAGTTGAGTTTAGCAAATTCATCTGGACTAAGTGAATCGGATAAAAATAACGATGCCGGAAGGATGGAACCGTGGGATCTTAACCGGTGTTGTTATAATCAACTTTAAGATTTGTTTAATTAAAATATTAAAAAAACACCTGGATTTTAAGATTTTCTCTAAACCAGAACACTTCTCTCATCTCCTAATTTATGACTTCTAAAACTAAACCTCTGCAACAACAAGGAGTTTGGAGCACGGTGGGCAGCACGACCATCTTCGTCAGCAAAACAACTCTACATCAGCTAAACCTTCCTAGAATTAAACAACAAGCCATAGGATTTCGAGGTAGTTTGCCTAATGAAACATAAATCCTCAACTCTTCGTTAGGCATTTGCATGATCAGGTCATGTAAATTAAGCCCTAACCGGTCTTAGGACTCCGAGGTAGTCGTTTTGTACGACATAAACCCTCACATCTTCAAGGCTATTTGTATGATTTTACCATACAAATATAAGTCCAAATTAATTAAAATTAGCAAGATCAAAACATTAAATAAACATTAGGACCTTCCTAAATTCAAGCCAAACAATAAGATAGTCGGGAAATTACTGAAGTTCGCTTCGAATCTGTGATTTATCCTACCTTTCTTCCTTTGAATTCCCAAAATAAAATGTTCCAAATTTGATCCATTCCCTATTGAAATTCCAAAATTCAATCCCTTGAAAACTTAAACTTTGAAATTCTTGAGAGCGAATTATCGATTATTATTGAGAGTTTTCTTAGGTGATTCCCGTTACTTAAGATGTAATTAACTATAGGGGCTTGCCCTTATAGGGAATTTTAAGAACCCGAATAATATAAACCACCGCTAATTTCTTTGTATTAAGCGGGGAACTTGTCGGCTTATAAAATTGGTTCGCAGACCAAACGGATGTCACAAACCTTTCTAGTTTATCTAATCGAGCCCCATTATCAAGCAGTGTGTCTATTCTTCGGGATAGATACACGGTTTATGGTGCGGTGCTCGTTTATGTAAACAATTCGGGATGTGAGATCAGTTTGATTTCATATCTTAAAATTTTCAAATTTAAAATCAAATACTACTTTTCAAATTATTTATTTAAATTAAATTAAAAATTCGCCGACAATTTCTGCAAGTTTCTTCCAAAAGCATCTGTCGAAATCCATGTCGGCATAGTGAGTTACATGGACAACAACATCACCTTCCAAGCCACCCTTGGCAGGAAATGTCGTTTGGATGTGCATTTGAGGTGTGCTATCTCCCAAGCAGCTCACAGCTCGTAGGGCTGAAGGCTCTCTAACTCTAGATCTGGCTGAAAGTGGAAAGACATTTTTCTGTCATCCATCCTTCTGAAAGTGATGGAGATTCGTTCAACAGGCTTTCCTGGAATGCAATGTTTTGCTATGTCCGCTCCATTTCCTTTTAATACCAAGACGGAACCTACCGGTAGTGGTATCTCCACCGGCCCTCAGAATTCTCCCTGACCTGCAATTCAGAGGTCAGATTAGAACATGATATTGCACTGGTTGACAAAAGACACTATTCAGAAAGGTCTGTCGAAGTCATGATGGTCTATGTGTGGAGGTATGCAGTCGCCCTCCTTGTAGATATTAATGATGCAGCTGTTGGGTATGCAACCCGCGGGCAATACTTTCCATGTCACCATCCTCTTTACAATTCTTTTAATAATATTCGTCATCGTATCCACCTCACTGCGACGGAGTATCCCTGGTGGATTTCCTTTTCTGTCTATCACGAAGTTGTAGCAACACCCGCATTGGATCGTAACTCTTCCTTTCCCTGGCATCCATCTTCGAGGCTCTGAATAGGCCTTTTCCCTTAGGCGACCAGCTCGACCCATTTTCTGAAGCTCAAGTATGTATTCTAGAATTTGCTGTTGTTCGTAGTCTGAAAACACATCCGTATGCAGCTCAAGGCCTTCGAAGATGTTGACTCTCTTGCCTCGAATTCTTTCGAAGTATTCAAAAGTTTTCTTTTCAACTTGTTGTAATTTTTCCAACTCGTATTTCGGGATTATCTGAAGTCCTCGGGGTCTAGTAACATACTGCGGGATGTACAGCTCAACCCCAGCACGCTCTCCTGCATGTCTCGGCTCCTCGGGGATAGTCTCTGTCGGGACATCCTCCGGGGTTGCTTTCACAACAAGACTCTTCAAAACTGGTAGCTCTATCTAGCATCGTGATACTATCTCTATTTCTATTTTCCTCGGGATTTCTTTCATCCTTTCTACTGTTCTTGGAATTGACTTCCTCTTTTCTGATTCCTGACGAACCAATTTCTTCAAAGTATTTGTACCGACGGTAGTGACTGTCTCTTTACGCTGATCTGCTGCCAGCTTAGTCAGCATCTTGCGAATGCGACAGTTCTTGTTTCTTCATTGAGTAGGAGTGAGAGTAGTGATCCACTTTTTGATATTTATACTTACAATTGTGATACAAAAGTCAGCAACGACACCAAAAACTTGATCCGCACTAAATATATATACTGATGATTTTATTATGGATTTTATGATTTATATTGTGGATACTACGCAAGTATACGTATCGTTATCAAGTAATATAGGGCTCTAAAGGAGTTCTAGATATCGATCCCACATGGAAGTTAGCAAATTTCAAAGACAAATTTAAGGTAAACATACTTACTAATTTAGTATACGGAAATTAAGAATACTTAAACTAAAATAAACTAATGCTTAAAGTTGAATATAAGATTTTTAGAAAAGTATCTTTCTCCTTATTTTAGAGAATTAAGTGAATGAAGAATTAAATAAGTTTTTACTTGTATTGTGCCAAATAGGAGCATTCCTATTCTTTACCCTTTGGTCCAGGTGCAAAGAACATTGACTAGTCTTATGTTTGATTACTGAATCTGCAGCTAGGCTGGGAGGATACCGACTGCCACTTCAGAGCTCCCACATTCCCCTCGCCTGAGGGCTAACATCTACACTTCAGCTCTCAAACAATAAGACCGAATTGAATATTTTAGTCTGTCACACTAAAATGTCCAATTCTACGCCCAATGGTTAATATTTCCCTATTTATTTGCACCCTCCTTCCAAGGCTTTTGACTTCCCTGAATCTTGGATGTAATCTTTACTATAGTTGATATTTCAATATATGTTAACAAACCAATTGGCCAGATTGAAAATAAATTAAGATTTAAGTTAAAGATTAGCACAATTTCTATTTTCTTATTTTAGGCACAATTACTTTAATTCATCATTTCACGTAATCTCAATAAGAATGAGAAAGACTAAGGAAACTACTCAGAACGCATGGGAAAAATAACACAAAGCATGGATTTCATTAAAGTTAACAAACAAATAACAAATGTACTTATCTCAATTCTTCTCCCCAAGCAGATTCTCGAAGTTCCTTTGACTCTTCCTTCCAGTACATCACACCAAATCGCTAAACACTCACTCAAAGACTCTTAAATTACACTTAACTTTCACACAAATGACAAAAAATGACACACCAATGACACACAACTGACTAGAATTCGTCTCTATTTATAGAATGGGTCAAATCTCCAAAGGGTACTTAAGCACCTCTTCAAAAAGCGCCCAGGTTCATTGTATTTTGGCTCTTTTCAACTGTCTCGCCGTCGGCGGGCTTCTAGAAGATGGGCTAACCGCGCCGAT
Source organism: Papilionanthe hookeriana x Papilionanthe teres (assembly GCA_022702705.1). Lineage (NCBI taxonomy): Eukaryota > Viridiplantae > Streptophyta > Magnoliopsida > Asparagales > Orchidaceae > Papilionanthe > Papilionanthe hookeriana x Papilionanthe teres. Next base: position 13,406,497 of record CM040425.1, on the reverse strand, counting down.
CTCGCTGTCGGCGGGCTCGATCTCGCCGTCAGCGGGTTCCTTATAATATATTCAAAACATTCGGGAAAAACTCAACGTCGGCGGTCTAAATCTCGCGTCGGCGGGATAGTTCAATTTTCATCTAATTGAGTCCTTTTTACTCCAAATTTGCTTCTTTTGTGCTTTTTGCTTTCAGTACTTATAAATCTTCATTCCTGCAATAAAACAAAGAAAATAATTTTCTTTAAAGTGCAATTTCACATAAAATTGGTATGAAATTCTTAATATATTTTCTAGTGATCAAATTCCCCCAAACTTAACTATTAGTTGTCCTCAAGTAATTTAGATACTACATAAAAGTAAATGATTATTTGTAGTAAAGTTTTAATTCAAAAATACTCTGAATTAGATTTAAATAAGTATTATAGTAAAGTTTAATAGAAATATTTTTAAAAATAATTAAGCTAATTTTATAAATATAAGGCTATTTAGTTTTCAAGTTTAAGATTTCTAGTTTTCTATTAATTTCAAGAATAACTATACTTTTCAATACTAAATTGCTTGAGATATTTAGATGATTGGAATTTTATGAAAACACAACTTAATAAAAGACTAATCCATTTATATAAGTTCAGAAATGTAACTGGAGTTTTTTCCTTTAGGTTGATTAAAATGAAGCCAATTTTTGATAAGGCATCTCCTCAAGCTTCTCCTCACTTTATATATATATATATATATTCTTTTCTTTCTGGATTGATTTTCAATCCCTTTTTCTTTACTTTTTTTTTTAAGTAAGGATCACTATTTTTGGTTAACCTGTTAATAATTTTGAACTTCATTTTCCTCTTCCTAAATTTGAAACTGGAGACATTTACTTTCTTAATATATATTTCAAAGTTTTTACTTTATTGAGTTTCAATCTTTTCTTTCTCAACTAAATACTTAAGAATTTCATATTTGAAAATATAGTTTTCCTTACTTTAAATAGTTAACTATATTCTTATACTTTTAAACTTAATTTCTTTAATCTAAAAAATTAGTTAGTCATTAAAAGTATTTCTCTTAACTTTCTATAATAATTAAATAAATTAATTCTAGTTTACTGAATTAAAATTACTTCAGAAAATCATTTTATAATAATTTTGAAAATGTAAATTGAGAACAATTTAATAATTAAATTTACATTTTTTCCTCCCCCAAACTTAAATTTTTCTATCTATCTACATTGGGTGAAAAGTAAATAAACTGTAATATTTAAATCATACCTTCGAGCTTTAGGCATTTCTTCTTTTTGAAGTTCTTCAGGCTTTTTCCATTACTTAATTAACCTGTACTGTTAGAACTTTTTCTATACACCAATATTAAAGAAAGTGCTGGGTCAAAAAGTTTAACACAATACTACCACATTTTATACTAACATATTATACTACATTCACATACATTTACTCATTCAATCCAAGGTTACAATAGTAGTCTGAAAACATTAGAAATTTAAAAACTGTCTAAATTTAACAAAAATATTAAAACAATCTACACTACATCATAATCAAGTTCATAAACTAAAACATCAATACTAAAATGTAAAACAACAAACAAACAATAACAACATCAAAATCTATAACTAAACAAATAAACATAACATCTAATCTTCTGCATCAAAGTCCCAAACTATATCGTCATTTCCTGGATCAGTTGGAGGATTAGGCTAGTAATGAGTATATCGGGGGCACTCAGGAAATACAACATCAAGCTCTCCTCTCCTGTAACGATTTTCAGCATCATAATAGGCCATCTCATACTCTGAATGTCTTTAGAGATATTCGTTGTCATAATCATGTCTTCTTTCTAAGCTTCCAATTCTCTGATCAATATGCTCTAGTTTTTCTTCTATTTTCTCAAAACTTTTTTGCTGTAAAGTCATCTCATTCATCAAATCTTGAAGGGTAGGAGTACTATAGGGAGGAGGGTCATAACTAGTAGAGGGAATATCTCTACTTGAAGAAGGTACATAGCTCCTTGTCCCAGATCTCCATCCTTCATGGGATTCATATTTCTTAATATTAGCCAGAGTAATGGGTTTCATAGGCTCAACCCATTCCTCATCATCTCTTGCCTCTACCCCAGATAATTGGCAGAGTGCATAGATAAGACCAGGATGTCCTAGTCCTCCTCCACTTTCACTTCTTGCGGTGGCTAATATATTCTTATAAATTATACTTCCCACATTAATACTTTTTTGGTTTTGAATGCAGAAATTTAGAACTTCTCTATCTCTTGTTACCTCACTATGGTGGTAAGTAGGTAACAAGGTAGAAAAAATAAAATAGTGCCAGGCATTAGATGACGCATTTAACATAGAAAGAGGGAAATTTACCCTTTCTCGCTGCTTCATCTTCCAAACTCCTTTCCCGTCAGTAAGAAGTCGATTACTTCTTCCAGTGGTCCTTCCATAGTTCTAAATGTATCATACTCACTGGTGTAGGTGTCTCTTACCTAGTAATAAGAATTTATTCTTGCAGCGCTGAATTCCACAAAAAATCCTCTAACCTTAATCGGTGCATCTTCAGCCTGTGTCAGGTTCGCATAGAATTCTTTTACCACTTCTACAGCGGCTCTGTTGGTTATGAAACAGAAATTTTCCCATCCTCTTTCTTTAATTATTCGCTCTACTTCACCTCCAGGACTTTTGAAAACTCGATCTTTAATACATGTTCTGGCTTGAATATTGTGAAAATATCTTGATATTGCCCTTGCATTCACAAAACGAGTTTCGTCGTAATCCACTCTTCTCTTTTGTCGTTGAGCCATTTTTTGATCTGTGAAATTCACAAAAATCGTAACTAAACTTCTAAATATTACTAAGATGGCTTCCAATAGTTACTAAAATCAATCTAAATCAAGTTTCATGAATTTCTTCTCATTCTTTTCTTCTTATTTCAAATTTTTCAAAAATTTCTCAATGTAGAAGAAATTCATGGTGAAAATCAAAATTTTTTACATATGAGTGAATCTCTTACCAAGGGAAGATAAAATCCGGCATCAAAATGTGTTGAAATCCCTTCAAATCCAAGATTCCACAAGCCTTAGGTCGGTGTTTTTTAAGTTTTTGAGGAGGGAGACGATGAATAGTGTCGGTTGATTGGTCAAATAAAGTATATTTCACGATCTCGCTGTCGGCAAGAATTTTCTCGTCGGCGAGCTAATTAATTCACCAAGGCCAAAGTTTTGGGAAAATCTCGCCGTCGACAGGATTTCTCTCACTGTCGGCGAGGTTTCCTAAAATTTAATATTTTTTAATTTTTCAATTATATTCTTCTTAGATTAAGCCTTGTTCATTGTTCTGGTCACTAAATTTGCTATATTTATTATTATTTTTATTAAGATTAGATACTAACACATAAATTCACACAACACAAACATTATAACTTTATAAATGAAATCCATGAACTTACAAACTTCAAACAGTACATAACTAATAATTGACTAAGTAAATTAACCTAAACACATCTAACTCAGCATTGCAATCCACACCACGATACTCTAAATGCTGAGACTAAATAAACAACATACAATCTCATCTAAACTGAGATTATCTATGTAAAGTTTAAACTAAATCAAAAACTAAATTCACATCAACACACATACATATAATATGAATAGAAGTCTCTACTACTCATCAGAATCTGAACTGTTCTCTTCTCTGATGTTTCCAATAGAATGCAGGTGCACAAATAAATTATAAAAAGGCCTGAAAGGGAATTCTGCATTAGAGTCTTCTTCAATCCACCCTTTTTGTCTCAATAATCGTATAAAACTTTCCTCCAGGTGTCCTATATGGTCAAAGTACTCCTACATTCTCCAATCGATGTGATCGAATAAATCAGAGAAATTATCAATAGAATTCATCACAGTTTGTAGTTCCTTCTCCAATCCTTTAAGTTTCCGTAAAATGAGGTTTGTTCTATCGATCGGGGGCTTAACTAAAGGATTGTTTTGTGATGCTTGATCAGAAATAATTACTGTTTCATCATTGTTATCCAATGTATGAAACATATATGTCGGATCTAGTGGTTTCCAAGGCAATAACACTTTTTCCCAAGCTTCGTAGGAAACTTGGTACTGACTATATAAAGCAAATATAGTTGATGGTTGTCCAAGTCCATGAATTGACCCATGCACAATTAATCCTAATGCAGACTTCACGATAATAGATCCAACATCCATAGGCAATCCAGATTGAATACAACTATTTAAAATTGCGCGTTCCTTTGAAACTTTGTTTACCCTCATAGTGGGTAGTAACTTTGATGAAATAAAGAAATGCCAATGCTTTGAGACAGGATTAAGAAGTGACGCAGAAAAACTAACGTACATGTCTTCTCATAATTCCCAATCATCAGGTTCGTCAGTCAGATATCTGTAGATCTCATTCATGTCGTATCTTGTAGGAACAAAATTTGAATAGTGGCAAATAGGGGTATTCTCAATTGAGTATAATTCATTTATCCGAGGAGTGAAGTTACTCATCTACCTCTTACGTAAACACTTCCATTATGGATCGCATGCAAATTAGAGTAGAATTCTTTGACTACTGGAATGACTACATCAGATGTGGTATAGCAGAATACCTCACAACATCGCTGAACAATCATTTCTTCAATTGTTGTAGTTGAATTCTCTGCTCCTCTGTTTACGAACCCTCTTTCTTTAATCATGCGCTTTTTCATCAGAACTTTGTTGAATAGTCGCTGAGCCTCAGAACTGACGAACTTTCGTCTGTTAAAAACTCCAGATTTTGTGGTTTCAAGTAGTTTGGAGGCCATAATAAATTGTTTTGGAGGTACTCTGGTGGTTTCTAAGGATGAAGATAGTATAAAAATGAAGTTTTAAATGTTTTATATAGAGTAATGCCCTTATAACCGTCCAAAACCACAAAATAACTCACAAAAATCACTTTTGAACTATCTCACCGTCGGCGGTAACGATCTCGCCGTCGGCGGGATAGTTAATTATTTAAATTGAAATTAGGCGCGCCGATCTCGCTGTCGGCGGGATTGATCTTGTCGTCGGCGAGATTAGGTAAATTGCCCAATTTTTCGCTCCGGTCCGAATACTTTTTAATTTCTTCCTATAGATTCAAATTTGTGATGATTCTAAAAAGTAAAATGAGTAGATTTCATTCTATATTTTATTTTTTTTAATAACTATAATAAATAGATCATAATTAATAACTACTATGGGTTGCCTCCCATAAAGCGCTTGGTTTAACGTCGTTAGCCCGACCTAATTTAATTAGTACTCAGGCTGACTGAGCATTAAAACCTCTTTAGAATTTCATTTTTTTCCTTCAAAAAAGGTTTTAATCTATGTCCGTTTACTTTAAATCTATGCCCAGTTTTTGGATCTTCAATTTCTATAGTTCCATATGAAAATATTTGAGTTATAGTGAAAGGCCCTAACCATCGAGATTTCAATTTCCCAGGAAATAATTTCAATCTTGTATTATAAAGCAAAACTTCTTGTCCTGGCTCAAAATTCTTCAGGTTAATCTTCCGATCATGCCATAATTTCATTTTTCTTTATAAATTCTATCATTATGATAAGATTCATTTCTTAACTCATCTAATTCATTCAATTGCAATAATCTTTTCTCACTAGCTTCTTTCAAATTTTAATTAAATTCTTTAATTGCCCAGTAAGCTTTATGTTCTAGTTCAACTGGTAAGTGACATGTCTTTCCATAAATAAGATTGTAAGGAGTCATTCCAATCAGAGTTTTATAAGCAGTCCTGTATGCCCATAATGTAGTGTCTAGTCTTATAGACCAATCTAATCTATTAGGGTTTACAGTCTTTTCTAAAATACGTTTAATCTCTTGATTAGAAACTTCAGCTAATCCACAGGATTCTGGATGATAAGCAGTTGATATCTTATGAATAATATTAAATTTTTCTATTAGTTTGTGAATATATTTATTTCTAAAATGAGAACCTCCGTCTGTGATAATCACTCTTGGCATTTTGAATCTAGTAAAAATATTTTTCATTAGAAACTTTGAAACACTCTTAGCGTCACATCAAGGTAAAGCTTTTGCTTCAATCCATTTAGAAACATAATCAATAGCAACTAAAATATATGAGTTTCCAAATGAAGAAACAAATGGTCCCATAAAATCTAATCCCCAAACATCAAAAATTTCAACTTCTAATATAAAATTTAGAGGCATTTTATTTCTTCTAGATATATTACCTACTCGTTGGCATCTATCACAAGTTTTGATGTATCTATAAACATGTCTAAAAAGAGTAGGCCAATAAAATCCAGATTGTAAAATTTTATAAGCAGTTTTATATGTTCCAAAATGTCCTCCAAAATTAGAATCATGACATTTCTGAATTATTTGTTCTGTTTCTTTATAAGGCACGCATCTTCTAATTATAAGATTCTTACATTGCTTATATAAATATGGTTCATCCGAAAAATATGGTTTAGCATCATGAATGAATTTTTTCTGTTGTTGCAAAGTTAACATAGGTGGTAAAATATCACTTACAATATAATTTACTATATCAGCATACCATGATATTTTCCACTCATTTATATTATATAATTGTTCGTCAGGAAAACTGTCAGTAATTTCATTATCAGCATCAGATAATTCATTATATTCTAGCCTTGATAAATGATCTGCTATTTGATTATCAGTTCCTTTTTTGTTAATGATTTCAAAATCAAATTCTCGCATTAGTAATATCCATCTAATTAATCTAGGTTTGGAATCTTTCTTTTGCATTAGATATTTAATAGCAGAGTGATTAGTATGAACAATACATTTATTTCCAATTAAATAAGGCCTAAATATATCTAAGGCATAAAAAATTGCTAATAACTCTTTTTTAGTAACTGTATAATTCAATTCAGCATTATTAAGAGTTTTACTAGCATAGTATATAACTTTGAAAATTTTATCATATCTTTGCCGAAATCTTGCTCCTATAGCATAATCACTAGCATCACACATAAGTTCAAATGGTTTATCTCAATCAGGTGAAACTATTATAGTTGATGTGATTAATTTATCTTTTAATAATTCAAAAGCATTCAAGCATTCAGTTGTGAATTCAAATTTCTTGTCCTTTTCTAAAAGTTGGCATAGAGGTTTAGTAATTTTTGAAAAATCTTTTATGTAGCGTCTATAGAATCCAGCATGTCCAAGAAAACTTCTTACCCCTTTTACTGTAGTTGGAGGTGGTAATTTAGCTATAACTTGAATTTTTGCAGGGTCTACTTCCATGCCATTTTCCGAAATTTTATGCCCTAATACAATTCCTCCTGCAACCAAAAATTGACATTTCTCCCAATTTAGAACTAAGTTAGTTTTCTCACATACTTCTAATACTTTTTCAAGATGATTCAAGCATGCGTCAAATGACGTTCCAAATACAGAGAAATCATCCATAAATACTTCTATTCCATCATCAATTAATTTACTAAATATAGACATCATACATCTATGGAATGTTGTAGGTGTATTACATAATCCAAAAGGCATTCTTCGAAAAGCAAATGTTCCATATGGACTAGTAAATATAGTTTTCTCTTGATCCTCAGGAGCAATATGTATCTGATGATAACCGGTATATCCATCTAAAAAACAAAAATATTTATGTCCGATTAATCTGTCCAACATTTGGTCTAGAAATGGTAATGGGAAGTGATCTTTCCTGGTGGCTGCATTTAATTTTCCATAGTAAATATATATACGCCATCCAGTTACTTGTCTTATAGGTATTAAATCATTATTTTCATTAGCTTTAACTGTCACTCCACCTTTCTTAAGAAAACAGTGAATTGGGCTTACCCAAGCACTGTCCGAAATAGGATATATAATACCATTATCTAACCATTTTAATATTTCTTTCTTGACTACTTCTTTCATTATTGGGTTTAATCTCCTTTGAGGATCTACTCTTGGCTTATGTTCATTATCTAAAATAATTATGTGCATACAAATTTAAGGACTAATTCCTTTAAAATCTGCTAAAGTCCAACCAAAAGTTTTCTTATATTTTTTTAATGTGTCTAACAGTTTTCGTTCTTGTGACTCATTCAATTCAGCTGATATAATAACTGGTAGGGTTGAATGGTTACCTAAGTAAGCATATTTTAAATGATTAGGTAAGATTTTCAATTCGAGTTCAGGAGGTCTAATTATTGACGAAACTATATTCTTTTCAATGTTTTCAGTATTATCCAACATTTCAAATTTTTCCTGTATATAATCCAGTTTTTCATTATCTGCTTCTTTAATTAATTCAATATTTTCTTTTTCTAACTTTTCTTCATAATATTCTTTAAAATGTTCATTTTGTAAATTTTCAAGTATTTCCATTAGACAACGTTCATCATCTTTTTCTAAGGCAGGATATTTCATTGATTTTGCTATGTTAAAAGTTACTTTTTGATCTTTTACTCTCATAGTCAATTCTCCTTTCTAAATATCAATCATAGCTTTTTCAGTGGCTAAAAAGGGTCTTCCTAATATTATTGGAATTTCTTAATCTTCTTCCATATCTAGAATAATAAAATCGACCGGGAAGATAAATTTATCCACTTTTACTAACACATCTTCAATAACTCGCTTAGGATAAGTCACGAACGATCGACTAAGCGAAGAGTTACTGAAGTAGGTGAAATTTCTCCTAATTCTAATCTTTTAAAAATTGATAGAAGCATTAGATTTATGCTGGCTCCTAAGTCACACAAAGCTTTTCAATAAAATTTTTCTCAATAGCGCAAGGTATAGTGAAACTACCAGGATCTTTTAATTTTTCAGGAATCTTTTCTGAATAATTGCACTACATTCTTCGATAAGTGCAATAGTTTCATTATCTGTAAATTTTCTTTTTTTATATAAAATATCTTTCATAAATTTTACATAATTAGGCATTTGTTCTAATGCTTCTACAAAAGGAATATTTACCGTTTATTTTTTTAAAATTTTAAGGAATTTAGCAAATTGCTTATCTTTTTTATGTTGCTTAAGTAGTTGAGGAATGGTGGTGGTTTTTCTATAGATATTTTCATAGGGATCAATGGATATTCTAAGCTTTGATCTTGTTGATCATTTTCTTTCTTAATTTCCACTTCCTCATTTTTACTTTCTGTTTCTTTTTGAATTTTAATTTCTAACTCTTTTCCCCTTCTTAGTTGTATTGCTTTAATTTGTTCTTTTCCTTGGTCTTTAAGGTTTATTTCCACATTACTAGGAAAAGTTCCAGGAATTCTATTGTTAAGCGCAGTAGCAATATGTCCGAGTTGAGTTTCAATATTTTTAATTCTTGTTCGTTGATTTTGTAATTGATTTCCTTGAATTTGTAATTTATTTCCTTGATTTTGCAAGTGCTGACCCATACTTAATATTAATTCTTCTATAGATAACTTCTTATCTTTAAATTGAGTGTTATTAAATCCAGGTGGATAAGATGGTTTATAATTTGTATTTGCTTGATTAGGTGGATTTCTTATAGAGTTGTTCATCCATTGTTGATTAGTTGTATTATTATTCCAATTAAAATTTGGATGATTCTTCCAACCAGGATTATAAAAATTCACATAAGGATTATTGGGTCTATTATTAGTAGCATTTATAGTTTCATAAGGAGATTGAGAATCTATAATTTGTCCTGATGAGTTTTCTTCTAATATAATAGGAAAGTAATTCATTCCAAAATGATCTAATATCTTTGATATAACAGCAATTTGAGAAGCTAACATAGATATTACATCATTTTCATGAACACTAGCTATCTTCTTAGGATTTATTCTTTCAACAGGCCATTAAAAATTGTTAGTAGCCATTTCTTCGATTAACGCATAGGCTTCATCAAATGGTTTTTACATTAATGAACCTCCAGCAGTAGCATCAATGATTGATCTAAGAAATCCTACTAATCCATTGTAAAAAGTTTGTATAATTAACCAATCTGGTAATGCATGATGTGGGCATTTCCTAAGAAGTTCTTTAAATGTCTCCCAAGCTTCATATATGGATTCTCCATCAAAATGACTAAAAGATGTTATATCATTTCTATGTTTTACAGTTTTCAAAGGAGGAAAATATTTGAATAGAAAGTTTTGTGATAATTCTCCCCAAGTTTTAATAGATCTAGGTGCTAATGAATTTAACCACATCTTAGCCTTATCCCTAAAAGAAAAAGGAAAAAGCCTAAGTTTAATAGCATCATTAGATACTCCTTCATATTTAAAAGTAGCACTTAGTTCCAAGAAACTAGCAAGATGTAAATTAGGATCTTCATTAGGTGAACCACTAAATTGATTATTCTGTGTCATTTGAATAATTGCAGGTTTAAGTTCAAATGAATTAGCAGCTACATTAGGGTTTTGAATAGTTAGGTGAATTTCATCTAATGTAGGGTTGACAAAGTCTCTTAATGGTCTTTGTTGGTTTATATTTTCAATTTCTGGATTACATGCCATTTGTGTTAAATTTATAATTTCTCTCATTTGTTTTCTAATTCTTTTAATTGTACGCTCTAATTCTGAATCGTAAGGTATTAAATTTTCGTTTCCAAATTTGCGCATACAATTTTTAAGTAATTTTTAAAATAGCCCGTTACTCTAGTAATTATTTTAATAATTCTATTAATTACCTTAATAATTACTTTACTTCACTTCCCTGGCAACGACACCAAAAACTTGATCCACTTTTCGATATTTATACTTACAATGATATAAAAGTTAGCAACGACACCAAAAACTTGATCCACACTAAATATATATACTGATGATTTTATTATGGATTTTATGATTTATATTGTGGATACTACGCAAGTATACGTATCGTTATCAAGTAATATAGGGCTCTAATGGAGTTCTTGATATCGATCCCACAGGGAAGTTAGCAAATTTCAAAGACAAATTTAAGATAAACTTACTAATTTAGTCTACGGATATTAAGAATACTTAAACTAAAATAAACTAATGCTTAAAGTTGAGTATAAGATTTTTAGAAAAGTATCTTTCTCCTTGTTTTAGAGAATTAAGTGTATGAAGAATTAAATAAATTTTTAATTGTATTGTGCCAAATAGGAGCATTCCTATTCTTTACCCTTTAGTCCAGGTGCAAAGAACATTAACTAATCTTATGTTTGATTACTGAATCTGCGGCTAGGCTGGGAGAATACCGACTGCCACTTCAGAGCTCCCATGTTCCCCTCGCTTGAGGGCTAACATCTACACTTCAGCTCTCAAACAATAAGACCGAATTGAATATTTTAGTCTTTCACACTAAAATCTCCAATTCTACGCCCAATGGTTAATATTTCCCTATTTATTTGCACCCTCCTTCCAAGGCTTTTGACTTGCCTGAATCTTGGATGTATTTATTTGCACCCTCCTTCCAAGGCTTTTGACTTGCCTGAATCTTGGATGTAATCTTTACTATTGTTGATATTTCAACATATGTTAACATATCAATTGTCCAGATTGAAAGTAAATTAAGATTTAAGTAAAAGATTAGCACAATTTCTATTTTCATATGTTAGACACAATTACTTTAATTCATCATTTCACATAATCTCAATAACAAGGAGAAAGACTATGGAAACTACTCAGAATGCATGGGAAAAATAACATAAAGCATGGATTTAATTAAATTTAACAAACAAATAACAAATGTACTTATCTCAATTCTTCTCCTCAAGCAGATTCTTGAAGTTCCTTTGACTCTTCCTTCCAGTACAGTACACCAAAACGCTAAATACTCACACAAAGACTCTTAAATTACACTCAACTTTCACACAAATGACAAAAACTGACACACCATTGACACATAACTGACTAGAATTTGTCTCTATTTATAGATGGGGTCAAATCTCCAAAGGGTACTTAAGCACTTCTTTAAAAAGCGTCCAGGTTTATTGAATTTTGGCTCTTTTCAACTGTCTCGCCGTCGGCGGCTGGATCTCGCCGTCGGCGGGCTTCTAGAAGATGGGCTAACCGCGCCGATCTCACTCTCGGCGGGCTCGATCTCTCCGTCAGCTGGTTCCTTATAATATATTCAAAACTTTTGGGAAAAACTCGCCGTCAGCGGCCTAAATCTCGCCGTCTGCGGGATAGTTCAATTTTCATCTAATTGAGTCCTTTTTACTCCAAATTTTCTTCTTTTGTGCTTTTTTGCTTTTAGTACTTATAAATCTTCATTTCTGCAATAAAAGAAAAAAATACCTTTCTTTAAAGTGCAATTTTACATAAAATTGGTATAAAATTCTTAATATATTTTCTAGTGATCAAGTAGCTCTCCTCACCTCTTAAATTTTTGTAGGCATGGCGCTGAAAAGTCTGCCTTCTGCTATAGCCACCACGGACTTAACTTTCTTATCCTCTCCCGTTGCATGAGCGGTGTTGGCTTTTCTTTTCTTGCTGGTGGACTGCTGACTTAGGCCACCCAATTTCATCACTGTCTGACTGTGGAACTCTTCCCGATCAATCGGAGTCCAATCAATTTCCTCATATTGTAACCAGGCTAATGTGAAATCAAAGTCAATTTCAATCACGGCTCCATTCTTCATCCTCTTTTTATCTAGTGCTAGACTCACGTCATTTTTAAAGTTCAGAACCAACCGCCCGTTCGACATTTCCCTGCGAAAAACAAGGAAAGGATCAGAGGTTGTACTAAGAACAAGAACAATAAGAAAACATTTATTAATGAAAAATTTTATTTACTTCTTTTAAATTTTAAAGAGAGTAGGAAGATATGAGGAAAGATCAGGAATGAATTGATTTAAAATAAAAGATCAAAATTTTATCATTTCACATATTTTCTTTTTAACACATTTCTTTGTTAATGATTTTTATTTTATCATCCATTTTTTACTTTATATTTTGGGTTCAGACCCAGTTACGAATGATTACTCCAACCGTTCTTCTAGGAATGAGACTCCACTTTTAAAGTTCATCCTTTGAAACATCAGGTTGCATAATATTTCTTCAAATATCATCCATTAATTGGAAGCATAGGTCGTTCTCCACGATAGTTAACAAGCTGGTAGGAACCCCCCGAGTAGACTGTCTCTACCACGAACGACCCTTCCCAAGTTGATTCAAATTTACCAGCTATCTTACGATGTGCAAGAATAGGTCTTCTGAGAACTAGTACTAAGTCACCAACTTTGAATGTCCTTGGGCGGACCAGTTTATCATGGGCCTGGATTATCTTGGCTTGATACAGTTCCAAATTTTGCTGCGCTGAAAATTGTTTCCCTTCCAAGCTTTCCAATTCTTCTAGTCGTAGTTTGGCATTTTCTTCTGTAGTAATCTTGTTCGCAACTGCAATTCTGAGAGATGGAAGCTGAACTTCCAAGGGTAAGATGGCCTCAGACCCGTACACTAGGGCGTAAGGTGTAGACTGGGTAGGAGTTCTGAAAGTCGTCATGTAGGCCCATAAGGCTTCTAACAACTTCTCGTGCCAATTTCCTTTATTGTCGTTCAAAGTTTTCTTTAGAGTTTAAACGAGAGTTTTATTGAAAGCCTTGGCCAAGCCGTTCACTCTTGGGTAATAGATTGTTGAATAACGCCAATCAATCCCGTGTCTTCTGACAAAATTGTTGATCTTCGTACTCTTGAATGCAGACCCATTATCTAAAATGATTCTGCGTGGTACTGCAAAACGGCAGACGACTTGATTCTTGAAGAACTGTAGCACGTGGTGTGCCATCACTTCTCTAAGCAGTACTGCTTCTGCCCACTTGGAAAAGTAATCTGTAGCTGCAAGAATGAAGCAATGTCCTCTTGAAGAAGGTGGTTCTATCGGACCCACGATATCTGTGCCTCAACATTCGAACGGCCACGACGCGATTGTCGGATGTAGCACATTTGGAGGTTGATGTAGAACCACTCCATGCACTTAGCATTGGTGACAACTCTTGGCAACTTTCATGCAATCGGTCATTATTGAGGGCCAGTAGTACCCTAATCTTTTAATTTTCATCTTCATTTTCGGACCTGACTGATGAGCGCCACAAAGTCCTGAGTGCACTTCTTTAACAATTTCATGAGCTTCGGACTCGCTCAGGCACCTTAGCCACAACTGATCGAAAGACCTTCTGTATAATGTATTGTTTATTAATGCGTAAGACAGAGTTCTTTTCTTGATTTGATGGGCTAATGACTTATCGTCTGGTAAGTTTCCTATTTGCAAGTAGTTTATTAATTGCTGTTGCCAATCATCTGCATTTTCTGTTATTGCCATAATTATTTCTTCTTCTTTTCCTTTTAATTTGTGTATTGTATCCATGTCGAGCTGTGAGAGAACCTGACGTCCCTGAACTGACACTTCAACTGATTCATCCTGCAAGCAGGCAAATTCATTTGCAAGTTGGGCTAATGCATCTGCGAGAGCATTTTCTCTTCTGGGAATCTTATAGATTGTTACATTCGGAATATGGTCCAACAATTTCATGGCATACTGAAAGTATTATTCGAGTCTTGGCTTTAGAATTTTGTATTGTCCTGCAACCAGTTGAATTATCAATTGAGAAGCCCCATAGATGTTGATATCCGTTATCCCCATCTGAATGGTTAATTAGAATCCGGTTATAAGGGCTTCGTATTCTGCCTCGTTGTTTGTACACAGTTCTGTTAGATGGTAAGAATACCTTAACATCTCCCGCTCCGGTGTTATAAATATCAATTCTATTCCTACCTTACCTAGCACTATCATTTGCCATTCTTTGTCTTTCTGTGCTGAGGATGCTCCGTTGAAGTATAGTTCCCAACGTCGATCGTCGGGGTCTTCTAGTCTCATTATCTGCTCGTCTGGCAAGTCGTCGTTGAGAGGCGATTCTGCTGGTAAAGGGTGTGCCGCAAGGAAGTCTGCTAGGACTTGTCCCTTTATAGCACGAAGAGGAACGAAAATTATATCAAATTGCAATAATATCATCGACCACCTAGTGAGTCTGCCGGAAAGTGTCGGGCGAGTCATCAAATATTGTAATAGATTAATTTTCGAGATAAGGTTGACCTTATGAGAAAGCATGTAATGTCTGAGCTTTTGAGCGGTGAAGATTAGAGCCAAACAATGCTTCTTAATAGGGGGATACTTTACTTCCGTTGGAATTAGACGACGACTTAAGTAGTAGAGGGCATTTTCTGTCCCCTTGTCATTGATCTGGGCTAGCAAGGCTCCAAGGGAGTCGTCTAAAGCTGTGGTATAAAGTATCAACGGTCTACCCAAGACTGGGGCTGCTAAGACAGGAGGTGTTGTTAAATACTGCTTAATGTCCTCGAAGGCTCACTGACATTTCTCTTTCGAAACGAATTTAGCATCCTTTTTAACCAATGCCAAGAAGGGCTGACACCTACCTGACAAGTTTGAGATAAAGCGTCGAAGATATGCCAATTTTCCTTAAAAAGATCGTAATTGCTTCAAGGTTTTGGGAGGGAGCATTTATAACATAGCTTTAATCTTTTCCGGATCAATTTCAATTCTACGATGTCGAACAACAAATCCTAATAATTTCCCAGAGGTGACGTCGAAGGCGCATTTCAAGGGATTCATCTTAAGGTTATATTGTCTTAATCGCTCGAAAACAATTCTCAAATCATACAGGTGATCTTCTTTTAGTTTGGTTTTGATGACTACATCATCCACATAGCACTCGACTAGGTTGTGAATGAGATCATAAAAAATCCTCGTCATTGCTCTTTGGTAAGTTGCTCCTGCGTTCTTTAATCCAAACGTTATCACTGCGTAGCAGTATACCCCGATCGACGTTCTGAAGGCTATAAGCTTTTCATCTTCTGGTGCCATCTTTATCTGGTTGTATCCTGATGTTCCATCCATGAAAGAGAAGATTTCATGTGTTGAAGCGATGTCGATCATCAGTTCTGGAATTGGTAGAGGGAATTCATCCTTCGGACATGCTTTGTTTAAATCTATGAAGTCTATGCAGATTCTGATCTGACCATTTTTCTTCCTGACTAGTACCACATTGGCTAACCAAGTTGGATATTGCTCTTCACGGACAAATTTAGCATCTATTAGTTTCTTAACTTCAGCTATAACTTGTTCAATCTCTAGACGCATTCTTCTGGGAGCTTGTCTGACAGGAACGACAGTGTGATCTACTCCTAGCTTGTGAAGTACGACCTCTGGAGCTAATCCTGGCATTTCATCATTACTCCAAGAAAAACAGTCCTTGAATTCCATTAATAACTTGATTATCTCTTCGAAGTCTTCTTTATTGAGTAAGGAGCTAACAAAGGTCGGCCTAGGCTCTTCGCTAGTACCTAAGTTAACTTCCATTAACTTGTCTATTGTAGATTTAATTTCTTCTTCGAATTCTGGTGGAGCATTTTTAATTGGTAGATCCTCGAGATCATCAGAAGCTTCTAAGCAACATTCATCATGCTCGTGAGTGACAACTAAGCAAAATCCCGAATCATCAACAGACCCTACTGTACCGAATCCAAGACTATGTTATGAATTGGGAGGCCGACTGGTATTATTCCATAATTTTTCAAAGTGTTGTGATTGACCATTTGTCCATCGTCGAGGTAAGACACCATGTTGAATTAAATTTTGAACACAGGGAGAATACCACTCAAAAGGCAATTCATTAATTCAGAAGAAGTAGCATCTTCAAATTGTACATCATTTTCAGTTTTGGAAGAAGAAGCACCACGGTAGAACTTAATCGGCTTAGCACCACCACCATGCACTTCCTTGACCACCATACCCTCAATCTTGTTAGAATGGATCGTGGTCAGGGTTATAGTATGCACATAGTGATTGATCTTCTCATACATTGATTTGTATTCTTCATTCTTTTCATCTTCGAGAGAGATCTTGAACTATGGTTTCTTCTGATTTATTTGCATTGCTTCTTTCTTGATTTCTTCTTCTTCAGAATTGCTTTCCCAATCAACATCGATGACTGGTCTCTTCTGTCCAACTGTTCCAATGTCTCTTCCTCGACCTCGTCCCCGACCTCGACCTCGGGTGCGAGTTCTGGAGATACCTTCACCATCTCGCCGTAAGGGAGTGGTGAGTAACTGTTGGACTAGAATTTCAGGTTCTTCGTCGTCCCAAACTTTTTTTGCTTCATTTGGTACGGTATTTCTGGAGAAGATTATTTTCTTCGGAGGTGCGTAGTAGTATGCATCTTCATGAATTCTGATTTCATGCACGGAGAACAGTTGCAAATCACCTCTGATACACTGCTTCCCACTTCATAATATTTTATGCACTGGTACAGAGACGACGGTACCAACCGATTTTCATGGATCCATGGCCGACCCAGTAAAGCATTGAATGATGTCTCAGAATCAGTTGTATGGAATTTTGTGGTTGTCTTTGCTAAATCACCGGTCTTCATCAGTAGTGTTATCAATCCAACGGCACTTTCTCCTTTCTGATTGAACCCTCTTAATAACATCTTGTCTGCTTCGAGGTTGCGAGCATCAATTTCCAATTATGCTAACGTTTGAAGGCTTATTATGTTGATTGATGCTCCTGGATCAACCAACACCCTAGAGAGCGTAAACTTTCCAATAGTGACTGAAATGTACAACGGTCGATTGTGATCAGCCATTCCAAGTAGTAGATCATTATCCGTGAAGGTAACACCTCGCTGTTCTTTTAACGAGAAAACCTAGTCTAAGGAATTACCAGCCATTTGAGCTAAACAAATCTCTGGATCAAGTAAGGCCTTGATTAGAGTTTCTCTCATCTCCTTTGACAGGATCAGAGTGTCATATATGCTCAGTTTGGCTGGTAGCTTCCTAAGATGGGCTAGCACGTTATAATCCACCTTATTACCATGTTCTTCATTTCCTTCTTGAATGGCCAATTCCTCTGCTGGGGTTGGTTCTTCCTTGGCAACCACCTGCTTTCCTTTATCCTTTAGACCCATCCTCAGGGGAAGAACTTTTCCACTCCTTAGATTGACTTCAGTTACTTGTTCTGAATCTGGTGGTGAATCTACCGGTGTGTCCTCTTGAATCGAAATGACTGGATCTTCTGAAGTTTCTTCAGAATCTGATAACTCTAATTCTATCGTGATTGGAGTTCTTCGGAATTCATAAATGGACTCGTTGGTTGTTGAGCTTTCGTAGCCGTCTTTGTGAGCGTCTTCTCCTTCGTCGTGGTCATCGAGGTTCAGTATGATTTGAGAATCGTTTATCGTATTAGAATCGAGATCCGGATTACGTTGGTTGTCGTTAGTTACATAATCGTTAGAACTAGTCAAAATGTAGCTAACACCAAAACTCTTATTATTATAAGATCCCGCCGGGGCAACCAAATAATCATACAGAGTCAGAGGTCCGAGCTATTTCTCCCATGAATCGGAAACAACCATCCTAGGATAAGCAGCCCCTAGTATACCCTTTGGAGCCTCGGTTTTCTTTTCTTCTACAATCTTCTCCTCCTTCTGGGGTGGTTCTTCAATCGCAAACGATAGCACCGGCTTGGCAGGTTTCAAACTTTGAGTTGAAGCGCGCACCGAAGCGTTCTAGATATGATCCAAGATTTTCTTTGAAGATTTTGTCAAGACGGTACTCTATCCATCATTGGTCTTGTAAGGGTCTATCGGAACAATGTGATCCGTTGAAATAACATTGACGGAACCTCCCTTTTGGGGTTCCTTCATGTATTCCTTCGGGATCGTTATGTTCCCTTCCCTGAGATTGTCTTCAAGCCAACTCTTGAAAGTGATGCAATCCTCTATCTTGTGCCCGAACATCCGGTGGTAAGGAAAATAGTTTGGATGATCTTTCTTATTGACTTCTTCTGGCCTCTTAGGCTCTGGTAACTGAAAATCTGGTGTTTTCATTAAACTGCGGAACATCTTTACTTCTGCTTCAGTCTTGAATGGATATTCCTTATTCAGAAATTCTTTCAGGGTACGTTGCGGACGAGGCGGTTGCTCATAATACTGAGGCGACTGATAGCTTGGTCGAGGTTGTTGATAGTCCTGCTGAGGTTGTTGATAGTCCTGCTGAGGTTGCTGATAAATCTGTTGTGGTTGTTGGTAAGTCCGTTGCGGTGGTTGATAACTGGGTTGTGGTTGCTCTGGCTGTATCTGCACTGGCTGCTTGCCTTTATCTACTATCGTGACGATTCCAGATTTCTTTTCAAATGCTTTTACAGGCTTCTGCTTATCGGTCTTGTCTACGAAACTTAGCTGTTTTGCTTCCTCTTGTAAGCTCCCGGCCTTGCTAAGCAACTTTTTGAAAGTCTTGATTGTAAATCCTTTAAGGATAAGTGCTATCGGGCCATGGATACTTTTCAGAAAAATACCGATTGCGTGATGTTCCTGAAGCTGTGGTTCACACTTCATGCTTAAATTCCTCCATCAAAGTATGTAATCCACCAAAGTTTTGTTTGGTTTCTGTTGCTCCACAACTAGATCACCGATAGTGATGTGGTGCTGAGCCCCAGCAAACTGCTTAACGAAGAGATTTTCTAGTTTCGTGAAGGTCTTAAATGAACCATTCAGCAATTCCGCGTACCAATCAAAGGCAATCCCTTACAAACTACTGACGAACTAATGGAAGAGTAAGCGTCACTCCCACCGGCACTGCAGCAACTAGCACGAAAATGTGCAACATGCTGCTGGGTGTTTCCCGTTCCATCAAAAGTCTTGAACAGAGGTGGTACGAAGCCTTTCGGGTATTGGACTGCATCAAATTCTTCGGGGTAAGGTCTACACGTCTGAATAAATGTTCCGCTCTTAGATTGTGCTAAGGCTTCTCGCACCTGCTATTCTACAATGTTTTTGATGTCTTTTTCGGGAATCATGCTCTGTGTAGAATCCTTCTTCAGTTGCTCGTCTCCATTAACAGATGTGATCTCCTTTCCTCCATCCATAACATGGATGATCTCCGGGGGTATTTCTTTCTGAGGCTGCACCTGACTCTAGAGAGTGGCTAAAGCGGCAGCCATCTCTTCCATCCTTTTTGCCATTTGGAAAATTATGTTATCCTTCTCTTGAAGTTGTGCTCTCATCACTTCCAGTTCGTCTCTTTCCGCTACTGTTGGAGCACTTTGCGAAGCGGACGATGCTCGTGTCTCAACCATGTTGATCTCAGCATAATCTTCATCCATAAAATCTGATGAATCTACTTCAGTTTTCCAATTTTTCTCTTCTTTCTTTTGCCAAACGTTGGATGTCGGTTCTTAGCTTGCCTATGGCATCCTCTAGTGGCCTCTTCCAAACAGTTTCACGGTTGTCATGTGATGACTGTTGGACTTCTTTCTCAGGAGTTTCTTTTAATGCAGTAGCACTTTCTTCAGATTCTGGCTTTCTGACGAGTCTCTTCTTTCCATAACATTGTGCTTGTATCTGTTCAGTAATAATAGGTTGCCACACCAATCCTTCTCGCAGTAGAAGGCCTAGGACCAGATGGTCTGTCAGCTGTGCTTCGGTAGATGGTGTCCTCCCTGATATGGTGTCTCGATACAATAATAGGAGAACTTGCTTGCACTTTCTTCCTTTGCTTCTCCGGGGCGGTGAATGGGTTTACTCGTAGTCCGAGGTGGGATTTGTCTGGCGCTCGTCCCATTTTTCTTAAGATCTCTGATACAGGGCATCCTTCCTTCTTAGCTAGTTTCTCTATTACAGCTCGCAGTAGAGTAAGCAGCATAGTCTTGGCCCTCTTCCTCTTACAGTCACTATAGTATGCAGGTCAGGGTAATGCAGCGACGATCCTTCGAACATCTTCTTCATCCGATGAAGCAGAGAGAAGGTGGAACCTACTTCCTCCCAACAGCGGTGAAATTTCAGGTACTTCTTCCCCTTCCTCAGGAATCTCTTCCAGAAAAGCAACTTCAGCAACCTTAGCCTTCTCGATCCTGGCGATCTTTCTGCTCCTATATCTTCTTTGAGTCAGAGTTAAGGGTGTAACTCTTGAACTGGACCCGATCTCGAAGACAGGAGGTATTGTAGCAAAATCTATACCCTCCACGGTGGCAGGATCATCACAGACTTGGATTTCCTTCCCCTTCAGTTTGGCAGGAATCGGGGTAGGTGCAGAGATGACTAGACCGGTAGGGGTAGAGACAACAGTCCTCCTACGAATAGTGGTACTCTTTTTAGCTGGGAGTCTTTGCAGGGGAGGGAACTCTTGATTCGACTTTAGGTTGAACTCAATCACGGGCTCCTTAGTTTCTGATACTTTATCCATTAGTTTGAAGAGGCTGACGCCAGCGAACTTAATATCTGTATTGTCGAATCCTTGTCCAAAACGGATGATTCCATTGTTGGTCATTTCATCCTTATAGATGGCGAAGTCCATTCCATTGGTGAAGGAGAAAATTAACTTTAGTGCAGTCATTTTCTGCAGGGTAAATTCCGAACGTCAACCCCGAATTATGCTTCCTTTTGTCGCAAAACTTTAGACGGAAAAGAAAGAGTCCGAAAACTTTTTAGTTTATCTTAGTATATTTGTGATTTAAAAGAGTTCGTTTATTAAAAGGTTGTTTATTAGAGAATTTTTTTGTTAGGAACAAAATGATTAGTGGAGGAAGGTTAAAGGAAAGGTAAAGTACCCGATTCAGAATTGGAAAGGAAGAGAAAGTCTCGTAAGACTTCTCAACCCGAAGGACCGCTCCTAAGCCAACACCTATTGGGGGTCCAATTCACCTTAGAAAGAGACAGAAGGATTTCAGAGCCTCTCTGTTTAGGGGAGTTGAAACAGTGGCTCCAAAATCCAAGAGAGTTGACTATACCCATTCAAGACAGAAATGAACGTGGTATGCCAATGGAAAGAATGATAGTTTGGTCCACAAGGGGCATGGACTCACTACCGGTTTATGAAAGCAAAACCATCTGATCAAAATGGAGAGAGGAACTAGTCCCCAGCGGAGTCGCCAGAAGTTGTCGGCATATTTTTAGCTTAAGTGTTTTGAAAAGGGGGTCGCCTACAGAAATTGTCAGTGAATTTTCATATTTTAAATTTAATTTAAATATATTTAATTTGGAAAGTAGCATTTGATTTTGAAAATAATTTTAAGTTTGAAAATTTTAAGATATGAAATCAAACCGATCTCACATCCTGAATAGTGTATATAAACGAGCACCACACCACAAACCGTGTATCTATCTTGAAGAATAGACACACTGCTTGATGATGGGGCTTGATTAAATAAACAAAAAGATTTGTGACATCCGTTTGGTCTGCGAACCAATTTTATAAGCCGATAAGTTCCCATGCTTAATATAAATGAATTAAGCAGGGTTTATATTACCCGGGTTCTTAAAGTTTCCTATAAGGGCAAGCCCCTATAGTTAATTACATCTTAAATGACGGGAATCATTTAAGAAAAATCTCGATAATGATCAGTGATTTTGCTCTCAAGAATTTCAAAGTTTAAGGTTTTCAAACAATTGGATTTTGGAAATTTCAAGAGGGATTGGATCAAGTTTGGAACGGTTTATTTTGAGAATCCAACGGAAGAGAGGTACGAGAAGCTGAGGATCCAAGAGAAATCTTGGCAATTTCCCAAACTATCCTATTGTTTGGTTTGAATTTGAGAATTTATTTAATGTTTCAATCCTACAAATTTTAATTTATTAGGACTTAAATTTGTATGACACAATCATAGAAAGAGCCTTGAAGATGTGAGGGATTATGTCGTACTAAAAGACTTCCTCAGAATCCTAAGACCAGTTAGGACTTAATTTGCATAACATGATTATGCAAATGCCTAATGACAAAGTTGAGGATTTATGTTTCACTAGGCAAACTACCTCGAAATCCTATGACTTGGTTATTTAAAACTAGGAAAGGTTTTGCTGATTTAGATTCCGGTTTTGCTGACGACGATGGCCGTGCTGCCCACTATGCTCCAAGCTCCTTATTGTTGCAGAGGTTTAGTTTTAGAAGGTGAAAATCAGGAGATGAGAAAAGTGTTTTGGTTTAGAAAAATCTTAAAGTTCAAATGTCTTTAATGTTTTATTAGGGGAATCTTAAAGTTGATTATAACAACGCCAGTTAAGAGCCCACGGTTCCATCTTTTCGGCACTGTTATTTTTATTGGATTCACTTAGTCCAGATGAATTTGCTAAACACAACTAAATGATTTCCACACTTTCATTTAGACCGTGGGAAATCCCGTTAGCAACACGTAGGTTACATCATCCGAGGTATTCCCGATCATCCAATGAGTCGTTTTAATTTAGTTATAATTGCAGTTTTGTTGTTCTGTTTGTGATTAAGTTTTGAGTTGTTTTATATTTTGAGCATTGTTGTGGTGAATTTTATCTTGTTGTGACTTTTAATTTATTTTTGGGTTTCAGTTTTGTGGCTATCCTAAAGGTTTCAGTTTTCATGCAACAATCTTGTTTAACATGCAAGAAAGGTAAAGCGCAGTACATGTAAGTATCTTGCAATAAAATAAAAGCTTACCTGGAGGGTCTTCTCGTCATTCCAAGCTACACTTAAAGCACATGTTAAGGCATTTATATATTTTCAATAAAATACCTAGGTAAAACTAAGGGAAGATTCTGGTTGTCTACCAAAGTCTTAATCCTATAGTTAGTCAATTCCTATGACGTCTAGGCTCCTTTGTTTTGTTAAGGATGATTTTCTTCATCAAAGAATAATTAAGTTCAGCTGTTCTTCTTAAACATCTCATCATATTGAGAAAGTGCTTAGGACAAGTCCTAAACATCTTTTCAATACTTCTAAGATTATTTTGAGTCTAAATGAATTTCATTGTACAAGTGAATTAATCATCCAAGAATTTAGTTAAGTTTTGATTCTTGCTCAGTGAACTAAGATATTTGATTCTCTTATGAGTAAAGTGACATTTCACTTAATGCTCAATTTAAGAGTTATGATAACGAAAGCCTTTAAGGGCAAATCAGTTTATTAAAGACTTTAATGATTTAAAATTAGAATTGATGATTTAAAATGGTTTAATTTAGTTATGAAATTTTAATAATTTTAAGTTTGGAATAGTGTTGAAGTTGTTTTAATTTAATTAAATCTTTACATTTTAAATGATCTCAATGTATTAGATTAATTTGGGTTGAAAGAGGTGTTTAGATTATTCAATTTAAATTTTAATGATTTAATTTTTAATTTAATTGAAATATTTTAAGTTAATTTTTAATTGGTTTGATTTTTAATTATGAATTATTTTTTAGGTTGATTTTGATGTTTCAAGTTTGTTTTAGATTTGTTTTTTAAGTGATCTCAAATTAATTTTAATGTTTTAAATTTATTTCAATTTGATTGTTAAATTACTTAATGTTTTATGATTTTAATTTAATTAAGTTTATTTTCCTTTTAATTATTTAATTGTTAATTTTGATTATCTTTTTTGAGTTTGATTAAGAGTTAAATATTATTAAAGTGATTCATTTAGGGATTTTAAATTAAAGAATTGATATCTTCTTAAATCATATCCATAATCTTAATAATCTAAATTTTAACTTATTCTTCTAAAATCCAAATTGTTTAATTAATTAAAATTTACTTTAAATATTTTCAAGATGATTAATGGGTTTCTACCCCTTAATTCCATAGGTTTTAATCATCTAATGAAAATTCTAAAATCAGATATTTTACCCTCCCCTTGATTAAACCTAAATATTAATTAGGGTTAAAATTATTTAATTACCGTTATGCCCTTTTAAGCCTAATTATTTCAGAACTCATCAAATTGAGCTCAAATGAGCCTGAAATTTTTATTGCACTTCACTCATATGTCAATTAAGACATTAGAGGAGAAAATGTGATTTTTCTGAATTTAACTTAATTTATATAATTATCTTAATGAAAAATAGGGATTTTCAATGGAAATTCAACAACATGACTAAGGAAAGGTTTATGTCCATAAGAAAATTATTGGATATTCCTACTGACTAGAGAACCAATTGAACCAATTTTGGTGATTTTTCAAATTATATTTTATCTATTATAATTATTTTGAGTTTTGGAGTGTTAATTAATTATAAAATAAAATTAAAGTTGAAAAATAGATTTTATATTTTTCTTAAATCTCCCTAACCTCAAGGAGTTTAGAGAAATAAATTTTATATTTTTCTGATTTTTCTTTGATTTATTCGAATTAATTTAGTGAAAATGTAGGGAAATTCATTTTTTAATATTAAAAATTATTTTAAGTCTTTAAAATTCAATATCTTAACCAAGAAACTTAGGAAAAAAATTTGGTTTGTTCTTAAGTGATTAAGAGTCAATATATGACATTTTTATGATTTTTAATATTTTTAAGATTTTTATTATTTTTTAATTATTAAAATATTAAAATATGATTAAAAATGAAGATTTTTAGAAAATTTTAATTTTAATTTTCCTAGACTATTATGATATCAGAGAAGTCCCAAAATCATTTTGGTGAATTTCTAAAATGTATTTTTAGAGTTATGAATTTTTAAAGTTTAATTTTGGTCATATAACTTAATTAATCCATTTAGTGGGGTTAATCACCTCCAATTGATTTCAAATTTTTATGTGAGACTCCCATGATCGTAAAGATCAGTGAAGAATTATTTTCAAGTGATTTTAATGTGTGGTTAATGCTAATTAATTAAAATTTAATTTTGAGTATTTAGGCCAATTAGGGTTTTTCTTAATGAATTAACTCAAACCATAATTTTCCTAGGGTCCTCTAGTCTTAAGATACTTCCCCAAATTTTCCAAGAATTTTCTAAGTAACATGCTAATTACTGGAATTAAAATATCAAAACAGGCACAAAAATTTAGATAATCAATAACTTACCATAGGGATGACCTCTGACCTTGGATAATTCAGGGAATGTTCCCAAGATTAGAGGCTACAAAAGCCCTTTGGTCTCATGTCATGGGGAATTGTTTATGCAAATGGAGAATTAAAACATTGAAATCAGTAAATAATTAATTAAAAATAAAATATTCATCAAATTAACTCAATTATTTTTCCACATTGTTCTCCTCTATTCACTGAGCAAGAGGGTACTTTTAGTTTATTTTTCTGTTTTTTCTATGCAAAGATATGAATTTTTCAATTTCTGGGTATTTAAATAAATAGAAAATAGCATATTTATCTATTTATCCAGCGCGACGCTGACTCAACCTCGGTGGATCCGAAAGCCCACGCGACGCGCTCCCATTCGACGCCGCCATCTGACTCTGATGCCATGTGGCCCGCGGTCTCGCTCCATCCTTTGATCCAGCGCAATCTGGATCATCCACTCGATACACGCACAATCAGACGGTGCCTGGTCATTGTCTATGAATGGTGTGTCCCGAGAGCCGTCCACACTCAAACCCTAAGATCTCTCTCATTTCTCAACAGATTTTTGTGTTCTTATGCTCTATGGATTTGTCTTGAAGAGAAGAACACATCCATACGATTTACATGCTATGAAAATTATTCAAATGAAATTGAGAATTCACAGAAGCTCAGGAGGGAGAAGTGATCCATACCTTGGCTCTAAGAAGTGAAGCTTCGATCAGAGAGTTGTGGCACCTTCGATTGCACCCAAGGAAGCTCCAGATGAAGTCTCTGGCTCTTGGGAATTGCCTAGGTACAAAAGTGACCAAGGCCGATTTCAAACCTTAGACTCTGGAAGCAATGGCTGGCCTGGTGAGGGGGCTTTTGCTTGGGAACTTCTTCTCTATCTCTGGTGAAGGTGTGGGAGAAGTTAATTTGGATTTGGTGGAGTTTCAAGGGATGTCCTGTTCTGGGCTGAGAATTGAGCTCCAAAATTGAGCTCAATCAGTGGAGATTAAGGCAGGAAGACAGTGGGGATGATTTGCTCTAGGCTAGGGGAAGCTCTGTGAGGAGTTTTGTGAAGTTCTGTGAAGGTTGATTTCAGCCAACCTTTTGGCCGAGAGGAATGGCTGGTTTAAATAGCCATGGTTAGGGGCATCCCAGGGGCAATTGAGGGCTGGGATTTGTTGCTCTGGTGAGGAGAAGAAGAGCTGTGGTGGCCATTTGGGTTGGGACAGCTCAGCCAATTCAATTTGAATTTTTGAATCAAATTAGCCTTCTCAGCCTGGTGGTTTCCGGCGACTGGGGTGGTGGTCCGGCCAGGGTCAGGTCACCCTCAGGGTCAGGGAGGTCAGGGCATGATGTTTGTGAGTTTAATTGGATGATGATGCCATGTGTAAAAGGGACTGATTCAAATGGAATGGGGGAAGTGGCTCTTTTGGGTTTAAATGGGTCAAGTCATGGTTTAAGCTAGGTGTACCTCCCCAAGGCTTGACTTTGGGATGAGGCAAAATCATTTAGGTCAGCTAGGAAGGGGTGGTGAAGTCCCCATCCAAGTTGATGTGGCTAAACTTGGTTTAGAGTGTGACTTGAATGGGGTTAAAAAGCTTAATGAGGGATTAAGAAAGAGGCCCCCTCCATTTGCTATAAATGACATGGTGAGGTGTAAAGTGACTCCCATGGCTTGCATATGGCTTATGCATGGCTTCATGGCTTCATTTGGCTTAGGAAATGGCTTAGTCAATTTCATGGAAGAGGGTTATTTGGAATTTTGAAAACTTTGGATTTTTTATTGGTTTGGTCATGATGCCATTTTGGTTTAATCAACATGATGAGTTTTGGACTTAGGGGATGATTTTAATTAAGTGAGCATGGTGAGACAATATCACATGGGCTTTGGAATAAGTATTGGGCCTTTGAAATTTTTTTGGAATGGGCTTTTTAAAATTGTTTAAGGAGGTGGGCTTTTAGGTTTTGAAATAAATTGATGGATGAAAATTGGTGAGGGGTAGTGCCAAATAAATGCTGGGATTAGTTTAGGAATGTACCATGAATAATTTAGAACAAGTTTGGGGTGATTTTGAATTGAATTGGGTTCAATTTAGGCTTTTTGGTAATGAGGCCAAAGTGGATCAAATTGGGCCAACTTGGGTTGAGGTTGGGCCAATGTTGGGTTTGATGTAAAATTAATGTTGAAAAATGTTTATGGAGGTGTGACAAAGAGTTTTCAACTTTGGTTAGGGTTTGATTTATGGATTTGGGCCTATTTGGGTTAGGTTTGGGTTTAGGCCAATTTAGGGGATTTTGGATTGGGGTTAGTTTTGGGTAGAATTTAGGTTCAAATTTGGGGCAAATCAAGTTAGTTTTTTGTTTGTGAGGATGTTAGGAAGGCTTAGGAAAAGATTTGGGGCTAATTGGGGTTAAGTTGGGTTGGTTTAGGCTAAGTTTAGGTCATGGGTCAAAATTGGGCTTTAAGCTTCAAATTGAAATTGGAAACACATGTTCATCAAATTGGGCTTGAATTTGGTCTAAATTGGTATTGGGGATATTGAATTGATGTTTAGAATTGAATTGGATCAAAATTAAGGTCAATTGGAGTGGTTTGGTGGGACATTGGGTCCACTTTGGTTAAAAATGGGTCCAATTGGGGGTTTTAGTAAAGGTGGGTGAAATTGGCCAAATTGGCCTAAGGTGTAGTTGAACAAAACAAAATGGGAAATATTTGGGATTTTCTGGAATTTTTTTAGAATTTGTGGAATTTTTGGATTTTTCGGCTAAAAGGGTATTTTGGGTATTTTTGAAAATTGGAGGATATTTTCGAAAATTTTGGTGTATTTGGCTATGGATGATCAATTTGACTGGTGGGAATTGTCTGGGATTGATTTTGAGGAATTTTGGGTAATTTAGGCAATTTTGGGTAATTTAGGCAATTTTGCAAATTTTGGGTTATTTCAAGGGCATTTGGTAGGTTTGGCAGGTGTAGGGCCCCCGGGGTCAAAAATTGAAATTTTGAAAAAATGAAGATTGATCAAATGTAAGTGAAATGGGATCATTTTGGTTAAACGATGAAGCCATATTAAGCTCACAGGAGCCATGAGAGGACTCATTTTAGGCACTCAATATGTTGTTCCTAACCCTCTTAGCCAGGGGCTTAGGGGTTGAGGACCATCCATATGGATTACCTACATGAGTCAAGAAGTCAAATTGGGTGTAGGTGTGGTTTTAGGACTTGGAATGTGTGTGTGGGAGTGTAGTGTGTGTGCAAGTCAGCCCTCACCAGATCAGGCCACCCAGGGTAGTCCTAAGGCCAAAGAGTCCTATAGGGAACTCATCCTTTAAACTCCACAATTGATCTTAACCCTCCAAGTGGCTTAGGGTTTACAATCAGGCATGTGGGCTTTAAAGGGAGTTAAGAGGTGTTTAAATTTCTAAATGGTGGGTTCCTTCTCTAATCCTCTAGGATAGTCAAAGGGAAAACCTAAGGCTAGATCCTAAGTACTAGGAAGAGAGAGAAGAGAGAAGACCTCATCAAAAATGAGGTCAACATGAATGCTTATATTAAAAATTTTTATAGATGTCAGCGTGTAGGAAATATTTCTAGGAGAAATTAGATGCCCCTCAATTATATGTTGGAAGTTGAAATATTTGATGTTTGGGGATTAGATTTTATGCGACCATTTACACCATCTTTCGGAAATGTTTATATTTTGATGACAGTAGACTAAGTTTCCAAATGGATTGACGCTATTGCTTTACCTCGATGTGATGCTCAAAGTGTTGCAAAGTTTTTAAGAAAGAATATATTTTGTAGATTTGGAATATCAAGAGTAATCATAACTGATGAGGGAAGTCATTTTAGAAATGTGATTATTGGGAAGTTAGCAAAGAAATATCATATTAATCATTGCATTACTACTTCTTATCATCCACAAACAAGTGGTTTGGTTGAATTATCCAATCGTGAAATTAAAAAAATATTGGAAAAGTCTGCTAATCTGAATAGAAAGGATTGGTCAATCAAACTGGATTATGCTTTGTGGGCCTATAAGAGTGCCTACAGAACCTCTATAGGAATGTCCCCATTTAGGCTGATTTTTGGAAAAGCTTGTCATTTACCTATTGAACTTGAGCATAAAGCATTTTGGGCTATTAAAGAGTTCAATTTTAATTTGAAAGATGCTGCTGAGAAGATATTATTGCAATTGAATGAGCTTGAAGCGATAAGGAATGAATCTTATGAAAGTGTTAAGATTTATAAGGAAAAGACGATGTTATGGCATGATCGGAAGATTATTACTAAAAATCTTATGCCAGGACAGAAAGTTTTGCTGTATAATGCCAGATTGAGAATTTTTTATGGAAAACTTAAGTCCAAGTGGATGGGTCCTTTATTGTGATGAAAATTTATTCCTATGGAGTTGTGGATATTCAAGATCTTAAGACTGGAAAAATATTTAAAGTTAATGGAAATAGAATTAAACCATATTTTTTAGTCTAGCAATCTATGTCTGATGAGAATCTGATGTTGGGTCACTCAGAATGAGTTCTGGGTTTGTCAGGTTGAAGACGTTAAACCAAGCGCTTGGTGGGAGGCAACCCATAATTATCGTTGTGCTTTTCTTTATGTTTGTTTTGTGTGCTTTGTTTTCTTTGTTTGGTTTGTTTTTATGTTTTTAGTGGTAGTAATTTGGAGTTTTTAAACTGAATAGAGTTTATTTGACCTTATTTGATGACTTAGAGGAGTTAGAATGAAAATTTAGACATTTGGCAGACCTGTGCTAAATTGAGCACTAGCGGCTAAGCGCCGCCTAGTTGGCGCTTAGGCGCCAGAGTTACAAAAAATATGAAAAATGAGATTCTAGAAGCCTAGATCGTGGGGAAGAGGTTTTGGAAGTTATTTTTGAGTTTTAAAACGTCTTGGGGGTAGTTTTAGCACTTCCCAAGTCTATAAAAAGAACCTGATTTAAGATAAACACTTGCCCCAAGTCCTATTTTCATTACTGAGTCTTAAGAAGATTATTTTGAGTACATCATGTCTTCCTGGGAGAATGAGATTAAGAAGAAGCAAGATTCTGACAAGATTAAGTTCATTAGTGACAGCACTAAAGAGTTATTCAATGGATTTCTCACTGTTAGTAGTCAAGGGATTGCAGAAATGATTGAAAAAATTGAAGCCCGAGTGACTTCAATGGAAGCAAAGATTAATGAAACTAACTTACATTTGTAGCATATGGGATGGCAACTCAAGATACAATTCAGTCATTCAAGATTTGTGGAAGAAGCGGATAAAGCGATGTTTTTGAAGAACAAATGGATTAAAGAAGAAGATATAAGAATGAACAATTATCGCCCGTTCTATCAGATTTATATTTTAGAATAATAGTGGTCCTGGATATAATCCACCTAACGGGGAGTGGAACAAAGTGAGCTTTGTTCTTATATGTTTTGTGTTCTTCTATGTTTTGTTTAATATGTTTAGCGTTCTTATGTGTTTTGTTTGGTTTGTTTAGTGTTTATGTTTGAGTTTTAATTATGCCTTTGTCGGCATATTTTTTTAGGTTATGTGTTTTGAAAAGGGGTCGCCTACAGAAATTGTGCGGTGAATTTTTAATTTAATTTAATTTAAATAAATAAATTTGAAAAGTAGTATTTGATTTTTGAAAATAATTTTAAATTTGAAGATTTTAAGATATGAAATCAAACCGATCTCACATCCCAAATAGTTTATTTAAAAGAACACCGCACCACAAACCGTGTATCTATCCCTAAGGATAGACACACTGCTTGATGGTGGGGCTTGAATAAATAAACTAGAAGATTTGTGACATCCGTTTGGTCTGCGAACCAATTTTATAAGCCGACAAATTCCCCGCTTAATATGAAAGCATTAAACGGGGTTTATATTACTCGGGTTCTTGAAAATTCCCTATAAGGGCAAGCCCCTATAGTTAATTAAATCTTAAGTGACGGGAATCACCTAAGAAAACTCTCGATAATAATCAATAATTCTGTTCTCAAGAATTTCAAAGTTTAAGTTTTCAAAGGATTGAATTTTGGAATTTCAATAGGGAATGGATCAAGTTTGGAACATTTTGTTTTGAGAATTCAAAGGAAGAAAGGTAGGAGAAATTACGGATTCGAAGCAAACTTCGGTAATTTCTTGACTATCCTATTGTTTGGCTTGGATTTAGGAAAGTCCTAATATTTATTTAATGTTTTGATCTTGCCAATTTTACTTAATTAGGGCTTATATTCGTATGACATGATCATACAAATAGCCTCGAAGATGTGAGGGTTTATGTCGTATCAGACGACTACCTCAGAATCCTAAAACCGGTTAGGGCTTAATTTGCAATGCAAATACCTAACAAAAGGTTGAGGATTTATGTTGCACTAGGCAAACTACCTCGAAGTCCTATGGCTTAGTTATTTAATTCTAAGAATGTTTAGCTGATGTAGAGTTGTTTTGCTGACGAAGATGGTCGTGCTGCCCACCGTGCTCCAAGCTCCTTGTTGTTGCAGAGGTTTAGTTATAGAAGTCATAAATCAGGAGATGAGAAAAGTGTTTTAGTTCAGAGAAAATCTTAATTTCCAAGTGTTTTTATGTTTTAATTAAAACAAATCTTAAAGTTGATTATAACAACACCGGTTAAGATCCCACGGTT
This sequence comes from Papilionanthe hookeriana x Papilionanthe teres, assembly GCA_022702705.1. Lineage (NCBI taxonomy): Eukaryota > Viridiplantae > Streptophyta > Magnoliopsida > Asparagales > Orchidaceae > Papilionanthe > Papilionanthe hookeriana x Papilionanthe teres. The sequence continues at coordinate 13,374,106 of CM040425.1, read as the reverse complement.
CCATCCTTCCGGCATCGTTATTTTTATCGGATTCACTTAGTCCAGATGAATTTGCTAAACTCAACTGAATGAGTTCCACACTTTCATTTAGACCGTGGGAAATCCCGTTAGCAACACGTAGGTTACATCATCCGAGGTATTCCCGATCATCCAACAGGACGTTTTAATTTAGTTGTAATTGTAGTTTTGTGTTCGTTTGTGATTAAATTTTGAGTTGTTTTATATTTTGAAATGTTGTGGCGGTGAATTTTATCTTGCAATGACTTTTAATTTAGTTTTGGTTTCAGTTTTAGGGACTATCCTAAAGGTGTGGGTTTTCATGCAACGAGTTGTTTATCATGTAAGAAAAGTAAGTGCGATGCGATTAAATAAATTGCAATAAGGTAAATTACAATAAAATAAAAGCGTACTCCGGAGGGTCTTCCCGTCATCCCAAGCTGCACTTAAAACACAATTTAGAATATTTAAGCAAGTTCCTAGGTAAAGCTAAGGGAAGGGTTATGGTTTTCTACCAAATTCCTAATCCTATAGTTAGTCATTTCCTATGATGTCTAGGTTCTTGTGTTTTGGTTTGAGGACGATTTTCTTCATCAAAGAATAATTAAGTTCAATTGTTCTTATAAGTGTCCTATCATATTGAGTAAGTGCTTAAGAAGAATCTTAAACATCTTTTCAATACTGCTAGGATTGTTTTAAGTCCAAATGAATTTAATTAATCAGGTGAAGTATTCGTCCGAGAATTCAAGTTTTGTTATCTTGCTCAGTGAACTAGGACATTTAAATATCCTATAAGTGGAGTAACATTTCATTTAATGTTCTATTTAGGAGTTATGATAACCAAAGTTTTCGAGGGCAAATTGGTGTTCAAATGGTTTGTGATTTAGTTTAACTTCAGTTATCGGATTTAAATTTGGAATAGTGTTCAAGTTGTTTTATATTTAATTTCTTTATGTCTTAGGTGATGTTATTTAATTCAATTTAATTATATTTTAATTTAATTTAATTTGGTTTAGTTTTAATTTTAATTTAATTTTAATCTTAATTTTTAATTTTAATTTTAATTTTAATTTTAATTGATTTTATTTTATTTTATTTTAATTTAATTTAATTTAATATGTTTTAATTTAATTTAATTTAATTTAATTTAATTTAATTTAATTATTTATTTTTTTTAATGTAATTCTATTTAATTTAGTTTAATTTATTTTATTTAATTTAATTTAATCTTTAATTTAATTTTATTTTTAATTTTAGTTTAATTGAAAATTTAAAAAGAGTTTAATAATTTAACTTTTTAATTTAATTTTAATGATTAAGTCCTTTAACATTTTAAAACTTAAAATTGAATTATCATTTTAATTAGGAATTAAATATTATTGAGATGATTAATTTAGGGATTTTTAAATTAAAGAATAAATCTCTTCCTAATAATATCCCTATTTTAATAATTCCAATTTTATTATTCTTCCAAATTTAATCAATTATTTAATTAAGGTTTATTTCAATTATTTTAAATTGTTTAGTAGGTTTCTACCCTTTAATTATTTAAATTTCAATCATCCAAATCAGATTAAGATCAAATATTTTACTTGTTAATTTTATTTAACCTAAAGTTTTAATTAAGGGTTAAAATTTTAATTACCATTTTTGCCCTTCAAGCTTAATAATTTCATAACTCACTAAATTAAGCTTAAATAAACTTGAAATTTTTATGTGACTCCACTCATATGCCAATAAAGACATGAGAGAAGAAAATGTGATTTTTCTGTATTTAATTTATTTATGTAATTATTTTTGGTAGAAAATAGGGATTTCCAAGAAAAATTTAATAATATGACCAAGACGAAGTTTCTGTCCTTAAGAAAATTATGGGTCATTCCTAATGACCAGAGGACCACTTGGACCAATTTTGGTGATTTTTTAAATTATATTATTTTTATTATAATTATTTTAAATTTTGGAGTATTAATTAATTTAAAAATAAAATAAAGGTTGAAAAATAAAATTTATATTTTTCAAAAATCTCTCTGATATCAAGGAAATCAGAGAATCAATTTTTGCAATATTCTGATTTTTCTTTGATTTATCATAATTATTTTAGTGAAAATGCTAGAAAATACATTTTTTTTTAATTTTAAAATTACCCTAGGGCTTTAAAATTTAATATCTCATTAAATAGTCCTAAGAAAAATATGGGATTTGTTCCTAAGTGATTAAAATTCAAAATGTGACATTTTGGTGAATTTTGTTATTTTTATGATTTTTATTATTTTTTAATTATTAAAATATTAAAATAATGCAAAAAATTAAATTTTTTAGAAAATTGAAGTTTTAATTTCCTTAAATTCCCCTGATATCAGAGAGGCTCCAAAACCAATTTGGTGAATTTTTGAAAGGTATTTTGAAAGTTATGAATTTTTAAAGTTTAAATTGATTAAATGGCTTAATCAACCCATTTAGTAGGGCTAACTAAGTCCAATTGACTTCAAATTTTTATGGTGGGTTCCTCTTATCCTAAAGGTCAGTGGAGAATTGATTTCAAGTCAATTTGATGTATGATTAGCTCTAATTAATTAGGGACCTATTTTGGGTGTTTAAGCCAATTAGGGTTATCTAAGTGAATTAATTCAAAAGCTATTTTTCCTAGGGTCCTCTGGTCATAAGAAACATCACCATATTTTCCTAGAATTTATTTCACAACATGCTAATTATTAGATTTAAAATACTCAAAACAGTAACATGAATTTGAAAAAATCAATAACTTCTCATAGGGATGGCCTCTGACTTTGGAAAATTCAGGGAATGTTCCCAAATTCAGAGGCTTCAAAAGCCCTATGGTCTCATGCCATGGTGAATTCCCTATATGCATGGAGAATTAAAAGAATGCAGAGGGTAAATAAATCATTAAAAATAAAATACTTGATGAAATTAAATGATTTCTTTTCCACATTATTCTCCTCTGTTCACTGAGTAAGAGGGTATTTTTATTTTATTTTTCTAATTTTTCTACACAAAGTTATGATTTTTTGAAGTTTAGGGAATTAAATAAATAGAAAAATACCCTAATTTTCTATTTATCCACGCGGCGCCGCGTCAACCTCGGCAGGTCCGAAACGCCGCGTGGCGCTCTCCGATTCGACGCCGCCATCTGACTCAGCGCTCCGGGGGCCCGCTGTGTCGTTCCATCTCCTGATCCGACGCGATCCTGGCCGTCCGTCTGCGTGTGTATTAAATGAACGGCATCTGTTCATTGTCCCCAAGCGTCCTCACCCGAGAGTCGTCCGTCTTCTAGGCCTAAGATCTCACTCGATAATTGACCAAATTTAGCGTTCTTATGCTCTATGGATTCGTCTCGAGAAGACGAACACATCTATACGGTTTATGTGGCATGAAATTGACTCAATAAAAATGGAGAATGTTCAGAAGCTCGGGAAGAAGAGTGAGGCCATACCTTTGCTCGGAGAAGTGTGGCTTCGATCCGAGGGTTGTGTCACCTTCGATTGGATCCCGGCAAGCTCCGAGATGAAGTCTCTGAGTGCAGTGAATTGCCTAGCTATGAAAGTGACCACGGCCGATCACAAAGCTTGGAGGCTGGAGCAAGCCAGGTGGCACGGAGATGGGGCTTTCGGTGGGAAACTTCTCCTCTTGGTCCGGTGAAGGTGTAGGACCGGTCGATTTGAGGATTGGCTCATTGTGGCAAAGTGTCCTGGTTTTGGGTGAAATTTCAGTTGAGAAATTAGATTTTGTTGGTGGGGATTAGGGCGAATGGAGCTGGGATCAAGCTGCTTCTAAGTATGGAGAAGGGTTTGGAACAATTTTGGCGAGTTTCGGTAAGGTTTGTGCAACTCTCCTCCATGGCCGTGAGGGGTCGGGTTTAAATAGAGGTGGCTGGAGAGCCTCGCGGGGATGGCCGAGGGCTGGGATCAGTTGCTACCGGTCATGGGAAGAGCAGTATGGTGGCCATTGGGCATGGGGCAGCTCAGCAAGGTGGAATTCCAAAGTTGGCTCACATGTGAGCTCTCGGGTGTGGTGTTTTCCGGCGACCCAGACGGCTGGCCGGCAGGCATGGGTCACCCTCAGGGTCAGTGAGGTCAGAGCTGGAGGTTTGTGCTGTCAATTGGCCATGGACATGTGTAAAGGTCTTGGATCAAAATGGTATGAGGATATGGCTAATCTTGGTTTAATTTGGTCAACCCATGTGTTTGGGTTGGGTTCACCATCCAAGGCTTGACCTTGGGCTGAGGGGGAATCTTTTGGGTCAGTTGAATTGTGGTAGTGAAGTCCCCATCCATGGAGAGGTGGCTAAACATGGTTTAGAGTGTATCATGCTTAAGGTAAAAAGGGCTTAAAAAGGGTTTAAGAAAGAGGCCCTCTCTCTTACCATTAATGGTTTGGTGAGGTGGAAAGTGGATTCCATGGCTCTCATAGCTCCTATGGGGCTCATGCATGGCTTCATGGCTTGTCTTTGGCTTGGGGAAAAGCTTGGTCAATTTCATGAAAAAGGATCTTAGAAATTTCTGTAATTTGATGGGAATTTGTATGGGGCTTAATTTGGAATCATTTGATGATTAATTTGAACTTAGGAAGATTTTAATTAAGGGTATGATGAGAGGAATTTGTCATATGGGCTTTAGCATGAAATTTGGGCTTTTAGGAAGGTTTCATGTAAGTGGGCTTTTGGTTTAAAAATAGAATTATGGATGGGAATTTTGTAGAATTTTGGGCCAAATAATTGTTGGGTTTAGCTCATGGATGTGTCATGAGTGACTTGAAGCAAATTGGGAGTGATTTGGGTTTGAATTGGGTTGAATTTGGGCTTCTTTGGTGAATGGGCCAATATAGGTCAAATTAGGCTAACTTGGGCCAATGTTGGGTTAGGGTTGAAATTGATGTAAAATAAATGTTGGGAAATGTTTATGGGAGTGTTTCAAAGAGGTTTTGGCTTTGGTTGGGTTTTGATTTTGGGGTTTGGGCTTATTTGGGTTAGGTTTGGGTTTAGGTCAAAATTGGGCCTTTTGGTTTTGGGTTGAATTTGAGTGGGGTTTGGGTCCAAATTTTGGGCAAATCATGTTAGGGTTTTGTTTGTAGGTATGTTAAGGGAGGTTTAGAAAAGATTTGGGGTTAATTGGAGTTGAATTGGGTTAGTTTGGGTTATGTTTGGGTCAAATTGGGGGTTTTGACAAAAGTAGGGTAAATTGACAAAATTGGCCCATGGTGTAATTGAACAAAATGAAATTGGGAATATTTGGGATTTTCTGGAATTTTCTGGGAATTTTCTGAATTTTTGGATTTTTGGGTCAAGAGGGGTATTTTGGGTTTTTGGAGGGTATTGGGAGGTATTTTTGGAATTTTTGATATTTTTGGGTATAGATGATCAATTGGAGTAATGTGGGAATGCTTGGGTTAATTTTGAGGAATTTTGGGTAATTTAAGTGATTTTGGAGGATTTCAAGAGTTTTGGGTAGGCTAGGCGGGTGTAGGGTCCCGGGGGTCAAAAATTGAAAATTTGGAAAATTGAAGATTGGCTGAATGTAAATGGAATAAAATCATTTTGGTTGAGCCATGAAGCCATATCAAGCCCACATGAGCCATGAAGGGGCTCATTTGAGGCATCCACTATGTTGTTCCTAACCCTCTTAGCCAAGGGCTTAGGGGTTAAGGACCATCCATGTGAGTCACCTACATGAGTCAGGAGGTCAAGTTGGGTATGGGTGTGTGAAAGTGTAGTGTGTGTGTAAGTCAGCCCCTTCACCAGACCAGGTCACCCAGGGCAGTCCTAAGGCCAAAGAGTCCTATAGGAACTCATCCTTTAAACTTCCACATTTGATTTCAACCCTCTAGGTGATTAGGGGTCTATAGTCAAGTTTGTAGAGTTTGCAGGGAGTTAGAAAGTGGTTTGAATTTCTAAAAGGTGGGTCCCAATTCTAATCCTCTAAGATAGTCGAAAGGAAAAGCCTAAGGCTAGATCCTAAGTACTAAAGGGAAGAAGAGAAGACCTCATCAAAAATGAGGTCGACAAATGGACCCCGATAGGTGTGGTGTGCTAACCAAGCACACCGCGCGTATCAGGCGTTGACCGAAAAGATCCACAAAACCAACACAGATGTCCAAGTGACAAACTTAGGACAAAGTAGAATAGTTTTCGCTGGGGAGTGTCAAGTATATCTTTGAAACTGGAGATTCCTAAACTCTCGCTGGGGAAAGGAAAAGGAGGTGAATCCCAAATCACATGACCTGGGGGAATTTCAATTTAGATTTTATTTTGTTTTAGTTTAATTTTTGATGTGTGAGCTCAGATTTCAATTTGGAGTTTTAATTTAGATTGAAGTTTTGTCAAAATTAATTTGAAGGGATTTGAACTTGAAATGAAAATTGGAATTTTGTGGTTTTAGATGTAACATCTTCAACCTCAAAAGAAAATTAAATTGATTGGATTGAATCATTACAATGAGGAGAGATCTCAGAGCAATGTGGTATTGGATGTAAAATCCTTAACCTCAAGAGTTTGATTTTGATGTATTTCATTGCGATAGGGAAAGAATCCTAAAGCAATGCAGTCTCGGATGTAAAATCGTCAACTCCAAAAGTTTGAATTTGATGTATTTCATTGCGATAGGGAAAGGATCCTAAAGCAATGCAGTCTCGGATGTAAAATTCTCAACTCCAAAAGTTTGATTTTGATGTATTTCATTGCAATAGGGAAAGAATCCTAAAGCAATGCAGTTTTGGATGTAAAATCCTCAACTCCAAAAGTTTGAATTTGATGTATTTCATTGCAATAGGGAAAGAATCCTAAAGCAATGCAGTTTCGGTTGTAAAATCCTCAACTCCAAAAGTTTGAATTTGATGTATTTCACTGCAATAGGGAAAGAATCCTAAAGCAATGCAGTTTTGGATGTAAAATCCTCAACTCTAAAAGTTTGAATTTGATGTATTTCATTGCAATAGGGAAAGGATCCAAAAGCAATGCAGTCTCGGATGTAAAATCCTCAACTCCAAGAGTTTGAATTTGATGTATTTCATTGCAATAGGGAAAGAATCCTAATGCAATGCAGTTTCGGATGTAAAATCCTCAACTCTAAAAGTTTGAATTTGATGTATTTCATTGCAATAGGGAAAGGATCCTAAAGCAATGCAGTCTCGGATGTAAAATCCTCAACTCCAAGAATTTGAATTTGATGTATTTCATTGCAATATGGGAAAGGATCCTAAAGCAATGCAATCTCGGATGTAAAATCCTCAACCCCAAGAATTTGATTTTGAAGTATTTCATTGCGATAGGGAAAGAATCCTAAAGCAATGTAGTCTCGGATGTAAAATCTTCAACCCCAAGAATTTGATTTTGATGTATTTCATTGCGATAGGGAAAGAATCTTAAAGCAATGCAGTCTCGGATGTAAAAATCCTCAACCCCAAGAATTTGATTTTTGATGTATTTCATCGCGATAGGTAAAGAATCCTAAAGCAATGCAGTCTCGGATGTAAAATCCTCAACTCCAAGAATTTGAATTTGATGTATTTCATTGCGATAGGGAAAGGATCATAAAGCAATGCAGTCTCGGATGTAAAATCCTCAACTCTAAGAATTTGAATTTGATGTATTTCATTGCAATAGGGAAAGGATACTAAAGCAATGCAGTCTCGGATGTAAAATCCTCAACTCCAAGAATTTGAATTTGATGTAGTCATTGACTTTGCAAAGATTTGTAGTGTTGATTCGAAAAGTGTGGAATTTTGGTGTTTCGAGAATTTCATGAAAGTTGTAGAAGACTTTCATGGAAGGAAAAAGATTGGGAGGGAATATGTAGATGTTACATACCCCATTCAAAAGAGTTAATCGAAAGTTGCTGGTTTGGATTGGATATAATCCCTCGCCGTCAGATTCGATCCGCGTCAATGGAATCAACCGCTTCCATCCCAGACAAGGGAGAGAATAGAACGGATTGGATTTCAGATTTGGGAGATTGAATTTAAATTTGATTGAGAATTGATTTGACATTTGGAAAGATTGAATTTGAAATTTGATTGAGAATTGATTTGACATTTGGAAGGTTGAATTTAAAAAATTTGATTTAAAATTTGTGCTCATTTTGTTTGTCCTTTAACGATTCAAATTTGCTTTATCAATCATTTGGAGTTTATCATTTTTTTTAGATTTTAAGGAAAATTTTCTTTTATTTTTTTCTTTTCTTTTCTGTTCTTTGTTCGAAGTTTATTTAACTTTAATGTCGTTTCTCAGTCAACTTGCACAAAAGAGGTGAAGGCCAAAAATGTGACATGGTCACTTTCATTCCAATCATGCTGAAGATACATCATACAACTCAATCTGGAATACATCTCATACAAAACGAACTATGTATGATTTTGTCGATCCATCCAAAAAGGTATCTGTCAAAATCCATGTCTGAATAGTGGGGTGCATGGTCAATAACATCACCTTCCAAGCCATCCTAGGCAAGGATGCCGTATGGATGTACGTTGGAGGTGTGATATTTTCCATGAAACTCACAGCTTGTAAGGCCGGAGGCTCTCTAGCTCCGGGTCTGGCTGGAAGTGGTAAGGTGTCTTCTTGTCGTCCATCCTTCTGAAAGTAACTGAGATCCGCTTCACTTGGTACTCCTGGTATGCAATGTTTAGCGACATCCGCTCCGTTGCCCTTCGGTATCATGACGGAACCTACCGGTAATGGTATCTTTACCGGCCCTCGGAACTCACCCGGGCCTGCTATCCGGAGGTCGGATCCGAACATGATGTTACACTCGTTCGGGAAAGAAACCGTGCGAAAGGTCTGACAAAGTCGTGGTGATCTATGTGCGGGGGTATGCAGTCACCCTGCTTGTAAATATTAATAATGCAGCTGTTGGGTATGCAATCTGCTGGCAGTACCCTCCATGTTATCAATCTTTTTATCATTCTCTTGATGACTAATGGCATTGGATCCACTTGGCCACGACGGAGTATCCCTGGTGGGTTCCCCTTCCTGTCTTCTGCGAAGTTGTAACAGCATCCGCATTGTATCGTAATTCTACCTTTCCCTGGCATCCATCTCTGGGGTTCTGAGTAGGTGTTTTCTCTTAGGCGGCCTGCTCGGCCCATTCTTTTCAAATCTCGAATGCAATATACGATTTGCTGTTGTTCATATTCTGAGAATACGTCTGTATGTAGCTCGAGGCCTTCTAGTATATTGATCCTTCTGCCTCTAATTCTCTCGAAGTATTCAAAAGTTTTCTTTTCGACATTCTGCATTCTTTCCAGCTCGTATTCTTAAATAATTTGCAAATGGCGGGGCCTGGTAACGTATTGTGGGATATACGGCTCAATCCCTTCACGTTCTCCTGCATACCTCGGCTCCTCGGGGATGATGTCCGTCGGGACATCCTCTGGGGTTGCTTCTGCAACAAGGTTATGCATTACTGGTGGTTCTATCTGGTGGCGTGGTAGCCTTCTTTCTTCTGATCGTCGTGAGATTTCCCTGGTCCCTTCTATTATCCTAGGAGCTGGCCTCCTTTCTTCCGGTACACAGTGAGCCGGCGTCCTTGAAGTGTATGTCTTGGCGGTAGCAATCGCCTTGTCGTGTCGGTCCGCTTGCTAGTTTGGTTAACATCTTACGGATACGGCGATTCTTATTTCTTCGTTGCGTTGCGGTGAGAGTAGCTCTTCGAACTTCCTGAATCTCTGTGGGCGCGGCGCTAACAAGACTGCCCTCTGCCGTAGCGACTACAGACTTGATTTTCTTGTCTTCTTCAGCATTTGCCTTCCTTTTCTTACTGCTGTATTGGTGGCTTGGGCCACCCATTTTCATCACTGTCTGCCGGGCGGTTCCTCTCGATCAGCGGGACCCGGTCACTTTCCTCGTACTCGTAGGCTGTCGGTGCGAAGTCCGAGTCAATCTCGATTATCACTCCATCTTTCACCCTCTTTTCGTCGAGTGCAAGGCTTACGCCATTTCTAAAGTTCGGGACCAGCCGCCTGTTCGACATTTCCTGCGAAAAGACAAGGAAAAGGATCGGGGGTTGTACTTAAGAACAAGAACATTAAGAAAATGTTTATTAAAGACAGTTTTTTTTATATTATTTTTTTTGTATTTTTAAATTTAACAGGAATGAAGTGGGATAAGATCAGGAAAGAGATTTTAATTTGGAAAAGAGAACAAGGAAAACTTTATTATCATGATTTTATTTATTTTAGCACATTTTTATTATTATTATTATTTTTTTTTTTTTGGGTTTGGACCCAGTCATAAGTAATTACTTCGCCCGTGTTTCTTAGGGATGAAGAATTCATTCCTTTGAAACATCAGGTAGTGTAATACTTTTTCAAGTATCGTCCGTTGATCGGAAGCATATATCGTTCTCCCGACGATTCACTAGCTGGTAGGAACCTCCCGAGTATACTTGCTTGACCACGAACGGTCCTTCCAAAGTGGGTTCAAATTTTCCTCCCTATCTTGCGGTGTGCGAGAATAGGTCTCTTGAGAACGAGAACTAAGTCACCAACTTTGAAGGTTCTTGGGCGGACCGGTCTGTCATGGGCTTGAACCATCTTAGCTTGGTATAATTCTAAATTCTGCTCTGTGTCGCAAGTCTTTTCCCTTCCGGGCTTTCTAATTCCTCTAGTCGTAATTTGGCATTCTCTTCTGTCGTGATTTTGTTTGCAACCGCGATCCCGAGTGAAGGAAGTTGGACCTCTAAAGGTAACATCGCCTCGGACCCATACACCGGGCGTAAGGTGTAGCTTGAGTAGGAGTTACGAAGGTTGTCCGGTAGGCCTATAAGGCTTCTAATAACTTCTCGTGCCAATTTCTCTTATTATCGTCCAAAGTTTTCTTTAAAATTTGAACAAGAGTTTTATTAAAAGCCTCATCCAGGCCGTTTGCTCTTGGGTGTGGAATATCGCCAGTCGATTCCGTGTCTCCTGACAAAATTGTTGATTTGCGTACTTCTGAATGCTGACCCATTATCTGAGATGATCCTGCGCTGCACTCCGAAACGGTAGACAACTTGGTTTTCGAAAAGTGTAGCACGTGGTGTGCTTTCACTTCTCTGAGTGGAACTGCCTCTGCCCACTTGGAAAAGTAATCTGTAGCCGCAAGAATGAAGCGATGTCCTTTTGAAGATGGTGGTTCTATTGGACCCACTATATTTGTGCCCCAACATTCAAATGGCCACGACACAATTGTCGGATGTAGCACATTTGGAGGTTGGTGTAGAACCACTCCGTGCACTTGGCATTGGTGACAGCTCTTGGCGATTTTCATGCGATCGGTCATCATCGAGGGCCGGTAGTACCCTAGTCTTTTAATTTTCATTTTCATCTTCGGACCCGATCGGTGAGCGCCACGAGTCCCGAATGCACCTCTTTAACAATTTCACGGGCCTCGACCCGCTTAGGCACCTTAGCCACATTTGATCGAAAGACCTTCGTATAACGTGTTGTTTACTAATGCGTAGGACGGAGTTCTTTTCTTGATCGATGGGCTAACGACCTATCGTCTGGTAGTTTTCCTGTTTGCGGTGTAGTACATTAATTCGTTGTCGCCTGATCTTCTGTGTTTTACGTCACTCGCTGCAATCGATCCTTTTCTTTTTCGATTTGTGTATTGTGTCTATGTCGAGCTGTGATAGGACCCGACGTCCGTGAGACCGACACTTCTATCGACTCATCTTGCAAACGGGCAAATTCTTTTGCGAGGCGAGCTAACGCATCGCGCTAAAGCATTTTCTTTCGAGAATTTTGTAGATTGTCACATTCGGAATTTGTTCCAACAGTACTGTATGACATACTTGGAAGTATTGCTCGAGTCTTGGCTTTAAAATTTTGTCTTGTCCGAGCGATCCGTTGAATGATTAACTGCGAATCCCCGTAGATGTTGATGTCTGTTATCCCCATTTGAATGGTTAATTCCAGTCCTGTTATGAGGGCTTCGTATTCTGCTTCGTTGTTTGTACACAGTTCTATCAAGTGGTAGGAGTATCTTAACATCCCCCGCTTCGGTGTTATATAGATTAATCAGATCCCTGCCTTACCGGGCACTATCACTTGTGATTCTTCGTCTTTGTGTGCTGAAGATGCTCTGTCGAAATATAATTCCCAACGTCGATCATCAGGGTCTTCTAGGCTCATTATTTGTTCATCCGGCAAGTCGTCATTGAGAGGAGATTCGCCGTGAAGGGTGTGCTTGCGAGGAAGTCTGCTAAGACTTGTCCCTTTACGGCACGAAGAGGCACGAAAAGTTATATCGAATTGCGATAATATCATTGACCATGCGGCAAGCCTTGCCGGAAAGCGTTGGGCGGGTCATCAAGTATTGCAATGGATTAAATTTCGAGATCAGGTTGACCTTATGAGAAAGCATGTAATGCCTGAGCTTTTGAGCGGCGAAGATCAGGGCCAAACAATGCTTTTCAATTGCGGGATACCTTATTTCCGTCGGAAGTAAACGACGGCTTAGATAGTAAAGAGCATTTTCTTTACCCTCATCATTGACACTGGCTAACGAGGCTCCGAGAGAGTCGTCTAAAGCCGCGGTATAAAGTATCGACGGTCTACACCGAGACCGGGGCTGCTAAGACAGGGAGGTGTCATTAAGTATTGTTTAATGTCTTCGAAGGCCTTCCGGCATTTTTCTTCCCAAATAAATTTGGTGTCCTTTTTAACTAGTGCTGAGAAAGGTCGACACCTACTGACAAGTTCGAGATAAAGCGTCGAAGATATGCCAACTTCCCTTGAAAAGATCGTAGTTATTTTAAGGTTTTGGGAGGCGGCATTTCTAAGATAGCTTTAATCTTTTCCAGGTCGATTTCAATTCCATGATGTCGGACAACGAATCCTAAGAATTTCCTAAAGGTGACGCCGAAGGCGCATTTTAAGGGATTCATCTTATGGTTAAATTGTCTTAATCGTTCTAAAACAATTCTCAAATCATACAGGTGGTCTTCCTTTACTTTGCTTTTGATGACCACATCGTCCACGTAGAATTTGACTTGATTGTGAATGAGATCATCAAAAATTATTGTCATTGCTCTCTGGTAGGTTGCTCCTGCGTTCTTCAGTCCGAATTGCATCACTGTGTAGCAATATACTCCGATCGGCGTTCTGAAAGCTGTAAGTTTTTCATCTTCTGGAGCCATTTTTATCCGGTTGTATCTCGAAGATCCATCCATGAATGAGAATATCTCATGTGTCGAAGCAATGTCGATCATTAATTCTCAGATCGGTAGAGGGAATTCATCTTTCGGACATGCCTTGTTTAAATCTCTGAAATCCACACAAATTCTGATCTGTCCATTCTTCTTTCTAACTGGCACTACATTGGCTAGCCAAGTTGGGTATTGTTCTTCACGGACAAATTTGGCGTCTATTAGCTTTTTAACTTCGGCTATGACTTGTTGTTCGATTTCTAGACGCATTCTTCTGGGACCTTGTCTGACTGTGACAGAAGTAGGATCCACTCCTAGCTTATGGACTGCGACCTTTGGAGCTAATCCTGGCATCTCATCGTAGCTCCAAGTAAAATAATCTTTAAATTCCATTAATAACTTGATTATTTCTTCGGAGTCTTCTTTATTGAGTAAGGAGCTAACAAAGGTAGGTCTAGGCTCTTCGCTAGTACCTAAGTTAACTTCCGTTAACTCATCTATTGTAGATTTAATTTCTTCTTCAAATTCTGGTGGAGCATCTCCAATTTGTAAATCTTCAAATTCTTCTGTGGTTTCCATGCAGTTTTCATTAGACTTGCAAGTGACAACCAAGCAAAATTCAGTATCGTCAACTGATCCTACTGTGCCGAATCCGAGACAATGCTTTGAATTGGGTGGACGACCCGAGTTATTCCATAATTTCTCAAAATGTTGTGATTGATCTTTTGTCCATTGTCGAGGTAAGAAACCACGCTAAATTAAATTTTGAACACAGGGAGAGTATCACTCAAAAGGTAATTCCATTAATTCTGATGAAGTGACATCTTCAAATTGTACATTATTTTCAGTTTTGGAGGAGGAAGCACCACGGTAGAATTTGATTGGCTTTGCACCGCCGCTACGTACCTTTTTGACCACCATACCCTCGACCTTATTAGAATGGATCGGGGTTCGGGTCATAGTATGTACATAGTGGTTAATCTTCTCGTACATCGATTTGTATTCTTCGTTCTTCTCATCTTCGAGAGATCTTGAATTGCGGCTTATTCGACTTATTGTCGCTGCTTCTTGCTTGATCTCTTTTTCTTCTTCAGAGTCATCTTCCCAATCAACATTGATGGCTGGTTTCCTCTGTTCAATTGTCTTAACGTCTCTGCCATGACCTCGTCCCCGGCCTCGACCTTGGATGCGAGTTGTGGAGAAACCTTCACCATCTCGCCGTAAGGGAGTGGTGAGTGACTGTTGGACTAGAACTTCAGGTTCTTCGTTGTCCCGAACTTTCTTTGCTTCATTCGTTATGGTATCTCTGGAGAAGATTGTTTTCTTCGGAGGTGCATAATAAGGTGCATCTTCATGGATTCCAATTTCATGTACGGAGAATGGTTGTAAGTCACCTTTGATGCACTGTTCCTCTCCATCGAGTATTTGATGCACTGATGTAGAGATGATGGTACCATCCTCGTTTTCATGTATCCATGGTCGGCCCGATAGAGCGTTGAACGACATTTCTGAATCAATTATGTGAAATTTTGCGGTTGTCTTTGCTAACTCACCGGTCTTCATTAGTAGTGTTATTGATCCGAGGGCTCTTTCTCCTTTCTGGTTGAATCCTCTTAATAACATTTTATCGGCTTCAAGCTCGCGAGCATCAATTTCAAAGTATGCTAGCGTTTGAAGACTCATTATATTGATTGATGCTCCTAGATCCACCAATACTGCGGAGAGTGTAAACTTCTCAATTGTAAGCTGAAATGTACAACGGTCGGTTGTGATCTCGCTGTCCCAAGTAGTAGGTCATTGTCCGTGAAGGTAACACCTCGTTGTTCCTTTTACGAGCAAACCTCATCTAAGGAATCTCCGGCCATTTGAGCTAAGCAAATTCTGGATCAAGTAAGGCCTTGATCGAGCTTCTCTCATCTCCTTTGATAAGATGAGAGCGTCGTAGATGCTCGGCTTGGTCGGTAGTTTCCTAAGATGGGCTAACACGTTGTAGTCCACTTTATTTCCATGTGTCTCGATTTCTTCTCGAATGGGTATTTCTTCTGCAGGTCGGTTCTTCTTGATCAACCACACGCTTTCCTTTATCCTTTGGACCCATTCTCGGAGGTAGAACTCTTCCACTTCTTAAGTTAACTTCGTAATTTCTTCGAATCTAGTGTTGAGCTTGCTCGGTGTTTCTTCCTGAATCGGAATGACAGGTTCTTCCGGATTGGCTTCAGAGTCTGAAGGCTCTAACTCTATTGTGACTGGAGCTCCTCGAAACTCGCAAATAGATTCGTTGCTTATTGAACTCTCGTAGCCTCCTTGATGGATGTCTTCTTCGTCATTGTGATCGTCGAGATTGTGTATGATTTGAGAATTGTCATTGGTATCGAAATCGATGTCCGGATTATCGCTAGTTACGTAATCGTTAGAAACGATCAAAACGTAGCCAATGCCATCACCCTTATCATTATAAGATCCCACCGAAGTGAGCGGATAATCATACGGAGTCGGAGGTTCGAGGGATCTCTCCCCGAATCCGAAAGAACTATCCTAGGATAAGCAGCCCCTAGTCTAGCCTTAGGAGCCTCGATCTTCTCTTCTTCATCGATTTTCTTCTTCTCTTCAATCGTCTCCTGTTGAGGTGGTTCTTCTATCGCAAGTGATAGTGCTGACTTGACAGATTTCGAACTCTGAATTGAAGCTCGCACCGAAGCGGTTTGGATGCTGTCTAAAATCTTCTTCGAAGACCTTGTCCAAGCGGTAGTCCATCCCTCGTCAGTCGCATAGGGATCTATTGGAACAATGAGATCAGTCGAGACAACATTGACGGAACCTCCTTTCTGGGGTTCCTTCATGTACTCCTTCGAGATTGTTATATTCCCTTTCCGAAGATTGTCGTTGAGCCAACTTTTGAAGGTAATGCAATCTTACATCTTGTGCCCGAAGCATCCGGTGGTAAGGGCAAAAGTTGGGATCACCTTTCTTGTTGACTTCTTCGGTCTCTTAGGCTCGGCGTTGGAAATCCGGAGTCTTCATCGGACTACGGAACATTTTCGGCACCGCCTCATTCTTGAATGGATATTCCCTGCTCAGAAGCTCCCTTAATGTACGTTGCGGACGAGGAGGTTGTTCATACTGTTGAGATGACTGATAGTTGGGTCGAGGTTGCTGGTAATTCTGTTGAGGTTGCTGCGGCCGTTCTGACGATATTTGTATCGGTTGCTTGCCTTTGTCGACTGTTGCAACAATCCTGGATTTCTTTTCAAAAGTCTTCACAGGCTTTTGCTTGTCTGGCTTGTCGGCGAAACTCAATTGCTTCGCCTCCACTTGCAAGCTCCCGACCTTGCTTAACAACTTCTCAAAAGTCTTAATAGTGAATCCCTTGAGGAGAAGTGCTATCGGGTCGTGAATGCTTTTAAGTAAGATGCCAACTGCATGCTGTTCTTGTAATTGTGGTTCACACTTCATACTTAGATTCCTCCATCGAAGTATGTAATCCACCAAAGTTTCATTCGGCTTCTGCTTCTCTACCACTAAATCACCTATAGTGATGTGGTGCTGAGCTCCGGCAAATCGTTTAATGAATAGGTTTTCTAGTTCTAAGAATGTCTTCACTGAAGCATTTGGTAATTCTGCATACCAATCAAAGGCGATCCCTGACAGGTTGCTGACGAATTATCGGAAGAGTAATGCATCGCTCCCGCCGACATTGCAACAACTGGCATGAAAGTGTGCAACATGCTGTTGGGGGTTCCCGGTTCCATCGAAGGTCTTGAACAGAGGTGGTACAAAGCCTTTTGGGTATTGGACAGCGTCAAATACTTCCGGGTAAAGTCTACCTGTCCGAATGGATGTCCCGCTCTTTTATTGTGCTAAGGCTTCTCGCACCTGCTGTTCCACCAAGCTCTTGATATCCTTTTCTGGAATCATACTTTGTGTTGTATCTTTCTTTAGCCGATCATCCCCGTTGACGGATGTAATCTCCTTTCCTCCGTCCACAATGTGAATGACCTCTGGGGGTGTCTCTCTTTGGGGTTGCACTTGACTTTGGAGAGTGGCTAGGGCTACTGCCATCTCTTCCATCCTCTTCGCCATTTAGGCGATCGTATCGTCTTTCTCTTGAAGCTGCCTCCTCATCACTTCGGCTCCTCTCTTTCGCGGCTGCAGGAGCACCTTGTGAAGGCTCGTCGAAGCTCGTGTTTCGACCATGTTGATTTCTCGCATACTCATCATCCATGAATTCTGATGAATCAATCTCATCTCCAAATTTCTCTTCTCTTTCTTTTGCTAATCGTCGAATATCAGTCCTCAACTTTTCCATAGCATCCTCTAGCGGTCCTTTCTGTGCATCCTCGCAGTTGTTGTGTGATAGCTGCCGGGTTCCCTTCTCACGAGTCCCCTTTCTTGCGAGTAGCACTTTCTTCGGATTCAAGTCTCCTGACGAGACTTTCCTTTTCAGCCGTTGTTTCAATCTTAGTCGTCCAAGTAGTGGGACGCCATACCATCCTTCTAGCGACGGAAGGTGCAGGACCGGATGGTCGCATCGGCCAAATGCTCGGAAGGTGGTATCCTCCCTAATCTGTAATCCTGAAACAACGATAGGCGGACTAGCCTTCATCCTTTTATTTAGCTTTTCCGTAACAATGGCGGGTTCTACTCGCGGCCCAAGACGGGATTTGACTGGCACCCGCCCTATCCTTCTTAGAATCTCCGATACGGGGCATTTCTCTTTCTTCACTAGCTTCTCGATCACATTCTGTAGTCGGGCAAATGGTGTGATCCTAACCCTTTTCTTTCTGCTGTCGTTGTAGTATGCTGGTCGAGGTAATGTAGAAACAATCCTGCGGACATTTTCCTCGTCACCTGTGGTGGAAAGGGGGTGGAATCTACTTCCTTCCAAAAAGGGTGTATCTTCAGGCAATGGTATGTATTCAGGTAGTGGTGTGTACTCAGGGATTTGCAGGATTTCCTCCAGGAAAGTAACTTCGGTAGCTCTGGCCTTCTTGGCAATCTTCCTACTTCTGTTCCTTCTTTGGGTCCGTGTTAGTGATGGAATTCTTGAGCTGGACCCGATTTCAAAAACGAAGGTCTCACGGGAAGGTCTGTACCCTCCACGATAACGAGTTCACCATAGTTACGGATTTCCTTCCCCTTTAATTTGGCATAAGTCGGGGTAGGTGCAGAGGCAACTAGACCGGTGGGGGTAGCAAGAACGAGTACTTCGTGGACGGCGAGTACTCCTCTCAGTTAGAATCTTTTGCAGGGGAGGAAACTCTCGAGTTGACCTAAGGTTGAACTCGATCAGCGGCTTCTCAGCTTCAGATACTTTGTTTGTCAGCGCGAACAGGGAAAAGTCGGTGATCTTGACATTCTTGTTCTCGAATCCTTGTCCAAACCGGATGATCCCATTGTCGGGCAGCTCATCCTTGTAAACAGCGAAGTCCAGTCCATTGGTGAAGGAGAAAATCAGCTTTGGGGCTTCCATTTCTGCAGGGTAGATCCTGATTGTCAGTCCCAAGTTATGCTTCTTCTCATTAGGACGAAAAGAAAGGAATCGAAAAGAGTCCGAACACATTCTTGTTCATGTATTTATAAGGAGAAGTTATTTGTTAAAAGGGTCATTCATTAGAGGGTTTGTTTATTTAGAACGGAATGTTCAAAGGTGTAGAGAAGGTAATGAATCTGATTCAGAGTTGGAAAGGAAAAGAAAGCCTTATGCAAGACTTCTCGACTCGAAGGATCACTCCTAAACTAATACCTATTGGGGGCCCACCCCACCTCAGAAATGAGGTAAAAGGATCTCGGAACCTCTCTGTTTAGG
Organism: Papilionanthe hookeriana x Papilionanthe teres; assembly: GCA_022702705.1. NCBI lineage: Eukaryota > Viridiplantae > Streptophyta > Magnoliopsida > Asparagales > Orchidaceae > Papilionanthe > Papilionanthe hookeriana x Papilionanthe teres. The sequence continues at coordinate 13,355,161 of CM040425.1, read as the reverse complement.
GGTGTCTACAACGATGGCTCCTAAATCCGAGAGAATGTTGGCTATACTTGTTCAAGGTAGAAATGAACATAGTATTCCAACGGAAAGAAGGGTAGCTTGATCCACAAGGGACATGGATACACTACCGATTTTTGAAAGCAGAATTATCTGATTAAAATGGAGAGAGGAATATTCCCCAGCGGAGTCGCCAGAGATTGTCGGCATATTTTTTTTAGGTTATGTGTTTTGAAAAGGGGTCGCCTACAGAAATTGTACGCGAATTTTTAATTTAATTTAATTTAAATAAATAAATTTGAAAAGTAGTATTTGATTTTTCAAAATAATTTTAAATTTGAAGATTTTAAGATATGAAATCAAACCGATCTCACATCCCAAATAGTTTATTTAAACGAACACCGCACCGCAAAACGTGTATCTATCCCTAAGGATAGACACACTGCTTGATGGTGGGGCTTGATTAAATAAACTAGAAGATTTGTGACATCCGTTTGGTCTGCGAACAAATTTTATAAGCCGACAAATTCCCCGCTTAATATGAAAGCATTAAACGGGGTTTATATTACTCGGGTTCTTGAAAATTCCTTATAAGGGCAAGCCCCTATAGTTAATTACATCTTAAGTGACGGGAATCACCTAAGAAAACTCTCGATAATAATCAATAATTCTGCTCTCGAGAATTTCAAAGTTTAAGTTTTCAAAGGATTGAATTTTGGAATTTCAATAGGGAATGGATCAAGTTTGGAACATTTTGTTTTGAGAATTCAAAGGAAGAAAGGTAGGAGAAATTACGGATTCGAAGCGAACTTCGGTAATCTCCCGACTACCCTATTGTTTGGCTTGGATTTAGGAAAGTCCTTATGTTTATTTAATGTTTTGATCTTGCCAATTTTAATTAATTAGGACTTATATTCGTATGACATGATCATACAAATAGCCTCGAAGATGTGAGGGTTTATGTCGTATCGGATGACTACCTCGGAATCCTAAAACCGGTTAGGGCTTAATTTGCAATGCAAATACCTAACAAAAGGTTGAGGATTTATGTTGCACTAGGCAAACCACCTCGAAGTCCTATAGCTTAGTTATTTAATTCTAAGAATGTTTAGGCGATGTAGAGTTGTTTTGTCGACGAAGATGGTCGTGCTCGCCCACCGTGCTCCAAGCTCCTTGTTGTTGCGAGAGGTTTAGTTATAGAAGTCATAAATCGGGAGATGAGAAAAGTGTTTTGGTTTAGAGAAAATCTTAATTTCCAAGTGTTTTTATGTTTTAATTAAAACAAATCTTAAAGTTGATTATAACAACACCGGTTAAGATCCCACGGTTCCATCCTTCCGGCATCGTTATTTTTATCGGATTCACTTAGTCCAGATGAATTTGCTAAACTCAACTGAATGAGTTCCACACTTTCATTTAGACCGTGGGAAATCCCGTTAGCAACACGTAGGTTACATCATCCGAGGTATTCCCGATCATCCGACGGGACGTTTTAATTTAGTTGTAATTGTAGTTTTGTGTTCTGTTTGTGATTAAATTTTGAGTTGTTTTATATTTTGAAATGTTGTGGCGGTGAATTTTATCTTGCAATGACTTTTAATTTAGTTTTGGTTTCGGTTTTAGGGACTATCCTAAAGGTGTGGGTTTTCATGCAACAGTTGTTTATCATGCAAGAAAAGTAAGTGCGATGCGATTAAATAAATTGCAATAAGGTAAATTGCAATAAAATAAAAGCGTACCTGGAGGGTCTTCCCATCATCCCAAGATGCACTTAAAACACAATTTAGAATATTTAAGCAAGTTCCTAGGTAAAGCTAAGGGAAGGGTTATGGTTTTCTACCAAATTCCTAATCCTATAGTTAGTCATTTCCTATGATGTCTAGGTTCTTGTGTTTTGGTTTGAGGACGATTTTCTTCATCAAAGAATAATTAAGTTCAATTGTTCTTATAAGTGTCCTATCATATTGAGAAAGTGCTTAAGAAGAATCTTAAACATCTTTTCGATCTTGCTAGGATTGTTTTAAGTCCAAATGAATTTAATTAATCAGGTGAAGTAATCGTCCGAGAATTCAAGTTTTGTTATCTTGCTCAGTGAACTAGGACATTTGAATATCCTATAATTGGAGTAACATTTCATTTAATGTTCTATTTAGGAGTTATGATAACCAAAGTTTTCGAGGGCAAATTGGTGTTCAAATGGTTTGTGATTTAGTTTACTTCAGTTATCATATTTAAATTTGGAATAGTGTTCAAGTTGTTTTATATTTAATTTCTTTATGTCTTAGGTGATGTTATTTAATTCAATTTTATTTAACTTTAATTTAATTTAATTTGGTTTAGTTTTAATTTTAATTTAATTTTAATTTTAATTTTAATTGATTTTATTTTATTTTAATTTAATTTAATTTAATTTAATTTAATTTAATTTAATATGTTTTAATTTAATTTAATTTAATTTAATTTAATTTAATTTATTTATTTATTTTTTTTAATGTAAATCTATTTAATTTAATTTAATTTATTTGATTTAATTTAATTTAATCTTTAATTTAATTTTATTTTTAATTTTAGTTTAATTGAAAATTTAAAAAGAGTTTAATAATTTAACTTTTTAATTTAATTTTAATGATTAAGTCCTTTAACATATTAAAACTTAAATTTGAATTATCATTTTAATTAGGAATTAAATATTATTGAGATGATTAATTTAGGGATTTTTAAATTAAAGAATAAATCTCTTCCTAATAATATCCCTATTTTAATAATTCCAATTTTATTATTCTTCCAAATTTAATCAATTATTTAATTAAGGTTTATTTCAATTATTTTAAATTGTTTAGTAGGTTTCTACCCTTTAATTATTTAAATTTCAATCATCCAAATCAGATTAAGATCAAATATTTTACTTGTTAATTTTATTAAACCTAAAGTTTTAATTAAGGGTTAAAATTTTAATTACCATTTTTGCCCTTCAAGCTTAATAATTTCATAACTCACTAAATTAAGCTTAAATGAATTTGAAATTTTTATGTGACTCCACTCATATGCCAATAAAGACATGAGAGGAGAAAATGTGATTTTTCTGTATTTATTTATGTAATTATTTTTGGTAGAAAATAGGGATTTCCAAGAAAAATTTAATAATATGACCAAGGGAAGTTTACATCCTTAAAAAAATTATGGGTCATTCTTAATGACCGGAGGACCACTTGGACCAATTTTGGTGATTTTTTAAATTATATTATTTTTATTATAATTATTTTAAGTTTTGGAGTATTAATTAATTTAAAAATAAAATAAAGGTTGAAAAATGAAATTTATATTTTTCAAAAATGCATTCGATATCAAGGAAATCGGAGAATCAATTTTTGCAATTTTCGATTTTTCTTTGATTTATCATAATTATTTTAGTGAAAATGCTAGAAAATACATTTTTTTTAATTTTAAAATTACCCTAGGGCTTTAAAATTTAATATCTCATTAAATAGTCCTAAGAAAAATTTGGGATTTGTTCCTAAGTGATTAAAATTCAAAATGTGACATTTTGGTGAGTTTTATTATTTTTATGATTTTTATTATTTTTTAATTATTAAAATATTAAAATAATGCAAAAAATTAAATTTTTTAGAAAATTAAAGTTTTAATTTCCTTAAATTCTCCTGATATCAGAGAGGCTCCAAACCAATTTGGTGAATTTTTGAAAGGTATTTTGAAAGTTATGAATTTTTAAAGTTTAAATTGATTAAATGACTTAATCAACCCATTTAGTAGGCTAACCAAGTCCAATTGACTTCAAATTTTTATGGTGGGTTCCTCTGATCCTAAAGGTCAGTGGAGAATTGATTTCAAGTCAATTTGATGTATGATTACCTCTAATTAATTAGGGACCTATTTTGGGTGTTTAAGCCAATTAGGGTTATTTTAAGTGAATTAATTCAAAAGCTATTTTTCCTAGGGTCCTCTGGTCATAAGAAACATCACCAAATTTTCCTAGAATTTATTTCACAACATGCTAATTATTAGATTTAAAATACTCAAAACAGTAACATGAATTTGAAAAAATCAATAACTTCTCATAGGGATGGCCTCTGACTTTGGAAAATTCAGGGAATGTTCCGAAATTCAGAGGGTTCAAAAGCCCTATGGTCTCATGCCATGGTGAATTCCCTATATGCATGGAGAATTAAAAGAATGCAGAGGGTAAATAAATCATTAAAAATAAAATACTTGATGAAATTAAATGATTTCTTTTCCACATTATTCTCCTCTGTTCAATGAGCAAGAGGGTATTTTTATTTTATTTTTCTGATTTTTCTACACAAAGTTATGATTTTTTGAAGTTTAGGGAATTAAATAAATAGAAAAATACCCTAATTTTCTATTTATCCACGCGGCACCGCGTCAACCTCGGCAGCTCCAAAACGCCGCGTGGCGCTCTCAGATTCGACGCCGCCATCTGACTCAGCGCTCCGGGGGCCCGCTGTGTCGTTCCATCTCCTGATCCGGCGCGATCCTTACCGTTCGTCCGCGCGTGTATTAAATGAACGACATCCGTTCATCGTCCCCAAGCGTCCTCACCCGAGAGCCGTCCGTCTTCTAGGCCTAAAATCTCACTCGATAATTGACCAAATTTAGCGTTCTTATGCTCTATGGATTCATCTCGAGAAGATGAACACATCTATACGGTTTATGTGGCATGAAATTGACTCAATAAAAATGGAGAATGTTCGAAGCTCGGGAAGAAGAGTGAGGCCATACCTTTGCTCAGAGAAGTGTGGCTTCGATCTGAGGGTTGTGTCACCTTCGATTGGATCCCAGCAAGCTCCAGATGAAGTCTCCTGGTCTGGTGAATTGCCTAGCTATGAAAGTGACCACAGTCGATCACAAAGCTTGGAGGCTGGAGCAAGCTGGGTGGCTCGGAGATGGGGCTTTCGGTGGGAAACTTCTCCTCTTGGTCCAGTGAAGGTGTAGGACCAGTCAATTTGAGGATTGGCTCACTGTGGCAAAGTGTCCTGGTTTTGGGTGAAATTTCAGTTGAGAAATTGAATTCTGTTGGTGGGGATTAGGGCAAATGGAGTTTGGGGATCAACTGCTCTAAGTATGGAGAAGGGTTTGGAACAATTTTGGCAGAGTTTCGGCAAGGTTTGTGCAACTCTCCTCCATGGTCGTGAGGGGGTCGGGTTTAAATAGAGGTGGCTGGAGAGCTTCACAGGGATGGCCGAGGGCCGGGATCAGCTGCTGCGGGTCATGGGAAGAACAGTATGGTGGCCATTGGGCATGGGGCGGCTCGACGAGGTGGAATTCCAAAGTTGGCTCACATGTGAGCTCTCGGGTGTGGTGTTTTCCGGCGACCCAGACGGCTGGCCGGCAGGCATGGGTCACCCTCAGGGTCAGTGAGGTCAGAGCTGGAGGTTTGTGCAGTCAATTGGCCATGGACATTTGTAAAGGGCTTGGATCAAAATGGTATGAGGATATGGCTAATCTTGGTTTAATTTGGTCAACCCATGTGTTTGGGTTGGGTTCACCATCCAAGGCTTGACCTTGGGCTGAGGGGAAATCATTTGGGTCAGCTGAATTGTGGTAGTGAAGTCCCCATCCATGGTGAGGTGGCTAAACATGGTTTAGAGTGTATCATGCTTAAGGTAAAAAGGGCTTAAAAAGGGTTTAAGAAAGAGGCCCTCTCTCTTACCATTAATGGTTTGGTGAGGTGGAAAGTGGATACCATGGCTCTCATGGCTCCTATGGAGCTCATGCACGGCTTCATGGCTTGTCATTAGCTTGGGGAAAAGCTAGGTCAATTTCATGAAAAAGGATCTTAGAAATTTTGGTAATTTGATGGGAATTTGTATGGGGCTTAATTTGGAATCATTTGATGATTGATTTGAACTTAGGGATGATTTTAATTAAGGGTATGATGAGAGGAATTTGTCATATGGGCTTTAGCATGAAATTTGGGCTTTTAGGAAGGTTTCATGTAAGTGAACTTTTGGTTTAAAAATAGATTTATGGATGGGAATTTTGTAGAAGTTTGGGCCAAATAATTGTTGGGTTTAGCTCATGGATGTGTCATGAGTGACTTGAAGCAAATTGGGAGTGATTTGGGTTTGAATTGGGTTGAATTTGGGCTTCTTTGGTGAATGGGCCAATATAGGTCAAATTGGGCTAACTTGGGCCAATGTTGGGTTAGGGTTAAAATTGATGTAAAATAATTGTTGGGAAATGTTTATGGGAGTGTTTCAAAGAGGTTTTGGCTTTGGTTGGGTTTTGATTTTGGGGTTTGGGCTTATTTGGGTTAGGTTTGGGTTTAGGTCAAAATTGGGCCTTTTGGTTTTGGGTTGAATTTGAGTGGGGTTTGGGTCCAAATTTTGGGCAAATCATGTTAGGGTTTTGTTTGTAGGGATGTTAAGGGAGGTTTAGAAAAGATTTGGGGTTAATTGGAGTTGAATTGGGTTAGTTTGGGTTAGGTTTGGGTCAAATTGGGGGTTTTGACAAAAGTAGGGTAAATTAACAAAATTGGCCCATTGTGTAATTGAACAAAATGAAATTGGAAATATTTGGGATTTTCTGGAATTTTCGGGGAATTTTCTGAATTTTTGGATTTTTGGGTCAAGAGGGGTATTTTGGGTATTTGGAGGGTATTGAGAGGTATTTTTGGAATTTTTGGTATTTTTAGGTATGGATGATCAATTTGAGTAATGTGGGAATGCTTGCGGTTAATTTTGAGGAATTTTGGGTAATTTAAGTAATTTTGGAGGATTTCAAGAGTTTTGGGTAGGCTAGGTGGGTGTAGGGTCCCGGGGGTCAAAAATTGAAAATTTGGAAAATTGAAGATTGGGTGAATGTAAGTGGAATAAAATCATTTTGGTTGAGCCATGAAGCCATATCAAGCCCACATGAGCCATGAAGGACTCATTTGAGGCATCCACTATGTTGTTCCTAACCCTCTTAGCCGAGGGCTTAGGGGTTAAGGACCATCCATGTGAGTCACCTACATGAGTCGGAGGTCGAGTTGGGTATGGGTGTGTGAAAGTGTAGTGTGTGTGTAAGTCGGCCCCTTCACCGGACCGGGTCACCCGGGCGAGTCCTAAGGCCAAAGAGTCCTATAGGAACTCATCCTTTAAACTTCCACATTTGATTTCAACCCTCTAGGTGATTAGGGGTCTATAGTCAAGTTTGTAGAGTTTGCAGGGAGTTAGGAAGTGGTTTGAATTTCTAAAGGTGGGTCTCAATTTTAATCCTCTAAGATAGTCAAAGGAAAAGCCTAAGGCTAGATCCTAAGTACTAAAGGGAAGAAGAGAAGACCTCATCAAAAATGAGGTCAACAGCCTTATGATGTAATAGTTAAATCCTAGAGATGTAAACTTATTAGTTTGAGATTAAGTCTGTTGTATCTAGAGAATTTCATCCTATGTATGTGGATAGAAATTCTAGGATTGTATTAAGTGCTATGTTTGTTTTAATGAATATAAGTTTGTGTTTGTGTGAAATTTGTTTGTAATCGATGAATATTAAACATTTGAATTGGAATATTGCAAGATTTATGGGGAAGGGATAATTATTTTGAAGAGATTAAGGGTGATTAATGAATTGGTTTAAAGCATATACCTTAATTGTGACAATCTGGGTATTGGCAGTTAAGCGCCAGAGTGCCGGCGCTTAAGGGCCAGATTTCGCGGCTAAGCGCCGAAGGGTTCGCGCTTAAGTGCCAGTTCACGAAAATTGGTTCCCAGCAGATAAAAACCCATGAATTGCCATTTTAACTCCCCTTTTCATCTTCAACTAATCATTTTAACGCGAGAGAGAGTCTAGGGCATCCTTGATTTGGACCATTTAAGAGCCGATCTCAGCAAAAAAATTGTAGATTTGGATTCCTTGAGGTAAGAGCACTACTCCTAAGTAAAATTTTTTTATTTTCACCATGTATATTAAGTACATATTTGAAAATCTTAAAATCAATATTCATGGTGAAAATTTTAGGAAAAACTTAAGAAATTACTTGAATTTAGTGGAAACATCTTTTGGAAGATAATTTAGCAAGTTTAGTTTGATTTTAGAATTTATGGTAAATTTTTTGTGAATTTTTAAAGATGGCTCCAAAGTCAAAACACACAAGAGGAAAGACGAAGTTTGAATCCGACAAATTTGTTAGTGCGAGGGCTGAGGAACGATACGTCGATGCGTTGCAGTCAAGTAAATTGATTCCTGGGAGAGTGTTTAGTGTGCCAAGAGAAGTAATTGAAGATATAATTTCTAGAAGGAACTGGGAGAACTACTGTTGCTGTTGTTTCTGTTGTTAGAGAATTTTATGCGAATTTGCCTGCATCAGAAGAGAATTTGGTGATGGTTAGGAAGCAAGATGTGAACTTTTCTTCTGGGGTAATTAACACTTTCTATCAACTGCCACCTACTATGTTTTGTTTTTATTCTAATTTTTATCCTACGGAGGGAGAGTTAGATGAGATAATGGGATTTTTGACTGATGGAAGAGGATTATGGAAAATAACAAATGATAGAACAGTGAATTTTCTTGCTTCCAAATTAAATGCCACTTCTAAGGCATGGAATTATTTTATCTCTTCTAAACTGTTGCCTTCAAGTCATACTAGCGAAGTGACGAGGGAAAAAGCTGTTTTGAACCATTGCATTCAGCAAGGGAAGCCTATAGATATTGGAGCGATCACTTATGATTATATTATGAATTGTGCCGATCCACCACTACTGCAGGTATGGGATTTCCTTCTCTGATTTATTTATTAAGTGAACTGTTTGAAGTGAAATTTGAAACCTGGGAAGAGGTACTTCAGCCTTTGAGACCTATCACAAGTGTAAACATTGGAGCTTACACTGTACATTCAAAATTTGGCTGGAGAGGAGGATTTGGTAGGGCTTCTTCTGCTTCTGCTGCATCTACTTCTCGTGCTACTACTTCATGTGCTTCATCATCTACTGATTCACATACTGGTTTATTAAGAAAGTGAGTCTTACTCGAGAGCATATGAAAGATATGGACGGTAAGATGGATAATGTGGAGAGATATATTGTAAAACATGATGAGTATGAGGAGAATTATCTGCATTATTTGGATAGACTGATTAGAGGTGATCAGAGTGCTGAGATGCCCTCTTATCCACATGTTGTTTGTTTTAGTTGTTGTGTTGATTGTGCTATTTTATTGTGTACTTTGTCTAGTATTTTGTTTGATGATTATGTTGTGATGTCAACTCAGATAGTATGCAGATTGTAGTTGTACTTTTTATCTGTTATGCATATTCAGATATATTGTTGTTGGATTGATGTTTTATATGTTGCTTTGAGTGTAGTGTATGTGGAAGTAAATGCTTTAATGTGTATGTTGTACTAAAGTTTTTTTAGGGTGTACTTTAATTCTAAAACTGTTAGTAGATTAGAGAACACTATAGAAACTGCTATTTAGGAAACTACATGCTTAAAAACTTTACGAAAATCTACCACTACCATTTGCTATCTAGTATCAGTGTGATTTCAGTTGGTGTGTATTTGCTTTGAATACCTCCACTACTGTAGAAGTCTTTTGAAATTTTTACTTTTCTTGTTATAAAAAGAAAATGTTTTGAAAAATTTAATTTGCTTTTATTTTACTCCTTTGTTTAAACTGTTATACTTGCATATTTTGGATATTTAAATTCCTGCAAGCATGTTATGTTAGTCTTTAATTCTCACCCATGTATCACTTCTTATGCTTAAATGTTTTATCCTAACTAAAAATTAAAGTTGGGGGGGGATTTTAAAAACAAAAATTTTTCAATAACCTAAAATTTTATTTGTTCTTAAGAATACTTAAAATAAATCTTATTTCTTTATTGAGAGCAATTAAGTATATGATGTTATATTAGGGGAACAAAAATTTTAAATAGAGAAATGAATAAAAGAATTTAGTTAAAATTTATAGTAATCATGAAAAACTTAAAGTTAAAATTTTCTTAGTGAAGAGATGTTAAATATAGCTATCTATCTTTAGTAAGAAATTTTATATTTTTAGATAAATAGAATATTTGACTTTTATTCTTCAAAGCTTAAATTTCTTTTATTAAGAAATAATTTTTAAATACTATTATTATGATTTTTAAGTGAAAGATATATATCTGACCTTTATTTTAAATGGACGGGTAGAATTCAAAATCATTAAAGGCCTATCCAGATACAGCAATCCTTGCCATAAAAAAAGAAAAAAAAAAGAAAAAAAAAGAAAAAGAAAAAGAAACAGAGAAAGAAAAAGAAAAATAATTGAAAAATAGTATGTAAAAAGGGAGGAGAAGCTTGAGGATTTAAGGGCCTAATCAAAAATTGGTTCCAAACCTAAAGTTTAACATATAAGTTCAGAAAAAATCTAAAGCTTAAGGTTATAATATAGTAAATAAAATTATTTTCAAATAAAGATTTTTAAGTGAGAAAAATAAGATGTTTGAATTCTATATTTTGAAGAATCTACAAATATTTCTGAATTAGATAGAAACTTATATTTGTCATTTTTCATTCCTTAAGAAATTTCTAAACTTTTAAGTTGGTCTTAATTACTGAAATTTTTTCTAAATTGGACTATTCCATTTCTAGAACAAAATTTTGTTATCTTCCTAAGAAACTCATTACATAATTTGCATGTTAAAATTTTTCTATGAGATTAACTATCACTTGAGGACAAGCAACATTTTAAGTTTGGGGGATTTTGATACACCTAAAATATATATTATTTTTTATGCACATTTTTATAACTAATTTTAATGATATTTCACTTTAATGGAAGGCATTTTGTGTTTTTCTTGTAGGTATGATGAAAATGAGTGATTATGATGAAGGAGCAAAATTGGATCAAATTTGGAGCAAAAAAATGAAAAATAATAATTTGGGCACTGACGGCTAAGCGCCGCTGGGCCGGCACTTAGCCTCCATAGTTAAAAATTGAGATTAATTTGAATTTGGCGCCATTTTCAAAGGGGATGGGATGCAACTCTTGGTGGTAACTTCCATAACTTCATTTGGGCGGCATGTTTGAATGAAGGGGTGCATTCTTTCGTGGATACATCGAATCTGAACACATTTTGAAGAGACACCAAGGCACCGTTTGGTTTAATATTTAAATAGAGTCTTAGGAAAGATTAGGGGCTCTTCCAATTTGTGGTGAGATTATGTAAGATCCAATACAGTATTGTCTCATAAAAGTGAGAAAGAATCACATGCAATTATATGGGTGAAAATTGTAGTTCATATAATTGAATGCAATATATTATAAGATGTTTTAAAAAGGGGAGTAAAATTAGAGGATTTTAGTGTGACAGGCTAAAAGCCCCTAATTTGGTTTAAAGTTTTAAATTTTGTTATGAGAAGTTAGCCCCCAGTTGTAGGGAAATGAGAGAACTCTAGAGTGAGAGTTGGTATCTTCCCTGACTAACCCTGTTCAAAATGGTAAAATTTTAAATTAACCAATGTTCTTTATAGAATCAAGTAAGGGTAAAGAATAAATTTGCTTCTATTTATCACAACAAATTTAAATACTTCCACAACAATACTTTCATAGTTATTACTACTTTGTAAAGGAAAGAAAAAGATATTCTAGTTAATAGTGTTTTTCATACCGTGTTTACAGTTATTATCATTTTAATTTCTTGTTTGACTTTTATAAGAAAATTTAAAGAGTGAAATTAAATATCAAACTTTTCAAAATCAAAACATACTTTCAAAAGCCAATAAGAAAAGTAAAAAGATAGTTTTCTTATTTCTTTAAAGATTTTTCACTTTCCCTGTGGGTTCAATATCTTAGGGCTTAATCAGAAAGTCCTATATTACTTGATAAAAGATACGTATACTTGCGTAGTATCCACATTATAAATCATAATTTTCATATCAAAATTATAAGCATAAATATTAGTGTGGATTCAAGTTTTTGTCGCTGTTACCAATTTTCATATCATATTTATAAGTATAAATATAGGGTGGATCAACAATAACATATATTAAAGGAATCAAGCCTTCAATTTGCATGCACCGAATATTATTGGAAGATGACAGTAAACCCAGGGTTGAACCTCAAAGGAGATTAAACCCAGTTATGAAAGAAGTTGTTAAGAAGGAAATGTTGAAATGGTTGGATGTTGGAATTATTTATCCAATATCTGATAGTCCTTGGGTTAGTCTTATTCATTGCATCTCAAAGAAAGAAGGAGTGATTGTTTTTGAAAATGAAAATAATGAATTAATTCCTACAGGGCAAGTGACTGGTTGGCGGATCTATATTGATTACATAAAACTAAATGTTGCCACTAGGAAAGATCATTTTCCTCTTCCATTCTTAGATTAAATGCTTGATAGATTAGCATGATATTAATATTTTTGCTTTTTGGATGAATATTCTGGTTATCATCAAATACCTATAACTCCTGAGGACCAGAAAAAGAGTACGTTTACAAGTACTTATGGAACTGTTGCTTTCCAAAGAAATCCTTTTGGGTTATGCAATGAATTTGCTACTTTTTGAAGGTGTACGATGGCTATTTTTTGTGTCGTAATTGAAAGAGGAATTGAAATTTTTATGATGATTGATCCACTGAAAATTTGATAGCTTTTTACTATTCATTTCATACCTATTTTTGATGATATTGCAATTTAAAGGAAAGTATTTTTGATGATATCATACAGGTATAATTATTTTAGGCCTTTGGAGCAAAATGAAGTGAAAAGGAGCAAATTTTGAGCAAAAATGGACAAAAGTGCATTTTATTGAACTAGCGCTAAATGGCGTTGTGACCATCGCCAGACAGCGCCAGTTTCTAAAGATTTACGACGTTCTGGCAGAATAATGTGCCGAACGATGCTCCTATCTGGGCCCTATCCCGATTTTGAACTAGATTCAATGTATTTGGCCAGATTTTGAAAGTTTGCTCGAGGAAAATCATGAGAATTCAGTTTTGGCCAAATTTAAACACTTTTGGAGCCACATTTCAAAGGGGGGAAGAAAAGAGGAGAAGAATTTAGAGTTTAGAGAGTGAACTGTTTCCATTAAGTGTAGGAAGTTAAGTTTTTATTTTTCTCTTATAAGGAGTGTGAGAGGAGAGGGAAAGTGAGAGATTTCTTCTTTTTTAGTATTCGAAAGAGAGAATTGTGTGTTGTTATGAAGAAAGAAGAGGAGCTAAAGGAATTCCTTGAGATTTGCTTGGGGAAGAGTTTGAGATAAGTAGTCTTTACTTTACTCTGTTGTATGACGTTATTTTTATATATGAAATCCATATTTTATCATCTTTTCCTCATGAGTGTTGTATAGATTTCTTTATTTTTCTCCTTTTCACATGATGTGTTGATGTTGTGAATTGAAAATGATGTGCCGATTTATTATGAAGAATTTGTGATGACCTTTTCACTTAAAACTTCATTTAATTTTTGATCTGGCCAATTGAATTGTTAAAACTTATTGGGAAACATATGTTCCGAAAGAATTATGAGTTCCACAACAAAAGTGAAGGTCACATGAAAATTCCATGAAAGGTTTAGTTCATGGGGCGTTGATTGCAACTAAATAAGGAAATATGCTTTGATGGGCACAGAATTGGAGATTTCAGGGTGACAGCCTGAAATCCTTAATTTGGTCCTAATGTTTCAAAACTGAAGTGAAAGTTAGCCTTCAGGTGAAGGGAAGTGGGAGCTCTGAAGTGAGAGCCAGTATACTCCCGGCCTAACCACGGATTTGGGGACTAAACATAGGATTAGCCAATGTTCTTTATACGCTGAAATATGGGTAAAGAATAAGAATGCTCCTATTTGGCACAATATATTTGCATCACTGATCTATTTCATAATAATCATCACATTATGAATGGAAAGGAGGAAGACTCTTTCTTACAACTGAACTTTGTTATAAATTTAGTCTTGCATTAGTTTAACTTACTAGAGTTGAGAACGTGTTTTGGTAGATATAGTAACTGAAAATATTTGTCTTTACTTTTAAAATTAAACAGCTTGCAATTGTGCTGTGACTCGATAAAATATTTTTGTGCTATGCTATAAAAGAAAAGCCTCCCTGTGGGATCGATATTCTAGGACTCCACTAGAGCCCTAAAATATTTGAACGATACATATACTTGCATTAATTGTGTGACTCATTATCTTAAATCAATATATAAATCTAAATCTGAATTCATTAATTTTTGAAAATTTAAAAAGTTGCACTAAGTTTTTGGCGACGTTGTCGGGGAGGCAGGGTAAAAAAAGTAATTATTAAATTTTTTTTTTGCGGCATTGAAAATGATATATTTGAATTGCAAGTCATATTTGTGTGTGGTTGTTTATTGTTAGTGTGTGTTTATTGTGTTGGTATGCGTAGTATCGAATCTGTAGGTTTAGTGCCTTACAATTCTAAATTAGAGCGTACTATTAGAAAAATTTGAAAACAACAAAAACAATCTGCAAAACCTCACAAAATGGCGAACAATTTAAACAATGAAAATGAAAATATACCAAGACTTTTAAGAGATTATGCTAATTCAACTACATAGAAAATTCACTTAACTATTCAAAATCCTAATGTTGCTATTAATTCATTTGAGCTTAAACCTGCTATTATTCAAATGATACTGAATAATTAATTTGGAGGAACACCTAATGAAGATCCTAACTTACATCTCATTAGTTTTCTAGAACTGTGTGCTACTTTTAAATATGATAGAGTGTCGAACGATGCTGTTAGACTTAGACTTTTTCCTTTTTCACTTAGGGATAAGGCTAAGGCATAGATAAATTCGTTAGCACCTAGATCTATTAGAACTTGGGGAGAGCTTTCACAAACTTTCTGTCGAAATACTTTCCTCCTTTCAAAACTGCTAAGTTGAGAAATGATATCACATCTTTTAGTCAGTTTGATGGAGAATCCATATATGAAGCATGGGAAAGATTTAAAGATTTTATAAGGAAGTGTCCACACCATGCTTTACCAGACTGGTTATTAATTCAAACATTCTATAATGGATTAGTAGGATCATTGAGATCGATTATCGATGCTGCTGCTGGTGGATCATTAATGTCAAAACCTTTTGAAGAAGCATATTCATTAATTGAAGAGATGAATACTAATAATTTTTAATGGCCCTCTGAGCAGGTAAATCCTAAGAGAGTAGCCAATATTCATGATCCTGATATGATAACTATAATAGTCCTCTCATATTGCTGCACTTTCTAAGAAAATAGATCAATATGGAATGAATTATTCTCCAACACCTCCAGTGTAAGAAGAAAAGTCATCTGGACAGAGAATGGACAATGTCTTATGAATCCTTGAATGCTATTCATAAAAAAGTGAATAGTCCTCATTCAAATTATTATAATCCTAGTTGGAGGAATCATCCAAACTTTAACTGGAATAATACTGATGCTGTCGTTAACCCGCAGTGGAGTAACAATCCTATGAATCCAGATGGAAATCTGAACAACATAGGAAATACTAATTTTAGACCTTCTTATCCTCTTGGTTATAATAGTAATAAAAAATTTAAGTAAAAGAAGTTGTCTACTAAAGAAATGATTCTGAATATGGATAATCAAATTCAAGCTCAAAACGTTGCAATGAAGAACATTGAAAATCAAATGAGATATTTTTTTACTGTGCTTAATAATAGACCTTCTGGGAATCTTCCTATAAATGTTGAGATCAACCCGAAAGATCAAAACAAAGAGCAAATTAAGGCTATTCAATTAAGTAGTGGAAAAGAAGTGGAACCAAGATTTCAAAAAGAAATCGAAGTTGAAAGAGAGGAAGTGAACATTAAGAAAGGTTCTAATAAGATATATCTCGATGAATATCCGTTAGAACCAATGAAGATAACTATTGAACAACCACCTCCTCCTTTTCCTCAAAGACTGAAGAAAAAAAAATAGTGATAACAGATTTGCAAAATTTTTATAAATTCTTAAGAAATTAACGATTAATATTCACTTTGTTGAAGCATTAGAGCAGATGCCCGATTATATAAAATTTATGAAGGATATTCTTTGAAGAAAGAGAAAGTTAAAAGACCAGGAGACTGTTGTACTTAGCGGTGAGTGTAGTGCAATTATCCAGAAAAAGCTTCCTGAAAAACATAAAAACCTAGGTAGTTTTACTATCCCGTGTGCTATAAGTGAAAATTTTTTTCGGAAGAGCTTTATGTGATCTTGGAGCTAGTATTAATCTTATGCATTTATCAACTTTCAAAAGATTCAGAATAGGAAAAATTTCACCTACATCTATGAATCATCAACTTGCTGATTGTTCTATCATTTATCCTAAGGGAGTTATGGAAGATGTATTAGTGAAGGTGGATAAATTTATCTTTCCTGTAGACTTTATTGTATTAGATATGGAGGAAGATAAAAAAATTCTAATTATTTTGGGAAGACCATTTTTTGCTACTGGGAGAGATATGATTGATGTCCAAAAAGGAGAATTAACTATGAGAGTCAATGACGAAGAAGTAACTTTTAATACTCTAAAATCTATGAAGTACCCTTCAACTGAATAAGATGATGAGTGCTATCGAATGGAAGTTTGCGATTATTTGAGAGAAGTTCATTTTATAGAAGTATTTGAAGAAAATTTGGAATGTGTGGATGAAAATAAATATTAAAATGAAGATGATTTGGATGATGTGAAGAATGAAAAGTTAGACTTTATTCAGGAAAGTTTTGAAAGATTGGATACTATAGAAAATGAAGATAAAAGTTTGATTCCATCTATCATTAAACCCCCTGAGCTTGAGCTGAAAATTCTTCCTAATCATTTGAAGTACATGTTTTTAGGATAATCATCTACTTTTCCAGTCATTGTATTTTCGAATTTAAATGAATATAAAGAACAAAAATTATTGGAAACTTTAAAAAGATACAAAAAGGCTTTTGGTTGGTCCATAGCTGATATTAAAAGAATCAGTCATTTGATCTGTATGCATAGAATTTTATTAGATGAACAACATAAAACAAGAGTTGATCCACAAAGGAGACTAAACCCAATAATGAAGGAAGTGGTTAAAAAAGAGATTTTAAAGTGGTTAGATGTTGGAATTATATATCCTATTTCTGATTGTGTTTGGGTGAGCCCAATTCATTGTGTTCCTAAGAAAGGAGGAGTGACTTTTAACGTAAATGATCGAAATGAAATTATTCTGATAAGATGAGTCACTAGTTGGCGAATATGTATTGATTATAGGAAATTAAATGCCGCCACCAGAAAAAATCACTTTCCTTTACCCTTTTTAGACCAAATGCTAGACAGACTTGATGTACACAAGTACTATTGCTTTCTAGATGGATATACCAGTTATCACCAAATACCTATTGCTCCTGATGATCAAGTAAAAACTACATTTACTAGCCCTTTATGTAATGCACCTGCAACATTTCAAAGATGTATGACATCCATATTTAGAAATTTAATTGATGATGGAATAGAAGTTTTTATGGATGATTTCTTAGTATTTGGAGATTCATTTGATGCATGTCTATGGAACTTATAAAAAGTTTTAGAGGTATTTGAAAGAACAAATTTAGTCCTAAACTGGTAGAAGTGTCAATTAATGGTTGCAGAAGGAATTGTGTTTGGCCATAAAATATCTAAATATGGCATGGAAGTAGATCTGCGAAAAATTCAAGTTATAGAAAAATTATTACCTCCAACAACTATGAGAGGGGTAAGAAGCTTTTTGGGACATGTAGGATTCTACATGCGATATACAAAGACTTTTCAAGAATTTCTAAGCCTTTATGCCAACTTTTGGAAAAAGAGAGAAAGTATGATTTTAACAATGAATGTTTAAAAGCATTCAATCTATTGAAGAAAAAATTAATTGCTTCACCTATAATAATTTCACCTGACTGGGAGAAATCATTTGAATTAATGTGTGATGCTAGCGATTATGCTATTGGAGTTGTTTTAGGGCAAAGACATGATAAAATGTTTAAAGTTATATACTATGCTAGTAAAAATCTTACTGCTACTCAAATTAATTACACTACTACTGAGAGAGAGTTATTAGCAATCGTATATGCTTTTGAAAAATGTAGATCTTACTAAATCAGAGCTAAATGTATAGTGCATACTGATCATTCTGCTATTAAATACATAATGCAAAAGAAGGATGCTAAACCAAGACTGATTCGCTAGATGTTTTAATACAAGAATTTGATTTTGAGATCGTTAATAGAAAAAGGGGTTGATAATCAAATAGCAGTTCATTTATGTAAACTTGAACAACCTAATTTGGATGATATTGAGAATGAAATTACTAATACTTTTCCTGATGAGCAACTATATAATACTATTGAAGGAAATTTATCGTGTTTTACTGAAATTGTGAACTGCATCGATAGTAATATTTTACCACCTGATTTAACAATGCAACAGTAGAAAAAGTGATGCTAAATTTTATTTCTGGGATGATCCTTATCTGTACAAGCAATGTAAAGATCTTATTATTTGGAGATGTGTGCCTTGTGAAGAAACTGAAAAAATTATTCAGGAATGTCATGATTCTGAATTTGGAGGACATTTCGGAATTGATAGAACTGCACATAATATTTTGCAATCTGGAATTTATTGGCCTACACTTTTTAGAGGTGTTTATAAATTTATCAAAACTTGTGATCTATGTCAGAGAATAGGCAATATATCTAGAAGAAATGAAATGCCTCTTAATTTTACTCTAGAAGTTGAAATTTTTTATGCATGGGGATTAGATTTTATGGGACCATTTATGCCTTCATTTGGAAATATATATATACTGATTGCTGTTGATTATGTATCAAAATGGATTGAGGTAATAGCTTTACCTAGGTGTGATGCTAAAAGTGTTTTGAGATTTTTAATGAAAAAAATTTTCACAAGATATGAAATGCCTTGAGTAATCATCACTGATGGAGGATCCCATTTTAAGAATAATTTGATTCAGAAATTAGTTGAAAAATATAATATTGTGCATAGAATCTATACAGCTTATCATCCCAAAACTAATGGTTTAGCAGATGTATTTAATTGTGAGATTAAACAAATTTGGGAGAAATTCATTAATCCTGAGAAATTAGATTGGTCTGCTAGATTAGATAATGCTTTAGGGGCATACAGAACTGCTTATAAAACTCCTATAGGAATGTCCCCTTACAGATTAATTCTTAGAAAAACCTGTCACTTGCCAGTTGAATTAGAATATAAAGCATATTAGGTGAAAAAGAAATTAAATTTTAATTTAAAAGATGCTGGTGAGAAGAGACTGTTGCAATTAAATGAATTGGAAGAAATCAGAAATGAATCATATGATAACGATAAAATATATAAGGAAAGAAGGAAAATATGGCATGATCGAAAGACTGTCAAAAAGGAATTTGAACTAGGATAAAAAGTTTTATTATATAATACAAGATTGAAATTATTTACAGGGAAACTGAAATCTAGATGGACAGGACCTTTCATTTTTGTAAAAGTGTATCAGTTTGGAGCTGCAATTATCGAAGACCCTAAATCTAGAAGAATATTCAAAGTTAATGGACAAAGGTTAAAATTATATTTTGAAAGAAATAGACCTTATTTTAAAGAGGTTTTAATGTTTAATCAACATGAATAACTAAAAGTTATGTCGGCTGACGACGTTAAACCAAGTGCTTTGTGGGAGGCAACCTACAATTATTGAGTGTTTGCTTTGTTTGATGTGTTATTTGTGTTTGTTTGTTTCTTAATTAAGTATTATTCTTCCTTAATTATCATTAATAATATTTAAGAAATGAATCAAATCGAAATTTGGGAAAAATTTGAACGAAGTAACATTTGGAGAAAGTTGAACTAGCGCCGAACGACACTGCTATCAGCGTCGGACAGCATCGCTATTCAGAAAAATAGTTTCTCGTCTTTAAATCCAAGTTTTGGCAGTTCCAAGCTGTAAAACCTCCATAAGAACTTCCAAAAAATCTCCCCTAGATGTTGGAACTTCCAAAGGAACGAAGAGGAAGTCAAATTCTTGTCTAAATGGATTCCGATTTGATGGAAATTTAAAGATTTCAAGTGTTAAACTGTAGAACGTTCATAAGTTTTGAGGCACAGTGACTTTTCAACAAAAATATCTCGAAAATGAGATTAATTAAGGAGCTAGGCTTTGTAATTAGAGGTATGAATTCTCCTACAAAAAGAATGGATGAAATTATTATTCAAATATGTTGGGAAGTATTGTGTTATACATCTACCACTGTAGTTGTTCCAGTTGTGAAGGAATTCTATGCAAATCTTTATGGAATCAACTAAGGATCAGTTTATGTGTGAGGTAGGTTTTCCACATTTACTCCTCCAAAGGTTAATGATTTATATATGATAGAGAATGTGTCAATCTGACACTATTCAAATTTTTCCCCGACGAAGGACAATATGAATGACATATACCGATATTTGACAGCTGAAACTGATGAATGGGAGATAAGAGATAACATGTATGTAAGTTTCTTGACTACAATGTTAAATCCTATGTCAAAACACTTACATTATTTCATTTATGCAAAATTTCTCTTGACAATAAAAATTAGTAAGGTAACTAAGGAGTGTGTTGTTCTGAATTATTGTATTCAAATGGGAATGCCTACTGATGTTGATTCAATAATTGTTAAGACTGTTTTGGGATTTATCGTTCATGGATCAAAGTAAGGGCTTGGAAATCCTTCCACCATATTTCTCCTCTGCAGTCAATCACAAGTGCCATATGAGAACTGGGAAAGAATACTTCTACCTTGGAAGCCTATAGACCCAGCAGATGCATATAGTAACCAGATAATTGGTGAAATGAATGATATGAGCATTATTGAAGATCAACCATATCAAAGGTCAGCACCTATTCCTCCTTATTTTCCTAAAAACTTCACAGATTATCCTAAAGAAAATTAAGAAATTTAAGAAGAAAGTACAAAATTTGATGAATGCAATCAACAATCTTTCTGATTTCTTTGATCATTTGGATTGGAGAATGAATGAGCATTTTGATCATTCTGGATATCTTGAAGGAAGTTTGACGTGGTTGATGAGAAGAAAAGGCTGGATTGAAGAGGATTCTAATGAAGAATTTCTATTTGGTCCATTTTACAATTTATTTGTCCATTCTCAATCGATGGGAGATCTTAGAATTGATGATAGTTTGGAGGAAGAATGAAATTGATTATTATACTTTTGTATTTGTGGATCAGATTGCTTTGCTTTGCTTTATTTGGTTTGAATGTTATATTTGGACATGCTTGTTTGTTTAGTTCTCAACGTTATTGTGTCGTGATTATGCGCGACACTGAATTTAAAGATTATATGGCTTAAAAATGTGTAATGTTTAGTGTTATATGTATGTGTATGACTCATGGATTTTATATATGAAAGTAATACTATGTGTTGTTTGTCTTAAGAAAATATCATTTGCCAAGGCTTTAGGATGTTATTTAATGCTTAATTAGACTGATTAGACATCGGAGCGGGCTCGAAAGGATCGAAATTTCAAAAGAAAGTCAGAAGCCTAGTTTTTGAACTTGAACCGAACGACGCTCCTATCAGCACCAGACAACGCCAAAAGTCAAGGAGTTTGGCCGTGTTTACAGAATAATGCACCAAACAACGCTAGAACCAGCGCCAGACAGTGCTCGAAAGCTTAAACTTCCTGAAACTCTAAATTTTTGTGATTTAACCCTGGGACCCACCATTTTTACCCTAACCATTGTCTTCAACCTCCAGCCAAGGACAATTTTTGTGCCTAGGGCTCACTAGCATTTGGATTTGAAGCGATTTCATGTCCGGAAAATCTCAGATTTCATCTTCTCTTGGTAAGAGCTACACTTTAACCTAAAAATTTTTGATTTTGACTGTGGAAATCTCCTACATTAGAAAAATTTGGAATTTTCATGTTCTTGGAGAAACTTTGGAGATTTTTCATGGATGTTGAGTTCTTTTTTATTTAAATTTATATTGGAGTCCATTGCTTTGTAATTTGAAAATTTATTTGGAAATATTTGATATTTTTAGATAAATGGCTCCAAGATTTGCTAAGGGGAAAAGGAATTTTGATTATGATGAAAGTAAGTTTGTGAATTTCAAAGCATATTCACGTTTTAGTATGTTTTTTAGCAATAAGAAATGTATTCAAGAAAGAGCATTTAAAAATCCTGGAGAATGCTTGAAGAATTGATTGCTAATCGTCAATGGGAGATTTTCTGTTATTTCACTACTAATGCCATGCTGGGATTGTTGAAGAATTTTATGCCAATCTATTTTATTATGAGAGTGAATTTATTCTGGTTAGAGGCCAAATGGTTGAATTTACCCCTGCCAGCATAAATGTATTTTATCTGTTGAGAGCACCCTAACATTATGATTACGAATTTATCTATAAAAAATGAAGCATTGAATATGACTGTAAACTTTTTAACTAATGGAAAAGGGGAATGAAAGATTAAGTAGAGTCTAAAAGTTAATTTCCCCCTTTCTAATTTGAATCCTATGTCAAAAGCCTGACATTATTTCATTTCTGCAAGACTGTTGCCTACCAACCATCAATGTGATGTTATTGTTGATAGAGCTGTTCTGAATTGCTGCATTCAAAACATGAAGAATATAAATATTGGGGCTATTATTCATAAAATTATTTTGACAAGCTCAAAAGGAGAGACTATTGGAGGACTGGGACACCCAGTCTGATTCATGCTTTATGTATTCAAGAAGGTGTTGTGATTGAAGATATTGATGAGGTAGTCCACCCCCTAAAGCCTATTACTAAACTAAATTTGAAGACTTATGAAGCCCATGTAGGATGAAAATGGAGTAAGAGAGCTGATGAACCTTCTTCTAGTCCAGATAGAACATCTACATCTAGGGAGCCTACTCTGCATAACGTTATGGATTAACTGGAAAGGTTAAACACCAGAGTAGAGGGACTAGAAGTGAGGAACAAGATTAATGATGAATATCAAGTGCAGTGGAGAGAATATGAGATAGCTTAACATGACGCACAGATGAGATTTTCCAGGGAGAAACTAATGCTGTATTTCCTACTTACCCTGAGTATACTCCATACTAGCCTAAAGAACCTGATGATGGTGGAGCACCTGTAGAAGATGAAGATTGGTAGTTTGTTTATTTTTATCTTTCATCGTATTTTGTTTTTTTATTTGTGTTTTAAATTTGTGATGTACTTGAGACTCCTTATGATTTGTATTTGAGAAGTTATATGTGTGTTGGATGTACTTGTAGTAGACTTTGTTGAATGTGATGTGATAGTAAAGTTTTTATGTGTCTGGATTGTTAATTTAATTTGTACCAATAAAAATTGGATGTTAATGTTATTTGCACTGTTTATTGTGTCTTAAACATTTTTTTTTATAAACTTCTAACTCATATTTGTGTATAGAAATGCTTCTTAATCATTTCAGGTATACTGTTCTACTTCAGGAAGAAAAACCTGCTTAAACTCAAAGGTATGGAAGAAGCCAACATATTGAGGTACGAGCTATATTTAAAAGTTTTCCTTTCTTCCATGTTAATTATATTCAAAATCTAAGTTTGGGGGAAGGGAAAGAATTAACTGTTAATTGTTCTAATTTAAAATTATTTTCAAAAATTAGTAAGATGATTTCCTGTAATAGAGCTCAATTTCAGATAACTGTATTTTGATTTGATTTAAGTATTTTATGAAATTGAATGAAAGTTTTTGGTAATGAAAAGTAATTTTGTGATGTAAGATATTTGATATAAGAGTATAGGACTATAGTCAATTATTCTAAGTAAGAAAAACTGTATATTTGAAATATTAAGAATCTTAAAATTTTATGTGATAGGAAAGGATTGAGACTCTAAATAAAAATTATGGTATTCTAGAAAGAAAGTTCATTGCAGTAGATAATAATTTTATGTATTAACTAGAATTACTTGAGGACAAGTAATAGTTAAGTTTGGGGGATCTTGATTCACTAAAAATTTGATAGCTTTTTTACTATTCATTTCATACCTATTTTTGATGAGGTTGCACTTTAAAGGAAGGTATTTTTGATGATTTCATGCACGTAAAACAATTTTAGGCCTTTGGAGAAAAAGGAAGTGAAAAGGAGCAAATTTGGATCGGAAAAGGACAAAAGTACATTTTATTAAACTAGCGCTGAATGACGCTGTGATCATCACCGGACAGCGCCAATTTCTAGAGGGTTACGACATTTTGGTGGAATAATGCGCCGAACACTTCTATCAGCGTCCTATGGCAAATTTGAACTAGATTCAATGTATTTGGCTAGATTTTGAAAGATTGCTTGAGGAAAATCTTGGGAATTCAGTTTTGGCTGAATTTAAATTTTTTTGGAGCCACATTTCAAAGGGGAGAAGAAAAGAAGAGAAAAATTTATTGTTTAGAGAGTGAGGTCTTTCCATTTTGGGTAGGAAGTTAATTTTTTGTTATTCTCTTATAAGGAGTGTGAGAGGAGAGGGAAAGTGAGAGATTTATTCTTCTTTAGTATTCTAGAGAGAGAATTGTGTGTTGTTGTGATGAAAGAAGAGGAGCCAAAGGAATTCCTTGAGATTCGCTTGGAGAAGAGTTTGAGATAAGTAGTCTTTACTTTACTCTGTTGTATGACGTTGTTTTTATATATGAAATCCATATTTTGTCATCTTTTCCTCATGAGTGTTGAGTAGATTTCTTTGTTTTTCTCCTTTTCATGTGATGTGTTGATGTTGTGAAATGGAAATGATGTACATATTTATTATGAAGAATTTGTGATGACCTTTTCACTTAGAACTTCATTTACTTTTTAATCTGGCCAATTGAAGTGTTAAAACTTGTTGGGAAACATTTGTTCCAAAAGCATTATGAGTTTCACAACAAAAGTGAAGGTCACATTCAAATTCCATGAATGGTTAAGTTTATTGGGGTTAAATGAAACTAAATAATGAAATATACTTTGATGGGCGTAAAATTGGAGATTTCAGAGTGACAAGCTGAAATCCTCAATTTGATCCTAATATTTAGAAACTGAAGCGAGAGTTAGCTTTCAGGTGAGGGGAAGTGGAAGCTCTGGAGTTAGAGATAGTATACTCCAGCCTAACCACGGATTTGGGGACTAAACATAGGATTAGCCAATTTTCTTTATACGCTGAGATATGAGTAAAGAATATGAATGCTTCTATTCGGCACAATACATTTGCATCATTGATCTGTGTCACAATAATCATCACATTATGAATGGAAAGAAGGAAGACTCTTTATTATAACTAAACTTTGTTATAAATTAGTCTTGCAATAGTTTAACTTGCTAGAGTTGTGAACATGTTTTGGTAAATATAGTAACTGAACTTGTTTGTCTTTACTTTTAAAATTAAATAACTTGCAATTGTGCTGTGATTCGATAATAGATTTCTGTGCTATGCTATAAAAGTAAAGCCTCCTTGTGGTATTGATATTCCAGGACTCCACTAGAGCCCTGTATTACTTGAGCGATATATATACTTGCGTTAATTGTGTGACTCATTATCATTTAAATCAATATATAAATCTAAATCCGAGTTCATTATTTTTTGCAAATTAAAAAAGTCTCACCAAGTTTTTGGGGTCGTTGTCTGGGAGGCAAGGTAAAAAAACATAACTATTAAAATTTATTTTTGTGGTATTCAAAATGATATATTTGAATTGCAAGTCATAGTTGTGTGTGTTTGTTTATTGTTAGTGTGTGTTTATTGTATTTGTATGCGTTGTATCAGATCTGTAGGTTTAGTGCCTTATGATTCTGAATTAGAGTGTACTATTAGAAAAATTTGAAAACAACAAAATCAATTTGTAAATCCTCACAAAATAGAGAACAATTTAAACAATCAAAATGAAAATATACCAATACCTTTAAGATTATGCTAATCCAACAGCAGATGAAG
Organism: Papilionanthe hookeriana x Papilionanthe teres; assembly: GCA_022702705.1. NCBI lineage: Eukaryota > Viridiplantae > Streptophyta > Magnoliopsida > Asparagales > Orchidaceae > Papilionanthe > Papilionanthe hookeriana x Papilionanthe teres. The sequence goes on along the minus strand of CM040425.1, from coordinate 13,329,264 downwards.
TTCACTTAACTATTCAAAATTCTGATGTTGTGCTAATTCATTTGAGCTTAAACCTGCTATTATCCAAATGGTACTGAATAATCTATTTGGAGGAACACCTAATGAAGATCCAAACTTACATCTCGTTAGTTTTCTAGAACTGTGTGCTACTTTTAAATATGATGGAGTGTCGAACGATGTTGTTTGACTTAGACTTTTTCCTTTTTCACTTAAGGATAAGGCTAAGGTGTGGTTAAATTTGTTAGCACCTGGATCTATTAGAACTTGGGGAGAGCTTTCACAATATTTCTGTGGAAATATTTTCCTCCTTCCAAAACTTCTAAGTTGAAAAATGATATCACATCTTTTAGGCAGTTTGATGGAGAATCCATATATGAAGCTTAGGAAAGAGTTAAAGATATTCTGAGGAAGTGTCCACACCATGCTTTACCAGATTGGTTAATAATTCAAATATTCTATAATGGATTAGTAGGATCATTGAGATCGATTATTGATGCTGCTACTGGTAGATCATTAATGTCAAAATATTTTGATGAAGCATATTCGTTAATTGAAGAGATGACTAATAATTTTCAATGGCCCTCTGAGCGGGTAAATCCTAAGAGAGTAGCCAATATTCATGATCTTGATGCGATAAATATGATAGTCTCTCAAATTGCTGCACTTTCTAAGAAAATAGATCAATATGAAATGAATTATTCTCCAACACCTCCAGAGTTAGAAGAAAATTCATCGGGACAGAGTGGACTCGTAGATGTCTTATGAATCCTTGAATGCTATTCATAATAAAGTCAATAATCCTTATTTAAATTATTATAATCGTAGTTGGAGGAATCATCCAAACTTTAACTGGAATAATACCGATGCTGTCGTTAACCCGCAGTGAGGTAACAATCCTATGAATCCAGTTGGAAATCCGAACAACCAAGGAAATTCCAATTTTTGACCTTCTTATCTTCCTGGTTTTAATAGTAATCAACAATTTAAGGAAAAGAAGTTGACTACTAAAGAAATGATTCTGAATATGGGTAATCAAATTCATGTTCAAAATGTTGCAATGAAGAACATTAAAAATCAATTGGGACATTTTTTTACTACGCTTAATAATAGACCTTTTGGGAATCTTCCTATCAATGTTGAGATCAACCCGAAAGATCAAAACAAAGAGAAAATTAAGGCTATTCAATTAAGGAGTGGAAAAGAAGTGGAACCAAGATTTAAAAAAGAAGTCAAAGTTGAAAGAAAAGAAGTGAACATTAAGAAAGGTTCTAATAATATATATCCTGATGAATATCAGTTAGAAACAATGAAGATAACTGTTAAAAAACCACCTCCTCCTTTTTCTCAAAGACTGAAGAAACAAAATAGGGATAACACATTTGCAAATTTTTTGGAAATTATTAAGAAATTAACGATTAATATTCCCTTTGTTGATGCATTAGAGCAGATGCCTGATTATGCAAAGTTTATGAAGGATATTCTTTGAAGGAAGAGAAAGTTAAAAGACTATGAGACTGTTGCACTTAGCGGTGAGTGTAGTGCAATTATCCAGAAAAAGCTTCCTGAAAAACTTAAAAGCCCAGGTAGTTTTACTATCCTGTGAGCTATAGGTGAAAATTTTTTGTAAGAGCTTTACGTGATCTTGGAGCTAGTGTTAATCTTATGCCTTTATCAACTTTCAAAAGATTGGGAATAGGAAAAATTTCACCTACATCTGTGACTCTTCAACTTGCTAATCGTTCTATCACTTATCCTAAGAGAGTTGTGGAAGATGTATTAGTGAAGGTGGATAAATTTATCTTTCCTGTAGACTTTATTGTATTAGATATGAAGAAAGATAAAAAAATTCCTATTACTTTGGAAAGACCATTTTCTTGCTCTTGGGAGAGCTATGATTGATGTCCAAATAGGAGAATTAACTATGTGAGTCAATGACTAAGAGGTAACTTTTAATATTTTGAAATCTATAAAGTACCCTTCAATTGAAAAGATGATGAGTGCTATCGAATGGAAGTTTGTGATTATTTGAGAGAAGATCATTTTAGAGAAGCATTTGAAGAAAATTTGGAATGTGAGGATGAAAATGAAAGTGAAAATGATGATGATTTGGATGATATGAAGAATGAAAAGTTAAACTTTGTTTAGAAAATTTTTGAAAGATTGGATACTATGGAAAATGGAGATAAAAGTTTGATTCCATCTATCATTAAACCCCCTGAGCTTGAGCTGAAAATTCTTCCTAATCATTTAAAGTAAATGTTTTTAGGATAATCATCTACTTTACCAGTCAGTGTATCTTCAGATTTAAATGAATATCAAGAACAAAAATTATTGGAAACTTTAAAAAAATACAAAAAGGCTTTTGGTTGGTCCATAGCTGATATTAAAGGAATTAGTCCTTCAATCTGTATGGACGAAATTTTATTAGATGAACAACATAAACCAAGAGTTGATCCACAAAGGTGACTGAACCCAATAATGAAAGAAGTGGTTAAAAAAGAGATTTTAAAGTGGTTAGATGTTGGAATTGTATATCCTATTTCTGATAATGTTTGGATGAGCCCAATTCATTGTTTTCCTAAGTATGGAGGAGTGATTGTTGACTTAAATTATCAAAATTAAATTATTCTGATAAGACAAGTCACTGGTTGGTGAATATGTTTTGATTATAGGAAATTAAATGCTGCCACCAGAAAAGATCACTTTCCTTTACCCTTTTTAGAACAAATGCTAGACAGACTTGCTGGACACAAGTACTATTGCTTTCTAGATGGATATACCGGTTATCACTAAATGCCTATTGCTCCCGAGGATTAAGTAAAAACTACATTTACTAGCACTTATGGAACTTTTTCTTTTAGAAGAATGCCCTTTGGATTATGTAATGCACCTACAACATTTCAAAGATGTATGACATCCATATTTAGCAATTTAATTGATGAAGGAATAGAAGTGTTTATGGATAATTTCTCAGTATTTGGAGATTCATTTGATGCTTGTTAATGAAACTTAGAAAAAGTTTTAGGGGTAAGCAAAGGAACAAATTTAGTCCTAAACTGTGAGAAGTGTCAATTAATGGTTGCAGGAGGAATTGTGTTTGGGCATAAAATATCTAAATATGGCATGGAAGTGGATTCTGCAAAATATTTAAGTTATAGAGAAATTACTACCTCCAATAACCGTGAGAGGGGTAAAAAGTTTTTTGGGAAGTGTAGGATTCTACAGGCGATATATTTCAAGTTATAGAAAATTTCATACCTATTGTTGATGATGTTGCACTTTAAAGGAAGGTATTTTTGATGATTTCATGCAGGTACAATGATTTTAGGCCTTTTGAGCAAAAGGAAGCGAAAAGGAGCAAATTTGGAGTGAAAATGACAAAAGTGCATTTTATTGAACTAGCATCGAACGACACTATGACCAGCACGGGACAGCGCCAGTTTCTAGAGAGTTATGACGTTTTGGCTGAAAAATACACCAAACGACACTCGTATCAGCACTGGACAGAGCCCTATCCCGATTTTGAACTAGATTCAATGTATTTGGCCAAATTTTGAAAGGTTGCTTCAGGAAACTCTTGGGAATTCTATTTTTGGCTGAATTTAACACTTTTGGAGCCACATTTCAAAGGGGGAAGAAAAGAAGAGAAGAATTTAGAGTTTAGAGAGTGAGTTCTTTCCATTTTGTGTTGGAAGTTAAGTTTTTATTTTTCTCTTCTAAGGAGTGTGAGAGGAGAGGGAATGTGAGAGATTTCTTCTTCCTTACTATTCTAAAGAGAGAATTGTGTGTTGTTGTGAAGAAAGAAGAGGAGTCAAAGGAATTCCTTGAGATTCGCTTAGGGAAGAGCTTGAGATAAGTAGTCTTTACTTTACTCTGTTGTATGACATTGTTTTTATATATGAAATCCAAGTTTTGTCTTCTTTTCCTCATGAGGCTTGAGTAGGTTTCTTTGTCTTTCTCCTTTTCATGTGATGTGTTGATGTTGTGAAATGGAAATGATGTGCCGACTTATTGTGAAGAATTTGTGATGACCTTTTCACTTAGAACTTCATTTACTTTTTGATCTGCCCAATTGAATTGTTAAAACTTGTTGGGAAACATATGTTCTGAAAGGATTATGAGCTCCACAACAAAAGTGAAGGTCACATTCAAATTCCATGAATGGTGAAGTTCATGGGGGTTGAATGAAAATAAATAGGGAAATTTACTTTGATGGGCATAGAATTGGAGATTTCATAGTGACAGGCTAAAATCCTCAATTTGGTCCTAATGTTTAGAAACTGAAGTGAGAGTTAACCTTTAGGTGAGAGAAATGGGAGCTCTGGAGTCACAGCCACTATCCTCCTAGCCTAACCACGGATTTGGGGACTAAACTTAGGATTAGCCAATGTTATTAATATGTTGAAATATGGGTAAAGAATAGGAATGCTCCTATTTGACACAATACATTTGCATCACTGATCTGTGTCATAATACTCATCACATTATGAATGGAAAGGAGGAAGACTCTTTCTTACAATTGAACTTTGTTATAAATTTAGTCTTGCATTAATTTAACTTGCTAGAGTGAGAACGTGTTTTGGTAGATATAGTAACATAACCTGTTTGTCTTTACTTTTAAAATTATACAACTTGCAATTGTGTTGTTATTCTATAATAGATTTCTGTGCTACGCTATAAAAGTAAAGCCTCCCTGTAGGATCGATATTCCAAGACTTTACTAGAGCCCTGTATTACTCAAGCGATATGTATACTTGTGTTAATTGTGTGACTCATTATCATTTGAATCAATATATAAATCTAAATCTGAGTTCATTAATTTTTGTAAATTTAAAAAGTTACACCAATGTTTTCTCCGTATTTAGAACTTGTTTTGATTTTACTAATATAATTTGTCTAAGGTGTTAAAGCGCTGTCAAGAAACGAATTTAGTTCTGAATTGGGAGAAGTGTCAATATATGGTCACAGAAGAAATTGTACTGGGTCATAAAATTTATAAAAAACGGATGGAAGTTGACCAAGCAAAAATTCAAATTATTGCTGGATTACAACCCCAACTTCTGTAACAGGTATAAGAAGTTTTCTTGGACATGCTAGATTTTATAGAAGATATATTAAAGATTATTCCAATATTACTAAACTTTTATTCCATCTTTTTTAAAAAGATATAAAATTTGAATTTGATTAAAATTGCCTTTAATTTATTAAAAGAGAAGTTAATCACAACACCAATAATTGTTGCACCTAATTGGGAAAAACCATTTGAGTTAATGGGCGATGCGAGTGATTACACTATAGGGGCAGCTTTAGGGCAAAGATATGATAAGATGTTTAAAGTTATATATTATGTCAATAAAACTCTTAATGAAGCTCAAATTAACTACAATACTACTGAAAAAGAGCTATTGGTTATAATACATGCTTTTGACAAATTTTGATCATATTTACTTGGGAATAAATGTATGGTGCATATAGATCATTCTACTGCTAAATATCTGATGACTAAAAAGGAAGCTAAACCCAGATAGATTAGATGGATTCTTCTTTTGCAAGAATTTGACTTTCAAATAGTTGATAGAAAAGGGTATGATAATCAAATCGACGATCATCTATCAAGAATTGAATATAATAATGAAATGAATGATAAGGAAGAAATAAATGAATGTTTTCTTGATGAACAACTTTATACCATTTCTGATGGATTAATCCCATGGTATGCTTATATATATAATTATTTAGCTAGTAACATTATACCTTATGGATTACATTATCATTAGAAAAAGAAGTACTTACAAGATATGAAATTTTATTTTTGGACAACCCCTTTCTGTTTAAACAATGCAAGGATTCTATTATATGAAGATGTGTTCCTTATGAAGAAAATTACGAGATTATTCAAAATGCCACAACTCTGAATTTGGTGGACATTTCAAAAATGATAAAACTGCTTTTAAAATTTTACAATCTGGATTTTATTGGCCGACATTATTTAGGGATGTTAACAATTTTGTTAAATTCTGTGATTGATGTTAACGTATAGGCAATATTTCTAGGAGGAATGAAATGCCTCTATATTTTAGTTTAGAAGCAAAAAATTTTGATGTCTGGGGTTTAGATTTCATGGGACCATTTGTACCTTCTTCAAGAAAAATTTATATATTATTAGCAGTTGATTATGTTTCAAAATGAATTGAAGCAATCGCTTTACGTCATTGTGATGCTAAAAGTGTTGAAAATTTTTTAACTAAAAATATTTTCACTAGATTCAGAATGCCATGAATAATTATCACTGATGGGGGAAGTCACTTCAAAAATTTTCTTATTCAGAGACTACTGAGTAAATTTGAGATAAAACATAAAATTTCAACAGCTTATGATCCCCAAACCAGTGGATTAGCTGAAGTTTCAAATCGGGAGATCAAAAGAATTTTAGACAAAATAGTTAATCCGAAGCGAACTAATTGGGCTGAAAGATTTGATGATGCTTTATGGGCTTATAGGACTGCTTATAAAACTCTTATAGGAATGTCACAATATAGGCTCATATATGGAAAACCTTGTCATTTACCTGTTGAACTAGAACATAAAGCTTATTGGGCGATGAAAGAGTTTAATTATAATTTAAATGATGTTGGAGATAAGTGATTATTGCAATTGAATGAACTTGAAGAGATTAGAAATGATTCTTATGAAAGTGCTTGAATCTATAAAGAGAAAATGAAGAATATGCTTGATAAAAGAATTTTAAGAAATACTTTTGAGCCTGGACAAGAAGTTTTACTATACAATGCCAAATTAAAATTGTTTACAAGAAAATTAAGATTCAAATGGACTAGACCTTATGTTGTTGAGAAAGTTTATCGTTATGGAGCTGTGGATAAAAATGATCTGAAAACAAATTTAGTAATTAAAGTAAATGAACAAAGGTTGAAGCCCTACATTGTAGGAATCTTTCCATCTTTTAAGGATATACTATATTTAATCCATTTGAAGTAAACAATTGATTATGTCGGGCTGACGACGTTAAACTATGTGCTTTGTGGGAGGCAACCCATATTATGATTTGATTTGATTTTGAGTTCTCAAATCTAGATAAACAACAGATTTGATTTGATTTGAATGTGGCTGAATTTTGAAGAGGAGCCTTAAGCAACCCCTGGTTGTTTTTGAAGCTCTATTAATGAAGGACTATTCTACAGCAAGGGTTTTTGAGTGTTGTCATTGTGTTAAAGTTTTGTCAAAGTGGTAGAAAAGTGTGGAGTGTTCTTAGAGAGTCTTTCTTTTTTACTTTTCTTTAATTTAGTGATAGTTTAGTGTGTTTTAGTGTGATTGCTGGAGTTGGAGTCCTGTAAAAGTCAGTTGGAGTCAGAGAAAGTTTGAAGAATTTCTTGGATAACATTCCAGATAAGTATTTATAACTTGGTTCTTAAGTTTTGTAATTTGAATTTGGGTTATATAAGTATGATTTGTTGTGTGAATTCGATGATTTATGAGTATTCTTCTTCTCTTTCTCCCTGCAAATATGAAAAGATTTAGTTACAGATTTAAATTGGTTTTGAGAACTTTGTTTCTTTTTCATCCATCATTTGTGATGATAGTTTACCTGATCTTCATATACCCTACAAATTGGCCTCTTGTATCGCTAAAATATATGGAGAATTTTTAAGATCTGACTGTGGGGTAAGAGTTCTTAACTTGTATGTATCACGTTTCTATTGGAAAGGTTCATTGTAAATCCTTTAAGGGGGAAGTGCAAATAGATAAGGAGATAATATTTGATGGGCGTAGAATTGATTATGTTTTTAGAGTGACAGGCTAAATTTTATTAATTTGGTTTAGAAGAAAAGCGACCGGTCACCAGTAGGCCAGACCATAGGCACCTTGGGGTAATCTAGAAGTGAGCGCCTAGAATTAGTCCTTACTATTAACAATACATCCTGAATCAATCTTTAAAACTAGCTAATGTTCTTTGCTGCTCAAACCATAAGCAAGCCAAATACGAACCAACTCAAGCAAATAAAGTCTAATACTAAATAAAGTAGATAAAATAGAAAATCACTAATCCTTATCAATGTTAGTAGTATCTTCTCTGATATCGCCCATGTATTGGATATGCACAAACAAATTATAGAAGGGTTGATACGGGAATTAATCAGTTGAACCCTCTTCAATCCAAGCCTTTTTCTTCATCAATCATATGAATCCTTCTTCCATCTACCAATCTAAGTGATTAAATAATTTAGACATATTATTAATTGCATCAATAAGCTTTCGTATCTCTTTCTCGAGTTTCTTGATCTTCCTTAGAATTAACTATGCACTTTTATGAAATGATGTTGAATAAGAAGTATACTCTGAGATGGTTAGTCTACAGTTATGCTCAGATCGTTTTCATTCCCAGTTGCTGGATAATCATAAATATTAGTTGGGTCCATGGGCCTCCAAGGGAGAAGCACTTTTTTTGAGCTTTCATATGGCACTTGTGACTGACTGAAAAAAAGATATATAGTGGAAGGATGCCACAAGCCATAATTTGAACCATGCACAATCAAACCCATAATAGATTTCACAATTATGGTGCCAATATCAACAGGCCTTCCAGTTTGAATACAATAGTTCAATATTGCACTTTCCTTTGTAACTTTACTAATTTTCATGGTCGGGAGTAATTTCAAAGATATGAAGAAATGTCATTGCTTCGACACAGGATTCAATAAAGTAGTAGAGAAATTGACATACCCGTTGTCTCTTATCTCACAATCTTCTCCTTCATCCATTTGATATTGATAGATTTCATTCATATTGTTACTTGTTAGGAAAAAATTGGTATAATGACAGATTGTCACATTATCTATCATGTAAAGTTCATTAATATTTAAAGGAGTGAATGATATCCACCTACCTCACACATAGACAACTCCTTAGTTGATTCTATGAACATTTGCATAAAATTCCTTCACCACATTAGTATAACAAAACACTTTCCAACGCCTCTGCATAATAATTTTTTCAACACGATTACTAGGAACATTGATACCTCGATTCACAAAGCCTCTTTCCTTGATAAGTCTCCTCTTTATAAGGACTTTTTCACAAAGTTGTTGTGCCTCGAAAATGAAAAACTTTCTCCTATTAAGAACTCTAAATCTTGGAGAATCTAAGAAGTTGGAAGCCATAAAATGCAAATTTTGGATTACCCTTTCATTTTTTTGGAGTTAATGGGTTTCAAAATGAGTTTGGGGAGTTATAAGGGTGAAATTCTTGCTCAAAATCACCAAATTCCACCATTTGAAACTACAAAAACTGCTTCTTGGCCATCAACACCGGTGGCACTGAATAGGGTGTCATCTGTGCCCAAACACTGAATATTGCAAAAGCTCTCTGGAAAAACTCACTGTCGGCACCAGAACACAATTTTGCTCTTGATGTATCAAAAGTAAGATTTATATATATATATATATATATATATATATATATATATATATATATATATATTGTACACATTTTTGGTGATATTTCACTTTAAAGAAATGTATTTTTTTATGTTTTACTGTAGGTACGATGATTTTAGGTGTTTAGAGCAAAAGGAAGAAAAAAGGAATAAAGTGGGAGCAAAAAGAGGCAAAATGGCAAAATCAGCTGACTAGCGCCAATGACGCCAGAATGGGCGCCGCTAGTGCCCCAATTCCAGAGAGTTCAAAAAATATTCATCAGAGCAATGCAGATGGTGCGCTATCCAGCGCCGATGGCTCCCTAAGTCGGTGGAGACCAAATTCAATGCATTTAGACGATTATTAAATGGTTGCTTAAGGAAACTCTTGGGGAATTTGTTTCTAAACTATTTGAGAGAGTTGAGATTCTATGCATAATATTATATTTTCTAGTCATTCTCTGAATCAGATTATTTCTTAAATTGGATCCACCATCAGTAATAATAACTCTCGGCATTCCATATCTTGTAAAAATATTTTTCATTAAAAATTTTGAAACACTTTGAATGTCACAATTAGGCAAAGCTATTGCTTCGATCCATTTTGATACATAATCTACAACAACTAATATATATATATATATATATATATATATATATATATATATATATTGGAGAAAAGGAGCAACCACAGGCTCCCTACATGTTAAGACTTAACATCCAGCTTTACAAATCAGTCTAAACCAAACTAAACAAAAAAATGGCCGCTATAAGACAAGCAGCCCAAAATCCCCTTAAAACCTCTAGCACATATACTCATCTACAAAAATCAGAAAAGATAAAAAACAAAACATCAACCTGCTCCAACAAACCAGCCATAGCCAAAATCTCAAACAGTGCAGCTGTAGAGTTGTAGGATTCAATAAAATTAGATATCTACCACTCTGAAATGAGGGGCCTTAATTCGATCAGCTTCAATAAGGTAAGATAGCTGTGGAGGGATATCGGATGAGATAATAACTTTCGGGAGTAGAGAGCCCTCTTAGCAAGCCAATTAGCTGATGCATTTGCCTTCTCTATAGATAAAATTGAAATTAATATTAATGTGCTGAGCAAGTGTCTTGATTCTGGTGATCCAGCTGGCATGGTGCCACAGTGGGTGAAGGTTATTCAGCATGTATTGAATAAGAAGAGCAGAGTCACATTCCACCACAAGATCTCTCCACTGCCAAGAAGAACTGATATATATATATATATATTAAACAAAACAACTAATATATTAATCTTGAAAGAGTCTAGTACATCTGATATGAGGAATTAAAAGCAAATCCCCATGTAAAAGAAGTCTCAACTCCTTGAATAAAGGAGATCTATGATCCATAGAATAGTAAGAATAACATAAAATGTCGTTAGAAGAAGAGGCTCTAGTAGCAAGCCAATTTGCTGGATGATTTCCCTCTCTAAAGATATGGCTCCAAACAATAGCTCTATTAAGTGCCAATATAGATATTTTGCTGATATATATTCGAAGATACCAAGGAGCAGTTGCTTTATGTTGAAGAATATTAAGTAAGAGTAATGAATCCTTCTCAATATGAATTAGACAATGGTGATTCAGAATGGCTGTCTTAAGACCCCAGAAAGCAGCAATAGCTTCTGCTTCAAGTGCATTAATGGCAGTAATAGGAGCAGAAATAATCCATAAGCATGATCCCATATGATTTCTACATAGAGCACCAATACCAGCATTGCAAGGTTTATATCTACCATCAGTATTTATTTTTACCCATGGAAACTTAGGAGTTCTCCAATTGATCAATTGAGCCTTAACATGAGAAGGTTTATCACTTAATTTGAAGAGAGTAATTATCTTGTGAAGATAATTCAAACAATTTTTAATGATAACCTGGGCTGAAAATGTCTTATTGTTGTAATTAATATCTTTCCTTACCATCCATGTAAACCAAAAAATAATAAAAGGAATATAAAATTATGCTGTCTCCTTCCAGTCCTACCAGCAATCAAAAAGATTAATCCATAAGTGATGCCTATGAAGCAACCCCTTATGCTTAAGAACAGTTTTCCATACTTCATTTACAACAAGACAGTTGATGAATAAATGATAAATTGATTCTTCATTGGAGTGACAAAAATGACATATAGAAGGTCCCCGAATTCCCTTAAACTTCCGAATATCATCAGTTGGCAGAAAATTTCTAAAAAGTTTCCAGCAAAAAAATGACATTGAAGGAGATATGAACTTATTCCAAATATGCTTCCCCCAATCATTATAAGTCCAATTATTACTAGAGAGATAAATGAACTTGGATAAGCTTTGTGTAGATGGATTTTTGGTAATAAATCTATCCTTTTGATTGGGCTGTAATGGAACAGACAGAATTTTATTTACCAAATTTGTGCTGACAGCAGCTTTAAGCTTGGATTCATCCCATTTTAAATTGGTCAAACAATCAGAAACTTTGTGTATAGAAGAATACATCACTTGGTGATCTTTTATGTAATCATTATATAACCAATTGTCTAGCCAAAAATCAATTTGAACATATCCAATTTCCCAAATAAATAATTTTTCAGCAAACTCTCTTACTTTTAAAAGCCTCTTCCAATTTTTTGAATCACCCATTTTTCCTTGAACCTGAGAAGGATGAATTGTTTTGTAATATTTCCCATGAAGAAATTTAGACCAAAGTGAAGACTTTGATCTAAACTTAACCCATTGTTTACAATAATAAGAAAAGCTGAGATGTTGGAAACTTTTAAAACCAAGCCCACCACTAGCAAAAGGTTTACACAATTTATCCCAATTTGACCAATGCATTTATTTATGTTGTCCTTCCTATAGAAATTTGTTAAAGATAAGGGATAAAAGTTTCTGAGAACTTCTCTTCGTATTAACCATTTGTAGAATATATAAAGGGAAAGTTGTTAAAACACTTTTCAAAAGAGTAATTCTACCACCATTTGACAGGAAAGAATTTGTCCAACATTGAATCTTGGAAGAAATTTTAGTAACCACTTCATCATAATGAGATAACCTTCTCCTTCCTTTTAACAATGGGAAACCCAAGTAAACAAGAGGATAAATGGCTTCTTTGAATCCACTATATTCAGAAATCCACTTTTTAATCTGTACTTTAATCAACGAGCTAGCAAGAAATGAACATTTGGCCTTGTTAAATTCCATTACATAAACAGCTTCAAAACAAGAAAGAGCTTTCATTATGCATTTAATAGATTGCTTGCTCCCATTACAAAAAAGAATAACATCATCTGCATAAGCAAGATGACTAATCAAGAGATTGGACTTGTGCTGATATTGGACATAAGGATTATCCTGTTGAACATGATTTAACAAGTTAGAGAAGTAGTCAAAAGCCAAAATGAATATATAAGGAGATAAAAGATCTCCTTGTTTGATTCCCCTGCCAGCTTGGAAGAAACCATGAGTACTTCCATTAATCAAAACACTATAATAGTTATTTTCCAGTCATATAGAGATTAAACTGCAAAAATCTGAATTGAAACCTTTAGCAGCTAATACATCAAGTATAAAAGACCAATTAATAGAATCAAATGCTTTAGAAAGATCCAACTTGAGAAAAATATTTGATCCCCTACAAGGCTTATCAATATCAGCAAGAAGTTCTTGGGCAAGAAGAATATTTTACCTAATGCATCTACCTTTAATAAATGCAGATTGGTTTTCTGAAATTAAATCCACTAGAAAAGATTGAAGCTTGTCCACAAGAACCTTGCTTATGATCTTTGAGAAAGTAGATGTAATACTAATTGGTCTAAAGTCTTTCCAGCAGTTTTTATTCTTATCTTTTGGTATAAGAATGATAGAAGAGGATGCAAAATATTTAGGCAGATTAAAAACTTGAAAAAATGCATAAATAGCAGCAATCACATTTTGCTTAATATTATTCCAAGACTTTTTGTAGAAATCAGAAGAATAACCATCTGGCCCAGCTGTTTTGTTACTACCCATTGAATTAATAGCAAAAAAAACTTCCTCTTCAGTAGGTGAATTAGTTAACAGATAAGCATTTCCTTTAAACATTCCTTATTGCAGCAGCTGAGCAGAAAATAATGAAGAATTAACAGGCTGAAAGGAAAACTAATTCTGGAAATACAAAACAGCATCATTGGAAATTTCTTGGGAATCATATAACCATCCTGTAGTAGAGGAGTTAATTTTCAAAATAGTGTTGAGAGATCTCCTGTATTTGATAACAGCATTGAAGAACTTAGAATTCCTATCTCCATAAAGAAAATGATTGGCTGAAGCTTTTTGTTGAAGAAACAATTCCTCTTGAAGAATGGCTGAATTCAATCTTTCATTTGCCAACAGTAACTCAAGTTCAGAACAAATACCATTTTCAACATCTTTTTCAAGCTTAGAGACCAAATCTTCAGCATATCTGATATTGGAATTAATATTCCCAAACTCATTCCAATTCCAGCTAGTCAAAGCCTTAGCCAGTTTTTTCTGAATTTGCCATAATTGAATAAGAGGATTTGCATTTAAGAAATCATGTGGAATGCACCAATTAAGCTCAATTAACTTACTGTAATTAGGATGAGAAGACCATACATTCAAATATCTGAAGCAAGCTTTATGAACAGTATTGGTAACAACACGTTTAATTAGTAGATGGGAATGATCAGACCCCAATCTAGCAAGGTTCTGGACTTCGGAAATAGGAAACAGATCTAGCCAAGCCTTATTAACAAGGATTCTATCCAATATTTCATAGATGCATCCTCTTTTCCAGGTAAAGGGAGAACCTTTAAAGCCAATATCAAACAATCCAGCATTTTTAATTTGATCAGTAAAAACCAGCATATCATTGAGATTAGGATTTCTTCCCCCCTTCTTTTCACTAGGATGTGTAATACAATTAAAATCACCTCCAACCATCCATCCCTCTTTGATATTTTGACCAATCATATGTAAATGAGACCAAAGATCTTCTCTATCCGCTTTAGAAGATGAAGCATAAACAAAAGAAGCATATCCTTTAAACAGATCAAGTTCAAAATGAATATGTAAAAATTGAGAATGATCCACCAGGAAATCAACCTTTATCTCTTTTCTATAGAACACCCAAATTTTATTGGAAGAATTAAAAACTAGATTGTAACCAGAGAACTTTTTTATAAATCTGTCCAAGTTTGATTTAACCATTGGTTCAAGAAGAACCACCACCCAACATTTATAAACCCTGTTAAGTCTTAATAATCTATTAAAGGAGCAAAGGTTTGCCACTCCCCTAATTTTCCACCAAAGAAAATTAATCATGATCGGTAGATCTGCCTCCTCTAGTTAATCTAGAGAAGGAAGATGCAGAAGGACTAGATGGAATGATGTTCTCAGCAGATAGATGATCAACAGACATCTTTTTCTTACTTCTTTTCACCACCCAATATTCATTAAGATCACTATTAACAATAGCCATATTACTATTGATATCAGAATTCTCCTGTTGTTTAAGATTAAAATCTGGATAGTGCATGGCTGAAGGTAACACTTCCTTGGATAAATAATAATCAGTAACAACATTATCAGAAGGATTTGAAATAACCTTATTAGCTAATTCAGGTTCCAAACCCTGAGTACAAGAAGTATTATTAGAGTTGATATGAAAGTGAGGATCAATATTTATAAATTCAGCTTTAATGTGAACATCCCCTTCAGTAACATTCTGAATAACAGCAGGTAACACAGCAGGTACAGCTGAAGGAATAACATCAGGTAACACAGCTGAAGGAATACCATCAAAAATTGCCCCAGAATCAATGACTATAATAACAGAATTTTCAACCATAATAGCAGACCTCGAATTAATATTCGAATTTGAGTAGGATTTTGTATGGGATTAATATTATTCATAACAGGATCTTTAGTCCCAACAAGTGTAGACTCTGATTTTCAACAGCTAAGGCCCCTCAAGTACTGATCCATCTTTAGCCAATAGAGAAAAATTGACACTTTTAATATTAACTGGTTTAAGATCATGCTTTAATCTATAACAACCTTCTTTAGAATGTCCAAACATTCTACAGTGATAGCAATAAGCAGGCTTATGTTCCACAACTGTAGGCTGTCAATAGCCATTATGAGGAGAACCAAGCCAAATTTCATCAATCTCTGGAAGAGTAATGTCTCTTTTAACAAGAATTCAGGCTAAGGATTGCCTAGAGAGGTTGAAAGTAGACATATCCAATTTTAAAGGCCTTCCTATAACAGTCCCTATAGCATAAATAACCTGATGATTGAAAAAATGAAATTTCAAATTGGGAAGCTTGTAACAAATAGGAACAATAGGAGCTTCTTGATTAGGGTCAAAATTAGGGGAGCATTCAAGATCTCCATGTATATTTCTTTAATCATGATGAATTTCCTGGAAAATAGATTAGCATAATCCTCTTCCTTTGAGAGATGGATCATAATGTGCCTACCATCAAAGAGGCCAACCTTCCAATTACCAGCCAATTTCAGTCCTTCAAAAATCTTTCTGATGTTATCCATTTTTGGATGACCATACTAAAATTTACCAATTGAAGTAAATTTATGAACATCCACAAGTGAAGACAATTAAGAATCAGAGAAAAAAAGGGCAGGTTCGCCACCCTTCTTGACCACTTGCTTAATAAATTGACAACCTCCCTTTCCAGTAGCCGTTTCATGATAAGATTGAGAGAAAGTTAGTTTGTGATGCTGTTCAATAATTCCCATACCAGTGAATTCAAGAAAAGAAGCCTTATCGGTATTCATTTCAGCCATAAGATAAGAAAGAACCACAAAACAAGAACTGGAACAGCAGAACTAAAGAAAAAACCCAGGAAATATAGAAATCAAGAACCCAGAATTCTGAAAGAAAGGAGCTACCAGAACACAGAATTTGAAAAACAAATACCTGGGAAGTAGAAAACCACAGTAAGAGATAATCAACATCAACAGAGAACTTCAAACCAAAGGAAATCAAAGGAAGCCAGGATCAAGCAACAGGAAAACCATTCAGAATACCTGATGAAATTTGAAATCGCCTCAAGAAACCTCCCTAAAATTCTGGAACATCTTAGGGAATATATATATATATATATATATAATTATTAAACTTGATCTCTCTAAAGCATTTGATTCCATCGGTTGGGTTTTTGTTACGAAGGTACTTGCGGCTAGAGGTTTTGGAGCTGATTTCTGTAGCCTGATTTCTAGATGGCTTAATAATAATTATTACGGTCTTTTGATCAATGGTAAGAGCCAAGGTTTCTTTCAATCTGGTAGAGGGATTAAGCAAGGAGATCCCTTATCACCATACATCTTCATATTGGTTTTTGATTATTTTTCCAGAATGCTGAATCAGTTGCAACTTAATCATTCTCATGCCCAATTCCAGCGTAGATCTAATATTTTGGTAAGCCATTTGGCTTATGCTGATGATGTGATTGTTTTCTGTAATGGCAGAAAAAGTTCAATTAAACTTATTATGAAAACATTATCCAGTTTTGAAGAAGTTTCTGGTATGGTTTTCAATAAGTCTAAATGTCAATTTCTTCCTAACTCCTGTTTGAATGCAAATTTAAAGAACTGGATATCTGATTTTACTAGGTTCAAAGAAGCAGGCTATCCATTTAGATACTTGGGCTTTCCTTTGATTAAAGGTAGAAGAAGGTCGTCACACTATGATGATGTTGTTACCAAGGTTTCTTCTCAACTTCATTGCTGGTCTAACTCTTTTCTATCTAATGGGGGTAGAATAACTCTTCTTAAAAGTGTGTTATCTTCCTTACCTCTTTACATTATTCAAATTGTTAAAATGAAGAAGAGTCCTTAGCATTTGCTCTCCTTAATGTTCAATAAGTTTTTGTGGGAGGGTCAACATAAGCACTTTCATTGGTCAAGCTGGAAGAAGATTTGCAAACCTTTGGCTAATGGAGGTTTGGGTTTTAAAAGTTTTCATCATCTAAGTTTTGCTTATTTCTGTAAACAATGGATAAACTTTAGATCCAATTCTTCTTTATGGGCCATTTACATGCATGGAAAATATTGCTCTAACTCTCATCCAACTCAAACAATTTCTAAATTGGGTGACTCAAAAACTTGGAAGGAATTGTTAAAAGTTAGAGAGTATGCATAACAACTTTTTGTTTGGGAAGTTGGTCATGGACAAATTGACTTTTGGAAAGATAATTGGTTATTTAATGAATCCCTCTTATCACAATATAGTCAGTTTTCAGCAATCAAGAAGGTATCCGATAGTTGGATCAATGGATCTCGGAATAAAACCGTTTTGTAGTCTCGTCGTTATTAAGGAAACCATGTAGAAAATTATAACTGTCCCTATTCTAAAGGATAGAAAGGACAAAATACTTTCTAGAGTTCCTGCTTCTCAAAGCTTATCCAAATTCATTTGGCTTTCAAATGTCTCCTGCTCTACTAATGACTGGGGAAAGGCTATATGGAATAAATATATCTCTCCATCCATGTCTTTCTTTTGCTTGGAAGTTGTTCGAAAAATTCTTGCCTACCGATGATATATTGAAATTAAAAGGTATTAGGGGTCCTTCTAGATGTGTCTTTTGTTGCTCTATGGAGGAATCCATCTTTCACCTATTCTCGAATTGCCCTGTTGTACAAGCATATATGGAGAAATGTTATTAGCGACAGTAATTGTACCAAAATTCATTTTTCGAGCATGGCATTCTATATCCGATTGCTTGGCAGGGAATGGAAAGGGGCTGCTAATTTCTACATTCCTTTAATTGTATTTTGGTTTATCTGGTCTTCTAGAAATGGTGTGATATTTGAAGATAAAGTATTTTCTTCTCAAAGGGTGATCAATAACTCTTTGGTTTACTTATACAAGGTAAGGAAGCACCTTAATATAAAAATCCAACATGTCACATCTAAGCCTATTCTAATTAAGTGGACTCCTCCTTCCTTTTCTTGGGTTAAAATAAATGTGGATGGAAGCTACAAAGATGGTGCTGCTGGCATTGGAATTCTTGGAAGAAATCATACTGGCAGATGCTTGTGGTTCCTAGTGGCTCCTATTGAAGCTAACAATGCACTTATGGCTGAAGTTATAGCTATTTTTTGGGGTATGAAAGTAGCTTTGATTTTCAATCATCCTTTTATTCATATTGAAACTGATTCAGCTGTTCTACTCAATATATTAGTGAAAAAGGCTTCAGCTCCCTGGTACATTCAAGTCTGGATTAACAAAATTAATCAAATGACATCAGCTAGACCTATTTGGTGGAGTCATGTGTATAAAGAAGGAAATCAACCAGCAAATTGGCTTGCAACTAGAGCTTCTTCATCTAATTTACTTGTTTATTGTCCTTATAATGGAACTTTTCATAGATCTTCTGAATTCTTTGCTTTTAGTTTACTTTTACATGGGGATCTTCTTTCTATTCCTCATTTGAGATGTAATAGACTTTCCTAGATAATAAAATATGTTCTTTCCTTAAATATATATATATATATATATATATATATATATTAAAAGAAAGGGCATTGAAGGCCCCTACATGTTGAAAAGCAAAAGAAATACAAAATTGGTAGAAGGGCTTACGAGAACTAACAAAAAATCTAATGGCAGCCCCTACCAAGACAAAACCTCCGAGGAGATAACACCACATGAGTGAAACAAGGTCACAACTAAGCACGAGTGACAACATGTTCAAAAAAAGGAGCTGAAATAGGAACCGGCAGACAAGGCAAAATTAGTTGTTCGGCTTCGAGATAAGGGATATTCAGCAGATCTCCAGCAATTAGTTGTCTGAGAAATGGAGATGGAGTGGTGGAAAGAGAAAGGTTGGAGGTGAGAACTCCCATATTAGCAATCCAATCAGCTGGCTTGTTCCCTTCCCTAAAAATGAACTGAAACTGAACATGCACCTTAGTAGTGAGAAGTTTGATCTTGTGAGCCCAGAAATTAGCTGTCCAGTTGATAGCTTGCCTGTTATGTGTAGTGTTTGTTGATACAAGTGTTACCAGATCCATAGAATCACATTCCACAATGAGAGGAGACCAGTTAAGGTGGACAGGTAACTTTAATGCCCAATAGACAGCTTGAAGTTCTGCATCCAAGGCATCACAGGCAACAATAGGGGCCATAAAAAAGAATAAACATTTACCCTTGTGATTTCCGAATATGCCCCCAATGCCACCCCGTGCAAGTTTATAAGCGACCATCGGTGTTCACCTTTATCCGGTTTTGGGTTGGGGAAACCAAAATACTTTAGTAATTACTGGGGAGCGGTACTTATGAGAGAATTTTTGGGAGCAAATGTTGGGGAAGTTTTTAGATTTGATTAGCTTAAGCACATAAGAGAGACAATATATATATATATATATATATATATATATATATATATATATATATATATACCCTCCACTCTCAACAGGTCCTTGTGTCATTGCCCCTCCTCCTACCCCGTCCTACCTTTTGGATGCGGACCTTGTGGAGCTCCACATTTTAGATTGGTGTCTATTAGTGGATGACATATGTTTTGCTTTGGTTTTTCTTTTTCGTTGGAAGTATACCTGGTGTACGTATAGGGTGTGGTGTGTAGCATCTTATACCACCATAGTTATTTTTGGATACTTCAATCGGGGTATGTAATTGTTTTTCTCATCATTAACATGTAAGGAGCTACTCTAGCTCTTTTCTTTAATATATATATATATATATATATATATATATATATATATATATATATATATATATATATATATATATATATATATATATATATTAAAGAAAAGAAGGCACTCGAGCTTCTGCATGTTGAAACAAAAAGCTGATTACGGGAAGCCATTGGGTAGAAAATCCCCCCAAAATGCCAAAAGAAAACATAACTGGAGGCTTATAGAATGCCATTACAAAAGGTAAGCATGGAGGTAAGTGCCACTAAACAAAACAAGAAATCTGCTCATAAGAGAATGGCAGCAGCAGCAGCAGGAGATGTACTCACTTCAAGGGAGGAGTTGTGCTCAATTCTGAAATGAGGGGAGCAGAGGTTGTCTCCATTGATAAGATAATTGAGGTCCCAGGAGGGGGTATTGGAAACCAGAACATTGGGTGAATCTGCACCTTTTCGGCCGACCAGATGAGCTGGTTTGTTAGCCTCCCCGTAGTTGAAGGAAATTTTCATCTGTGGTTGCATCATTGTTTGAATGAGTTGAATCCAGTAGTTATGGTGCCAGATGGTATGAGAGCCACTAGTAAGACTTAATATTAGATCATTAGAATCCACCTCTAACCAAATATTAGTCCAACCAGCTTTCCTGGCCAACAGTAAAGCCCACAGCACAGCTATAAGTTCTGCCTCAAAAGCATCTTGTGCTGCCACAGGGCCATGGAAAAATAGTAGACATTGTCCTTTAGTGTTCCTAAAAATACCCCCCACACCAGCACAATCCTTGAAGAAGCTACCATCAGTGTTGATTTTGATGGTATTACAAGGAGGGGGAAGCCATTTGACGATTCTGATGAAAGGTTTGGAAGCACTAGGTGTTTGGTATATCCTAAGAATGTTTGGAAACTGCTTATGTGTCATAATTTTGGTGATATAAGTTCTACAATTTCTCTCCACATTAGAAACAGTAGCTGGAATGTTATCAAATTTAGATTTGTTTCGGCCATCCGGAGTAAACCACATAACAATAAGTAGATGGGGTTGAAATTGTGGTAGTTTCTATCCCGCCGAGTAGGTATGGAATAGATCCCAATGGATACAACAACCTTTACTCAATTGAGGACAAAGTGCTTTCCACACATCCTGGGAGAATTTACATCTGAAAAACAAGTGAGCTAAGGTCTCCTCTTGTTGGTGGCACAGAACACATTTGGATGGCCCTCTCAGCCCTTTTAATTTGAGTATGTCATCAGTTGGAATAATGCTGTGCAAGGCTCTCCAGGATAGGAAGGACATGGAAGGGGACAAAAATTTGTTCCATATGGCCTTACCCGGGTACTGAAGTGCAATGGAAGGTTTTTCTATAGATGGCATTGGTTATACTTTGGAACTTTGGTTTTTCCAGAATTATGATGTCAGGCCTCCCCCTAGTAAATTTGATAGTGGAAATCTGGTTTGCTGAATGGTCTTGAAGGATTACTTTGAGATGGGGGAGAGACCAGTTAATGACATCCCATAGATCAGCCACCTTTAATTTGTGATCCACTTGGGGAGAAATGGGAATCAACCAATCCTTTGGACTCCAGTTATCCAGCCAGAAGCTTATCTCCCCATTGCCCAGGTTCCATATGAAATGATTTTCAGCTTCATGTCTAAATCTTAACATTCTGACCCAAATTTTGGAATCCCTCAGACTTTAATAGCAAGAGAGGGGTGAATATGCCTACAATATTTTCCTTTCAAGAATTTAGCCCACAAATAGTTTTGTGCCCTGAAATGTATCCACAGTTTGTAATAGTTGATCTGCTGAAGTTGATCAAGCCCCTTAAACCCAAAACCACCTGCTTCTGTGGGTTTTGTTGCTTTCTGCCAGGAGGTCCAATGGAGTTGTTGTCTCTGACCAGACCATAGGAAACGATTAAAAGCTCTTTCAATTTGCACCTGAGTGCTCTTTTTCAATGGGGTAACTTGTAGTTGATAGGATGGAAAGGATGTAAGTATGCTTTTTAATAGGGTTATTCTGTCACCATTTGATAAAAAGGAGTTGGTCCAGCAATTTAATCTGGAATGAATATTGTCCAGAATCTCATCAAATTGCACTTGTTTTGCCCTTCCCAAGGTGAGAAGTACACCCAAGTATTTGATAGGAAGAGATGTAGAAGAGAAGCCAGTAAAGTCCAGGATCCAATGCTTAATGTGGACCGGGATGTGTTTAGAGAAAACCACTTGGCACTTTGCAGTATTAAAGGACAAGCCAGATTGAGTTTGAAAGGAATCCAGGCACTGTTTTAGCTTCTTAACAGCATTCCTATGGGCCTTTGAGTAGATCATTATATCATCTGCAAACATAAGATGAGAAATAGCAATGTTAGATCTATGTTGATACCTGGTATAATTTTGATGAAGAGTGTCTCTATCCAGTATTCTAGAGAAGTAATCCAATGAGATGATGAAGATTGTAGGAGATAGGGGGTCTCCTTGTTTGAGCCCTCTAGTTGCTTTGAAGGAGCCCCAAGCTTGGCCATTAAGAAGGATAGAATGTTCATTTGACTCAAGCCATCTTCTGACAAGGTTACAAAATTGAGAAGTAAATCCTCTAGCAGTGAGCACTTCCATAATGAAATCCCAGTTAATTGTGTCATAAGCCTTTTGAATATCCAATTTGTAAATGACATTGCCCCCCCCTCTTCAACTTATCCAAATCTAGAAGAAGTTCCTCAGTGCTCGTAAGATGTTGTCATTTATGGATCTTCCTTTAATGAAAGCGGTACCGGTTGGGCTAATTAAACCATCCAGGTGGGGTTGGAGTCTTCCCACAATGATTTTACTGATGGTTTTGTTGATCACAGAAGTAAGACTAATTGGCCTATAATGGTTCCAATTCTGAGGATTATTATTCTTAGGTATCAAAATAATGTTTGAAGCACTAAAATAGTTGGGGAGAGGGTAACCCTGGAAGAAGCTTTGGACAGCCTTAACCACATCTCCTTTAACAATATCCCAGGCTTTCTGGTAGAAATCAGCGAGTGTATCCATCGAGTCCTGCAGTTTTGGAGCCGTCCACCGAACTTATTGCCTCCCATATTTCCTGCTCGAGAGGGATGCCGATCAAATTTAAACTGCTAGTGTAATGGACATCATTCTGGAAGATAGAGCTATCAATTGGAGTTCTGGTTTTGTTGCTGTGAGTAAGAATATCCTCAAAGTAATTGACTGCATCCTGGGCAATATCAGCAAGGTTACTTAACATAATACCATCAACAGACGTAATGCATTGAATGTTGTTGCATTTTCTTCTATATCTGATGTAAGCTTGGTAGTATTTGGTATTCCTATCCCCTAGGTTGAGATGATTTACTGCAGCTTTCTGTTTCAAATAAAGCTCCTGTCTTTCAGAAAATAAGAGGAGGTTTGCTTGAGCAGTTATTAGTTGATTTTCACTAGCAATACCAGCTTGGACTTTTGCTTCCAGATGGGCAACTTCATCCTCTGCCTTGCTAACAGCTTTGGAAACATCACCAATAGTCTGCCAGCTCCAATGTCTAAGTGCTTTACCGAGCTTGATACGAAGGAGATTTAATCCGGTGAGAGGGGAATCATGATTCACACTCGCCCCAATCGCTTTGAAAAATGCTTGAGGAAATCGACTTGTGTGAACATATATATATATATATATATATATATATATATATATATATATATATATATATATATATATATATATATATATATATATATATATATATATATATAATGGTGGCTAGGAGGAGGGGAGCTCTGCTAGGGTTCTCAGGATGAGCCTGGCAGCGGATTTTGCTCTAGTGGCTTTCAGGTGGGTAAGCTGTTGGCTATTGCTCTGGTGGTTTTGGCCTTTCCCGGGTGGATTTTTTTCAAATATTTACTTTTACATTGGCTTTCCCACTGGTTGGGGAGTTCTTTCCTCTGCATTCTTGTTCATTGATTATTTCTGCAGTGGAAGGTTTGGTGTACTCTTGTAGCATCTGGTTTTGCTACATCTAGTTTCAGCTTTTTGTCTTTGTATTGATTTGTCTCCATCTGCTGTGGGGTTCTCCTGGCGTAATGGCCAACCCGATAGACCTGGACACTCACATTGATTGGGCAAAAGATTCTTATGATGTAGTGGTGGGGAGGGCTCCCTCTACTATTGACCCAACTGCTTTAGTTTTTCCCCAGAGATTGCATGATGCAGCTGCAGGGAGGAGTACCATTCCATTTATCAGACCAATTAGTGAAAAGGATGGTTGTTCTGCAGTCTACTTTATTGATCAGGAGCTGGAAGAACTTAATAATGAGGTTAAGCTAACATTAACTGGAAAATTTGAATTGGGACACCCAAAATGGAACTAGTGAGAAGCTTTTTTGAATCCCTATAATTCATAGGAAATTGGAGAACTGGGCTGTTGGATGGTAGGCACATGCTTATTAATCTTTCTGCTGAAGAGGATTATGCTAAACTTTTTGCCAAACAGCAAGTCACCATAGCTGGTATGGAGATGAAAATCATTAAATGGATTCCAGAGTTTGATCTAGCAATGAATCCCCAATAGTGCCTATTTGGTTCAAGTTTCCAAACCTCTCCTATAGATATTTCAACCAAAGAGCTCTTTTCCAAATTGGGAGGTCTATGGGTACTCTACTTAAGCTTGATGCTGCTACCACTAATAAGGCCAAACCAGAGGCAGCAAGAATACAGATTGAAAGAGATATTTCCCTTCTTGAACTTAAGAAAATTTGGATTGGTTCAAGGACTGATGGACAATGGCAAGAAGTAGTGATGCAGCAAAAACCATACTTCTGCTCTCACTGTAGAATGTTTAGGCATACCAATGACAGATGTTATAGGCTTCAACCTCCCCCTAAGAAACCAGTGTCTCGAAGACAAAGATCCTAATCCTCGCCGCCCCTGCTGCTGCTCCTCTAGGCCCTCTGGTGTGTATGCAGGAGGCTACTCAGTCCAAAAGGCTGTTAAATGATACCAGGAAACCCACCAAATCCAATTCTCAAAATTCACTACCTTTTACTGCCAGACAACCTCTAGACCCCCCACCCCCCAACCTGCCCTCAGATCCAAATCCACCTCTTAACCCACCCCCCTCTGAACTGTGCACCCACATCCTACCTTGGTAGTGAAAGCTCATGACTCCATGGAGGAGGAATGGATCATTCATACAGCTAGAAAAAAAAGAAAAATTTAACGACGATCAAAAGCTAGCCGAAATCTCTTCATCCAAAGGTAGGAGGTTTCTCCCCCATTAACCGGAGGAAGAACTAAATCCAAACCCCGCCATTCCATTTCGCCCCCTCCCCCTACCAATGATAAATCTACTTTGTTGGAACATTAGGGGGGTGTCTAATCCTCCCTCTCTCAAAAGACTTTTTATCTTAATAAAAAGTACAACCTTTGGTGTATTTCCATATTGGAACCTTTGGTTCACCAAGCCCAAAATAAAATCCTAAAAAAGTTAGCTGGCTTTACTTACTGCACTAATTCCAACAATAAATTTTGGATATTATGTAGGAAGGAGGACAACTGTACTGTCCTTTTTTATCATCCCCAACTGTTTCATCTTTCTCTCAATTTTGCTGGCCACAATATTTTTGCAACCTTTCTATATGCTGGCTGTAGAAAACAAGACATAATTCTACTTTGGGACCAAATCCACCAGATTAGCAGCTCTTTGACCCTCCCTTGGGTGGTGGGAGGGAACTTCAATTGAATTGCCACTTCTACAGAAAAAATGGGGGGTAGAACTCCCACTCTTAGCAGTATGAACAATTTCGGTGATAATATCCATAATGCTGGCTTATTTGATCTTGGGTATAAAGGACCCCACTTCACTTGGAAAAGAAGCAAGATTTTGGAAAGATTTGATAGGTTATTGGTGAATGAATCCTGGTACTCTCATTTTTTACACACTGTTGTCTCCCCTCTCCCTCTCAGCTGCTCTGACCACAGACCCCTTCTGCTGTCCATATCTTCACCCCCGCCCAGTACCTATAGACCCCCTTTCAGATACCAGAATTTCTAGTCCACTCACCCAAATTTTGTTCAGTTTATCCATTCCATTTGGCAGGGAATTGCTCATCATGATCCTTGGATCAAGCTGGGTAGGCAGCACATCAAAGTCAGTAATCTTCTCAGGAGTTGGGGATAGAAGGAGTTTGGGAATGTTTACACTGTTGTGAATGAGGCTGAGTAGGAGGTTCATCAGCTGGAAGATTTGGTGCAATCTGGGAGTGCTACTGAACTTCAACTCTTAGCTGCCCAAACCAAGCTCCTGAACTCTATTGAAATACAGGATTTATTTTAATAACAGAAAGCCTCACTCCAAGGATTCACTGAAGGTGATAGAAACACAAAATTTTTTCATGCTTACATCAAGTACAGGAGAAAGTGTAATACCATTTATAGCATCAACAATGCTGATGGTGCCTGGCTTCATACCAGTGGGTAAATTGGCAAAAGTTCTCATAATTATTTTCAGAAACTTGTCCAGCAGCCACATTCTGAAAGACCTTCTATTAACACCTCCATTCTCCAAGATCAGTATAGTTACATTAACCAACTTTCCCTCACCAATCCCCTACTGAACAGGAAATCTGGTTGGCCTTGAATTCTATTGACAGCAATAAATCTGCAGGCCCTGATGGTTTCACTGCAGATTTCTACAAGAAGACTTGGACTGTTATTAAAGCAGATCTTATTGAGGCTATTTCCAGCTTCTTCTCCGGGAAGGACCTCCCTCACTACTTCGGTTCATCTAGCATTGTACTCGATTCCCAAGAATAATGATCCGGTTAGTCGACATCCGTTCGGGCCTATCGACTTAACTTCGTCATCGACAAAATCATAAGTAAGATTATTACGAGCTAGACTTCAACCTCACTTATGTAAGATGATCAGTTTGAACCAATCTGCTTTTGTTAAGGGGAGATCTATAGAAGATAATGTCCTCCTAGCCCAGGAATTGTTGCTGGATCTTGATAAACGATGCGTGGGTGGCAACATTATTTACAAGTTGGATATCAGAAAGGCATATGATACCATAAACTGGGATTTCCTTCTTCAGGTGTTATCTGCTAGGGGGTTCACTGATTCATTTTGCAATCTGATTCAGAGATGGCTAAGAAATAATTTTCATTCCATTCTAATTAATTGTTCCAGTTGTGGTCCTTTTATTGCTACTAGAGGTCTAAAGTAAGGGGATCCACTCTCCCCTACTCTCTTCATCTTGGCTATTGACTACTTCTCTCTAATGTTGAACATTCTACTAAGCTCCAACAACTCCCTCAAGTATCATCATAAATCTATTATCCCAGTTACTCATCTAATCTATGCAGATGATGTTATGCTCTTTTCCAATGCTTCCGAGAGTCTTTGTCAAGCTCATCCATAAATGCATCCAGAACTTCCAAGATCAATCTGGCTTATACTTTAATACTACTAAATGCCAAATCCTCTTTCCTAAGAAGCTTTCCCAAGATATGAAGAACTGGATTCTCACCTATACAGGTTTCTCTTCTGTCTAGTTACCATTGAAGTATCTTGGGGTTCAGCTATCTGCTGGGAGATCCAAACAGAACCATTTTGATGAAGTTTTGAATAAAATCAGCAGCTATCTTTCCAACTGGAAACACATTTACCTATCTTCTGGAGGGAGACTTACCTTAATCAAAAGTATCCTCACTACCCTCCCCTCTTATGTCATGCAAATGACCACTATGAAGATGAGCACTCATGCCCAATTTGAAAGGATTTTCAATCAGTTTTTCTAGTCTGGCCACAGGAAGCAGATCCATTGGGCTTCCTAGATTAAATTGGCTAAACCTGAGTGAGCTGGGGGCCTAGGTTCAAACGGCTAAGTCAGATTATCCAAATGAACTTCTACAAACTTTAGATAAAGTTCAGATCCCAGAATTCCTTGTGGGCCAAATTTTTCAATGGAAAATATTGTAAGCACTCTCACCCTTCCCTGGTCACAGCAAGTTGGGGGATTCTAAGCTTTGGAAGGCTATGTTAAAGAACAGGCAGCACGCTGAAAAACTCTACCTCTGGAATCTTGCCAAAGGAGAGCTCAATTTCTGGTTAGATCATTGGTGCCCTCAGGATTGGTTGCAACCCTGCACCACCCATATCAACTTGAATCTCCAGGTTTCTGATTGCTGGGATGGGGACACCTGGTCTTTACCACTTCTTCATACCATCCTCCAAGTACCCTCTTGTACGGCTTATTTTTAGGTTATGTGTTGAATTTTTGAAAAGGAGGTCGCCTACAGAAATTGTCGGCGAAATTTAAATTTTAAATTTAATTTAAATATATATATAATTTAGAAAGTAGTATTTGATTTTGAAAATAATTTTAGATTTGAGAATTTTAAGATATGAAAACAAACTGATTTCACATCCCGAATAGTTTATATAAACGAGCACCGTATCACAAACTGTGTATCTATCTCGAAGAATAGACACACTGTTTGGTGATGGGGCTCGATTAAATAAACTAGAAGATTTGTGACATCCGTTTGGTCTACGAACCAATTTTATAAGCCGACAAATTCCCCTACTTAATATGAAAGCATTAAACAAGGTTTATATTACCTGGGTTCTTAAAATTCCCTATAAGGGCAAGCCCCTATAGTTAATTACATCTTAAGTGACGGGAATCACTTAAGAAAACTCTCGATAATAATCAGTAGTTCTGCTCTCAAGAATTTCAAAGTTTAAATTTTCAAAGGATTGAATTTTGGAATTTCAATAGGGAATGGATCAAATTTGGAACATTTTTTATTTTGGGAATCCAAAGGAAGAAAGGTAGGAGAAATCACAGATTCGAAGCGAACTTCAGTAATTTCCCGACTATCCTATTGTTTGACTTGGATTTAGGAAAGTCCTAATGTTCATTTAATGTTTCAATCTTGCCAATTTTAATTAATTTTGACTTATATTTGTATGATAAAATCATACAAGTAGCCTCGAAGATATGAGGGTTTATGTCGTACTAAACGACTACCTCGGAGTCCTAAGACTGGTTAGGGCTTAATTTACATGACATGATCATGCAAATGCCTAACGAAGAGTTGAGGATTTATGTTGCACTAGGAAAACTACCTCGAAATCCTATGGGTTGGTTATTTAATTCTAAGAATGGTTTTGTCGATGTAGATTCAAGTTTTGTCGACGACGATGGCCGTGCTGCCTACCATGCTCCGAGCTCCTTGTTGTTGCAGAGGTTTAGTTTTAGAAGTCATAAATCAGGAGATGAGAAAAGTGTTTTGGTTTAGAGAAATTCTTAATTTCCAAGTGTTTTTCATGTTTCAATTAAACAAATCTTAAAGTTGATTATAACAACACCGGTTAAGATCCACGGTTCCATCCTTCGGCATCATTATTTTTATCGGATTCACTTAGTCCAGATGAATTTGCTAAACTCAACTGAATGAGTTCCACACTTTCATTTAGACCGTGGGAAATCCCGTTAGCAACACGTAGGTTACATCATCCGAGGTATTCCCGATCATCCAATAAGACGTTTTAATTTAGTTGTAATTGCAGTTTTTGTTACGTTTGTGATTAAATTTTGAGTTGTTTTATATTTTGAAATGTTATGGCGGTGAATTTTATCTTGCAATGACTTTTAATTTAGTTTTGGTTTCGGTTTTAGGAACTTATCCTAAAAGTGTGGGTTTTCATGCAACGAGTTGTTTATCATGCAAGAAAAGTAAGTGCGATGCGATTAAATAAATTGCAATAAAGTAAATTACAACAAAATAAAAGCGTACACGGAGGGTCTTCCCGTCATCCCAAGCTGCACTTAAACACAATTTAGAATATTTAAGCAAGTTCCTAGGTAAAGCTAAGGGAAGGGTTATGGTTTTCTACCAAATTCCTAATCCTATAGCTAGTCATTTCCTATGACGTCTAGGTTCCTGTGTTTTGGTTTGAGGACGATTTTCTTCATCAAAGAACAATTAAGTTCAATTGTTCTTATAAATATCATATCATATTGAGGAAGTGCTTAAGAAGAATCTTAAACATCTTTTCAATATTACTAGAATTGTTTTAAGTCCAAATAAATTTAATTATACAAATGAATTAATCGTCCGGGAATTCAAGTTTTGTTGTTATCTTACTCAGTGAACTAGGACATTTGAATATCTTATGGGGGAAGTAACATTTCATTTAACGTTCTGTTTAGGAGTTATGACAACAAAATCTTTCGAGGGCAAATTGATGTTCAAATGGTTTGTGATTTAATTTAATTTTAGTTAACGGGTTTAAATTTGGAATAGTGTTCAAGTTGCTTCATATTTATTTTTGAATTTCTTTATGTCTTAGGTGATGTTATTTTTAATTGAATTTAATTTAACTTTAATTTAATTTAATTTTGTTTAGTTTTAATTTTAATTTAATTTAATTTGATTTGATTTTAATTTTAACTTGATTCTATTATTTAATTTAATTTAATTCAATTTAGTTTGATTTGATATGTTTTAATTTAATTTAATTTAATTTAATTTAATTTGATTTAATTTAATTTTAATTTAATTTTAATTTAATTTAATTTAATTTTGTTTAATTTAATTTTATTTGTTTTAATTTAATTTTAAATTTTAATTTAATTTTATTTTTAATTTTAATTTAATATTTTATTATTTATGTTTTAAAGATGATTTAATTGTAATTGTTAAAGTATTAATTTAATTGAAATTTTAAAAGGGTTTAATTTAAATAATTTAACTTTAATTTAATTTAATGATTAAGTCTTTTAGCATTTTAAATCTTAAATTTAGATTATCATTTTAATTAGGAATTAAACATTATTGAGATGATTAATTTAGGGATTTTTAAATTAAAGAACAAATCTCTTCCTAATAATATCCCTATTTTAATAATTCCAATTTTATTATTCTTCCAAATTTAATCAATTATTTAATTAAGGTTTATTTTAATTATTTTTAAATTGTTTAGTAGGTTTCTACCCTTTAATTATTTAAATTTCAAACATCCAAATCAGATTAAGATCAAATATTTTACTCTTTAATTTTATTAAGCCTAAAGTTTTAATTAAAGGTTAAAATTTTAATTACCATTTTGCCCCTTCAAGCTTAATAATTCCATAACTCACTAAATTGAGCCTAAATGAACTTGAAATTTTTATGTGACTTCACTCATATGTCAATAAATACATGAGAGGAGAAAATGTGATTTTTCTGTATTTAATTTATTTATATAATTATTTTTGGTGGAAAATAGAGATTTCCAAGGAAAATTTAATAATATGACCAAGGGAAAGTTTCTGTCCTTAAGAAAATTATGGGACATTCCTGATGACAAGAGGACCACTTGGACCAATTTTGGTGATTTTTTGAATTATATTATTTTTATTATAATTATTTTAAGTTTTGGAGTATTAATTAATTTAAAAAATAAAATAAAAGTTGAAAAATGAATTTTATAGTTTTCAAAAATCTCTCTAATATCAAGGAAATCAAAGAATCAATTTTTGTAATTTTCTGATTTTTCTTTGATTTATTAGAATTATTTTAGTGGAAATGCTAAAAAAATACATTTTTTTTAATTTTAAAATTACCTTAAGGCTTTAAAATTTAATATCTCATCATATAGACTTAGGAAAAATATGGGGTTTGTTCCTAAGTGATTAAAATTAAAAATGTGACATTTTGGTGAATTTTATTATTTTTGTGATTTTTATTAATTTTTAATTATTAAAAATATTAAAATAATGCAGAAAATCAACTTTTTTAGAAAATTGCAATTTTATTTTTCTTAAATTCCCCTGATAACAGAGAGGCTCCAAAACCAATTTGGTGAATTTTTGAAAAGTATTTTGAAAGTTATGAATTTTTAAAGTTTAAATTAGCTAAATGGCTTAATTAACCCATTTAGTAAGGTTAACCAAGTCCAATTGACTTCAAATTTTTATGGTGGGTTCCTCTGACCCTAAAGGTCAGTGGAGAATTGATTTCGAAGTCAATTTGATGTATGATTAGCTCTAATTAATTAAAGACCTATTTTAGGTGTTTAAGCCAATTAGGGTTAATCCAAGTGGATTAATTCAAAACCTATTTTTCCTAGGTTCCTCTTGTCATTATAAACATCACCAAATTTTCCTAGAATTTATTTCACAATATGCTAATTATTGGAATTAAAATACTCAAAACAGCAACATGAATTTAAAAAATCAATAACTTCTCATAGGGATGGCCTCTGACCTTGGAAAATTCGGGGAATATTCCCGAGTTCAGAGGCTTCAAAAGCTTCTATGGTCTCATGCCATGGTGAATTTCCTATATGCATGGAGAATTAAAACAATGCGAGAGAGTAAATAAATCATTAAAAATAAAATACTTGATGAAATTAAATGATTTCTTTTCCACATTATTCTCCTCTGTTCACTGAGCAAGGGGGTATTTTTATTTTATTTTTCTGATTTTTCTACACAAAGTTATGCATTTTTGAAGTTTTAGGGAATTAAATAAATAAGAAAATCCCTATTTTTCTATTTATCCGAATCGGCGCCGCGTCAACCTTAGCATCCCCGAACGCCGCGCGGCGCTTTGCGGTTCGACGCCGCCATCTGACTCAGCGCTCCAAGGCCCGCTGTATCGTTCCGTCTCCTCATCTGGCGCGATCCTGGCCGTCTGTCCGTGCGTGTTTTAAATGAACAGCATCCGTTCATCGTCCCCAAGCCTCCTAGCCCGTGAACCGTCCACACTAAATCCTTAATATCTCACTCAATACTTAACAAATTTTCGTGTTCTTGTGCTCTATGGATTCGTCTTGAAGAGACGAATACATCTATATGGTGATCATGCATTGAAATTAAGGCATTTGAAATGGAGAATCTCCAGAAGCTCGGGATAAATAGTTAGCTCATACCTTTGCTTGAGAAGTGTGGCTTGATACGAGGGTTGTGTCACCTTCGATTGGGTACGAAGCAAGCTCCGGATGAAGTCCCTTGGCACGGTGAATTGTCTAGGTATGATTTCGACCAAGCCCGATCACAAAGCTTGGAGTACGGAACGGATGGGTGGCACGGAGAGGGGGCTTTCTTTGGTGGACTTCTTTCCTTGGTGCGGTGAAGGTGTAGGATCAATCAATTTGGGGATTGATCCACTTGTGGAGAAGTGTCCTGGTTTTGGGTGGAATTTTGGCTGAGAAATTGGGCTCTGTTGGTGGGGATTAGGGCAAATTGTCATCTGGGGATCAACCGCTCGTAAGTATGGAGAGTGGTGCGGAGCGATTTTGGCGGGGTTTCGATGGGTACGGTTCGACACCTCCTCGTGGCCGAGAGAGGTGGGGTTTAAATAGGAGAGGTTGGAGGGCATCCGATGGGAAGTTAGGGCTTGGGATCAGCTTGCTTAGGTCGAGGAAGAACGGCCATGGTGGCCATTGGGCATGGGGCGACTCGGCGAGGTGGAATTCCAAAGTTTGGCTCCTCCCGAGGTCTCGGCCATGGTGTTTTCCGACGACCCGGGCGGCTGGCCGGCGAGCATGGGTCACCCTCGGGTCCAGGTGGGTCGGGGTTGGAGGTTTGTGCGAGTCGATTGGCCATGGACATGTGTAAAGGGTTTGGATTAAAATGGTATGGGGAGAGGCTCATTTTGGGTCCAAATGGGTCAACCCACCATTTTGGGTTTGGTGCACCCTTCCAAGTTCTGGTTTTGGGCTGGGATGATCATGTGAGTCAACCTACCAAAGGTAGTGAAGTCCACATCAAGGATTAGGTGGAAAAGTATGGTTTAGAGTGTATCATGTTTATGGTAAAAAGGGCTTAAAAAAGGCTTAAGAAAGAGATCCCCTCTCTTTCCATTAATGGTTTGGTGAGGTGGAAAGTGGATTCCATGGCTCTCATGGCTTCTATGGGGCTCATGCATGGCTTCATGGCATGTCTTTGGCTTGGGGAAAAGCTTGGTCAATTTCATGAAAATGGATTTTAGAAATTTTGGTAATTTAGGGGTGATTTGATGGGATTTGGCATATGGTTTGATTTGGATTTATTTTATCATTGGTTTAGAACTTAGGAGATGGTTTCATCCAATGGATGATGATATAGGGTTGTCATGTGGGCTTTGGGCCTTTTAGCTTTCAGTTGAATTTGAGTGGGGTTTGGGTCTAAGGAAGGTTTAGAAAAGATTTGGGGTTAATTGGAGTTGAATTAGGTTAGTTTGGGCTAAGTTTGGGTCATGGGTCCAAATTGGGCTTTTAAGGTCCAAAATAAAATTGGGTTCAAATGTCAATCAAATTGGACTTGGATTTAGTCTAGATTGGTGTTGGGAATGTTGAATTGAAGTTTAGAATTGAATTGGACTAGAATTTGGGTTAATTGGATAGGTTTGGTTTGACATTGGGTTCATTTTGGGTTAAAATGGGTCAAATTGGGGGTTTTGACAAAAGTAGGGTAAATTGACAAAATTGCCTCATGGTGTAGTTAAACAAAATGAAATTGGGAATATTTGGAATTTTCTGGAATTTTCTGGGAATTTTCTGAATTTTTGGATTTTTGGGTCGAGAGGGGCATTTTGGGTATTTGGAGGGTATTGGGGGGTATTTTTGGAATTTTTGGTATTTTTGGCTATGGATGATCAATTTGAGTGGAGGGACATGTTTAGGAATGATTTTGGGGAATTTTGGGTAATTTAGGTGATTTTGCAAATTTTGAGTAGTTTCAAGGGTTTTGGGTAGGCTAGGCGGGTGTAGGGTCCGGGGGTCGAAAATTGAAAATTTGGAAAATTGAAGATTAGGTAAATGTAAGTGGAATGAAATTATTTTGGTTGATCCATGAAGTCATATCAAGCCCACATGAGCCGTGAAGGGACTCATTTGAGGCATCCACTATGTTGTTCACTAACCTCTAGCGAAGGCTTAGGGGTTAAGGACCATCCATGTGAATCACCTTTATGAGTCAGGAGGTCAAGTTAGGTATGGGTGTGTTTTTTAGGAGGTGTGTGAAAGTTTAGTGTATAAGTGTAGTGTGTGTGTAAGTTAGCCCTCACCAGACCAGGCCACCAGGGCAGTCCTAAGGCCAAAGAGTCATATAGGAACTCATCCTTTAAACTTCCACATTTGGTTTCAACCCTCTAGGTGATTAGGGGTCTACAGTCAAGTTTGTGGAGTTATCAGGGAGTTAAGAAGTGGTTTGAATTTCTAAGTGGTGGGTCCCAATTCTAATCCTCTAGGATAGTCAAAGGAAAAGCCTAAGGCTAGATCCTAAGTACTAAAAAGAAGAAGAGAAGACCTCATCAAAATTGAGGTCAACACCTCTGTCAGGAGAATTGCTTCCATTAATTTCAACAGAACTATAACTGATTCTATTGTCTGGAAGGCTTTTACAAAACAAAATCTATCTAAAGCCATTTACTCTCAAATGTTCCAATGGGAGCTGTTCCTTGGGGTGAAGCTATTTGGCACAGGCAACTTTCACCCTCTATGAACCTTTTCTGCTGGAGAATGTTTAAAAACTTTTTACCCACTGATGACATTTTGAAAATGAAAGGATTGAGAGGTCCATCTAGCTGCAGGTCTACGTCATCGGGCGAGGAATCCATTCCCCACTTTTTCTTTGCTTGCAACTTCTCCCAAAAGGTCTGGCATAACTCTATAGGGAAGCTGAATATCAATACTATGCATCTCCAATGGCATGACCTGACAAACTGCTGGCCTGAACGGCATAAACTGGGTGTTGGTGCTGTCCCCATGTTAACTGCTTGGTTCATATGGATGGCCAGAAATAAAGCTATTTTTGAAGATCAAGTCCCTACTGCTGGGGATGTAACTAGAAACTGCCTCTCTTATCTCAAAAAACTAATCCAAGCCAGGCAACTCCCTAACATTTGCCACACCTCCTCACCATGTCAAACCCAGCAGTTCAAAATTATTCCAGTTTTCTGGCACCTCCCTAGCCATAATTTTATTAAATTAAATACTGATGAGAGTTTTAGGGAGGGTGCTGCTGGTATGGGAGGATTATTCAGAAACCATAGAGGAGACTGCTTGTTGCACTTCCCCACTCTCTTTATTGCTATAGACCCTTTAGAGACTGAATTGATTGCTGTTTTCTGGGTTATTAAACTAGCCCTTATTTTCTAGTGGACTAATCTTATTGTAGAATGTGACTCCCTGGAATTGATCTCCCTGCTCCATTCCAGCTGTTCTTCTGCTTGGCATCATTCCCAGTGGATAATGAAGATCAAGACCATCACTGCTCAGCTTGAGGTAAAGTTTCAATTCATATTTAGAGAAGGAAATAAACCTACCAACTGGCTTGCTAAAAGAGGTGCCCTCTCTGCCTATGTGGGTATGTCAACTTCACCCCCACTCCAGTTAAGTTTACTGTTGGCTGGGGACCTCCATGCTGCTCCTCACCTCAGAATTCAACCCAATTATTCTGTGGGATACTGATTTTACCTTCTATAGATGAATGGGCTGTGCATAGGAACAGTTTCCTCTTTTTGTAGTTCTTTTGATTTCTTTTTGAGGTATATTTCTTTTGGTCCCCTTTTAGGATGGGTGCTTTTACTTTGTTTGCTGATGTAACTTTGGTGAGAAGTTGTAATGGGTTGGGTTGATCCCTTACGGGATTTATTGTATTTTCACTTTTGATTAACATGTAGGGAGCCTTTTGTGCTCCTTCCCTCATATATATATATATATATATTAGCAGAAAAAGAAAAATATATTAATCAAGAAGATCTAGTACATCGATATGAGGAAAGGAAAGCGGATCCCCATGCGATAAAATTCTAAACTCCTTAAAAATAGAAGAATTAAGATCTAAAGAAGAAAAGCATAAAATGTCCTTAGAAGAACTGCCTACAGAAGCAAGCCGATTAAGTTTGGTGATTTCCCTCTCTATGGATGTGACTCCAAACTATAGGTAGATTAGATACCAATAATGAAATTTTATTGATCCAAATTTGAAGATACCAAGGAGTAGTCGATTTATGTAGAAGAATATTCGGTAAAACTAATGAATCCATCTCCACATGAATTGGGCCTTTATGATTCAGAATAGCTATCTTTAGACTCCGAAAAACGGCTATAGCTTCGATTCTAATGCATTAATGGCGGAAATTGGAGCGAGAGATAACCCATAAGCAAGACCCCTTGTAGTTTCGCATAAGGCCCCAATACCGAGCATTAGAACTATTAAAAGCGAGTGGAATGTATATAACTTCCATCGGTATTGATTTTAACCCGAGGGTATTTAGGAGTTCTCCAAATGATCGATTGGAATTTGATTGCGAAGGCTTATTCATTAAATTTAAGGAAGTTGTCATCTTAAGAAGAAAATTCAAGCGAGTTTTTTATGATAACTTTAGGTTGAAAAAACCATATTATTATGCATAATCTCATTTCTAACCATCCAAGTGAACCAAAATATAATTAGGGGGATATAGAATTCAGTATGTCGTCTTCCGATCTTGCCAGCAATCAACAAGGTTGGTCCAACAACAATATCTATGAGACAATCCCCTTTGATTAAGGACAGTCTTCCATACCTCCTGTATAGCATTGCAGCTGATAAATAAATGAGAAATGGATTCTTCACTAGAGAGACAAAAAGGACACATAGAAGGTACCCGAATACCCTTTAATTTCAGAATATCATCGGTTGGCAAAAACTTCACGAAAAGCTTCAACGAGAAAAATGACATAGAAGGAGTTATGTATTTATTCCATATTTTCTTGCCCCGATCATTAGCGGTCAATTATTACTAGAAAGGTAAATGAACTTGGAGAGACTTTGACTAGATGGATTCTTGGTAATCGATCTCGTCCTTAACATTAGATTGTAAAGGTATAGACTTAATTTTATTCACCAAGTCGATATTAACGGCGGCTTTCGGTTTATCTTCATCCCGATTGGAGTTAGACCAGAAATCGAAACTTTCGATTAGAAGAAGTAACACCTTGCTTATACGGGTGATCATTAAATAACCGATTATCGAAGCGAAAATCCACTTGACCATCACCAATATCCCAAATAAAGAGCTGCTCGAGCAAATTCTCTTACTTTTAAAAGTCTTTTCCGAGTTTTGGAATCTCTAATTTAGCTTGAACTTCGAGAGGGATGGGATGTTCTACAATATTTCCCATGAAGAAATAGAGACCAAAGTGAAGACTTTGATGCGAAATGGATCCATTGTTTACAAAAGAATGAGAAACTAAGATGTTTGAAGCTTTTAAATCCAAGACCACCACGGGCAAATGGTTTACATAATTTATCCCGGTTTGTCCGATGCATTTGTTTATGCTTGGCCTTCCCATAAGAATTTGTTGAAAATAGCTGAAAGCGAGTTTTGAGAGCTTCTCTTCATATTAACCATTTGGAGAATATACAAAGGGAAATAAGTTAGTATACTCTTCGAAAGAGTAATTCTTCCACCATTAGAAAGAAAGAATTAGACCGGCATTGAATTTTAGAACAAATTTTGGTAATCACATCATCGAAATGACATAATCTTCTTCTTCCTTTGGACGAAGGAAAGCCCGAATAAACAAGAGGATAAACGGCCTCTTTATAACCGATATAATCCAATATCCAATTTTTTATATGTGCCTTCATCGAAGAACTAGCTAGAAAAGAACATTTGGCTTTATTAAATTCCATTCCGAAACAGATTCAAAGCTGGAAAGAGATCTCATAATGCATTTAATAGATTGTTTACTCCCATTGCAAAGACAATTACATCATCTGCATAAGCCGGGTGACTAACCAAAATATTAGATCTATGTTCGATATTGGACATAAGGATTAGCCAAGTCGAACTTGATTTAATAATTTAGAGAAGTAGTCAAAAGCCAAGATGAAAATATAAGGAGATAATGGATCTCCTTGTTTAATCCCCCTGCCAGCTTGAAAGAAACCATAAGTACATCCATTGATCAGAACACTATAATAATTGTTCTCCAGCCATCTAGAGATTAAAGAGCAAAAATCAGAGTTGAAGCCTCTAGCAGCTAGTACATCAATGATGAAAGACCGATTGATTGAGTCAAAAGCTTTGGAGAGATCTAGCTTAAGAATAATATTGGAACCTCTGCAAGGCTTATCAATATCGGCGAGCAACTCTCGAGCAAGAAGAATATTGTCACTAATACATCTCCCTTTAATGAATGCAGATTGGTTTTCAGAGATTAAATCTAATAGATAAGGTTGCAGCCTATCCACTAGAACCTTACTAATGATCTTAGAAAAAGTGGAAGTAATACATATGGGCCTAAAATCCTTCCAGCTGTTTTTAAATTTATCTTTAGGGATAAGGATGATAGTAGAGGAAGCAAAATATTTAGGCAAATCAGAACACGAAAGAAAGCAATGATAGCGGCCATCACCATATGCTTAATAATACACCAAAACTTTTTATAAAAATCGGAAGAATATCCATCGAGCCCTACTTGTTTTGTTGCTTATCCGGAGAATTAATAACGAGAAAAAACTTCATTTTACGTAGGAGGATTTGTTAGCGAGTAGCATCACCTTTAAACATGTTACCTTGCAATAGCTGAACAAAAATAGATGAAGAGGTAAGCTGGGTGAGCGGAAAACGGAGTTACGGAAATGGAGAACGACATCTTCGACAATGACTTGTGAATCATAAATCCATCCTTTAGTAGAAGAATTAATCTTTAAGATAGAATTAATAGATCTTCTATATTTAATTACAGACATGAAAAAATCTAGAATTTCTATCTCCATGAAGAAAATGGTTGGTGAAGCTTTTTGTTGGAGAAACGGTTCCTCTCGAAGAATGGCGGTATTTAATTTTCCATTGGCAATGAATAAGTCATGATCGAACGGGAGCCATTTTCAATTGCTTGTTCGGTTTTGGAAACTAATTCTTCGGCGGCTTTTATATTGGAATTAATATTGCCAAAATCACTCCAATTCCATTTAGTTAAAGCCTTAGAAAGCTTTTTCGAGCCTTCCAAAGCTGAATTAGAGGATTAGCATTTAAGAAATCCTTAGGAATATTCCGGTTAGACTCGATAATCGCACTGCGATTAGGATGAGAAGACCATACATTCAAATATACGAAGCGGGTTTTATGGACAATATTTGCAACGGCAAGCTTAATAAGGAGAGGAGAATGATCGGACCCCGGTCTAACAAGGTGCTTGAACTTTAGAGATAGGAAATAAATCGAACCATGGCTTATTAACAAGAACTCTATCTAATCTTTCATAAATATTACCCCTCCTCCAAGTAAAAGAAGAACCTTGAAAACCAATGTCAAACGACTGAGCATTTTTAATAGAATCGAGAAAAAATAGCAAGTCATTCAGATTAGGATTTCTGCCTCCCTTCTTCTCACTAGGATGAGCTATACAGTTGAAATCACCTCCAACCATCCAGCCCTCTTTGATAGTTTGACCAATCATATTCAGATGGGACCAGAGATCCTCTACTATCCACTTTATTTGAAG
Organism: Papilionanthe hookeriana x Papilionanthe teres; assembly: GCA_022702705.1. Classification (NCBI taxonomy): domain Eukaryota; kingdom Viridiplantae; phylum Streptophyta; class Magnoliopsida; order Asparagales; family Orchidaceae; genus Papilionanthe; species Papilionanthe hookeriana x Papilionanthe teres. Next base: position 13,288,681 of record CM040425.1, on the reverse strand, counting down.
CGGCATAGACAAAAGAAGCATAACCTTTAAAAGAGTCAATCTCGAAATGAACATGCGAGCGAGAATGATCTACCAGAATATCAATCTTTAATTCTTTCGTATAAAAAACCCAAATTTTATTGGAAGAATTGTAAATAAAGTTGTATCCTGGGAACTTTTTAGTAAATTTGTCATAATTATATTTAACCATTGGCTCAAGAAGAACCACCATCCAACACTTATTAACCCTGTTTATTCTCAGCAATCTATTAAGGGAGCCAAGGTTTGCCACTCCCCTAATATTCCAACAGAGAAAATTAAGCATGATGGGTAGATCTTCCTCCACTAGTCAATCTAGAGAAGGTAGATGCGGTAGAATTTGGAAGGAATAATATTTTCGGCGAAATATGATCAACGATTTTTTTCTTGCTTCTTTTCACTACCCAATCCTCATTTAGTTTATTATTGACAATAGCCATATTAGTAGGAATATCGGGAATCTCTTGTGGTTTAATATTAAAAGCTTGGATATAGCATTGCTTGGAGGTATCACTTCTTTAGATAAGTAATTATTTCTATCATCTTCAACATAATTTTCATTGGCTAAATTTGATTCCAATCCACGAGCATCAGTAATCAAATTAATATCGGAATGAGAGGTGGAACCCTTATTTACTAAACCAATATCGAAATAACATCTCTACCGGAAGCCATTGTCGGATCAGCGAAGAAATAGCGACGAGGCAAAATAGGAACGACGGTAGTAACTACGATTGAACGACGACGAGTAAATACGATGGATTCTCGAAATATTGGAATTCATAATAGAACTTTCTATCGATATGGTAGACTCGAATTCGAATATTAAAAGGGTCTAGAGAACCAACAGCAACTTCCATAACAGGTATTGAAGTTTGATGACCAGAAACAGTAGCATTAACAGTATCAATAGTCTTAGAACATATATTACCAGTAGTTTTTGGAATCTGTATTCCAGCTGTTAAAGATCTTTCAGGTAAAGATCCATCCTTAACCAAAGCAGAAGAATTAATATTTTTAATATTAACGGGTTTAAGTTACGGTTTCGATCTAAAACGACTTTCTTTAGAATGACCAAACATTCTACAATGGTAGCAATATGTAGGCTTTTGTTCCACAACTATAGGTTGCCAATACCCATTATGAGGAGAGCAAGCCAAATTTCATCGATATCGGGTAGAGTAATGTCTCTTTCTACAAGAATTCGGCTAAGGAAGGCCTAGAAAGATTAAAAGTGGACATATCCAATTTTAATGGTCTCCATATAGCGATCCGATAGCATAAATCACTTGATGATTGAAAAAATGAAGTTTTAAATTGGGAAGCCTATACAGAATAGGAATAATAGGGGCTTCTTGATTTGGATCAAAGTTAGGGGACCATTTCAAGATTTTCATATATCTACCTTCCATCATGATAAATTTTACGGAAAAAGATTAGCATAATCTTCTTCTTTAGAAAGATGAATCATAATATGCCTACCATCAAATAAACCAACTTTCAAGCTACTATCAATTTCGGCCCATCGAAGATCCTTCTAATATTTTCCATTTTTGGATGACCATATTGAAACTTACCAATTAGTGTGAATTTATGAACATCCACCAAAGATATCAATTCGGCTTCGAGAAAATAATGGTTGGTTTCCCTCCCTTTTTACCCACTTGTTTGATGAATTGACAATCACCTTTCCCGACGGCCGTGTCATGGTAACATTGAGGAAAAGTGAGTTTATCTTGCTTGGTCGAAATTCCTTTACCAGCAATTTCAAGAAAAGTAGCCTTGCCATTAATCAATTCAGCCATCAAGAAATCAGGAGACCCTCCACGAACAAAAGCAGAAAACCAGGAATCAAGAATTCAGCAACTCAGGAAATGAATGAAACCGAAAAATCAAATCTAGGATTTGAAAAACAAATGCCCGGGAAGAAGAAAACCAGACCCAAAACAAGCTTGGGAAGAAAATCCAAACCCAAAACAGGATTTTGAATCCTAATTAGAGAACACCAAAGGAAGAACAATCCAAAACCTGAAGAACTTGAAGAAATCGCAGCAAACTTCAAGAATCCCTCCTACAAATCCGGAGCTTCTCTCTCATTCCCCATATATATATATATATATATATATATATATATATTTTAAAAAAAAAGGAGCAACACAGAGGGCTCCCTACATGTTACTAATAAAAGGAGAGTACAAAATCATTGATGGAAATGCTCCCAACTAACAAAAAACCTAATGGAGGCCATTCCCTAAAGACCACAAAAAAAACAATAAAACTAAAAGCTTGGGTGAGTGAAAATATATGTATACATATGTAAATATGTATAAATATAAAGTAAGTTAAAAAAAGTGGTTTGGTACAAAAAAAAAAACCCCACAGCACCCAAGAAATTCCATCAGAACACAGGGGGTGTCTCCAATCTGATATGTGGGAGCTGAAGCTTATCTCCATTAATTAAAATTTTAAGATCAAAAGGGGGGGTTGAGGCAACTAAAACCTGCTGGGATCTGGCCCCCTAACTGCTAACCAATGGGCCACTTTGTTACCCTCCCTAGGAATTGAAGAAGAGGTAAAATGGGTGGGTTTAGCCTGATTAATTTGTTTTCTCCAATAGTCTTGCATCCAGGTTGTAGACCAGTTTTGCTGAAGAATGTTAAGTAGAACAGTGGAATCAACTTCTAGCCAAATATTCGACCAGTTAGCAATTTTGGCAATATGCATAGCATACTCCACAGCAATAAATTCAGTCTCCAATGCATCTCTAGCTTTCACAGGTGCATAGAAGAAAAGTAGGCGAGTTACCATAAGAGTTTCGAAAATTCCTCCCACTCCTGCATTATCCTTAGAGAAACTGCCATCGGTATTAATTTTGATGGTTGGGTTAGTAGGGGAAGCCATCTAACCAGCTTAACTTTTTCCAACATTAGGTAGGAGCTCAGTTTGCAACAGATTGATGAAACCCTTGTGTTTAATGATTTTGTGTAGATATGTTTTACAGTTATTGGCTACTTTATCCACAGTAGCAGCTATCCCATCAAATTAAGCACTGTTTCTGGCCATCCACAGAAACCACATCACAATGTAGTGTAGAGTATTAACCTTCTGATTTTCCCTATTCATCCAAAGTGTATGAATATCTTCCCAGCAATAAGTATGGTTCTTCCGGCCATTGGTTAGATGCGGCCATACGAGTTCGGAAAAGGAGCGAGTTAAAATATAGATGAGGGATGGATTCATCATGTTGATGGCAAAGAACACATTTAGAGGGCCCCCTAAGACCTTTTAATTTAAGAATATCATCAGTTGGGATGATGCCATGGAAGGTTCTCCAGCACAAAAAGGACATGGAAGGGGACAAAAATTTATTCCAAATGGAGTTTCCCCAGGGAACAGAAGGCCAATTGAAAAGACTCCTATAAATAGTTTTAGTTATATTTTGATTGTGGTGATTACTCCAACAAACTTTATCTGGACTACTTTGATCAAACTTGATGGTAGAAATCTGCCTTGCTGAATGATCCAGTAAAATGGCCTTGAGCTGTGGAAGAGACCAATTGCTCCCATCCCAAAACTCACAGACCTTTGTAGTTGAATCAGTAGGATTATCTTTAGCAACTAACCAATCCTTGGGACACCGGTTATCCAACCAAAAATTCACATCACCTCTCCCCAGGCTCCCGGATAAAGAGATTTTCAGCAGAACTTCTCACCTTAAGTAGATTGACCCAGATTGCGGAGTCACCTAATTTCCGACCACTTGAGTGGGATGGGAGAACCTGCGATGTTTACCCATCATAAATTTAGCCCACGGTGAGATTTGGGCTCTTAAATTGATCCATAATTTGCACATATTAATCTGCTGAATTTCAAGAAAGCTTTTGAATCCAAGGCCACCGGCGACCACTTGGTTTTGTGACCTTTTGCCAAGAAGTCCAATGCTTACAGGTTCTCGACCAGCCCATAAAAATCTATTAAAAGCCCTTTCCAAGCTGTAATTGGGTGCTTTTCTTCATAGCAATCATTTGAAGAAGATAGGAGGGGAAGGTTGTGAGGATACTTTTGAGGAGTGTGATTCTACCACCATTTGATAAGAAAGAATTAGTCCAACGGCTCGATTGAGAACTGACTTTGGTGAGAATCTCCTCGAATTGAATTTGTTTGGTTACGCAAGTGAGAAGGAAACCCAGGTATTTAAAAGGAGAGGTGCTGCATTGAAATCCGGTGTACTCCGGAATCCATTGCTTGATCCGGATAGGTGTCAGCTTGGAGAATACCAATTGGCACTTCTCAGGATTGAAAAGCATTCCAGATTGTTGTTGGAAAGAGTCAAAACAATGTTTTAACTTTTTCACAGCAGTTTTGTGTGCACTGGAGAAAACCATGATGTCATCTGCATAAAGGAGGTGAGAAATAACAATGTTTGATTTATGATGGTACCTGGCATAGCTTTTATTCAGAATGGTCTGATTAATCATCCTTGAGAAGTAATCAGCAGCTAATATGAAGATGAGAGGAGAAAGTGGATCTCCCTGCTTTAATCCTCTGGTGGCATGGAATTTGCCTGCGGCGAGTCCCATTCGATAAGATAGAATGTTCATTTGAATGGAGCCACCTGGAGATGAGATTGCGAAGCATTGCTTGAAAACCTCTAGCAATCAAAACATCTTGAATAAACTCCCAGCTAATGGTATCATAGGCTTTTTGTATATCCGACTTGTATATAAGATTACCTCCCCTATGAACTTTATCTAAATCGAAGTAAAAATTCACAGGCAAGTAGCACATTATCGAGAGATTGACCTGCCCTTCACAAAAGGCTGATTGATTAATGCATATTAACCTATCAAGATGAGGTTGAAGTCGCCCACAATTATTTTGCTTGATAACCTTGCGATTACGGATGTCGAAAGAGATGGGTCTAAAATGATCCCGAGTTATGCATAAGATTATTTTTGGGAATCAACACAATGTTTGAAGCACAAAAATAGGCTGGGAAGATCATTTCCGAGGAAGAAACTTTGGATAAGCTGCCACCACATCACCACCAACCAAATTCCACTCCTTCGATAGAAATCTGCGTGTAACCATCCGGTCCTGCGGTTTTAGAACTATCAATTGATTTTATAGCATTCCAGATTTCTTGCTCGGTTGGGATGGTAGTTAACTCGAAGTACATTGGTGTAATGCAAGTTGTCTGGAAAAGAGATCTATCGATAGGCAATGCTGGTTCAGGAGGAGGATTAAGTAACACTGTCAAAATGTGTAATAGCATCCGAACCGATCTCGGTGTCCTCCATAAGTTTCCTGCCATCGAGTTGTGTGGATAGAGTGAATAGTATTACATTTCCTTCTATATTTTATACGGGCATGGTAAAGCGAGTGTTCCTATCCCCATGAATAAAATGGTTCAAAGCGGCTTTTTGTTTTAGATATTGCTCCGGCTTATCGGTAGCTAACGAGTAAATTATTTTGTGCGGTGAAGTAATGTTCATACGTAGCGAGTGCCGGCTTGGATTTTAGACTCGATTTGATTGAGCTCTTTCTCGGCCACTTGGACGGCTTCATGGAGGTTTCCTATAAAGTTCCAATTCCATTTCCTAAGAGCTTTGCTGAGATTTATACGTAGTACGCTAATCGATGAGAGGGTACGGGTGATCGATACGGTGCTGGTTTTCCTGAACAATCTTGTGGAACTCAACATAGGAGGACCGAACATTCGGATATGCGAAAGGAGGGGAGTATTAGAGCGGGTGGGGGAGGTAATAGATATAAGGAGAGGTCTATGATCGAACCGGCAAGACTCGGGTGAGTAACATAAGTAAGAAGCCAATTAGAGAGCCGAAGGTTGTTAACCGACATCTGTCGAAGCCTCTCCCAGGATAATCCCTCTCTTCCATGTAAAGCGAGTCCTCTAAATCCAAGGTCATAAAGATTGGCTGCATGAATATTATCATTGAAAATGGTCATATCGGAGAGCTTGGGAGGTCTACCCCCAATTTTTTCATTTGAATACCCCACCTTGTTAAAATCACCCCCAACCATCCGGGGTGAGTGTACTTGGACAACGATGTCCTGTAGGCGACTCCACGAGGATAACTTTATCTTCCTTTTTACATCCGAGCATAAACAAAGGTTATTAAACCATCCGCCATTAATGCGAAAGGAAGAATGTATAAATTGCTTGTTGTCAATAAGGATAGACCGGTTCACCTCTTTTCTACAAAAAATCCAGATTTTATTATTGCGAGTTAGCATAGTGGTTATAACCTTGTAGCTTGGCGATGATTTTACGAGGATATTTATTAACCAAAGGTTCCAGGATGGTAATGCACCATAATTTGTATTTTTTGTTTAAATGTAGCAATCTTTTAAAAGATAGGGGATTAGCAATACCCCTAATATTCCAATAGAGGAAATTTATCATTAAATGGGATGGGGATTAAAAGAGGATTGAGATCTAGATCTAGATCTCCCCCTAGTAACAGAAATTCCAGCTAACTCCCCCACAGAAAGAGGAGTTCCAAGTTTTTGTACTTCACTGAGATTATTCTTCTTCTTTTCCTGGAGGTTTGGGTGTGCCATTTGCCTTCCATCTCTTCTGCATAACAACGATTCCGGCTTTGGAGGGAAGCGGGTATCCACTTGTTGTTCGATAGATTGAGTTGGTGTGGCTATTCGACTTTCTCTTCCTCCCTTCGTAACTATGTGGGGATCTTCCCCAAAGCGAGACTCGGAAATATCATCGAAACATTTCGATAACTCCGGAAGTGAACTAGAGGGGTGCCATTATCCATATGGACTGTGGGTTCAACGGTCATCTCCCCAACGAAGGGGGATTTGACATGTCGGTGTTCTCCCCACCTCGGTTGGAGGGGTAAAGCAAGTTTGAGAGGCGAGTTCACAAATTCTCTCCTTTTTCCTGAGCCCTGTTGCACTAAAACAGTATCAACAGATTGCTTGTGTTGAGTTTCCTTTGTTATGGATCTTCTAGATGGGGGATGAATTCTGTAGCACTTTTCCATTGTATGTCCAAACATTTTGCAATGAGAGCGATAATAAGGTTTTTTCTGCATTATAACTTCTTGCCATTGTCCTTCCTTAGTCGATCCAATCCAAATTTTTTTTACCTCGGGCGGTGAAATATCCCTCTCAATGCTGGATCCTAGCCATTTCGAGGTTTAGCTTTATTAATTGTAGCGGCATCCGGTCTTAAAGGAGTTCCAATAGACCTCCCGATTTGGAAAAGAGCATCCCGATTAAAAAATGCGTATGGAAGATTGGGTAGTTTAAACCAGATTGGCACAATTGGAGGGTCCTTGCTAGGATCGAAATCTGCTTGTCCATTTGATTATTTTCATCTCCACTCCAGCAATAGTCACCAAATGTTTAGCAAATAACATAGCATAATCGTCCTCAACGAGTGAAGTTGATAAGCGAGTGTCTTCCATCCAGCGAGTCCTAGCTTCCAATTCCCTTGAAAATTCAATGATTCAAAGTATTTCCTCACTAGCTCCATCTTGGGATGTCCCAAACTAAATTTCCCGATCAAAGTGAGTTTCACTTCATCATCGAAGCACGGCCAATTCACTGATCGGTGAAAATCACGGCGGGATGGCCATCCTTTTCTTCCGGAAGGTCGATAAAAGGGCAAGAAATTCTTCCGAGCTCGTTGCATCATGCAATCTTTGTGGGAAAAAAGTGCGGAAGGATGCGTGGTGGAAGGAGCGGATCCTACAACACCGGCATAAGTGGCTTTTGCCCACTCGATGTTGGTGGTAAGATCAATAGGGTGAGCCATCAGACCACCCAACACCACCAACAGGCTACCAATGGAACAATGGACCCAAACAACAGCAACCAGAAAATGGAAGATGCACACAGACAAAAAAATAAGGAAGCAGTAAGCAAACAAGAGTGAGCACAACCCTTAGTGGGTACACCCACAGCCTTAGAGCAAGAAAAAACCACCCCAAGAAGAGCACGATGGAACGAGTAAAATTTGAAAAACAAAAGACCGGGAACCACAAGAAGGCTGCCGGAAGAGCAACAAAGGAGCCGAGAACACTTCACCTCCGGACCAGGCACTCACTAGACTTACCGCACCACCACCCTCCGAGGCCACCGCCGTGCAGAGTCATGCTAGAAACCCTAGCAGAGCACACCTTGCCGCCAACATCTTATATATTATATATATATATATATATATATATATATATATATATATATATATATATATAAAGATGGCGGTTGAGGCTGGAACTTGCTCTGCTAGGGTTTCCATGGAGTTGAGGTGGTGGCTGGCGGCTGCTTTCTTCTGGTGCTTGCGTTGAAGTTAGTGCAGGTGTTCTACGTATTTTTCCTTCTTTCTTCTTGATTGGGAAGTGGTTTTACCTTTCCGGGTTCTTTTTCTTTCAAATTTGTGGATGGTTTTTCTGTTCCATTGGTGGCATGGCTACTTGAGTTAACAAGGGCTGACCTGAACTTTGTGTGAAGGGGAACTTTTGCTGAAGTCGCTGTTCGGAAAGAGGGAGGCAATACCATTGGAGACAAACTTGTTTTCCCCAAAATTTATCATGATGCTATTGAGGGTATGGTTGAATGTGAGTTCATCCAGCGTTGCACTAAGAAAGCAGGTAAGCTAGCTTTAATCTTCACTGAAGAGGAGATGGCAAAATTATCTGAACCTTACAAATTCACCTTAGTATGCAAATTTCAGTTTGGACATCCCAAACTTGATATACTCAGGAAGGCTGTGGATGATTTCAGATTGGTGGGGAGTTGGAAGATTGGGGTATTTGATAGCCGGCATATCATGTTACAACTTACCTTAGAAGAAGATTATGCACAGATTTTTTCAAAGAAAGTTATCATGATTGAAGGAAAGCCAATGAAATTACTTAAATGGACTCTGGACTTCGACCCTTCCAAAGAGCCCCGAATTGTACCAGTTTGGTTTAGTCTTCCTAACCTCAAACTCCCTTTTAACAATCATAGAATTATCTATGATATTGCGGATTCTATGGGAAGGCCTCTTAAACTAGACATTCCTTACGCAAATGTAACCGGAATTTCAAATGCAAGGTTCTTCGTGGAAAGGGACATCACCCGGCCTCATCTTGATGGTGTTTGGTGAGTGCTGCAAACAATGGGTATTGGCGGCCTATTGTTTTGGAGTACCAGCCACTCTACTGCAAACATTGCCACATTTTTGGACATACTATGGATAAATGTTTTAGATTGCACCCTGATCTCAGACCTTACAATGTTGCAAGCAAGGGGAAGACAAATTCTGATTAGAATGCTCAACTCCTTGCCCAGAAATTGAATCCTGCAATGGTAACTGAATTGCCACCTAAAGTTCAGACTTCCATGTTAGCCAATGTGGAGCAGAATGTTCCCTTACCTCCTCCCCATATACAACCAGAAATCCCCCTGGTATCAGTGCACCCTCAGGAAAATGATTTCGAGAGAACCACACGAGCTACGAGCACGACGGTTTGATGCTGAAGACACTCCATTGGATCCTCTTGTTCTGGTCACTGCTGCTCCTGCTGCTGATGATCCCCACAGTCTTAAGGATGGCCCTTCTGAGGGGATAAGTTTTCCCCTCAGTTCTGAGAAAGGTGGTACCTTTATTACTCCACAGGACTAGTTGATGGATGTTTCCACTCATGTTGTTCTGGAGGGAATGGCTAACAAGGTTGATGAAGTTTGGTCCCAGCAAAAGAGTAGAAGAAGAAAAAAGATATACTGGAGCTGCAGAATTTGTCCCCTACAAATATAATTGGGTTGGATAGCTCATCGGCACCTAGGCTCACTAGGGGCGGTAAAGCTCTTCACCATGATTAACCTACTTTGTTGGAATGTTAGGGGTGTAGCGAGGTCACGGCACCCTTAACAGATTGCTTCATCTAACCAGGACACATAAACTGTGGCTAATTGCAATTTTGGAACCAATGGTAAGGAACAACACTCAACACTACATTAAACACTTTCCAGGATTTCAGTTTCATTCTAACTGCACTAACAAAATTTGGGTCTTTGAGTAGGAAGGAGTTAAATTGCCAAATTGTCATTGATAACACTCAATTTTTACACCTCTCTTTTGAGATTTGGATCGGTTTAATGGTCTTTCTACTTTTGTTTATGCTTGGTAGTAAACCTTGTGACAAAGTTACCTTATGGAATGATTTGTTGAGTATCGATAACGAGTATCTCTACCAAGCTGGTTAGTGGGGGAGATTTTAACGACATCGAGAGACCTAAGTGAAAAGCTAGGGGGCAGAACACCTGATCTCAATTCCATGCTCACTTTCTCCCATAACATCTCTAGTGTTGGTCTATTTGATGCTGGCTTCTTTGGCACTCCTTTTACTTGGCAAAGGGGCTCTCTTTTGGAAAGGATTGATAGAATTCTGTTAAATGATTGTTGGCAAAATACCTTCCCCATTACTCAGGTGCATCATTTACATAGAACAACTTCGACCACTCCCCTCTTCTCATTCAAATTTCTTTCGGTATAAGTCCCCACCCTTCCACCTTCGGATTTCGAATGTTTGGTCCTTGCGACCCACTTTTTTGGTTGTTGTTAAACTTGCTTGGTCTACTCATGCTGAACTTCCTTCAAACCCTATGGTCAAACTATGGAGACTGCAGAAAGCTGTGGCTTTGCAGTTGAGACAGTGGAATAAACAATGCTTTGGAAATGTCTTTCAAAAGGTTAAAGATGTTGATGAAAAGGTCAAAATTCTTGAAGCTTTACATGATCAGGAAGGGGGTCATACTCAGGCCATGCTGGATGCCCAAATTCATCTGCTCAACTCTCTGGAGGAGGAAGAATTATTACTTGAACAAAAAGCTGCTGTTAATAAACATTTATTTGGGGATAGGAATACTAAATTCTTCCATGTAGTAATTAAGTATAGAAGACAATTTAAGGCTATTCTTAAAATCAAGAACGAGGAGGGCAATTGGATATCTGAACCTGCCTTAATCTCCAAAAGTGTTGTTAGCTTTTTTCAATCTCTATTGGCAGCTCAACATTCTGCCAATGATTCTTTCCAGCCTGAGGTGTTTAGTGATGATCTATCTTATGTACAACAATTAAATCTCACCATGCTGCCTGATGCTGATGAGATCTTCAATGCATTAAAAAGCATTGATGGTAACAAAACTGCTGGACCTGATGGGTTCACCTCTACCTTCTATTTGTCTGCTTGGGAAGTTGTGGGCTCTGATCTCATCAAGGCAGTCTAGTCCTTCTTCTCTGGTGCTGAAATCCCAAAGTACTTTACTGCCACAACCATTAATCTAATCCCCAAAGATAAGCAAAAAGCCACATGGTCTGACTTTAGACCCATATGCCTTATTAGTACCTTCACCAAGATTATTAGTAAGATTATTGTTGGTAGGCTTCAACCTCATCTCAACAAAATCATTAGTGCCAATCAATCAGCCTTTACGCGGGCGGGAATATTACGGATAAGCTGCTTGTTAGCTCGGGGAGCTTTCTTTGGAAATTGATAAGGTTTGTAGAGGACATAACCACATTTTTAAACTAGAACTCCACAAGGCTTATGATTACGTCAATTTGGAGTTTTATTGATCAAGTCCTAAAGGCAAGAGGTGTTCATCCTTCCTTCTGTTATTTAACCTGGAAGTGGCTTTCAGGTGCTTGGTACAGTGTATTCCTAAATGGTAGCAGCCATGATTTCTTTAATGCTGGAAGAGGGCTGAAGCAAGGAGACCCTTTGTCTCCAACCATCTTCATTCTGATTTTTGATTATTTCTCAAGAGTGCTCGATGCTACATACAAGAAGTACCCTTACCTAAACTATAATCACAGCTCTTCCCAATTGATAAGCCATTTGGCTTATGCGGATGATGCCATCATTTTTTCCAATGGTAGTAAACAAGTTGTCGAAAAGAATAATGCGAGTCTTGGAACATGTTACACAAGTTCTTGGACTAAAGCTAAATGTAAAGAAGTGTCGGTTTACGGTGGGGAAACACTATAAGCAGACCTGCTGGGTGAAGGAACAGACTGGTTTCACTGCTGCAGCCCTACCATTAAAATATTTAGGGGTTCAACTCATCAAAGGCAAGAAGAGGCAAACCTAATATGATGAGATTGTTAACAAGATTTCTTCTGCTATAGCTTGCTGGACAAATAAATTCCTCTCAAATGGTGGCAGATTGACATTGTTGAAGAGTATTTTATCCACTTTCCTGTTATACACCATGCAAATGGTTCACATGAAACAAAGCACATAGAAAATGATGGAGACCACTTTCAACAAATTCCTTTGGGAAGGCCAATATAAACAACCTCATTGGGTTGTTTGGAACAAGGTCTGCAAGCCTACCAAGGCAGGAGGATTGGGATTTAAAAGTTTCAAACAGATGAGCCATCTCTTCCATTGTAAATAGTGGATTAAATTTGTTAAATAAGACACCATGTTGGCAAAGTATTTAAAGGAGAAATATTGCAAGAAAGTATATGTCAATGAAGTGGAAGCTAAGATGGGGGATTCCAAGCACTGGAAAAATCTGCTTAAAGTTAGGGAGGCCGCAACCAAGCTGCTTATTTTGGGAGGTGTGGGATGGACGGGTACACTACTTTTTGGACACTGGCTACACTGATGCCCCCCTCCCTGCCCCTTCTAACTGTTCACCTAAGCTGAAGGTGTCTGACTTCTGGACCTAAGGGAAGTGGAGTTCTGAGTTGTTGGGAAACTATGTGGATGAGGATACTATACAGAAGATATTGTTAATTCCTATTATTTCCAACAGTCCTGATAAATTATTGATAAAAAATGCCACTACTTCCTCTCTAAATAGTGTTATTCACCAAACATTCAAAAGTTGGCCTCAATACAGTTGGGGAAACAAGATTTGGAATAGAAACCTGTCCCCATCTATGTCATTTTTCAGCTTGATGCTCTTTCATAAACTTTTACCTCTTGATGATATTTTAAAATTAAAAGGTCTTAAATGTGCTTCCAGATGTTGGCTCTGTCACTCCAATGAAGAAACACTCTCTCATGTGTTCCTTACCTGTGCTTTTTCTCAGCAGGTTTGGACTGAGGTACTTCAGCAGTTACAACTATATCAACATAGATATGACTGGAAAGACTTTCATGCTTGCTGGGAGGATTGGAGAAATCTAAACACTTACTAGTCCCCCTTAGTAATCTGTTGGTTTATCTGGATGACCAGGAACCAAGCTAAATTTGAAAGTCTCAGCTGTATGGTTCACTCCACTGTGATTAACTGCTGTAGCTACATTAAAAGAATTCGAATTAGTTCCCTCAACAACAAACGAGTAGTGTTGCTGCATTGGTCCTTACCCTCACATCCTTGGGTGAAAATTAATATTGATGGAAGCTTTACATCATCCTTTGCTTGGTATTGGAGCCGTACGTAGAAATAATGCAGGGCGGCTCCTTTGGTTCTTCCGGTCACCTACTTGTTGCTTCTTCTACATTGGAGAGGCTGAATTATGGGCTGCCTTACAGGGCTTTAACTACGACCAAGGCTCTCCACCTTCCTTATGTTTGGTTGGAATGCGACACTCAGCAAGTAGTGAATATCATGTAAGGCACTGCTTCTCCACCTTGGAACCTGATCTACTTTTGTAGAACCTTCCCTTCTCCAACTGACTTTCTACAAATTAAATGGACCCATACCTTTAGAAAAGGTAATCAACCGGCCAACTGGCTTGCTAAAAATGCTGCAGTCGATAGTAATATTGTTTTCTCTGTAACTCCTTCGAGCCATTAAAGTCTGTTACTTTTTGGGGACTCTCTTAAGCACCCTTTTATTAGATGTACTAAACCTTTATAATGAATCGAAGTTTTTGTTTTTTGCTATATATATATATATATATATATATATATATATATATATTTATGGGAAAGAGCACTTGTGGCTCCCTACATGTTGATGTAGAAAAATTAGGTACAAAAAAATGGAGATTTGGTGGATCCCCAGTCTTCAAAACACAAAAAATACAATTTTAACTCACCCTAGGGGTTCCACTAGCCAGATTACAACTCACACCAAGAAAATCTCTAAAAATACAAGTATAAATGAAATATAAATGTATACCAAAATGAGAAATAACCCCACAGTAACAGGTGGTGCAGATAAAAGAGCCAGGGTCCAACAGCCATGCATCCATCAAAACCTTAGTAGTAGTAGAAAAGCCTCAGACAGAAGAGCATGAAGACGGAACTCTTAAGCAGATAAGAGAGGAAACCCAGTACTAATATATTCGCAAATGAAGGAATAAATTTTCTTATAAAATCTAATCCCCAAACATGAAAGATTTCAACTTCCAATGTAAAATTTAGGGGACATTTCATTTCTTCTAGAAATATTACCTACTTGCTAAAATCGATCACATGTTTTAATATATCTGTTGACATCCTTAAAAAGAGGAGGCCAATAGAATCCAGATTGTAAAATCTTATGTGTAGTTTTGTCAGTTCAAAAATGTCCCCAAATTCAAAATCCTGACATCTCTAAATAATCGGTTCAATTTCTTCATAAGGTTCACATCTCCTAATAACTAGATCTTTGCATTGTTTATATAAATATGAGTCATCTCAAAGATAAAATTTGGCATCGTAGATAAATTTTTTTTGTTATTGCTTTGGTAATTCAGTTCATAAAATATCACTTACAAAATAGTTAACAATATCAACATACCAAGGTAAATTCAATTCCTTATTATTGTAAAGTTGTTGATTAGGAGAAGTTTCTGTAATTTCATTTTCAAAATCAGTAAGTTCATGTTGTTCTAGCCTGGATAAATGATCATCTATTTGGTTGTCAGATTCTTTTCTATCTACTATTATGAAATCAAATTCTTACATTAGAAGAACTCATCTAATTAATCTTAGTTTAGCATCCTTGTTTTGCATTAAGTATTTAATAGCAGAATGGTTTGTATGCGCTGTATATTTAGATCCAAGTAAATATGACCTAAATTTTTCAAATGCATATACAATCACTAATAACTCTCTTTCAGTAGTGGTATAGTTAGTTTGAGATTCACTAAGAGTTTTACTAGCATAGTATATAACTTTGAATATTTTATCATACCTTTGTCTTAAAACAGCTCCAATTGCATAAGCACTGGCATCACACATAAGTTCAAATGATTTCTCTCAATAAGGTAAAATTATTATCAGGGCAGTGATTAATTTTTCTTTTAATAATTCAAAGGCATTTAAACATTCTTCACTCAAATTAAATTTCTGATCTTTTTATAAAAGTTGGCACAAAGGTTTATTAACTTTGAAAAATCTTTAATATAACATCTATAGAACTCAGCCTGTCCTAAAAGACTTCTCACCCCTCTCACAATAGTTATTGGTGGTAGTCTCACGATGATTTGAATCTTTGCTGGATGTACTTCCATGCCATATTAAAAACTTTTATGCCCAAGTACAATTCCTCCTACATCCATAAATTGACATTTCTCACAATTTAGAACTAAATTTATTTTTTCACATAACTTCAAAACCTTTTCTAAATTATTTAAGAAAACTTCAAATGGAGTTCCAAATATAGAGAAATTATCCATATAAACTTTTATTCCATTTTCAATCAGATTACTAAAAATTAGCATCATACATCTTTAAAATGTTGTAGGTGTGTTACATAATCTAAAGGGCATTCTTCTAAATGCAAATGTTCCATAAAAACTAGTGATGCGCTTAAAAAATATTCAATTTGTTAGATACTTTTAATGCTTATATTTGGTAATTTTTAATGATATTGAACTTTAAAAGATTGTATTTTGCATGTTTTTTTTATTTCAGGTACAAGGAATGGAATTTTGGAGAAAATGAAGTAAAAATGGTGTAATCTGGAGCCAAAACGAGCAAGGAAGAAAGTTCTAACCTGGCATATTTTAATATGTTTTTCTTCTTAATCTGATTTACATTTATCACATATTTTGGAATGAAATTACACTTTAAACAAATATTATTTTCATGTCTATCTTGTAGGTATATCTGTCTAAAATGGAGCAAAACGGAGCTGAAATGGAGCTAAACGGTGGAGATGTGCGCAGGGAGGTTCCTATGTGCCAAAACAGTTTCTTTAGTGCTAGTAACGATTGGGGAAACATTGCCTGAGCATCAAAACTGTTGCTTAGGTGCCAGAGATAATTTTCGACGGTTTTGGACTGTTATTGGTGGTTTCAAGGAGGTTCTGGAAGCTTCTAGGTGGTTAAGAACACCCCAAGATGATATTAAATGAATCTAGACACTTTCGAATGAAGAGATGTGTTTCTTGGAGTGAAAGGATGTGCCTCTTGGAGTGAAGAGGCACTTAAGGCACCCTTCGAAAGATTCATTGAATATGGACACTTTTGAAGAGACACTTAAGCACCTCTTGGGAAATTATAAAAATAATCTTTACACTCTTGAAGGGAGAACTAATTAGAAGAGGAGAAGAGGTCTTGGAGAAGAAAAAGATGACTTGGGTGAGAGCCCCAAGTGGGGTGACAAGGTGAGTGAGAAAGAGAGAGAGTGAGAGATTTTTTCTTTTGTTTTCACTTTGTTCTTGGAGAGGATTGTAAGGAGAATGCTTATGCTGTACAAGAAGAGTTTGATTTCCAACAAAGATAAGTATTTTCATTGTATTTTGATTTGAATCTAGTACTTTATTTGCTTGGTTTTAAAGCCTTGTTTAATGAAAAGTTCTTTTTGTTTTGTCCATGTGTACTGAGTAGTTTACTTTGCTCTTCCCTCTTACAATGAATTAGGATGAATATGTAGGATATAGAAATGTGTAGAGTAATAATATATTGTGATAATTTTACTTTGTTCTTAATTTACATGTAAATTTGATTAACTTACATGTTAAAATGTATTGTGAGAACATGTAAGAACCGGTATGGTATTGTCTCAGTCAACAATTGGTAAGGGTCACATGAGATTGTATGGATGAGAATGTAATTCATATTATTGAGTGCAAATAAATAAAGAAATAAACTTTGATGGGTATAGAATTAGAGAACTTTATAGTGATAGGTTAAAGCCCCCAAACTTGGTTTATTATTTTATGTTTTGATGAGAGATGTTAGCCTCCAGGTGGAGGGATAAGAGGGAACTCTAGACTGAGAGCTAGTATTTTCTCTGCCTAGCCCGTCTTCAGAACTATTCAAACTTTAGTTTAACCAATGTTCTTTATTGCATCTCAAGTAAGGGTAAAGAATATAATTGCTCCTATTTGTCACAATATATCTTGTCGGCATTTTTTTAGGTTAAGTGTTGTATTTTTGAAAGGAGGTCGCCCATAGAAGTTGTCGGCGAATTTTTAATTTAATTTAAATATATAATTTGAAAAGTAGTATTTGATTTTGAAAATAATTTTGGATTTGAAAATTTTAAGATATTAAATCAAACTGATCTCACATCTCAAATAGTTTATATAAATGAGCGCCACATCACAAGCCGTGTATCCATCCTGAAGAATAGACACACTACTTGATGATGGGGCTCGATTAAATAAACTAGAAGATTTGTGACATCTGTTTGGTCTGCGAACCAATTTTATAGGCTGACAAGTTCCCCTGCTTAATATGAAAGCATCAAACAGGGTTTATAATACCTGGGTTCTTAAAATTCCCTATAAGGGCAAGCCCCTATAGTTAATAACATCTTAAATGACGGGAATCACTTAAGAAAACTCTCGATAATAATCAGTAATTCTGCTCTCAAGAATTTTAAAGTTTAAGTTTTCAAGGGATTGAATTTTAGAATTTCGATAGGGAATGGATCAAGTTTGGAACATTTTGTTTTGGGAATTCAAAGGAAGAAAGGAAGGAGAAATTACGGATTCGAAGTGAACTTCGGTAATTTCCAGCTATCCTATTGTTTGGCTTGAATTTAGGAAAGTCCTAATATTTATTTAATGTTTTGATCTTGCCGATTTTAAGTAATTAGGACTTATATTCGTATGACACGATCATACAAATAGCCTCGAAGATGTGAGGGTTTATGTCGTATCGGACAACTACCTCGGAATCCTAAGACTGGTTAGGGCTTAATTTGCAATGCAAATGCCTAACAAAAAGATTGGGGATTTATGTTGTACTAAGCAAACTACCTCGAAATCCTATGGCTTGGTTATTTAATTCTAAGAAAGTTTTGCTGAAGTAGACTCAGGTTTTACTGATGACGATGGCCGTGCTGCCCACTGTCGGCATTATTTTTTAGGTTGTGTGTTTTATTTTGAAAAGGGGGTTGCCTAACAGAAATTGTCGGCGAATTTTATATTTTATATTTAATTTAAATATATATATATATATATAATTTAGAAAGTAGCATTTAATTTCGAAAATAATTTTAAGTTTGAAAATCTTAAGATATGAAGTCAAACTGATCTCACATCCTGAATAGTTTACATAAACGAGCACCGCACCACAAACCATGTATCTACCCGGAAGAATAGACACCTTTGCTTGGTAATGGGGCTCGATTAAATAAACTAGAAAGGTTTGTGACATCCGTTTGGTCTGCGAACCAATTTTATAAGCCGACAAGTTCCCCTGCTTAATATAAATGAATTAAGAAGGGTTTATATTATCTGGGTTCTTAAAGTTCCCTATAAAGGCAAGCCCCTATAGTTAATTACATTTTAAATGATGGGAATCATTTAAGAAAACTCTCGATAATGATCAGTGGCTCAAGAATTTCAAAGTTTGAGGATTTCAAAGGATTGGATTTTTGAAATTTCAAAAGGGATTAGATCAAGTTTGGAACAGTTTGTTTCAAGAATCCAAGGAAGAGAAGTAGGAGAAGCTGTGGATCCAAGAAGAATCTTGGCAACTTCCCAAACTATCCTATTGTTTATCTTCAATTTGGGAGTTTATTTAATGTTTCAATCCTGCCGATTTTATTTAATTAGGACTTATATTTGTATGACATGATCATACAAATAGCCTTGAAGATATGAGGGTTTATGTCGTACCGAACGACTACCTCAAAGTCCTAAGACCGGTTAGAGCTTAATTTACATGACATGATCATGCAAATGCCTAACGAAGAGGTTGAGGATTTATGTTGTACTAAGCAAACTACCTCGAAATCCTATGGCTTGGTTATTTAATTCTAAGGAAAGTTTTGCTAAAGTAGATCCG
The DNA here is from genome assembly GCA_022702705.1 of Papilionanthe hookeriana x Papilionanthe teres. Classification (NCBI taxonomy): domain Eukaryota; kingdom Viridiplantae; phylum Streptophyta; class Magnoliopsida; order Asparagales; family Orchidaceae; genus Papilionanthe; species Papilionanthe hookeriana x Papilionanthe teres. The sequence continues at coordinate 13,269,501 of CM040425.1, read as the reverse complement.
AGTTTTCGTCGATGACGATGGTCGTCTTTGCCCACCATGCTCCGAGCTCCTTATTGTTGCGAGAGGTTTAGTTTTAGAAGTCATAAATCAAAGGATGAGAGAAGTGTTTTGGTTTAGAGAAAATCTTAAAATTCAAGTGTTTTTAATATTTTAATTAAAACAAATCTTAAAGTTGTTTAAACAGAACCGATTAAGATCTCGCGGTCCCGTCATACCGAGCACCGATTATTTTCATTGAATTCACTTAGTCCAGATGAATTTGCTAAACTCAACTGAATGAGTTCCACACTTTCATTTAGACCGTGGGAAATCCCGTTAGTAGCACGTGGGTTACATCATCCGAGGTATTCCCGATCAATCAACAAGACGTTTTAATTTTAGTTGTAATTATAGTTTTATTTTTGTTGGTGAGGATTAGGGAAAAGTGACACTGGGGATCAACTGCTCTAAGTATGGAGTAGGGTTTGGAACAATTTTGGCAGAGTTTCGGCAAGGTTTGTGCAATTTTCCCCCATGGCCGTGAGGGGGTCGGGTTAAAATAGAGGTGGCTGGAGAGCCTCACAGGGATGGCCAAGGGTTGGGATCGAGCCGCTGCGGGCATGGGAAGAACGACCATGGTGGCCATTGGGCATGGGGCGGCTCGGCAAGGTGGAATTCCAAAGTTTGGCTCCTCCCAAGGTCTCGGCCATGCTGTTTTCCGGTGACCCAGGCGGCTGGCCGGCAGGCATGGGTCACCCTCAGGTCTAGGTGGGTCAGGGCTGGAGGTTTGAGCAGTCAATTGGCAAATGCCATGTGTAAAAGGCTTGGATTAGAATGGAATGGGAAAGGGCTCATTTTGGCTCAAATTGGTCAACCCATCCCTTTGGGCTAGGTGCACCACCCAAGGCTTGGTTTAGGCTGAAGAGAAAGTCACTTGGATCAGCTTGATTAGTGGGGTTAAGTCACAATCCAAGTATAATTAAGCTTAAGCATGGTTTAGTGGAGTCATGGAAGTGGCTAATCACTCTTAAGAGAATATGGAAAGGGCCCCCTCCTCTTGCCATCTTGGGTATGGTGAGGTGGAAAGTAGATTCCATGGCTCTCATGGCTTCCATGTTGCTCATGCATGGCTTCATGGCTCATCTTTGGCTTGGGAAAAGTCAAGTCAATTTCATGGTAATGGATATAAGAAAATTTTGGTATTTTGATGGGAATTGGCACATGGCTTGATTTGGAATCATTTGATGGTTGATTTGAACTTAGGGATGATTTTAATTAAGGGTATGATGAGAAGAACTTGTCATATGGGCTTTAACATAAAATTTGGGGTTTTAGGAAGGTTTAAGAAAGTGGGCTTTTGGTTTAAAAATAAATTTATGGATGGGAATTTTGTGAAGTATTGGGCCAAACAAATGTTGGGTTTAGCTCATGGATGTGTCATGAGTGACTTGAAGCAAATTGGGAGTGATTTGGGTTTGAATTGGGTTGAATTTGAGCTTCTTTGGTGAATGGGCCAATATAGGTCAAATTGGGCTAACTTGGGCCAATGTTGGGCTAGGGTTGAAATTGATGTAAAATAAATGTTGGGAAATGTTTATGGGAGTGTTTCAAAGAGGTTTTGGCTTTGGTTGGGTTTTGATTTTGGGATTTAGGCTTATTTAGGTTAGGTTTGGGTTTAGGTCAAAATTGGGCCTTTTAGCTTTGGGTTGAATTTGAGTGGGGTTTGGGTCTAAATTTTGGGCAAATAATGTTAGGGTTTTGCTTGTGGGAATGTTAAGGAAGGTTTAGAAAAGATTTGGGGTTAATTGGAGTTGAATTGGGTGAGTTTGGGTTAGGTTTGGGTCATGGGTCCAAATTGGGCTTTAAGGCCAAAAGTGAAATTGGATCCAAATGTCAATCCAATTGGACTTGGATTTGGTCTAGATTTGTGTTGGGAATGTTGAATTGAAGTTTACAATTGAATTGGACCAGAATTTGGGTCAATTGGGTAGGTTTGGATTGACATTGGGTTCACTTTGGGTTAAAATGGGTCAAATTGGGGGTTTTAACAAAGGTAGGGTAAATTGAAAAAATTGGCCCATGGTGTAGTTGAACAAAATAAATTTGGAAATATTTGGGATTTTTTGAAATTTTCTGGGAATTTTCTGAATTTTTGGAATTTTGGGTCAAGAGGGGTATTTTGGGTATTTGGAGGGTATTGGGAGGTTTTTTTTTGAATTTTTGGTATTTTTGGCTATGAATGATCAATTTGAGTAATGTGGAAATGTTTGGGATTTGTTTTAAGTAATTTTGGGTGATTTGGGATTTTTTGAAAAAATTGGGTAATTTCAAGGGTTTTGGGTAGGCTAAGCGGGTGTAGGGTCCCGGGGGTCAAAAATTGAAAATTTGAAAAATTGAAGATTGGGTGAATGTAAGTGGAATGAAATCACTTTGGTTGAACCATGAAGCCATATCAAGCCCACATGAGCCATGAAGGGACTCATTTGAGGCATCCACCATGTTGTTCCTAACCCTCTTAGCTAAGGGCTTAGGGGTTAAGGACCATCCATGTGGATCACTTTCATGAGTCAGGAGATCAAGTTGGGTATAGGTGTGTTTTTAGGAGGTGTGTGAAAGTGTAGTGTGTAGGTGTAGTGTGTAGGTGTAGTGTATGTGTAGGTCAGCCCCTTTACCAGACCAGGCCACCCAGGGCAGTCCTAAGGCCAAAGAGTCCTATAAGAACTCATCCTTTAAACTTCCACATTTGATCTCAACCCTCTAGGTGATTAGGGGTCTACGGTCAAGTTTGTGGAGTTTGCGAGGAGTTAAGAAGTGGTTTGAATTTCTAAGTGGTGGGTCCCAATTCTAATCCTCTAAGATAGTCGAAAGGAAAAGCCTAAGGCTAGATCCTGAAGTACTAAAAGAAGAAGAGAAGACCTCATCGAAAATGAGGTCAACAAATGGACCCCGATAGGTGTGGTGGGGTGACGGAGCACACCGCCCGTATTGGCGTTGACCGAAGAGATCAACAAAACCAACACGGATGTCCAAGTGACAAACTTGGGACGAGTGGGAGAGTTTCCGCCTGGGGAGTGTCGGGTATGTCTGCGAGACCGGAGATTCTCGAACTCTCGTGCTGGGAAAGGGAAAGGAGGTGAATCCCAAATCACATGACCTGGGGGAATTTCAATTTAGATTTTATTTTGTTTTAGTTTAGGTTTTGATGTGTGAGCTTAGATCTTAGCTTGGAGTTTTAATTTAAATTGAGGTTTTGTCAAAATTAATTTGAAGGGATTTGAACTTGAAATGAAAATTAGAATTTTGTGGTTTTAGATGTAACATCTTCAACCTCAAAAGAAAATTGAATTGATTGGATTGAATCATTACAATGAGGAGTGATCTCAGAGCAATGCGGTATTGGATGTAAAATCCTTAACCTTAAGAGTTCGATTTTGATGTATTTCATTGCGATAGGGAAAGAATCCTAAAGCGATGCGATCTCGGATGTAAAATCCTTAACCTCGAGAATTTTATTTTGATGTATTTCATTGCTATAGGGAAAGAATCCTAAAGCGATGCGAGTCTCGGATGTAAAATCCTCGACCCCGAGAATTTGAATTTGATGTATTTCATTGCGATAGGGAAAGAATCCTAAAGCGATGCGGTCTCGGATGTAAAATCCTCGACCCCAAGAATTTGAATTTGATGTCGATGTATTTCATTGAAATAGGGAAAGAATCCTAAAGCAATGCAGTCTCGGATGTAAAATTCTCGACCCCAAAAGTTTGAATTTTGATGTATTTCATTGCGATAGGGAAAGAATCCTAAAGCAATGTAGTCTCGGATGTAAAATCCTCGACCCCAAAAGTTTTGAATTTGATGTATTTCATTGTGATAGGGAAAGAATCCTAAAGCAATGCAGTCTCGGATGTAAAATCCTCAACCCCAAAAGTTTTGAATTTGATGTTTTTCATTGCGATAGGGAAAGGATCCTAAAGCATTGCAGTCTCGGATGTAAAATCCTCAACCCCAAAAGTTTTGAATTTGATGTATTTCATTGCGATAGGGAAAGAATCCTAAAGCAATGCAGTCTCGGATGTAAAATCCTCAACCCCAAGAATTTGAATTTGATGCTGATGTATTTCATTGCGATAGGGAAAGAATCCTAAAGCAATGCAGTCTCGGATGTAAAATCCTCGACCCCAAAAGTTTGAATTTTGATGTATTTCATTGCGATAGGGAAAGAATCCTAAAGCAATGTAGTCTCGGATGTAAAATCCTCAACCCCAAAAGTTTTGAATTTGATGTATTTCATTGTGCTAGGGAAAGAATCCTAAAGCAATGCAGTCTCGGATGTAAAATCCTCAACCCCAAAAGTTTTGAATTTGATGTTTTTCATTGCGATAGGGAAAGGATCCTAAAGCAATGCAGTCTCGGATGTAAAATCCTTAACCCCAAAAGTTTTGAATTTGATGTATTTCATTGCGATAGGGAAAGGATCCTAAAGCAATGCTGTCTCGGATGTAAAATCCTTAACCCCAAAAGTTTGAATTTGATGTATTTCATTGCGATAGGGAAAGGATCCTAAAGCAATGCAGTCTCGGATGTAAAATCCTTAACCCCAAAAGTTTTGAATTTGATGTATTTCATTGCGATAGGGAAAGAATCCTAAAGCAATGCAGTCTCGGATGTAAAATCCTCAACCCCAAAAGTTTTGAATTTAATGTATTTCATTGCGATAGGGAAAGGATCCTAAAGCAATGCGATCTCGGATGTAAAATCCTTAACCCCAAAAGTTTGAATTTGATGTATTTCATTGCGATAGGGAAAGGATCCTAAAGCAATGCTGTCTCGGATGTAAAATCCTTAACCCCAAAAGTTTTGAATTTGATGTATTTCATTGCGATAGGGAAAGGTAGTCTCGGATGTAAAATCCTCAACCCCAAAAGTTTGAATTTGATGTATAATTGATTTTGCCAAGATTTGCAGTGTGGGATTTTGGTGTTTCGAGAATTTCATGAAATTTGTAAGAGATTTTGTGGAAAGAAACAAATTAGGAGGGAATATGTATATGCTACATATCCCATTCAAAAGAGTTGATCAAAAGTCGCTGGTTTGGGTTGGATACAATTCCTCCCCATCAAATTCGATCTGTGTCAATGGAATCAACCGCTTCCATCCCAGACAAGGAAGAGAGTAGAACGGATTGGATTTCAGATTTGGAAGATTGAGTTTGAATATGATTGAGATTTGATTTGAGATCTGGAAGGTTGAATTTGAATTTGATTGAGATTTGATTTGAAATCTGGAAGATCGAATTTGAATTTGATTGAGATTTGATTTGAAATCTGGAAGATCGAATTTGAAATTGATTTAAAATTTACGGTCATTTTGTTTGTCCTTTAACGATTCAAATTTATTTCATCGTTTATTTAATGTTCATGTGAATTTGGTGTTCATCATTCTTAGATTTTTAAAGGAAGTTTTCTTTTATTCTTTTTTTTTTCTTTTCTGTTCTTTGTTCGAAGTTCATTTAACTTTAATGGCATTTCTCAGTCAACTTGCACAAAAGAGGTGAAGGCCAAAAATGTGACACGGTCACTTTCATTCCAATCATGTTGAAGATACATCATACGACTCGATCTGGAATACATCTCATACAATCCATATAGACTCGAAACGGACTATGTATGATCTTTGTCGATCCATCCAAAAAGGTATCCGTCGAAAATCCATGTACGAATAGTGAGGTACATGGTCGATAACATCACCTTCCAAGCCATCCTTGGCAAGGATGCCGTATGGATGTACGTTGGAGGTGTGATATTTTCCATGTAACTCACACCTCGTAAGGCCGGAGGCTCTCTAGCTCCGGGTCTGGCTGGAAGTGGTAAGGTGTCTTCCTGTCGTCCATTCTTCTGAAAGTGACTGTGATCCGCTTCATTGGTACTCCAAGTATGCAATGTTTAGCGACATCTGCTCCGTTTCCCTTTAGTATCATGACGGAACCTACCGGTAATGGTATCTTTACTGGCCCTCGGAACTCACTCGGGCTCGTTATCCGGAGGTCGGATCCGAACATGATATTGCACTCGTTCGGAAAAGAAACCTTGCGGAAAGGTCGACAAAGTCATGGTGATCTATGTGCGGGGGTATGCGGTCACCCTTCTTGTAAATGTTAATAATGCGAGTTTGTTGGGTATGCGATCTGCTGGCGGTACCCTCCATGTTATCATTCTCTTTACCATCCTTTTGATGACTAATGGCATTGGATCCACTTGGCTATGACGGAGTATCCCCGGTGGGTTTCCCTTCTTGTCTTCGCGAAGTTGTAGCGAGCATCCACATTGTATGGTAATTCTACCTTTCCACGGCATCCATCTCCGGGGTTCGAGTAAGTGTTTTCTCTTAGGCGGCCCGCTCGGCCCATTCTTTTCAAATCCGGATGCGGTGGCACGATTTGTTGTTGCTCGTATTACGAGAATACGTACGTATGTAGCTCGAGGCCTTCGAGTATATTGATCCTCCCGCCTACGATTCTCTCGAAGTATTCGAAAGTTTTCTTTTCAACATTCCGCATTCTTTCCGGCTCGTATTCGGAATAATGCCGCAAATGGCTGGGCACAGTGACGTATTGTGGGATATACGGCTCAATCCCTTCACGTTCTCCTGCATACCTCGGCTCCTCGGGGATGATGTTCGTCGGGACATCCTCCGGGGTTGCTTCTGCAACAAGGTTATGCATTACTGGTGGTTCTATCTTGTGGCGTGGTAGCCTTCTTTCTTCTGATCTTCTTGAGATTTCCCTGGTCTCTCCTGTTATCCTAGGAGCTGGCCTCCTTCCTTCAAGTACACGGTGAGCTGGCATCCTTGAAGTGTATGTGCGCGTGTAGCAACGACCTCGTCGCGCTGGTCCGTGGCTAATTTAGTTAACATCTTGCGGATACGGCGATTTTTATTTCTTCGTCGAGTTCTTGTGAGAGTAGCTCTTCGTATTTCTACGAGTTTACGTAGGAGTGGCGGCGAGCGAGCACTGCCCTCTGTTGTAGCGAATACAGACTTGATTTTCTTGTCTTCTTCAGTGTTTGTTTTCCTTTTCTTGCTCCTTGATTGGTGGCTTGGGCCACTCACTTTCATTATCGTCGTCACGGCGAGTTCCTCTCGGTCAGCTGGGACCCGAGTCACTTTCCTCGTATTGCGGAGCTCGTCGGTGCGAAGTCGAGTCGATCTCGATTATCGCTCCATCTTTCACCCTCTTTTCGTCGAGTGCGAGGCTTATGCCATTTCTAAAGTTCGGGGCCAACCGCCCGTTCGACATTTCCCTGCGAAAAGACAAGGAAAAGGATCAGGGGTTGTACTAAGAACAAGAACATTAAGAAAATGTTTATTAAAGACAATTTTTTTATTCCTTTTATATTTTTAAATTCAACAGGAATGAAGTGGAATAAGATCGGGAAAGAGATTCTGATATGGAAGAGAAAACAAGGACAACTTTATTATCATGATTTTATTTATTATATATATATATATTTTTAGCACATTTTTATTATTTTTTGGTTCGGACCCGATCATAAGTGCTTACTTCGCCAGTGCTTCTAGGGATGAAGAATTCATTCCTTCGAAACATCGAGAGTAGCGTAATACTTTTTCGAGTATCGTCCATTGATCGGAAGCATATGTCTTTCTCCTTGGCAATTCACAAGCTAGTAGGAGCCTCCTGAGTAGACTGCCTCAACCATAAACGGCCCTTCCCAAGTGGGTTCAAATTTTCCTCCTATCTTGCGGTGTGCGAGGATAGGTCTCTTGAAGCGAGAACTAAGTCACCAACTTTGAAAGTTCTTGGGCGGACCAATTTGTCATGGGCTTGAATCATCTTAGCTTGGTATAGTTCTAAATTCATGTTGCGTTGCTGAGTCTTTTCCCTTCCATGCTTTCCAATTCTTCTAGATCGTAATTTGGCATTCTCTTCGTCGTGATTTTGTTTACAATTGCAATTACGAGTGAAGGAAGGGCTGGACCTCTAAGGGTAACACGGCCTCAGACCCATACACTAGAGCGTAAGGTGTAGCTTGAGTAGGAGTTCTGAAGGTTGTCCGGTAGGCCCATAAGGCTTCTAATAACTTCCCATGCCAATTTCTCTTATTATCGTCCAAGGTTTTCTTTAAGATTTGAACGAGAGTTTTATTAAAAGCCTCAGCCAGGCCGTTTTCTCTTGGGTAGTAAAATGTTGAATATCGCCAGTCGATTCCGTATCTCCTGACAAAATTGTTGATTTGTGTGCTTCGAATGCCGACCATTATCCGAGATGATCTGCGCGGCACTCCAAAACGGTAGACAACTTGGTTCTTGAAAAGCGTAGCACGTTGTGTGCTTTCACTTCTACGAGTGGAGCCGCCTCTGCCCACTTGAAAAAGTAATGCATGGCTGCAAGAATGAAGCGATGTCCTTTTGAAGATGGTGGTTCTATTGGACCCACTATGTCAGTGCCCCAACATTCGAATGGCCACGACGCAGTTGTCGGATGTAACACATTTGGAGATTGGTGTAGAACCACTCCGTGCACTTGGCATTGATGACATCTCTTGGCAATTTTCATGCAGTCGGTCATCATCGAGGGCCAGTAGTACCCTAGTCTTTTAATTTTCATTTTCATCTTCGGACCCGGTCAGTGAGCGCCACAGAGTCCTGAATGCACCTCTTTAACAATTTCACGGGCCTCGGACCCGCTTAGGCATCTTAGCCGCATTTGATCGAAAGACCTTACGTATAACGTGTTGTTTATTAATGCGTAGGACTGAGTTCTTTTCTTGATACGATGGTCTAACGACTATCGTCTTGTAGTTTTCTGTTTGCGGGTAGTCATTAATGGTTGTCGCTAATCTTCTGTGTTTTTCGCATCCTTCTTCATGTCGATCCTATTTCTTTTTACGATTTGTGTATTGTGTCATGCATGTTGGTATGATAGGACTTGACGTCCGTGAATTGACACTTCCACTGACTCATCTTGCAAGCATGCAAATTCTTTTGCGAGGCGAGCTAACGCATCTGCTAAAGCATTTTTTTTCTGGGAATTTTGTAGACTGTCACATTTGGAATCTGTTCCAACAGCTGTATGGCATACTGGAAGTATTGCTCGAGTCTTGGCTTTAAAATTCTGTCTTGTCACGGCGATCTGTTGAATGATTAAGCGTGAATCCCGTAGATGTTGATGTCTGTTATCCCGATTTGAATAGCTAATTCCAGTCCTGTTATGAGGGCTTCGTATTCTGCTTCGTTGTTTGTACATGACTCTGTCAAGTGGTAGGAGTATCTTAACATTCCCCGCTCCGGTGTTATAAAGATTAATCCGATCCCTGCCTTATCGGGCACTATCACTTGCGATTCTTCGTCTTTGTGTGCTGAAGATGCTCCGTCGAAATATAATTCCCAACGTCGATCATCGGGGTCTTCTAAATTCATTATTTGTTCATCTGGCAAATCGTCATTGAGAGGAGATTCTGCCGGCAAAGGGTGTGCTGCGAGGAAGTCTGCTAGGACTTGTCCCTTTACGGCACGAAGAGGCACGAAAGTTATATCGAATTTCAATAATATCATTGACCATCTGGCAAGTACTGCGGAAAGCGTTGGACGAGTCATCGAGTATTGCAATGGATTAAATTTCGAGATCGGGTTGACCTTATGAGAAAGCATGTAGTGCACGAGCTTTTGAGCGGCGAAGATCGAGGCCAAACAATGCTTTTCGATTGCGGGATACCTTATTTCCGTCGGAAGTAAACGACGGCTTAGGTAGTAAAGAGCATTTTCTTTACCCTCATCATTGACACAGGCTAACGGGGCTCCGAGAGAGTCGTTTAAAGCCGTGGTATAAAGTATCGACGGTCTACACGAGGCCAGGGCTGCTAAGACGAGGAGGTGTCATTAAATATTGTTTAATGTCCTCGAAGGCCTTCGACATTTCTCTTCCCAAATAAATTTGGCGTCCTTTTTAACTAATGCGAGAAAGGTGACACCTACCGACAAGTTTGAGATAAAGCGTCGAAGATATGCCGGCTTCCCTTGAAAAGATCGTAGTTGTTTTAAGGTTTTGGGAGGCGGCATTTCTAAGATAGCTTTAATCTTTTCCGGGTCGATTTCAATTCCACGATGTCGGACAATGAATCCAAGAATTTCCGGAGGTATCGTTGAAGGCTCATTTTAAGGGATTCATCTTAAGGTTAAATTGTCTTAATCGTTCGAAAACAATTCTCGAATCATACGGGTGGTTTTCCTTTACTTTGCTTTTGATGACCACATCGTCCACGTAGCATTCGACTTGATTGTGGATGAGATCATCAAAAATTCTTGTCATCGCTCTACGGTATGTTGCTCCTGCGTTCTTCGGTCAAATGGCATCAACTGTGTAGCAATATACTCCGATCGGCGTTACGAATGCTGTAAGTTTTTCATCTTCTGGAGCCATTTTTATCCGGTTGTATCCCGAAGATCCATCCATGAATGAGAATATTTCATGTGCCGAAGCGATGTCGATCATTAGTTGCGGGATCGGTAGAGGGAATTCATCTTTCGGACATGCCTTGTTTAAATCTACGAAGTCCACACAAATTCTAATGCGACCATTCTTCTTTACGGTCGGCACCACATTGGCTAACCAAGTCGGGTATTGCTCTTCACGGACAAATTTAGCGTCTATTAGCTTTTTAACTTCGGTTATGACTTGTTGTTCGATTTCCAGACGCATTCTTACGGGACCTTGTCCGGCGGGACGAAGCGGGATCCACACCTAGCTTATGGACTGCGACCTGCGGAGCTAATCACGGCATCTCATCTTAGCTCCAAGCAAAACGGTCTTTAAATTCCATTAATAACTTGATTATTTCTTTGGAGTCTTCCTTATTGAGTAAGGAGCTAACAAAGGTAGGTCTAGGCTCTTCGCTAGTACCTAATTTAACTTCTGTTAACTCATCTATTGTAGATTTAATCTCTTCTTCGAATTCTGGTGGAGCGTCTCCAATTTGTAAATCTTCAAGTTGTTCTGTAGCTTCCATGAAGTTTTCATTAGACTCGCAAGTGACAACCAAGCAAAATTCAGTATCGTCAACTGATCCTATTGTGCCGAATCCGAGACCATGCTTTGAATTGGGTGGACGACCGGAGTTATTCCATAATTTTTCAAAATGTTGTGATTGACCTTTTGTCCATTGTCGAGGTAAGAAACCACGTTGAATTAAATTTTGAACACGGGAGAGTACCACTCAAAAGGTAATTCCATTAATTCGATGAAGTGACATCTTCGAATTGTACATTATTTTCGATTTTGGAGGAAGAAGTACCACGGTAGAATTTGATTGGCTTTGCACCGCCGCTACGTACCTCTTTGACCACCATACCCTCGATCTTATTAGAATGGATCGGGGTTAGGGTCATAGTATGTACATAGTGGTTAATCTTCTCGTACATCTATTTATATTCTTCATTCTTCTCATCTTCGAGAGAGATCTTGAATTGTGGCTTCTTCCGACTTATTGTCGCTGCTTCTTGCTTGATTTCTTTTTCTTCTTCAGAACTATCTTCCCAATCAACATTGATGGCTGGTTTCTTCTGTCCAACTGTCCTAACGTCTCTACCACGACCTCGTCCCCGGCCTCGTCCTCGGATGCGAGTTGTGGAGAAACCTTCACCATCTCGCCGTAAGGGAGTGGTGAGTGACTGTTGGACTAGAACTTCAGGTTCTTCGTTCTCCCGAACTTTCTTTGCTTCATTCGTTATGGTATCTCTGGAGAAGATTGTTTTCTTCGGAGGTGCATAATAAGCGGCATCTTCATGGATTCTAATTTCATGTACGGAGAATGGTTGTAATTCACCTTTGATGCACTGTTCCCCTCCATCGTAGTATTTGATGCACTGATGTAGAGATGATGGTACCATCCGGTTTTCATGTATCCATGGTCGGCTCGAGTAGAGCGTTGAACGACATTTCTGAATCGATTATGTGAAATTTTGCGGTTGTCTTTGCTAAGTCACCGGTCTTCATTAGCAGTGTTATTGATCCGAGGGATCTTTCTCCTTTCTGGCTGAATCCTCTTAATAACATTTTGTCGGCTTCAAGCTCGCGAGCATCAATTTCCAAGTATGCTAGCGTTCGAAGACTCATTATATTGATTGATTCTCCTGGATCCACCAATACTCTGGAGAGTGTAAACTTCCCAATTGTAACTTAAATGTACAACGGTTGGTTGTGATCTGCTGTCCCAAGTAGTAGGTCATTGTCCGTGAAGGTGACACCTCGCTGTTCCTTTAACGAGCAAACCTCATCTAAGGAATCTCTGGCCATTTGAGCCAAGCAAATTTCTAGGTCAAGTAAGGCCTTGATCAGAGCTTCTCTCATCTCCTTTGATAAGATGATAGCGTCGTAGATGCTCAGTTTGGCCGGTAGTTTCCTAAGATGGGCTAGCACATTGTAGTCCACTTTATTTCCATGTGTCTCGATTTCTTCTCGAATGGGTATTTCTTCTGCCGGGGTTGGTTCTTCTTGAATAGGCACCTGCTTTCCTTTGTCTTTTGTACCCATTCTCGGAGGTAGAACTCTTCCACTTCTTAAGTTAACTTCTGTAATTTCTTCTGACTCTAGTATTGAGTTTGCTGGTGTTTCCTCCTGAATCAGAATGATAGGTTCTTCTTGATTAGCTTCAGAGTCTGAAGGCTCTAACTCTATTGTGACTGGAGCTCCTCGAAACTCGCAGATAGATTCGTTGTTTGTTGAACTCTCGTAGCCTCCTTGATGGATGTCTTCTTTTTCATTATGATCGTCGAGATTGTGTATGATTTGAGAATTGTCATTGGTATCGAAATCGATGTCCGGATTGTCGCTAGTTACATAATCGTTAGAAACAGTCAAAACGTAGCCAACGCTATAACCCTTATCATTATAAGATCCCACCGGAGTGAGCAGATAATCATACGAGTCGGAGGTTCGAGGAATTTCTCCCCCGAATCCGAAACAACTATCCTAGGATAAGCGGCCCCTAGCCTAGCCTTAGGAGCCTCGGTCTTCTCTTCTTCATCAATTTTCTTCTTCTCTTCAATCGTCTCCTGTTGAGGTGGTTCTTCTATTGCAAGTGATAGTGCTGAATTGACAGGTTTCGAACTCTGAATTGAGGCTCGCACTGAAGCGGTTTGGATGTGATCCAAAATCATTTTCAAAGACCTTGTCCAAGCTGTAGTCCATCCATCGTCAGTCGCATAGGGATCTATCGGAACAATGAGATCAGTCGAGACAACATTGACGGAACCTCTTTTCTGGGGTTCCTTCATGTACTCCTTCGGGATTGTTATATTTCCTTTCCGAAGATTATCGTTGAGCCAACTTTTGAAGGTGATACAATCTTCTATCTTGTGTCCAAGCATTCGGTGGTAAGGGCAAAAGTTGGGATCACCTTTCTTGTTGACTTCTTCTGGTCTCTTAGGTTCTGGTAGTTGGAAATCTGGAGTCTTCATCAGACTGCGGAACATTTTTGGCACTGCCTCATTCTTGAATGGATACTCCCTGCTCAGAAGGTCCCTTAATGTACGCTGCGGACGAGGCGGTTGTTCATACTGTGGAGATGACTGATAGCTGGGTCGGGGTTGTTGATAATTCGTTTGAGGTTCTTTGCGGCCGCTCGGATGATATTTGTATCGGTTGCTTTCCTTTGTCGACTGCTGCAACGATCCCGGACTTCTTTTCAAAAGTCTTCACAGGCTTTTGCTTGTCTATCTTATCGGCGAAACTTAATTGCTTCGCCTCCTCTTGCAAGCTTCCGGCCTTGCTTTACAACTTCTCAAAAGTCTTAATAGTAAATCCCTTGAGGAGAAGTGCTATCGGGCCGTGAATGCTCTTAAGTAAGATGCCGACTGCATGTTGTTCTTGTAGTTGTGGCTCACACTTCATACTTAGGTTCCTCCATCGAAGTATGTAATCCACCAAAGTTTCATTCGACTTCTGCTTCTCTACCACTAAATCACCTATAGTGATGTGGTCCTGAGCTTCGGCAAATCGCTTGATGAAGAGGTTCTCTAGTTCTGAGAATGTCTTCACCGAACCATTCGGTAATTCTGCATACCAATCAAAGGAGATCCACGACGAGTCAGCGACAAATTGACGGAAGAGTAATGCATCCCTTCCGTCGGCATTGCAACAAGCGGCACGAAAGTGTGCAACATCGTTGTCGGGGGTTCCCGGTTCCATCAAAGGTCTTGAACAGAGGTGGTACGAAGCCTTTTGGATATTGGACAGCGTCGAATTCTTCAGGGTAAGGTCTACCCGTTCGAATGGATGTCCCGCTCTTTGATTGTGCTAGGGCTTCTCGCACCTGCTGTTCCACCAAGCTCTTGATATCCTTTTCTGGAATCATGATTTGTGTTGTATCTTTCTTTAACTGATCATCCCCGTTGACGGATGTAATCTCCTCTCCTACGTCTACAATGTGAATGACCTCTGGGGGTGTCTCTCTTTGGGGTTGCACTTGACTCTGGAGAGTGGCTAGGGCTACAGCCATCTCTTCCATCCTCTTTGCCATTTGGGTGATTGTATCATCTTTCTCTTGAAGCTGCCTCCTCATTACTTCTGGCTCCTCTCTTTCTACAGCTGCAGGAGCACCTTGTGAAGCTGACGAAGCTTGTGTTTCGACCATGTTAATTTCTGCATACTAATCATCCATAAACTCTGATGAATCAATCTCATCTCCGAATTTCTCTTATCTTTCCTTTGCTAATCGTCGAATATCAGTCCTCAACTTCTCCATAGAATCTTCTAGCGGTCCTTTCTGCGCATCCTTGCAGTTGTCGTGTGATAGCTGTCGGGTTCCCTTCTCATGAGTCCCTTTACTGCAGTAGCACTTTCTTCGGATTCAAGTCTCTGACGAGACTTTCCTTTTCGAGCTGTTGTTTCAATCTTAATTGTCCGAGTAGTGGGACGCCATACCATTCTTCTAGCGGAGAAGGTGCTAGGACCGGATGGTATGTCGGCCAAATGCTTTGGAAGGTGGTATCCTCCCTAATGCGTAACCACGAAACAACGACGGGCGGACTAGCCTTCATCCTTTTATTTGGCTTTTACGTAACGATGGCGGGTTCTACTCGCGGCCCGAGACGAGATTTGGTCAGCACCCGCCCTATCCTTCTTAAAATCTCCGATACTGGGCACTTCTCTTTCTTTGCTTGCTTCTCAATCACAGTCTGTAGTCGGGCAAATGGTGTAATCTTAGCTCTTTTCTTTCTGCTGTCGTTGTAGTATGCGGGTCGAGGTAATGTAGAAACAATCCTACGGACATTTTCCTCGTCGAGTTGTGGCGGAAAGGGGATGGAATCTACTTCCTTCCAAAGGGGTGTATCTTCGAGCAATGGTATGTATTCAGGTAGTGGTGTGTACTCAGGGATTTCTTCTAAGAAAGCGACTTCGGCAGCTCTGGCCTTCCTGGCAATCTTCCTACTTCTGTTCCTTCTTTGAGTCCGTGTTAGTGATGGAATTCTCGAGCTGGACCCGATTTCAAAAACGAAGGTCTCGTAGGAAGGTCCGTACCCTCCACGGTAACAGGTTCACCATAGTTACGGATTTCCTTCCCCTTTAATTTGGCGAAGCCGGGGTAGGTGCAGAGACAACTAGACCAGTGGGGGTAGCAACAACAGTTCTTCTATGGACAACATTACTCCTCTCAATTGGAATCTTTTGCAGGGGAGGAAACTCCTGAGTTGACCTAAGGTTGAACTCGATCAAAGGTCTCTCAGTTTCAGATACTTTGTTTATCAGCGCGAAAAGGGTAACGTCGGTGATCTTGACATTTATGTTCTCGAATCCTTGTCCAAACTGGATGATCCCATTATCGGGCAGCTCATCCTTGTAAACAGCGAAGTCCAGTCCATTGGTGAAAGAGAAAATCAGTTTTGGGGCTTCCATTTCTATAGGGTAGATTCTGATTGTCAGTCCCAAGTTATACTTCTTCTCATCAGGACGAAAAGAAAGGAATCGAAAAGAGTCCGAACACATTCTTGTTCATGTATTTATAAGAAGGAGTTATTTGTTAAAAGAGTCATTTATTAGAGGGTTTGTTTATTTAGAACGAAATGTTCAAAGGTGTAGAGAAGGTAATGAATCCGATTCAGAGTTGGAAAGGAAAAGAAAGTCTTATGCAAGACTTCTCGACTCGAAGGATCACTCCTAAACTAACACCTATTGGGGGTCCACCCCACCTCGAAATGAGGTAAAAGGATCTCGGAACCTCTCCGTTTAGGGGTGTCTAAACGGTGGCTCCTAAATCCGAGAGAATGCTGGCTATACTTGTTCAAGGTAGAAATGAACATAGTATTCCAACGGAAAGAATGGTAGTTTGATCCACTAGGAACATGGATACACTACCGATTTTTGAAAGCAGAATTGTCTGATTAAAATAGAGAGAGGAATTGTCCCCAGCGGAGTCACCATAAATTGTCTGCATTATTTTTTAGGTTGTGTGTTTTATTTTGAAAAGGGGGTCGCCTAACAGAAATTGTCGGCTAATTTTATATTTTAAATTTAATTTAAATATATTTATATATAATTTAGAAAGTAGCATTTGATTTTGAAAATAATTTTAAGTTTGAAAATCTTAAGATATGAAATCAAACTGATCTCACATCGCGAATAATTTACATAAACGAGCACCGCACCACAAACCATGTATCTATCCCGAAGAATAGACACACTGCTTGGTAATGGGGCTCGATTAAATAAACTAGAAAGGTTTGTGACATCCGTTTGGTCTGCGAACCAATTTTATAAGCCGACAAGTTCACCTGCTTAATATAAATGAATTAAGCAGGGTTTATATTATCTAGGTTCTTAAAGTTCCCTATAAGGGCAAGCCCCTATAGTTAATTACATCTTAAATGACGGGAATCATTTAAGAAAACTCTCGATAATGATCATTGGTTTTGCTCTCAAGAATTTCAAAGTTTGAGGATTTCAAAGGATTGGATTTTTGAAATTTCAAAAGGGATTAGATCAAGTTTGGAACAGTTTGTTTCAAGAATACAAGGAAGAGAAGTAGGAGAAGCTGAGGATCCAAGAAGAATCTTGGCAACTTCTCAAACTATCCTATTGTTTGTCTTCAATTTGGGAGTTTATTTAATGTTTCAATCCTGCCGATTTTATTTAATTAGGACTTATATTCGTATGACATGATCATACAAATAGCCTTGAAGATATGAGGGTTTATGTCGTACCGAACGACTACCTCGAGTCCTAAGACCGGTTAGAGCTTAATTTACATGACATGATCATGCAAATGCCTAACGAAGAGGTTGAGGATTTATGTTGTACTAAGCAAACTACCTCGAAATCCTATGGCTTGGTTATTTAATTCTAAGGAAAGTTTTGCTGAAGTAGATCCGAGTTTTGCTGATGACGATGGTCGTGCTGCCCACCATGCTCCGAGCTCCTTATTGTTGCAGAGGTTTAGTTTTAGAAGTCATAAATCGAAAGGATGAGAGAAGTGTTTTGGTTTAGAGAAAATCTTAAAATCCAAGTGTTTTTAATATTTTAATTAAAACAAATCTTAAAGTTGTTTTAACGAACCGATTAAGATCTCACGGTCCTGTCATCCCAACACCGTTATTTTCATTGAATTCACTTAGTCCAGATGAATTTTCTAAACTCAACTGAATGAGTTCCACACTTTCATTTAGACCGTGGGAAATCCCGTTAGCAGCACGTGGGTTACATCATCCGAGGTATACCCGATCATTCAACGAGACGTTTTAATTTTAGTTGTAATTACAGTTTTATTTTTGTTGGTGAGGATTACGGAAAATTGACACTGGGGATCAACTGCTCTAAGTATGGAGTAGGGTTTGGAATAATTTTGGCAGAGTTTCAGCAAGGTTTGTGCAACTCTCCCCCATGGCCGTGAGGGGGTCGGGTTTAAATAGAGGTGGCTAGAGAGCCTCACAGGGATGGCCAAGGGTTGGGATCGGTCTGCTCCGGGCATGGGAAGAACGGCCATGGTGGCCATCGGGCATGGGGCGGCTCGGCAAGGTGGAATTCCAAAGTTTAGCTCCTCCCAAGGTCTCGGCCATGGTGTTTTCCGGCGACCCAGGCGGCTGGCCGGCAGGCATGGGTCACCCTCAGGTCCAGGTGGGTCAGGGCTGGAGGTTTGTGCAGTCAATTGGCAAATGCCATGTGTAAAAGGCTTGGATTAGAATTGAATGGGAAAGGGCTCATTTTGGCTCAAATTTGTCAACCCATCCCTTTGGGCTAGGTGCACCACGCAAGGCTTGGTTTAGGCTGAAGAGAAAGTCACTTGGATCAGCTTGATTAGTGGGGTCAATTCACAATCCAAGTACAATTAAGCTTAAGCATGGTTTAGTGGAGTCATGGAAGTGGCTAATAACTCTTAAGAGAATATGGAAAGGGCCCCCTCCTCTTGCCATCTTAGGTATGGTGAGGTGGAAAGTAGATTCCATGGCTCTCATGGCTTCCATGTGGCTCATGCATGGCTTCATGGCTCATCTTTGGCTTGGGAAAAGTCAAGTCAATTTCATGGAAATGGATTTAAGAAAATTTTGGCATTTTGATGGGAATTGGAACATGGCTTGATTTGGAATCATTTGATGGTTGATTTGAACTTAGGGATGATTTTAATTAAGGGTATGATGAGAAGAACTTGTCATATGGCCTTTAACATAAAATTTGGGCTTTTAGGAAGGTTTAAGAAAGTGGGCTTTTGGTTTAAAAATAAATTTATGGATGGGAATTTTGTGAAGGATTGGGCCAAACAAATGTTGGGTTTAGCTCATGGATGTGTCATGAGTGACTTGAAGCAAATTGGGAGTGATTTGGGTTTGAATTGGGTTGAATTTGGGCTTCTTTGGTGAATGGGCCAATATAGGTCAAATTGGGCTAACTTGGGCCAATGTTGGGCTAGGGTTGAAATTGATGTAAAATAAATGTTGGGAAATGTTTATGGGAGTGTTTCAAAGAGGTTTTGGCTTTGGTTGGGTTTTGATTTTGGGATTTGGGCTTATTTAGGTTAGGTTTGGGTTTAGGTCAAAATTGGGCCTTTTAGCTTGGGGTTGAATTTGAGTGGGGTTTGGGTCTAAATTTTGGGCAAATCATGTTAGGGTTTTGCTCGTGGGAATGTTAAGGAAGGTTTAGAAAAGATTTGGGGTTAATTGGAGTTGAATTGGGTGAGTTTGGGTTACGTTTGGGTCATGGGTCCAAATTGGGCTTTAAGGCCAAAAGTGACATTGGATCCAAATGTCAATCAAATTGGACTTGGATTTGGTCTAGATTGGTGTTGGGAATGTTGAATTGAAGTTTAGAATTGAATTGGACCAGAATTTGGGTCAATTGGGTAGGTTTGGTTTGACATTGGGTTCACTTTGGGTTAAAATGGGTCAAATTGGGGGTTTTTGACAAAAGTAGGGTAAATTGACAAAATTGGCCCATGGTGTAGTTGAACAAAATGAAATTGGGAATAGTTGGGATTTTCTGGAATTTTCTGGGAATTTTTTGAATTTTTGGAATTTTGGGTCAAGAGAGGTATTTTGGGTATTTGGAGGGTATTGGGAGGTATTTTTGGAATTTTTGGTATTTTTGGCTATGAATGATCAATTTGAGTAATGTGGAAATGTTTGGGATTGGTTTTGAGGAATTTTGGGTGATTTGGGATTTTTTGAAAAATTTGTATAATTTCAAGGGTTTTGGGTACGCTAAGCGGGTGTAGGGTCCCGAGGGTCAAAAATTGAAATTTTGGAAAATTTAAGATTGGGTGAATGTAAGTCGAATGAAATCACTTTGGTTGAACCATGAAGCCATATCAAGCCCACATGAGCCATGAAGGGACTCATTTGAGGCATCCACCATGTTATTCCTAACCCTCTTAGCCAAGGGCTTAGGGGTTAAGGACCATCCATGTGGATCACTTTCATGAGTCAGGAGATCAAGTTGGGTATAGGTGTGTTTTTAGGAGGTGTGTGAAAGTGTAGTGTGTAGGTGTAGTGTGTGTGTAAGTCAGCCCCTTTACCAGACCAGGCCACCCAGGGCAGTCCTAAGGCCAAAGAGTCCTATAGGAACTCATCCTTTAAACTTCCACATTTGATCTCAACCCTCTAGGTGATTAGGGGTCTACAGTCAAGTTTGTGGAGTTTGCAGGGAGTTAAGAAGTGGTTTGAATTTCTAAGTCGTGGGTCCCAATTCTATTCCTCTAAGATAGTCAAAGGAAAAGCCTAAGGCTAGATCCTAAGTACTAAAAAGAAGAAGAGAAGACCTCATCAAAAATGAGGTCAACACCCACCAAGCTCCGAGCTCCTCATTGTTGTAGAGGGGTTTAGTTTTAGAAGATTGTAATCAAAAGAGAAGAGAAGAGTTTGGTTTTTGAAATATTAAAATCCAAGTGTTTTTTATGTTTTAATTAAAACAAATCTTAAAGTTGATTATAACAACACCGGTTAAGATCCCACGGTTCCATCCTTCCGGCTTCGTTATTTTTATCGGATTCACTTAGTCCAGATGAATTTGCTAAACTAAACTAAATGAGTTCCACACTTTCATTTAGACCGTGGGAAATCCCGTTATCAACACGTAGGTTACATCATCTGAGGTATTCCCGATCATCCAACAAGACGTTTTAATTTACTTGTAGTTGTAGTTTTGTTGTTTTGTTTGTGATTAAATTTTGAGTTGTTTTATATTTTGAAATGTTGTGGCGGTGAATTTTATCTTGTAATGACTTTTAATTTAGTTTTGGTTTCAGTTTTAGGGATTATCCTAAAGGTGTGGGTTTTCATGCAACAGTTGTTTATCATGCAAGAAAAGTAAGTGCATTTGCAATAAAGTAAATTGCAAGAAGGTAAATTGCAATAAAATAAAAGCGTACCTAGAGGGTCTTCCCGTCATCCCAGGCTGCACTTAAACACAATTTAGAATATTTAAGCATTTAAAGCAAGTTTTTAGGTAAAGCTAAGGGAAGGGTTATGGTTTTCTACCAAGTTCCTAATCCTATAGCTAGTCATCTCCTATGACGTCTAGATTCTTGTGTTTTGGTTTGAGGACGATTTTCTTCATCAAAGAACAATTAAGTTTAATTGTTCTTATAAACATCCTATCGTATTGAGGAAGTGCTTGAGATGAGTCTTAAACATCTTTTCAATACTTCTAGGACTGTTTTAAGTCCAAGAGAATTTAATTATACAATGAATCAATCATCCAGGAGTTCAAGTTTTGTTATCTTGCTCAGTGAACTAGAACATTTGAATATCTTATGAGTGAAGTAACACTTCACTTAACACTCTGTTTAGGAGTTATGACAAGAGCTTTTGAGGGTAAATCGATGTTCAAGTGATTTGTGATTCGACTTAATTTTAATTAATGGGTTTATGTTTGGAATAGTGTTCAAGTTGTTTTAGATTTATTTTTGAATTCTTTATGTCTTAAGTGATGTTATATTTAATTCAATTTAATTTAATTTAATTTTCATTTAATTTAATTTGGTTTAGTTTTAGTTTTAATTTAATTTTATTTATTTAATTTAATTTTAATTTTATTTTAGCTTGATTTTATTTTTTTTTATTTAATTTAATTTAATTTAATATGTTTTAATTTAATTTAATTTAATGTGATTTAATTTAATTTAATTTAATTTAATTTAATTTAAATTTAAATTTTATTTTATTTTATTTTAATTTAATTTAAATTAAATTTTAATTTGGTTTTATTTTTTTTAATTTTAATTTAAATTTAAATTTTAATTTTATTTTATATATTATTTTTTTAATTTAATTTTAATTTAATATTTTATTTTTTATGCTTTAAGGATGATTTAATTTTAATTGTTAAAGTATTAATTTAATTGAAATTTTAAAAGGATTTAATTTAGATGTTTTAATTTTAATTTAATTTAATGATTAAGTCTTTTAGCATTTTAAATTTTGAATTTGGATTAGCATTTTAATTAGGAATTAAATATTATTGAGGTGATTAATTTAGGGATTCTTAGATTAAAGAATAAATTTCTTCCTAATAATATCCCTATTTTAATAATTCCAATTTTTTTATTATTCCTCCAAGTTTAAATAATTATTTAATTAAGGTTTATTTTAATTACTTCCAAATTATTTGGTAGGTTTCTACCCTTTAATTACCTAAGTTTCAAACATCCAAAATCAACTTAGTATCAAATATTTTACCCACCCATTTAATTAAACCTAAAATTTTTAATTATAGGTTAAAATTTTAATTACCATTTTGCCCTTTAAACTTACTAATTTCATAACTCACTAAATTGAGCTTTAAATGAATTTGAATTTTTTATGTGAATTCACTCATATGTCAATCAAGACATTAGAGGAGAAAATGTGATTTTTATATAATTACTTTTGGTGGAAAATAAGAATTTTTCAAGGAAAATTTAATAACATGACCAAGGGAAAGTTTCCGTCCTTAAGAAAATTATGGAAAATTCCTAATGACTAGAGGACCACTTGGATCAATTTTGGTGATTTTTTGAATTATATTATTGTTAATATAATTATTTTGAGTTTTGGAGTATTAATTAATTTAAAAATAAAATAAAGGTTAAAAAATGAATTTTTTATTTTTTAAAAATCTCTCTGATATCAAGGAAACCAGAGAACCAATTTTTATAATTTTCTGATTTTTCTTTGATTTATTAGAATTATTTTAATGGAAATGCTAGAAAATACATTTTTTTTATTTTAAAATTACCTTAGGGTTTTAAAATTTAATATCTCATCATAGAGACTTAAGAAAAATATGGGGTTTGTTCCTAAATGATTAAAATTCAAAATGTGACATTTTAGGTGAATTTTATTATTTTTGTGATTTTTATTATTTTTAAATTAATAAAAATATTAAAATAATGTAAAAAATCAATTTTTTTGGAAAATTACAATTTTAATTTTCTTAAATTCCTCTGATATCAGAGAGGCTCCAAAACCAATTTGTTGAATTTTTGAAAAGTATTTTGAAAATTATGAATTTTTTAAATTTAATTTTGGCTAAATGACTTAATCAACCCATTTGATAGGGCTAACCAAGTCCAATTGACTTCTAACTTTTATGGTGAGTTCCCCTGATCCTAAAGGTCAGTGGAGAATTGATTTCAAGTCAATTTGGTGTATGATTAGCTCTAATTAATTAAGGTTCCATTTTGGGTATTTAAGCCAATTAGGGTTATTACAAGTGAGTTAACTCAAAAACCATTTTCCCCAGGGTCCTCTGGTCATAAGAAACATCACCAAATTTTCCTAGAATTTATTTCACAACATGCTAATTATTAAAATTAAAATACTCAGAATAGTGACCTAGAATTGAAAAATCAATAACTCTTCATAGGGGTGGCCTCTGACTTTGGAAAATTCAGGGAATGTTCCCAAATTTAGAGGCTTCAAAAGCCCTATGCTCTCATCCCATGGTGAATTGTATACATGCATGGAGAATTGAAATAGTGCAGAGAGTAAATAAATAATTAAAAATAAAATACTTGATGAAATTAAATGATTTCTTTTCCACATTATTCTCCTCTCGTTCACCGAGCAAGAGGGTATTTTTATTTTATTTTTCCGATTTTCCTACACAAAGTTATGTATTTTTGAAGTTTAGGGAATTAAATAAATAAAAAATACCCTAATTTCCTACTTATCCACGCGGCGCCACGCCATCCTCGGCAGCTCCGAAAAGCCACGCGTAGTCTAATGATTTGGCTCCGCCATCTGACTCAGCGCTCCAGGGCCCCGCGGTTCACGAACCATCGCGCTGTCCGGCTTAATCCAGACCTTCCGTTCGATACACGCTCGATCCGACGGCTCCCAGACATCGTCTACGACTGGTGTGCACCCGTGACCGTCAACCTTCTAACCCTAATTTCTCACTCGATTCTCAACGGATTTTCGTGTTCTTATGCTCTATGGATTCATCTTGAGGAGACGAACACATCCAAATGATAAACATGTATTGAAATTGACTCAAATTAAATAGAGAATCTCTCGTAAGCTCGGGAAGAAGAGTGAGTCCATACCTTTACTCGCAGAAGTGAAGCTTCGATCCGAGAGTTGTGTCACCTGCGATTGGGTCCAAGCAAGCTCCGCATGAAGTCCCTTGGGCTCGGTGAATTGTCCGTGCATGATTTCGACCACAGCCGATTACAAAGCTTCGGAGTCCGGAACGATGGGTGGCCCGGAGAGGGGGCTTTCACTCGGAACTCCTTCTCTTGACCTTATGCGAGTGTGGGTGAGTTTAATTTGAATTTTGTGGAGAGTTGGGAGATGTCCTGTTTTTGGGTGGAATTTTGGCTGAGAAATTGGGCTCTGTTGGTGGGGATTAGGGCAAATTGTCACTGGGGATCAACTTCTCTAAGTGTGGAGAGTGGTCTGGAGCAATTTTGGCAGGGTTTCAGTAAGGTCTTGTTCATCACCTCTCATGGCCTAGAGGAGGTGAGGTTTAAATAGGAGAGGGTGGAGGGCCTCCCAGGGGGGTTTAAGGCTTGGGATCAGCTGCTTTGGTCAAGGGAAGAACAACCATGGTGGCCATTGGGCATGGGGCAGCTTAGCAAGGGAGAATCAAATTTTTTTCTCCTCCCAAGGTCTCGGCCATGGTGTTTTCCAGCGGCCTGGTGGCTGGCCGGCCAGGCACTGGTCACCATCTTGACCAGGGAGGTCAGGGTTGGGGTTTAGTGCAATCAATTGGCCATGGACATGTGTAAAGGAGTTGGATTTAAATGGAATGAGAGAAGGCTCATTTTGGCTTGGTTTGGGTCAACCCATGGAAATAGGCTTGGTGCACCTCCCCAAGACCTGATTTTGAGCTAAGGGAATCATTTAGGTCAGCTTAGAAGGAGTGGTAAAGTCTCCATCCATGGTGAGGTGGCTAAGCATGGTTTAGTGTGTGACATGCTTAAGGTAAAAACGGGTTTAAGAAAGAGATCCCCTCTCTTGCCATTAATGGTTTGGTGAGGTGGAAAGTAGATTCCATGGCTCTCATGGCTCCCATGGGGCTCATGCATGGCTTCATGATTCACCTTTGGCTTGGGGAAAAGTTTGGTCAATTTAATGAAAAAGGTTTTAAAAAATTTTGGTAATTTAGGGGTGATTTGATGGGATTTGGCATATGGCTTGATTTAGATTTATTTCATCATGGATTTAGAACTTAGGAGATGGTTTTATCAAATGGATGATGATAGAGGATTGACATGTGGGCTTTGGGCCTTTTGAAATCATTTTTGATAGGCTTTTAGGAAGGCTAAGGGGATGGGCCTTTAGGTTTAAGAATGAATTTATGGATGGGAATTTTGTAGAAGTTTGGTCCAAATAATTGTTGGGTTTGGTTTAGGGACATGTCATGAGTGATTTGAAATGAGTTTGGAGTGATTTGGGTTTGAATGGGGTTGGATTTGGACCTCTTTGGTAAATGGGCCAATGTAGGTCAAATTGGGCTAACTTTTGCCAATGTTGGGTTAGGGTTGAAATTGATGTAAAATTAATGTTGGGAAATTTTTATGGGATTGTTTCAAAGAGGTTTTGACTTTGGTTGGGTTTTGATTTTGGGGTTTGGGCTTATTTAGGTTAGGTTTGTGTTTAGGTTAAAATTGGGCCTTTTAGCTTTGGGTTGAATTTGAGTGGGGTTTGGGTCCAAATTTTGGGCAAATCATGTTAGTGTTTTGTTTGTGGGGATGTTAAGGAAGGTTTAGAAAAGGTTTGGGGTTAATTGGAGTTGAATTGGGTTAGTTTGGGCTAAGTTTGGGTCATGGGTCCAAATTGGGCTTTAAGGTCAAAAGTGAAATTGGATTCAAATGCCAATCAAATTGGACTTAGATTTGGTCTATATTGGTGTTGGGGATGTTTAATTGAAGTTTAGAATTGAATTGGACCAGAATTTGGGTCAATTGGGTAGGTTTGGTTTGACATTGGGTTCATTTTGGGTTAAAATGGGTCCAATTGGGGATTTTGACAAAACTAGGGTAAATTGACAAAATTGGCCTATGGTGTAGTTGAACAAAATGAAATTGGGAATATGTGGAATTTTCTGGAATTTTATGGGAATTTCTGAATTTTTGGATTTTTTGGCTAAGAGGGGCATTTTGGGTATTTGGAGGGTATTGGGAGGTATTTTTAAAATTTTTGGTATTTTTGGCTATGAATGATCAATTTGAGTAATGTGGGAATGTTTGGGATTGGTTTTGAGGAATTTTGGGTATTTGGAGATTTTTTTGAAAAATTTGGGTAATTTCAAGGGTTTTGGGGTAAAGTAGGCGTGTAGGGTCCCGGGTCAAAAATTGAAAATTTAGAAAATTAAAGATTGGGTAAATGTAAGTGGAATAAAATCATTTTGGTTGAGCCATGAAGCCATATCAAGCCTACATGAGCCATGAAGAGACTCATTTAAGGCATTCACTATGCTGTTCCTAACCCTCTTAGCCAAGGGCTTAGGGGTTAAGGACCATCCATGTGAATCACCTCCATGAGTCGAGAGGTCAAGTTGGGTATGGGTGTGGTTTTAGGAGGTGTGTAAAAGTATAGTGTATGAGTGTAGTGTGTGTGTAAGTCAGCCCTTCACCGCACTGTGCCACCCAGTGAGGGCCCTAAGGCCAAAGAGTCCTATAGGAACTCATCCTTTAAACTTCCACATTTCATTTCAACCCTCTCGGTGATTAGGGGTCTACAATCAAGTTTGTGGACTTTACAGGGACTTAAGAAGTGGTTTGAATTTCTAAGTGGTGGGTCCCAGTTCTAATCCTCTAGGATAGTCAAAAGAAAAGCCTAAGGCTAGATCCTAAGTACTAAAAGAAGAAGAGAAGACCTCATCAAAAATGAGGTCAACAAATGGACCCCCAATAGGTGTGGTGTGCTAACCAAGCACACCGCGTATTGGCGTTGACCGAAAAGATCAACAAAACCAACAGAGATGTCCAAGTGACAAACTTAGGATGAAATTAAAGAATTTCCGCTGGGGTGTGTCAACTATATCTCTGAGACTGGAGATTCCTGAAATCTCGCTGGGGAAATGGAAAGGAGGTGAATCCCAAATCACATGATCTGGGGGAATTTCGATTTAGGTTTCATTTTGTTTCAGTTTAAGTTTTGATGTGTGAGCTCAGATTTTAGTTTGAGTTTCAATTTAGATTGAAGTTTGTTAAAATTAATTTGAAGGGATTTGAACTTGAAATGAAAATTGGAATTTTGTGGTTTTAGATGTAACATCTTTAACCTCAAAAGAAAATTGAATTGATTGGATTGAATCATTACAATGAGGAGAGATCTCAGAGCAATGCGGTATTGGATGTAAAATCCTTAACCTCAAGAGTTTGATTTTGATGTATTTCATTGCAATAGGGAAAGAACCTAAAGCAATGCAGTATCGGATGTAAAATCCTCAACCCCAAGAATTTGATTTTGATGTATTTCATTGCGATAGGGAAAAATCCTAAAGCAATGCAGTCTCGGATGTAAAATCCTCAACCCCAAGAATTTGATTTTGATGTTTTTCATTCCGATAGGGAAAGAATCCTAAAACAATGCAGTCTCGGATGTAAAATCCTCAACCCCAAAAGTTTGATTTTGATGTATTTCATTGTGATAGGAAAAGAATCCTAAAGAAATGCAGTGTCGGATATAAAATCCTCAACCCCAAGAATTTGATTTTGATGTATTTCATTGCGATAGGGAAAGAATCTAAAGCAATGCGATCTCGGATGTAAAATCCTCAACCCTAAGAATTTGATTTTGATGTATTTCATTGCGATAGGGAAAGAACCTAAAGCAATGCAGTCTCGGATGTAAAATCCTCAACCCCAAAAGTTTCATTTTGATGTAATTCATTGCGATAGGGAAAGAATCCTAAAGCAATGCAGTCTCGGATGTAAAATCCTCAATCCCAAAAGTTTGATTTTGATGTATTTCATTGCGATAGGAAAGAATCCTAAAGCAATGCGATCTCGGATGTAAAATCCTCAACCCCAAAAGTTTGATTTTGATGTATTTCATTGCGATAGGGAAAGAATCCTAAAGCAATGCAGTCTCGGATATAAAATCCTCAACCCCAAGAATTTGATTTTTGATGTATTTCATTGCCATATGGAAAGAATCCTAAAGCAATGCAGTCTCGGATGTAAAATCCTCAACCCCAAGAATTTGAGTTTTGATGTATTTCATCGCGATAGGGAAAGAATCCTAAAGCAATGCAGTCTCGGATGTAAAATCCTCAACCCCAAGGATTTGAGTTTTGATGTATTTCATTGCGATAGGTAAAGAATCCTAAAGCAATGCTGTCTCGGATGTATAATCCTCAACCCCAAGAATTTGAGTTTTGATGTATTTCATTGCGATAGGGAAAGAATCCTAAAGCAATGCAGTCTCGGATGTAAAATCCTCAACCCCAAGGATTTGAATTTTGATGTATTTCATTGCGATAGGGAAAGAATCCTAAAGCAATGGAGTCTCGGATGTAAAATCCTCAACCCCAAGAATTTGATTTTTGATGTATTTCATTGCGATAGGGAAAGAATCCTAAAGCAATGCAGTCTCGGATGTAAAATCCTCAACCCCAAGAATTTAAGTTTTGATGTATTTCATTGCAATAAGGAAAGAATCCTAAAGTAATGCAGTCTCGGATGTAAAATCCTCAACCCCAAAAGTTTGAATTTTTATGGTAATTGATTTTGCAAAGCTTTGCAGTGTTGATTTGAAAAGTGTGAAATTTTGGTGTTTCGAGAATTTCATGAAAGTTGTAAAAGATTTTTTTGTGGAAAGAAACAGATTAGGAGGGAATATGTAGATGTTACATATCCCATTCAAAAGAGTTGATCGAAAGTTGCTGGTTTGGATTGGATACAATTCCTCGCCATCAGATTCAAATCGAAAACCTCATGGCTCCGTGTCAATGGAATCAACCGCTTCCATCCCAGACAAGGGAGAGAGTAGAACGGATTGGATTTCAGATTTGGAAGATTGAGTTTGAATTTGATTGAGATTTGATTTGAGATCTGGAAGGTTGAATTTGAATTTGATTGAGATTTGATTTGAAATCTGGAAGGTTGAATTTGAATTTGATTGAGATTTGATTTGAGATCTGGAAGGTTGAATTTGATTTTGATTTAAAATTTGTGCTCGTTTTGTTTGTCTTTTAACAATTCAAATTTGCCTTATCGTTCATTTAATGTTTCATGTGAATTTGGCGTTCATCATTTTTTTTAGTTTTTTTTAAGGAAAGTTCTCTTTTATTCTTTTTATTTCTTTTCTGTTCTTTGTTTGAAGTTCATTTAACTTTAATGGCGTTTTCCAGTCAATTTGCACAAAAGAGGTGAAGGCCAAAATGTGACATGGTCACTTTCATTCCAATCATGTTGAAGATACATCATGCAACTCGATCTGGAATACATCTCATACAATCCATGTAGACTCAAAACGTACTATGTATGATCTTTGTCGATCCATCCAAAAAGGCATCCGTCGAAATTCATGTCCGAATAGTGAGGTACATGGTCAATAACATCACCTTCCAAGCCATCCTCGGCAAGGATGTCGTATGGATGTATGTTGGAGGTGTGAGATTTTCCGTGTAACTCACAGACTCGTAAGGCCGGAGGATCTCTAGCTCGGGTCCGTCCGGAAGTGGTAAGGTGCTTTCCCGTCATCCATCCTTCGAAAGTAACCGAGATCCGCTTCATTGGTACTCCCGGTATGCAATGTTTAGCGACATCCGCTCCGTTGCCCTTTAGTATCATGACGGAACCTACCGGTAATGGTATCTTTACCGGCCCTCGGA
Source organism: Papilionanthe hookeriana x Papilionanthe teres (assembly GCA_022702705.1). NCBI lineage: Eukaryota > Viridiplantae > Streptophyta > Magnoliopsida > Asparagales > Orchidaceae > Papilionanthe > Papilionanthe hookeriana x Papilionanthe teres. The sequence goes on along the minus strand of CM040425.1, from coordinate 13,239,755 downwards.
ACTCACTCGGGCCTCGCTATCCGGAGGTCGATCCGAACATGATATTACACTCGTTCGAAAAGAAATCATGCGTAAAGGTCCGGCAAAGTCGTGGTGATCGATGTGTCGGGGTATGCAATCACCTTTCTTGTAAATGTTAATGATGCAACCGTTGGGTATGCAATCGCTGGCAGCACTCTCCATGTTATCATTCTCTTTACCATCCTTTTGATGACCAATGGCATTGGATCTACCTTGCCATGACGGAGTATCCACGGTGGGTTTCCCTTCCCGTCTTCTCGCGAAGTTGTAGCAAGCATCCACATTGTATTGTAATTCTCCCTTTCCCCGGCATCCATCTCCGGGGTTCCGAGTAAGTGTTTTCTCTTAGGCGGCCTCGCTCGACCCATTCTTTTCAAATCCCGGATGCAATCCACGATTTGTTGTTGCTCGTATTCCGAGAACACGTTTGTATGTAGCTCGAGGCCTTCTAATATATTGATCCTCCCGCCTCTAATTCTCTCGAAGTATTCAAAAGTTTGCTTCTCGACATTCCGCATTTTTTCTAGCTCGTATTCCGGAAAAATCCGCAAATGGCGAGGCCTAGTGACGTATCGTGGGATATATGGCTCAATCCCTTCGCGTTCTCCCCGCATACCTCGGCTCCTCGGGGATGGTCTCCGTCGGGACATCCTCCGGGTTGCTTCGCAACAAGGTTACGCATTACTGGTGGCTTTATCTGGTGGCGCGGTAGCCTTCCTTCTTCTGAACTTCTTGAGATTTCCCTGGTCTCTTCTGTTATCCTCGGAGCTGGCCTCCTTTCTTTAGGTTCCCGGTGAACCGGTATCCTTGAAGTATATGCACTGGTAGTAGCGACTGCCTCGTCGCGCTAGTCCGCTGCTAGTTTAGTTAACATCTTGTGGATACGGCGATTTTTATTTCTTCGCCGAGTTGCTTTGAGAGTAGCTCTTCGTACTTCCCGAATCTTTGTGGGCGCGGCGCCGACAAGCTCGCCCTCTCGCCGTAGCGACCACGTACTTGATTCTCTTGTCCTCCTCGGTGTTTGTTTTCCTTTTCTTCTGCCGGTTGGTGGCTTGGGCCACCTACTTTCATTATTGTCCGATCGGGCAGTCCTCTCGGTCAACTCGGGATCCAGATCACCTTCCTCGTATTGCGGGCCCGCCGGTGCGAAGTCTGAGTCAATCTCTATTATCGCTCCATCTTTCACCCTCGTTTCGTTGAGTGCAAGGCTTACGCCATTTCTAAAGTTCAGGACCAACCGCCCGTTCTACATTTCCCTGCGAAAAGACAAGGAAAAGGATCAGGGGCTGTACTAAGAACAAGAACATTAAGAAAAAGTTTATTGGAGACAAAATTTTCTTTTGTATTTATTTTTTTTATTATTCCTTTTGTATTTTTAAATTCAACAAGAATGAAGTGGGAGAAGATCGAAAAAAGATTTTGATTTGGAAGAGAGAACAAGGAAAACTTTATTATCATGATTTTATTTATTTTAGCACATTTTTTATTATTATTATTTTTGGGTTCGGAACCAGTCATAAGTAATTACTTCACCTGTGCTTCTAGGGATGAAGAATTCATTCCTTCGAAACATCAGGTAGCGTAATACTTCTTCAAGTATCGTCCGTTGATCGGAAGCATATGTCTTTCTCCTTGGCAATTCACAAGCTGGTAGGAGCCTCCTGAGTAAACTGCCTCAACCACAAATGGTCCTTCCTAAGTGGGTTCAAATTTTCCTCCTATCTTGCGGTGTGCAAGAATAGGTCTCTCGAGAACGAGAACTAAGTCACCAACTTTCAAGGTTCTTGGGCGGAATGACCGTCATGGGCTTGAACCATTTTAGCTTCGGTATAGTTCTAAATTCTCGTTGCGCCGCATGTCTTTTCCCTTCCAGTGCTTTCTAATTCCTCTAGTCGTAATTTGGCATTCTCTTCTGTCATGATTTTGTTTGCAACCGCAATTCCGAGTGAAGGAAGTCGGACCTCTAAGGGTAACACCGCTCGGACCCATACACAAGAGCGTAAGGTGTAGCTTCGAGTAGGAGTTCTGAAGGTTGTCCTGTAGGCCCATAAGGCTTCTAATAACTTCTCGTGCCAATTTCTCTTATTATCGTCCAAAGTTTTCTTAAAAATTTGAACGAGAGTTTTATTAAAAGCCTCGGCCAGGCCGTTTGCTCTTGGATAGTAAATTGTTGAATACCGCCAGTCGATTCCGTGTCTCCTGACAAATTTGTTGATTTGTGTGCTTCTGAATGCTGACCCATTATCTGAGATGCTCCTGCGCGGCACTCCGAAACGGTAGACAACTTGGTTCTTGAAAAGCTGTAGCACATGGCTTGCTTTCACTTCTCTGAGTAGAACTGCCTCTGCCAACTTGGAAAAGTAATTTGTAGCCGCAAGAATGAAGCGATGTCCTTTTGAAGATGGTGGTTCTATTGGACCCACTATATATGTGCCCCAACATTCAAATGGCCACGACGCAATTGTCGGATGTAGCACATTTGGAGGTTGGTGTAAAACCACTCCGTGCACTTGGCATTGGTGAGAGCTCTCGGCTATTTTCATGCAATCGGTCATCATCGAGGGCCGTAGTACCCTAGTCTTTTAATTTTCATTTTCATCTTCGGACCCGATCGGTGAGCGCCACGAGTCCCGAATGCACCTCTTTAATAATTTCACGGGCCTCGGACCCACTTAGGCACCTTAGCCACATTTGATCGAAAGACCTTTTGTATAACGTGTTGTTTATTAATGCGTAGGACGAAGTTCTTTTTCGATCCGATGGTCTAACGACCTATCGTCCGGTAGTTTTCCCGTTTGCGGTGCGTCTATTAATGGCCGTCGCCGATCTTCTCGTGTTTTCCGTCACCGCCGCAACCGATTCTTTTTCTTTTTTCGATTTGTGTATTGTGTCTATGTCGAGCCGTGATAGGACTCGACGTCCGTGAACTGACACTTCTACTGATTCATCTTGTAAGCAGGCAAATTCTTTTGCGAGGCGGGCTAACGCATCTGCTAAAGTGTTTTCTTTCCTGGGGATTTTGTAGATCGTCACATTCGGAATCTGTTCCAACAACTGTATGGCATACTGGAAGTATTGCTAGAGTCTTGGCTTTAAAATTATGTATTGTTCGGCGATCTGTTGAATGATTAACTATGAATCCCCGTAGATTTTGATGTTTGTTATCCTCATTTGAATAGTTAATTCCAGTCCTGTTATGAGAGCTTCATATTCTGCTTCGTTGTTTGTACATGTCTCTGTCAAGTGGTAGGAGTATCTTAACATCCCCTGCTCCGGTGTTATAAAGATTAGTCTGATTCTTGCCTTACCGGGCACTATCACTTGCGATTCTTCATCTTTGTGTGCTGAAGATGCTCCGTCGAAATATAATTCCCAACGTCGCTCATCAGGGTCTTATAAGCTCATTATTTGTTCATCTGGCAAGTCGTCATTGAGAGGAGATTCTGCCGGCAAAGGGTGTGCTACGAGGAAGTCTGCTAGGACTTGTCCCTTTACGGCACGAAGGGGCACGAAAGTTATATCGAATTGCAATAATATCATTGACCACCCGGCAAGTCCGCGTAAAGCGTTGGACGAGTCATCAAGTATTGCAATGGATTAAATTTCGAGATCAGGTTGACCTTATGAGAAAGCATGTAGTGCCTGAGCTTTTGAGCGACGAAGATCAGGGCCAAACAGTGCTTTTCAAATGTGGGATACTTTATTTTTGTTGGAAGTAAACGACGGCTTTGGTAGTAAAGAGCATTTTCTTTACCCTCATCATTAACCCGAGCTAACAGGGCTCCGAGTGAGTCGTCTAAAGCCGCGGTATAAAGTATCAACGGTCTACCTGAGACTGGGGCGGCTAAGACAGGAGGTGTCATTAAATATTGTTTAATGTCCTCGAAGGCCCTTTGGCATTTCTCTTCCCAAATAAATTTGGCGTCCTTTTTAACTAATGCCGAGAAAGGCTGACACCTACCTGACAAGTTCGAGATAAAGCGTCGAAGATATGCCAGCTTCCCTTGAAAAGATCATAGTTGTTTTAAGGTTTTGGGAGGTGGCATTTCTAAGATAGCTTTAATCTTTTCTGGGTTGATTTCAATTCCACGATGTCGGACAACGAATCCTAAGAATTTCCCGGAGGTGACGCCGAAGGCGCATTTTAAGGGATTCATCTTAAGGTTAAATTGTCTTAATCGTTCGAAAACAATCCTCAAATCATACAGGTGGTTTTCCTTTACTTTACTTTTGATGACCACATCGTCCACGTAGCATTCAACTTGATTGTGGATGAGATCATCAAAAATTCTTGTCATCGCTCTCTTGTAGGTTACTCCTGCGTTCTTCAGTCCGAATGGCATCACTGTGTTGCAATATACTCCGATCGGCGTTCTGAATGTTGTATGTTTTTCATCTTCTGGAGCCATTTTTATCTGGTTGTATCCTGAAGATCCATCCATGAATGAGAATATTTTATGTGTTGAAGCAATGTCGATCATCAGTTCTGGGATTGGTAGTGGAAATTCATCCTTTGGACATGTTTTATTTAAATCCCTTAAATCCACACAAATTCTGATCTGACCATTCTTCTTCGTGACTGGCACCACATTGGCTAACCAAGTCGGGTATTGTTCTTCACGGACAAATTTAGCGTCTATTAGCTTTTTAACTTCAGCTATGACTTGTTGTTCGATTTCTAGACGCATTCTTCCGGGACCTTGTCCGACCGGAACGTAGTAGGATCCACTCCTAGCTTATGGACCGCGACCTCCGGAGCTAATCCCGGCATCTCATCGTAGCTCCAAGCAAAACAGTCTTTAAATTCCATTAATAACTTGATTATTTCTTCGGAGTCTTCTTTATTGAGTAAGGAGCTAACAAAGGTAGGTCTAGGCTCTTCACTAGTACCTAAGTTAACTTCCGTTAACTCATCTATTGTAGATTTGATCTCTTCCCTCTAACTCTGGTGGAGCGTTTCCAATTTGTAAATCTTCAAGTTCTTCTGTAGTTTCCATGCAGTTTTCATTAGACTTGTAAGTGACAACCAAGCAAAATTCAGTATCGTCAACTGATCCTACTGTGCCGAATCCGAGACCATGTTTTGAATTCGGTGGACGACCGGAGTTATTCCATAATTTTTCAAAATGTTGTGATTGACTTTTTATCCATTGTCGAGGTAAGAAACCACGCTGAATTAAATTTTAAACACAAGGAGAGTACCACTCAAAATGTAATTCCATTAATTCTGATGAAGTAGCATCTTCAAATTGTACATTATTTTTAGTTTTGGAGGAAGGAGCACCACGGTAGAATTTGATGGGCTTTGCACCGCCGCTACGTACCTCTTTGCCCACCATACCCTCGATCTTATTAGAATGGATCGGGGTCAGGGCATAGTATGTACATAGTGGTTAATCTTCTCGTACATCGATTTATATTCTTCGTTCTTTTCATCTTCGAGAGAGATCCTGAATTGAAGCTTCTTCCGACTTATTGTCGCTGCTTCTTGCTTGATCTCTTTTTCTTCTTCGTAACTATCTTCCCAATCAACATTGATGGCCGGTTTCCTCCGTCCAACTCGTCTTAACGTCTCGCCACGACCTCGTCCCCGGCCTCGACCTCGGATGCGAGTTGTGGAGAAACCTTCACCATCTCGCCGTAAGGGAGTGGTGAGTGACTGTTGGACTAGAACTTCAGGTTCTTCGTCGTCCCGAACTTCCTTTGCTTCATTTGTTATAGTATCTCTGGAAAAGATTGTTTTCTTTGAGGTGCATAATAAGTTGCATCTTCATGGATTCCAATCTCATGTACGGAGAATGGTTGTTAGTCACCTTTGATGCACTGTTCCCCTCCATCGTAGTATTTGATGCACTGATGTAGGGATGATGGTACCATCCGGTTCTCATGTATCCATGGTCGGCCCAGTAGAGCGTTGAATGACGTTTCTGAATCGATTATGTGAAATTTTGCGGTTGTCTTTGCCAAGTCACCGGTCTTCATTAGCAGTGTTATTGATCCGAGGGCTCTTTCTTCTTTCTGGTTGAATCATCTTAATAACATTTTGTCCGCTTCGAGCTCGCCAGCATCAATTTCCAAGTATGCTAGCGTTCGAAGATTCATTATATTGATTGATGCTCCTAGATCTACCAATACTCTGGAGAGTGTAAACTTTCCAATTGTAACTGAAATGTACAATGGTCGGTTGTGGTCTGCTGTCCCAAGTAGTAGGTCATTGTCCGTGAAGGTAACACCTCGCTGTTCCTTTAACGAGCAAACCTCATCTAAGGAATCTCCGGTCATTTGAGCTAAGCAAATTTCTAGATCAAGCAAGGCCTTGATTATAGCTTCTCTCATCTCCTTTGATAAGATGAGAGCATCATAGATGCTTAGTTTGGTTGGTAGTTTCCTAAGATGGGCTAGCATGTTGTAGTCCAGTTTATTTCCATGTGTCTCGATTTCTTCCCGAATGGGTATTTCTTCTGTCGGGGCTGGTTCTTCCTGAACAACCACCTGCTTTCCTTTGTCCTTTGGACCCATTCTCGGAGGTAGAACTCTTCCACTTCTTAAGTTGACTTCTGTAATTTCTGCTAAATCTAGTATTGAGTTCGCTGGTGTCTCCTCCTAAATCGGAGTGACTGGTTCTTCTGGATTAGCTTCAGAGTCTGAAGGCTCTAACTCTATTGTGACTGGAGTTCCTCGAAACTCGCAAATAGATTCATTGCTTGTTGAACTCTCGTAGCCTCCTTGGTGGATGTCTTCTTTGTCATTGTGATCGTCAAGATTGTGTATGATTTGAGAATTGTTACTTGTATCGGAATCGATGTCCGGATTAGGTTGGTTGTCGCTAGTTACGTAATCGTTAGAAACAGTCAAAACGTAGCCAACGCCATAACCCTTATCATTATAAGATCCCACCGGAGTGAGTAAATAATCATACATAGTCAGAGGTTCGAGGGGTTTCTCCCCCGAATCGGAAACAACCATCCTAGGATAAGCATCCCCTAGTCTAGCCTTAAAAGCCTCGGTCTTTTCTTCTTCATCAATTTTCTTCTTTTCTTCAATTGTCTCTTGTTGAGGTGGTTCTTCTATCGCAAGTGATAGTGCCGACTTGACAGATTTCGAACTCGAATCGAGGCTCGCACCGAAGTGGTTTGGATGCGATCCAAAATATTCTTCGAAGACTTTGTCCGAGCCGTAGTCCATCCATCATCGGTCGCATAGGGATCTATCGAAACAATGAGATCCGTCGAGATAACATTGACGGAACCTCCTTTCTGGGGTTCCTTCATGTATTCCTTCGGGATCGTTATATTCCCTTTTTGAAGATTGTCATTGAGCCAACTTTTGTAGGTAATACAATCTTTTATCTTGTGTCCAAGCATCCGGTGGTAAGGGAAAAAGTTGGGATCACCTTTCTTGTCAACTTCTTCTGGTTTCTTAGGCTCTGGCAGTTGGAAATCTGGAGTCTTCATCAGACTGCGGAACATTTTTGGCATCGCCTCATTCTCGAACGGATACTCCTCGCTCGAAGCTCCCTTAACGTACGTTGTGGACGAGGTGGTTGTTCATACCGTTGAGATGACCGATAGCTCGGGTCGAGGTTGTCGGTAATTCTGTTGAATTTGCCGCGGCCGTTCTAGCGGTATTTGTATTGGTCGCTTGCCTTTATCGACCGTCGCGACAATCCCGGACTTCTTTTCAAAAGTTTTCACCGGCTTCGTTTGTCCGTTTTGCTCGGTGAAACTTAATTGCTTCGCCTCCTCATGCATGCTTCCGGCCTTGCTTAACAACTTCTCGAAAGTCTTAATAAGTAAATCCTCGAGGAGAAGTGCTATCGAGCCATGAATGCTTTTCAGCAAAATGCCGATCGCATGCCTGTTCTTGTAGCCGTGATTCACACTTCATACTTAGATTCCTCCATCGAAGTATGTAGTCCACCAAAGTTTCATTCGACTTCGCTTCTCTACCACTAAATCACCTATAGTGATGTGGTGCCGAGCTCCGCAAATCGCTTGATGAAGAGGTTCTCTAATTCGAAAATGTCTTCACCGAACAGCTTCGGTAATTCCGCATACCAATCAAAGGCTATTCCCGACAAGTCGTCGACAAATTGTCGGAAGAGTAAAGCATCACTTCCGCCGGCATTGCAACAGCTGGCACGAAAATGTGCAACATGCTGCCGAGGGTTTCCGGTTCCATCAAAGGTCTTGAACAGAGGTGGTACGAAGCCTTTCGGATATTGGACAGCATCGAATTCTTTGGGGTAAGGTCTACCCGTCCGAATGGATGTCCCGCTCTTTGATTGTGCCAAGGCTTCTCGCACCTATTGTTCCACCATGCTCTTGATATCCTTTTCCGGAATCATGCTTTGTGTTGCATCCTTTTTTAATTGATCATCCCCGTTGACGGACGTAATCTCCTTTCCTCCGTCTACAATGTGAATAACTTCTGGGGGTGTTTCTCTTTAGGGTTGAACCTGACTCTGGAGAGTGGCTAGGGCTGCAGCCATCTCTTCCATCCTTTTTGCCATTTGGGCGATCACATCATCTTTCTCTTGAAGCTGCATCCTCATTATTTCCAGCTCCTCTCTTTCTGCGGTGGCAGGAGCACCTCGTGAAGCTGACAAAGCTCGTGTTTCAACCTTGTTAATTTCTGCATATTCATCATCCATGAACTTTGACGAGTCGACTTCATCTCCAAATTTTTCTTCTCTTTCTCTTGCTAATCGCTGAATATCAGTTCTTAGCTTTTCCATAGCATCTTCTAATGGTCTTTTCTGTACATCCTTGCAGTTGTCATGCGATAACCGTCGGGTTTCCTTCTCATGAGTCCCCTTTATTGCGGCAGCGCTTTCTTCGGACTCAAGTCTCCTGACGAGACTTTCCTTCTCAGGTTGTTGTTTTAATCTCAATTGTCCGGTAGTGGGACGTCATACCATCCTTCTAGCAGCAGAAGGTCTAGGACCGGATGGTCTGTCAGCCAAATGCTGGAAGGTGGTATCCTCCCTAATTTGTAGTCCTGAAACAAAGACAGGTGGACTAGCTTTCATTCTCTTATTCAGCTTTTCCGCAGCGATAGCAGGTTCTACTCACGGCCCAAGACGGGACTTGGCTGGCACCCGCCCTATCCTTCTTAAAATTTCTGATACAGGGCATTTTTCTTTCTTCGCTAACTTTTCTATCAGAGTTTGCAGTCGAGTAAATGGCGTAATTCTAGCCCTTTTCTTACGGCCGTCGTTGTAATATGTGGGCTAAGGCAATGCAGAAGCAATCTTGCGGACATTTTCCTCGTCCTCTGCGGCGAAGAGGGGATGGAACCTACTTCCTCCCAAAAGTGGTATGTATTCAGGCAGCGGTGTATACTCGGGCAGTTCTGGGATTTCCTCCAGGAAAGCAACTTCAGCAGCTCTGGCTTCTCTAGCAATCCTTCTACTTTAGTTTCTTCTTTGAGTCCGTGTCAGTAGTGGAATTCTCGAGCTGGACCCGATTTCAAAAACGGAAGGTCTCACAGGAAGATATGTACCCTCCATGGTAACAGGTTCATTACAGTTCTGAATTTCCTTCCCCTTGAGTCTGGCAGAAGCCGGGGTAGGTGTAGAGACGACTAAACCAGTGTGGGTAGCAACAACAGTCCTTCTGCGAACAACAGTACTCCTCTCAGTTGGAATCTTTTGCAGAGGAGGAAATTCATCATTTGACTTGAGGTTAAACTCAATCAACGGCTTCTCAGTTTCTGGTACTTTGCTTGCGAGTGAAAAGAGAGTGACGTCGGGGATTTTGATGTCGGTGTCCCCGAATCCTTGTCCGAATTGAATGATTCCATTATCGGGCGTTCGTCCTGAACACAACTGTGTCCAAGTCCGTTGACGAAGGAGAAGATCAGTTTTGGGGCTTCCATTTCTGCAGGACAGATTCCAAGTGTTAGTCCCTGAATCATGCTTCTTCTTGTCGTAAAACTTATGACGAAAAGACAGAGTCCGAACACATTTCTGTTTATCTTAGTGTATTCGTGGTATTAAAAGAAAATTATTTTTTTTTTCGAAAAAAGATTTGTATGTTAGGACAGAGAATTATTAAAAGAAGGAGAGTTGGAGGAATGGTAAAGGAATTGATTAGGAACTGGAAAAGGAAGAGAAAATCTTGTAGAAACTTCTCGACCCGCAAGACCGCTCCTAAACTAATACCTATTGGGGGCCCAACCCACCTCGTAAATGAGGTAAAAGGATCTCGTAACCTCTCCGTTTAGGGGTGTCTAAACAGATGGCTCCTAAATCCGAGAGAATGTTGGCTGTACTTGTTCAAGGTAGAAATTAACATAGTATTCCAACGGGAAGAAGGGTAGTTTGATCCACTAGGGACATGGATATACTACCGATTTTTGAAAGCAGAACTATCTGATTAAAAATGGAGAGAGGAACTACTCCCCAGCAGAGTCGCTAGAAGTTGTCGGCATATTTTTAGGTTAAGTGTTGTATTTTTGAAAGAAGATCGCCTACACAAGTTGTCGGTGAATTTTTAATTTAATTTAAATATATAATTTGAAAAGTAGTATTTGATTTTGAAAATAATTTTGAATTTGAAAATTTTAAGATATGAAATCAAACTAATCTCACATCTCAAATAGTTTATATAAATGAGCGCCACATCACAAGCCGTGTATCTATCCCGAAGAATAGACACACTACTTGATGATGGGGCTCGATTAAATAAACTAGAAGATTTGTGACATCTGTTTGGTCTGCGAACCAATTTTATAAGCCGACAAGTTCCCCTGCTTAATATGAAAGCATCAAACAGGGTTTATATTATCTGGGTTCTTAAAATTCCCTATAAGGGCAAGCACCTATAGTTAATTACATCTTAAATGACGGGAATCACTTAAGAAAACTATCAATAATAATCAGTAATTCTGCTCTCAAGAATTTCAAAGTTTAAGTTTTCAAGGGATTGAATTTTAGAATTTCAATAGGGAATGAATCAAGTTTGGAACATTTTGTTTTGGGAATTCAAAGGAAGAAAGGAAGGAGAAATTACAGATTCGAAGTGAACTTTGGTAATTTCCCAACTATCCCATTGTTTGGCTTGAATTTAGGAAAGTCCTAATATTTATTTAATGTTTTGATCTTGCCAATTTTAAGTAATTAGGACTTATATTCGTATGACACGATCATACAAATAGCCTCGAAGATGTGAGGGTTTATGTCGTATCGGACAACTACCTCGGAATCGTAAGACTGTTTAGGGCTTAATTTGCAATGCAAATGCCTAACAAAAAGATTGGGGATTTATGTTGCACTAGGCAAACTACCTCGAAATCCTATGGCTTGGTTTTTTAATTCTAAGAAAGTTTTGCTGAAGTAGACTCAGGTTTTGCTGATGACGATGGTCGTGCTGCCCACCATGCTCCAAGCTCCTCGTTGTTGCAGAGGGGTTTAGATTTAGAAGATTGTAATCAAAAGAGAAGAGAAGAGTTTGGTTTTAGAAATCTTAAAATCCAAGTGTTTTTTATGTTTTAATTAAAACAAATCTTAAAGTTGATTATAACAACACCGGTTAAGATCCCACGGCTCCGTCCTTCCGACATCGTTATTTTTATCAAATTCACTTAGTCCAGATGAATTTGCTAAACTCAACTAAATGAGTTCCACACTTTCATTTAGACCATGGGAAATCCCGTTAGCAACACGTAGGTTACATCATCCGAGGTATTCCCGATCATCCAACAAGACGTTTTAATTTAGTTGTAGTTGTAGTTTTGTTGTTTTGTTTGTGATTAAATTTTGAGTTGTTTTATATTTTGAAATGTTGTGGCGGTGAATTTTATCTTTTAATGACTTTTAATTTAGTTTTGGTTTCAGTTTTAGGGACTATCCTAAAGGTGTGGGTTTTCATGCAACAGTTGTTTATCATGCAAGAAAAGTAAGTGCATTTGCAATAAGGTAAATTGCAAGAAGGTAAATTGCAATAAAATAAAAACATACCAGGAGGGTCTTCCTGTCATCCCAGGCTGCACTTAAACACAATTTAGAATATTTAAGCATTTAAAGCAAGTTCCTAGGTAAAGCTAAGCGAAGGGTTATGGTTTTCTAACAAGTTCCTAATCCTATAGCTAGTCATCTCCTATGACGTCTAGGTTCTTGTGTTTTGGTTTGAGGATGATTTTCTTCATCAAAGAACAATTAAGTTCAATTGTTCTTATAAACATCCTATCGTATTGAGGAAGTGCTTGAGACGAATCTTAAACATCTTTTCAATACTTCTAGGATTGTTTTAAGTCCAAGAGAATTTAATTATACAATGAATCAATCATACAGGAGTTCAAGTACATTTGAATATCTTATGAGTGAAGTAACACTTCACTTAACACTTTGTTTAGGGGTTATGACAACAAGAGCTTTTGAGGGCAAATCGATGTTCAAGTGATTTGTGATTCGACTTAATTTTAATTAATGGGTTTAAGTTTGGAATAGTGTTCAAGTTGTTTTAGATTTATTTTTGAATTCTTTGTCTTAAGTGATGTTATATTTAATTCAATTTAATTTAATTTAATTTTAATTTAATTTAATTTGGTTTAGTTTTAGTTTTAATTTAATTTTATTTATTTAATTTAATTTTAATTTTATTTTAGCTTGATTTTATTTTTTTATTTAATTTAATTTAATTTAATATGTTTTAATTTAATTTAATTTAATGTGATTTAATTTAATTTTATTTTATTTAATTTAATTTAAATTTTAATTTAATTTAATTTAATTTAATTTAATTTTAATTTAATTTAAATTAAATTTTAATTTGGTTTTATTTTTTTTTTAATTTTAATTTAAATTTAAATTTTTATTTAATTTTATATATATATATATTTAATTTAATTTTAATTTAATATTTTATTTTTTATGCTTTAAGGATGATTTAATTTTAATTGTTAAAGTATTAATTTAATTGAAAACTTAAAAGGATTTAATTTAAATGTTTTAATTTTAATTTAATTTAATGATTAAGTCTTTTAGCATTTTAAATTTTGACTTTGGATTAGCATTTTAATTAGGAATTAAATATTATTGAGGTGATTAATTTAGGGATTCTTAGATTAAAGATTAAATTTCTTCCTAATAATATCCCTATTTTAATAATTCCAATTTTTTTATTATTCTTCCAAGTTTAAACAATTTTTTAATTAAGGTTTATTTTAATTACTTCCAAATTATTTGGTAGGTTTCTACCCTTTAATTACCTAAGTTTCAAACATCCAAAATCAACTTAGTATCAAATATTTTACCCACCCTTTTAATTAAACCTAAAATTTTTAATTATAGGTTAAAATTTTAATTACCATTTTGCCCTTTAAAATTACTAATTTCATAACTCACTAAATTGAGCTTTAAATGAATTTGAAATTTTTATGTGACTTCACTCATATGTCAATCAAGACATTAGAGGAGAAAATGTGATTTTTCTGTATTTAATTTATTTATATAATTATTTTTGGTGGAAAATAAGAATTTTCAAGGAAAATTTAATAACATGACAAAGGGAAAGTTTTTGTCCTTAAGAAAATTATGGGACATTCCTAATGACTAGAGGACCACTTCGATCAATTTTGGTGATTTTTTGAATTATATTATTTTTATTATAATTATTTTGAGTTTTGGAGTATTAATTAATTTAAAAGTAAAATAAAGGTTGAAAAATGAATTTTATATTTTTCAAAAATCTCTCTACTATCAAGGAAACCAGAGAACAAATTTTTATAATTTTCACATTTTTCTTTGATTTATTAGAATTATTTTAATGGAAATCCTAGAAAATACATTTTTTTTTATTTTAAAATTACCTTAGGGTTTTAAAATTTAATATCTCATCATAGAGACTTAAGAAAAATATGGGGTTTGTTCCTAAATGATTAAAATTCAAAATATGACATTTTTGGTGAATTTTATTATTTTTCTAATTTTTATTATTTTTTAATTATTAAAAATATTAAAATAATGTAAAAAATCAACTTTTTTGGAAAATTACAATTTTGATTTTCTTAAATTTCTCTGATATCAGAGAGGCTCCAAAACCAATTTGGTGAATTTTTTAAAAGTATTTTGAAAATTATGAATTTTTTAAATTTAATTTTGGTTAAATGACTTAATCAACCCATTTGATAGGGCTAACCAAGTCCAATTGACTTCTAACTTTTATGGTGGGTTCCCCTGATCCTAAAGGTCAGTGGAGAATTGATTTCAAGTTAATTTGGTGTATGATTAGCTCTAATTAATTAAAGTTCCATTTTGGGTGTTTAAGCCAATTAGGGTTATTACAAGTGAGTTAACTCAAAAACTATTTTCCCTAGGGTCCTCTGGTCATAAGAAACATCATCAAATTTTCCTAGAGTTTATTTCACAACATGCTAATTATTAGAATTAAAATACTCAGAATAGTGACCTAGAATTGAAAAATCAATAACTCTTCATAAGGGTGGCCTCTGACTTTGGAAAATTCAGGGAATGTTCCCAAATTCAGAGGCTTCAAAAGGCCTATGGTCTCATACCATGGAGAATTGTATACATGCATGGAGAATTGAAATAGTGCAGAGATTAAATAAATAATTAAAAATAAAATACTTAATGAAATTAAATGATTTCTTTTCCACATTATTCTCCTCTGTTCACTGAGCAAGAGGGTATTTTTATTTTATTTTTCTGATTTTCCTACACAAAGTTATGTATTTTTGAAGTTTAGGGAATTAAATAAATCAAAAATACCCTAATTCCCTACTTATCCACGCGGCGCCACGCCATCCTCGGCAGCTCCGAAAGGCCACGCGTCGTCTTTTGATTCGGCGCAGCCATCCGACTCAGTGCTCCAGGGCCCCGCGGTTCACGTACCATCGCGCTGTCCAGCTCAATCCAGACCTTACGTTCGATACACGCTCGATCCGACGGCTCCCAGTCATCGTCTGCGACTGGTGTGCACCCGTGACCGTCAACCTTCTAACCCTAATTTCTCACTCGATTCTCAACGGATTTTCGTGTTCTTATGCTCTATGGATTCTTCTTGAGGAGACGAACACATCCATATGGTAAACATGTATTGAAATTGACTCAAATTAAATAGAGAATCTCTGTAAACTCGGGAAGAAGAGTGAGTCCATACCTTTGCTCAGAGAAGTGAAGCTTCAATCTGAGAGTTGTGTCACCTTCGATTGGGTCCAAGCAAGCTCCAGATGAAGTCCCTTGGGTTGGTGAATTGTCCAGGTATGATTTCGACCACAGCCGATTACAAAGCTTGGAGTCTGGAACAGATGGGTGGCCTGGAGAGGGGGCTTTCACTGGGGAACTCCTTCTCTTGACCCTGTGCAGGTGTGGGTGAGTTTAATTTGAATTTGGTGGAGAGTTGGGAGAGGTCCTCGTTTTTGGGTGGAATTTTGGCCGAGAAATCGGGCTCGTTGGTGGGGATTAGGGCAAATTGTCACCGGGGATCAACTCGCTCTAAGTGTGGACAGTGGTCTGGAGAAAATTTGGCAGGGTTTCAGTAAGGTCTGGTTCAACACCTCTCATGGCCGAGAGGAGGTGAGGTTTAAATAGGAAAGGGTGGAGGGCCTCCCAGGGGGGTTTAAGGCTTGGGATCAGCTGCTTAGGTCAAGGGAAGAACAGACCATGGTGGCCATCGGGCATGGGGCAGCCTCGGCAAGGGAGAATCGAATTTTTTGGCTCCTCCCAAGGTCTTGGCCATGGTGTTTTCTGGCGGCCTGGTGGCTGGCCGGCCAGGCACTGGTCACCATCTTGACCAGGGAGGTCAGGGCTAGGGTTTAGTGCAATCAATTGGCCATGTACATGTGTAAAGGAGTTGGATTTAAATGGAATGGGAAAAGGCTCATTTTGGCTTGGTTTGGGTCATCCCATGGAAATAGGCTTGGTGCACCTCCCCAAGACCTGATTTTGAGCTGAGGGAATCATTTAGGTCAGCATAGAAGGAGTGGTAAAGTCTCCATCCATGGTGAGGTGGCTAAGCATGGTTTAGTGTGTGACATGCTTAAGGTAAAAAAGGGTTTAAGAAAGAGATCCCCTCTCTTGCCATTAATGGTTTGGTGAGGTGGAAAGTAGATTCCATGGATCTCATGGCTCCCATGGGGCTCATGCATGGCTTCATGGTTCACCTTTGACTTGGGGAAAAGTTTGGTCAATTTCATGAAAAAGGTTTTAAAAAATTTTGGTAATTTAGGGGTGATTTGATGGGATTTGGCATATGGCTTGATTTGGATTTATTTCATCATGGATTTAGAACTTAGGAGATGGTTTTATCAAATGGATGATGATAGAGGATTGCCATGTGGGCTTTGGGCCTTTTGAAATCATTTTTGATGGGCTTTTAGGAAGGCTAATGGGATGGACCTTTAGGTTTAAGAATGAATTCATGGATGGGAATTTTGTAGAAGTTTGGGCCAAATAATTGTTGGGTTTGGTTTAGGGACATGTCATGAGAGATTTGAAATGAGTTTGGAGTGATTTGGGTTTGAATAGGGTTGGATTTGGACCTCTTTGGTAAATGGGCCAATGTACGTCAAATTGGGCTAACTTAAGCCAATGTTGGGCTAGGGTTCAAATTGATGTAAAATTAATGTTGGTAAATGTTTATGGGAGTGTTTCAAAGAGGTTTTGACTTTGGTTGGGTTTTGATTTTGGGGTTTGGGCTTATTTAGGTTAGGTTTGGGTTTAGGTTAAAATTGGGCCTTTTAGCTTTGGGTTGAATTTGAGTGGGGTTTGGGTCCAAATTTTGGGCAAATCATGTTAGTGTTTTGTTTGTGGGGATGTTAAAGAAGGTTTAGAAAAGGTTTGGGGTTAATTGGAGTTGAATTGGGTTAGTTTGGGCTAAGTTTGGGTCATGGGTCCAAATTGGGCTTTAATGTCAAAAGTGAAATTGGATTCAAATGCCAATTAAATTAGACTTAAATTTGGTCTAGATTGGTGTTGGGGATGTTTAATTGAAGTTTAGAATTGAATTGGACCAGAATTTTGGTCAATTGGGTATGTTTGGTTTGACATTTGGTTCATTTTGGGTTAAAATGGGTCAAATTGAGGATTTTGACAAAAGTGAGGTAAATTGACAAAATTGGCCTATGGTGTAGTTGAACAAAATGAAATTGGGAATATTTGGGATTATCTGGAATTTTTTGGGAATTTTATGAATTTTTGGATTTTTTGGCTAAGAGGGGCATTTTGGGTATTTGGAGGGTATTGGGAGGTATTTTTGGAATTTTTGGTATTTTTGGCTATGAATGATCAATTTTAGTAATGTGGGAATGTTTGGGATTTGTTTTGAGGAATTTTGGGTATTTGGAGATTTTTTTGAAATATTTGGGTAATTTCAAGGGTTTTGGGTAGGCTAGGTGGGTGTAGGGTCCCGGGGGTCAAAAATTGAAAATTTAGAAAATTGAAGATTGGGTAAGTGTAAGTGGGATGAAATCATTTTGGTTGAGCCATGAAGCCATATCAAGCCTACATGAGCCGTGAAGAGACTCATTTTAGGCATTCACTATGCTGTTCCTAACCCTCTTAGCCAAGGGCTTAGGGGTTAAGGATCATCCATGTGAATCACCTCCATGAGTCAGGAGGTCAAGTTGGGTATGGGTGTGGTTTTAGGAGGTGTGTAAAAGTATAGTGTATGAGTGTAGTGTGTGTGTAAGTCAGCCCTTCACCGGACCGGGCCACCCGTAGGCGGTCCCGAGGCCAAAGAGTCCTATAGGAACTCATCCTTTAAACTTCCACATTTGATTTCAACCCTCAGGTGATTAGGGGTCTACAATCAAGTTTGTGGAGTTTGCAGGGAGTTAAGAAGTGGTTTGAATTTCTAAGTGGTGGGTCCCAATTCTAATCCTCTAGGATAGTCAAAGGAAAAGCCTAAGGCTAGATCCTAAGTACTAAAAAGAAGAAGAGAAGACCTCATCAAAAATGAGGTCAACATATCTCTTTACTTGTTTTACTTTTACACATGTAATTAATTTCATTCTATGAGGAAGGGTACTTTTAATATATCAACCCACTTGCTGATTTTCACTAAGTATTTTAGTTTAGGAGTAGTATTGTAGTGATAATTGTAGAATATAATCAAAATCAAACCTTTATCAACCTTCCAAGCTAGAGCGTGTCATTGTAGACTTGAATTTCTCTTGAAAGACATCGTGATTAACTTCAATCTCCGTGGGATTCATATCTGGGCTTAATCATAAAACCTTATATTACTTGATAATGATACATATACTTGCATAAAATTCTAATTAAACATTCATTTGCATCAGCATCAAGTCATTGGCATCACTGTAAAGAAAGATATATAATTAATAGGAAATATAAAGTATAAAATCATATATAAAATGTAAGCATAAATATCAGAGATCAAGTTTTTGGCGTCGTTGCCGGGGATAGAAATGGTTGATCTTGAATTTTAGGAGAATTTTAGTTGAAGTAACTAGGCTTAAACTTAGAAAACTATAGTGTCGTAAAACTATTATTATGTGAAAAGTCTTTTGGTGAGAAAAAGTGTTGTGAAAAAAAAATAGTTTGTGTGAAAAGCAAGGTGTTTGTGAAAATGTTTTATTGTGTTGAATATATTTTTGTTTTATTAATTTAATTGTTAATGTATTGTTTGTTATGTTATGAATGCAAAATAAAGGATTTGTAGGATCTGCACCTTATGTACCGAGTTAGAAAAAAGGAAAACAAATAAAAAAACAAGAAGAACTTGAAAAACTAGAAATGGAAAACATTCAAAATTTTAACTTGAAAATTCAACATAAATCATTGAGGGGTTATGTAAGTCCTACGATAGATGAAATTCACTCAAGTATACAAACACATGTCATAGAAGCTGACTCGTTTGAACTTAATCCAGCGATTATCCAACTGGTGCACAATAAACAATTTGGGGGAACTCCTCCAGAGAATCCCTATTTACACTTATCAAGTTTTCTAGAACTTTGTGCTACATTTCGTTATAACGACATGCCTGATGATGCTGTTAGACTAAGGCTTTTTACTTTCTCACTGAGGGATAAGTCTAAAATGTGGTTATACTCATTAGCCCTTAGCTCTATTAAAAATTGGGAGGAGTTAACTCAGAAATTCCTAGCTAAGTATTTTTCACCTTCAAGGACTACAAAACTTAGAAACAATATTATCTCTTTTTGTCAGTATAAAGGGGAATCAATATACGAAGTCTGGAAATGATTTAAGGAACTCATAAGAAAGTGTCCACACCATGCTCTGCCCGATTGCTTAATCATTCAAATTTTTTACAATGGGTTAGTAGGATCCCTTAAGTTCATTATTGATGCTGCTGCTAGTGGTTTATTAATGTCAAAACCATATGATGAAGCATTATGCACTAATTAAAGAAATGGCTAGAAATGAATTTCAATGGCCTTCTACAATGGAAAATGATAAAAAGGTAACTAGTGTTTATGATACATATATGATTGCAATTTTTGTATCTCCGTTGCTGCAATATCAAGGAAATTGGACCAAATTAGAATGAATCAGCCTCAATTTACTCTAATAATTTAGGAAAGTTCATTAGGTCATATGATTGATTCAAAAATATCATATGAGACTTTGAATACCATGAAAAACCTGTATTCTAACTTTTACAATCTACGTTTGAAGAACCATCCTAATTTTAACTGGAATCATACTATTGGGGGTGGAAACTTGATCCCCGATAGATATAAGTGCAACGGATGCTAGAAACTTAGTTCCGCTTGATAAATGCGCTGATGATTTAAGATATGAAAATAATGATTTTATAATATGGGATACTACGCAAGTATACATATCGTTTATCTAGCAATATAGGACTTTCTGATTAAGCCTCGAGATATCGAACCCACAGGGAAAATGTGAAATTTTTAAAGAAATCAGAGAAATTATCTTTTTACTTTCTTTAATTGTTTTCGAAAAAGAATGTCTTGATTTTGAAATGTTTTGAAGGTTGATATATCTTTTGAAATTTTCTTAATAAAAATACAAAGCAAGAAATTAAAATTACAATAATTAATAACACTGGATGTAAAATACTATTAACTAGAATATCTTTTTTTTTCCTTTCATGAAGTAGTAATAATTCTTAAAGTATTGTTGTGGAAGTATTCAAATTTTTATTGTGACGGATTGAAGCATATGTGTTCTTCACCCTTACTTGGTTCTATAAAGAACATAGGTTAATTTGAAATTTATATTATTTTGAACATGGTTAGGCAGGGAAGATACCAGTCTCTCACTCTAGAGTTCCCTCGATTCCCACCACCTGGGGGATTAACTTCTCATAATAAAACTCAAAACTTTAAACCAAATTAAGGGGTTTTCGCCTGTCACTCTAAAATCCTCTAACTTTACTCCCTTTTATAAAAATATCTTCTAATATTACATTCAATTATATGGACTAGAGTTCTCGCCCATATAATTTCATGTGATTCTTACTAACTTTTATGAGACAATACCGCATTGGATCTTACATAATCTCAAGATTTTACAACTTAACAGGCCAAATTAAAAGTAAAAAAAGTTTTTAGAATCAATCTTCACAACTTCTTCCAACTTTTAAACACTTATATTTTCCACAACAATTCTCTTTAAATTAATTACTTCTCCATTTAAGAAAGAAAAAGATAAAGTATACTACTCAGAATACATTGAGAAAATATAAAAACACAATGATTTGAAATTAAAAAACAAAGATAAGAAAAATAATAAACGAAAACAATTATTAATAAACTAAATAAAAGTAAACACTTATCTGAAAATCCTCTCCACAAGATAAAGGAAGTTCCTCTGAAACTTTGACACTTCGCTAAAGTACTTCTTAGAGCAAGTCTCCCAACTCCGTTGACTCAGAATACAGACTTCAGACTTCAATAAAAAGAAGTGGGAAGAAGAATACTTCACTCTGACCATTTTCTCCTTTCTACTCTATAATTCTACTCTAAATAAAAACTTTTAAAATGCAGTGGAAGAATAATGGAAGTACTCTTTAAAATGTAGTGGAAGAGTCTCCTCAAATTACCTCCTCGAAATCTTTCCTAAGACTCTCTTTAAATAGTAAACCAAAAGGTGCCTTAGTGCCTCTTCAAAATGTGTCCAGATTTGATGTATCTACCAAGGAACGCACCGCTTCATTCAAACTCGCCGCACAAAGGAAGTTATGGATGTTACAACCCAGTGTTGCATCCCATCCCCTTTAAAATTATCGACAAATCCATTTGAATCACGATTTTTAACTATGGTGGCTAAGTGCCGGCCTAGCGGCGCTTAGCCGCTAGTGCCAAATTTTTTATTTTTCATTTTTTTGCTCCAAATTTGATCTAATTTTGCTCCTTTCATCATGACCATCCATTTTCATCATACCTGCAAGAAAAACACAAAATACCTTCCATTAAAGTTCAATATCATTAAAAATAGGTATAAAAATGTGCATAAAAATACTATATATTTTAGGTGTATCAGAAACCAAGATTGGGCAAGAATCATGCAAATCCTAGTGGAAGTTGGAAAAATCAAGAGAACACAAACTATAGACCTTCATATCCACTGAACTCTAACAATGATCAACAATTTGTGGATAAGAAGATGTTTATAGAAGAAGTGGTATTGCAAATGAGAAACCAGTTGCAAAGTCAAAATGCTATGATTAGAAACATAGAGAATCAACTAGGACAAATTGCTAAATCACTTAGCAATAGACACCAATGAACACTTCCTAGCAACACTGAGATTAACCTTGAAGAGAACAAGAATGAACAAGTAGAAGTTATCCAATTAAGAAGTAAGAGGGAGATAGATGATGTGGTTATAAAAGATAAAGAAGTTGTGAGAGAAACAAAGGAAACTAAAAGACATGAAGAACATATTTCTAAGGATCTCAAAAAATTAATATCTCCAACCAAAATCCATTTAGAAGAACCACCACCTCAATTTCCTCAAAGACTTAGACAATATGAATTGAATAAACAATTTTTAAAGTTCATGGAAGTACTTAAGAAGTTAATGACAAATATTCCTTTTGCTGAAGCTTTAGAACATATGCCAAGTTATGTAAAGTTTTTGAATGAGATACTAAACAAGAAAAGGAAATTTGAGGATTACGAAACAATTTCACTAAGTGAGGAGTGTAGCACTATACTTCAGAAAAATTTTCCTCAGAAACCTAAAGATCCTTGTAGCTTAACAATTCCTTGTGCAATTAAAGAAATATTGTGTGGAAAAGCTTTATGTGATTAGGAGAAAACATTAATGTGATGCCTCTATCTATTTTTAGAAGGTTAGGTTTAGCTGATATTTCTCTCACTTCTATAACGCTTCAGTTAGCTGATCGATCTATCATTTATCCAAAAAGGGATTACAGAAGTTGTGCTTGTTAAAGTGGAAAAATTTATCTTTCCTATTAACTTTATTGTATTAGATATGGATGAAGATAAACAAAATCCAATTATTTTGGGGAGACTAAAACGTCTTTTTTAATTTGGCAAAATTTATGAACTCAAATTTAATATATGTTGATTAAGTTTCTATTGAGTCACACAATTAAACACAAGTATACATATCACTCAAGTAATACAGGGCTCTAGTGGAGTCCTGGATATCGATCCCAAGGGAGGCAATTAATTTTATAGTGTAGCACAAAAATCACTTCTCGAATCACAACACAACTCTAAACTCTCTCTCCCTCTCTAAATTTGGCTCTAAAGTAGTTTAAATCCAGCCATAACTGATTTCCCAAGAGTTTCTTTAAGCATCCCTCCAAAATCCAGCCAAATACATTGAATCTAGTTAGAATTTGGGATAGGGCGCGGTCTAGCGCAGGATAGGGCATTGTCAGGCACTATTTTTTGCTTTCCGATACAAAATCTCTGTAAATTGGTGCAGTCTGGCGCTGGTGACAGTGTCGTTTAGCTCTACTTTAATAAAATGCACTTTTCCTTCATATTGCTCCAAAATTGTTCCTTTTCGCTTTCTTTTTCTCCAAAGGCCTAAAATCATTGTACCTGCATGAAATCATGAAAAATACTTTTCTTTAAAGTGCAATATCATCTAAAACAAGTACGAAATGGACATTTAAAAGCTATCAAGTTTTTAGTGGATCAAGATCCCCCAAACTTAACTATTACTTTTCCTCAAGTAATTTTAGTTAATATGTAAAATAATGATCCACTGCAATGAACTTTCTTTCTAGAATACCATAATTTTAACTTAAGATAAGTACAATAAGAAATTTTTAGAAAGATCATTGAATAATTCAAGTGAATTCTGCAGATGTAAGACTATCTAGTATTCAAGTCTGAGAGTTCTAGCCTTCTATTTATTTCAAAAAAAGACTAAAGATTGTCCTATTACATATAAATTTAGGAAAGTAATTAAGTTCTTCCTTTTAGGTAGGTCCAAGTGAAGCCAATTTTTGATTAGGCATCTCCTCAAGCTTCTCCACACATCTTCTTTTTCTTTACTTTTTCTTCTTTTCTTCTTTCCTCTTTTTTTTTCTTTTGCTTTTTTGTTTTTTTTTGAAATGAGGATTACTGTATCTGGATAGCCTTTAATAATTTTGAACTTCAACCTTTTCACCCAAAATTTGAAACTTACCACAATCCTTTACATTTTAGGCATTTCTTTAGCTTATTATTAATTCATCATAGAGTCTCAATCCTTTCCTTTCACATAAAATTTTAGGATTCTTAATACTCCAAACATACAAATTTCCTTACTTTGAATAGTTGACTATAATCTTATTCTCTTAGACCAAATATCATAGCCTACAAAATTACTTTTCATTAACAAATACTTTCATTCAATTTCACAAAATACTTAAATAAAATCAAAATACAATTATCTGAAATTGAGTTCTATCACAGGAAATCAAGTTAATAATTTTGAAAATACTTTAAAATGAGAAGAATTAACAATTATTCTTTACCTCCCCCAAACATAAGTTTTTGAATATCAATACAATTAATATGGGAAGAAAGAAAAGATATAAACATATATAACTCATATCTCAATATGTTGGGTTTTTCATACCTTTGAGTTTAGGCAGGTCTTCTTCAAAAATTAGAATAGTAGGCCAGAAATAATTAAGAGCATTTCTATACACAAATATGGGTTAGAAATTTGCAAGGGAAAAAGTTTAAAATCTTAAAGCATAAAACATCAACTAAGCACATAACATTAACATCCAACTGTTACTATCACAGATTAAAGTAACAGACTAAACCACATGCAAACTCCATTATCACATCACATTCATCATATTCAACATAAAGTTTGCTACAAACACAACCAAATACAAATTACATCACAAATATAAATTAGAGAGAGTCTCAAGTACATCACAAATACATCAAGAAATATAAAATACAATGAAAATAAAAATACATAAACTACCAATCATCATCTGCAGGATCTCCAACATCATCAGGTTCATCAGGCTGGTATGGAGTGTACTCAAGTTATGTAGGAAATTCATCACTAGTGTCTCCCTTGAAAAGTCTCATATTTGCGTCATAATAAGTTATCTCATATTCTCGCCACTGCACTTGATAATCATCATTTATCTTATTCCTTGTTTCTTGTCCCTTTACTCTGGTGTTCAATTTTTCTAACTGATCTATAACATCATGTGGAGTAGGTTCCCAAGATATAGATGGTCTCTCATGACTAGAAGAAGGTTTATCATATTTGGAACTCCATTTCCATCCTACATGGGCTTTATAGGTTTTCTGATTTAATTTACTAATGGGCTTCAGGGGTGGACTACCTCATCCTTATCTTCAGTTGCTACACCTGACTAAATACACAAGGCATGAATCAGTCTGGGATGTCCTAGTCCACCTGTAGTCTCTCCTTTTGAACTTGTTAAAATAATCTTATGAATAATATCCCAAATATTGATGTTCTTTATATTCTAAATACAGTAATTCAGAATAGCTCTGTCTACGCATAACCTCGCTGTGATGGCTGGTAGGAAAAAGTCTTGCAGAAATGAAATAATGTCAGACTTTCGATACAAGATTCAATGTAGAAAGGGGTAAACTAAATTTTTGTCTCTGTTTAATCTTCCATTCCCCTTCTTTGTTAGTCAAATAGTTAATAATCATATCCAATGATTCATTAGTAACAGGAAAATTTTCGTATTCACATAAGAAGGGTTCTCTCAACTAATAAAATGCATTGATGTGAGCGGGGGTAAATTCAACCATTTCTCTAATAATAAGGATATATTCACTCTCAGAATAGTATAAATTTGCATAAAATTCTCTCACAATCCCCAGCATCGCTTCAGCAGTAAAATAACAGAAAATTTCCCATTAACGATTTGTAATTAGTTCTTCAATCACACCTCCAGGATTTTGAAAGGGATTTTCTTGAACACACTTCATATTTCTAAGAAACGTACTGAAGCGAAAATAAGCCTTGAAATTCATAAATTTACTCTCATCATAATCAAATTTTCTCTTCACCTTAGCCATTCTTGGAGCCATTTGTCAAGAGAAGATGAAATCCAAACTTTTCCGGCCACGAAATCGCTTCAAATCCAAATGCAAGTGAGCCCTAGGTGCAAAAATAAACCTTAACTGGAGGTAGAAGATGATGGTTTAGGAAGAAATGGAGGGTCCTAGGGTTAAATCACAAAATTTGAGGTTTTGAGGCCTTTTTTGTGTCGGGCGCGGTCCAGCACTGGTGACAGCGCCATTCGACGCTATTTTCTATTCAATAGGCCAAACTCTTTGTCTTTTGGCACAGTTCGGCGCTGGTGACAGCGCCGTTCAGTGCCAGTTCAAAATCTGGGCTACCAACTTTCTTTTGCAATTTTGATCTTTTCAAGCCTGCTCCGTTGTCTAATTTGTCCAATTAAGCATTGAATAACATAATAAAACCATGTCAAATGATATTTTTTTAACCCAATCAACACAAAATATCACTTTGATATATAAAATCCAAATTACAAACACATACAAATAACACTAAATGGTACACATTGTTATGCCATGAAATTCTAAAATTTAGCGTCACTCATAACCACAACACAAATACGCTGAAAACTAAACAAGAAAGTAAGTCCAAACATAACATCCAAGCAAAGCAAAGAAAAACAAAGCTTTCAGTTCAAAAACATAAACACAGAAACACAATAATTATGTCTTCATTCTTCCTCAGAAATATCAACTCTTAAATATCCAATGGATTGAACGTAAACAAACATATTGTAGAATGAATGAAATGGGAATTTTCAGTAGAATCCTCCTCAATCCAACCTTTCCTTTTCATCATTTGTATCAAAATTTTTTCAAGAAACCCAAAATGATCAAAGTATTCCTTCATTCTCCAATCTAGATGATCAAAGAAGTCAGATAGATTGTTGATTGCATTCATCAGGTGTTGAAAATCCTTCTCCAATTTCTTAATTTTCTTCAAAATGATCTGTAAACTTTCAGGATAGTAAGGAGGAATAGGTGTCGAACTCTGAGATGGTTGATCTTCAATGATACTCATGTCATTCATATTACCAACAACCTGGTTACTATGTTCATTACTTGGATCTATAGGCTTCCAAGGTAGAACTACTCTTTCTCAATTCTCATTTGCCACTTGTGATAGACTGCAGAGGAAAAATATGGTGGAAGGATGTCCAAGCCCATACTTTGATCCATGAATGATCAATCCCAAAACATATTTAACAATTATAAAACCAACATCAATAGGCATCTCAATTTGAATACAATAGTTCAAAATAACCCACTCCCCAGTTACTTTACTAATTTTCAAAGTTGGGAGAAATTTTCCATATATAAAATAATGTAAGTGTTTTGCCTAGGATTCAACAGTGTGGTAAAAAAACATACATACCTATCATCTCTTATCTCCCATTAATCACTTTCATTTGTCAAATATCTGTATATATTGACCAGACTCGCAATAACGCAGTAATTTTTGCTTCCAAAAGATGGTAAAAAACTTGACCCAATTTATAAATAGTGGCTAGTGTAAAAAATTAAAATGTTGTAAACTTTTTGAAAATATTTTATACACTAGGGGTACTACGTTTAAAGTAATATAGGGCTTTCTATTGTAACACCAGTATCGATCCCATAGAGAAGCGAGGTAAGCAATCCTTTAGAGTAATTTCAGTCTATTTGTATAAGTCCTAAATTTGGAACGTTGATTAAAATGGGTTTTCTAATAACTAATCCTAAATAAAATTCTTAAATAAAATGATCACCTATAGATAAATTGGTTTGGAGAATTTTGAGATATTAAGAACTACCTTTCTCTTGCAATTACATAGATAATGTGTAGGAAAGAAATGCTTAGAATTTTATGTAGTAGTGCCAAATAGAAGCAATCCTATTCTTTACCCTTTGGTCCAGGCATAAAGAACATTGGCTAATCTATAGATCGGTTTAGGATGTTTTATTAGTAGAATGAGTTAATCTAGGCTCACACTACTAAATGTCCAAGGGTGGCTAGGGTCGGCCCTACCAGTGACTCGTTCCCTTTCTATAGACCATATTATTAGAATTTAGTCTGCACTCTAAAAACTAATCAATTCTACGCCCAATTAACAATATCTCTCTATTTATTTGCACTTCACCATGAATAACCTGCATATAGACTTTGATTACCCAAGGATTCATGTGATATCTACTAGTTAAGAACTCATCTCCTGACAGTCTCGCGAATTCTTCAACAGGTTTCAACAACACAAGTGATTAATTTGTAAATTAAATGAAGATCCGGTATGAATATCATCACCATAATTTAATAAGAGAATATCTAAGCAAATACTAATTCTTAAACATGCATCTATTTCATAACAAAATAAAAGTAAATTAAAATAATGGCGTAAGAAGTAAAAGGGTTGATAAAATTATGTAATAATTTAAGTGCCAACAAGGAACTTATTTCAATAGTAGTCTATTATATTTATGCAACTATCTGTCACCTAAAAGCATTTAATAATTAATTCTATCATAAAAATGATTTTCCTACACATGCCACTACTTCATTTAAAAGATAGAGTAAAGAAAATCACTTACGAAGTATGGATAAATCACGACATAAAACTTGATTTAAAATAAAGAAAATCCACTAGAAAGTGTTTACAACAATTACAAGAGAACGAAGAACACAATACTTTGCTTTTTCTCTCTGAAAGAAAGAAGAAGATCTCTCCACCAAAGTTTTCCACCGATCCATGCGCCGCTTGCACATTCCTTATATAAATATCTCAAAATCCCTCACCAATCTCTCCATAAGATGTAGAAATCTACATCTTCATGACAATGACTCTAAAAAATTACTAAGGGGGAAGAAAGAGAGAGAGAGAGAGAGAGAGAGAGAGAGAGAGAGAGGCCCCCAAGAGTGAGAGAGAGAGAGGCCCTTTTCCTGTAGAAATGTCTCCTATTTATAGAGCTCTGAAAATGGCCAGGGGTTGCTTAAGGCACCTCTTCAAATTTTGGTCCAGATTTAACAAATCTTCTAGAAACAATTCTAGCACCTAGGCGCCAAGTTCTGGCGCCTAGGCGCTAGACTCCGTGCCTAAAACAGTCTCACCCCTTCACTTTGGGTTGCACCTCTTCATGATTTAAACCTCTCCAATGTGTCTAGATTCATTGTATCACATGTCCTATATATTAGGATTAACTTCCAGTCTTCTAGAAGGCCTGAAAACTACTTAACACCATCAAAATAACTCCCAAAGTTGTCAAAAATCAGTCCAATAGCCGTTTTTTGATGATTCTGGCGCCTAGGCCTTGATTCTGGCACCTAGGCGCCGTTTGCTTTTTGTCACTGGTGCCTGGGCACCAGGTTTGGCTCCTAGCCGCGACCCTGTGCGCAGTTCCACTGTTTTGCTCTGTTTGGCTCCGTTTCGACCCATTTCAGTTGCGTTGCATTCCTAACATCTTCACCTACAATATAGAAATAAAAAAAACATTTCTCAAAAGTAGAATTTCATACAAAACATGTGAGAAATATAAAAGTTATTAAACATAGAAAGACATATTGATATGTGCCAAGTAAGAATTTTCTTCCTTGCTCATTTTGGCTCAAAATTTCATAGTTTTTGCTTCATTTTCTCTTAAATCATATTTTTATACTTGAAGACAAAAATATGCAAAATACCTTCCTTTAAAGTGTAATATTATTAAAAATGTGCATAAAGTGGGCATGAAATGAACACTAAAAATAGGTAATTTTTAAGTGGATCAAATTCCCCCAAACATAAACGTTACTGTCCTCAAGTACCACTATAATCATGTAAAACCACAAAAGAAAATCACTTGTATCAGTTTCTTTAGAAGTTTCTAAAATTTTGTTTTAGAGATTGAGTAGTCTGATTTACAAAAAATTTTAGTAAATGAGACCAATTTAAAGTTTAGAAAACTCTTAGATGAAAGAGTATGAAAATATATGTTGCTATCTAATTCAGAAATACTTCTAGATTTTTCAAAATTTAGGGGTTAGATATTTTTATTTTCTTTACTTAAAATCTTTATTAAAAATAATTATACTAACTATATTATATTTTTAAGCTTAAGATTTTCTTAAATCTTATACTTTAAAAAGCTCAGGTGTGGAACTAATTTTTGATTAGGCCCTTTAATCCTCAAGCTTTTGCTTCCTTTTTCACATACTATACTTTTGTTTTCTTTTCTTTTTCTTTTTCTTTTTTATTATTTTTCTTTTTTTTTTCTCTTCTTTTTTTTCTTATTTTTTTAGGCAATGATTACTATATCTTGATAGGCCTTTAATAATTTTTAATTCCACCCTTCCCTTCCTAAAGCATAAGGTAGATATATATATCTTTTACTTAGAAATATAATAACAGTTTTGAAAATTATTTTTCAATAACATAAATTTAAATATTGAAAGGAAAAGTCTAATCCTTCCATTTTTCCAAAAATACAACTTTTCTTACTAAAGATGGTTACACAATATTTATCATTTCTTCACCAAGAAAAATTTAACTTTAAATTTTTCATCACTGCTATAAATTTTAACTAAATTTTCTTACTTATTTCTATATTCAAAATTTTCTTTCCCTAATATAACTTCATACAAATAATTATTTTTCAATCAAAAATCAAATTTATTTATAGCATTTTTTAGGACAAATAAAATTTAAGTTTTTCAAAATTCATTTTTCATCCCCCCCTCCAAACTTGAATTTTAAAATATTTTGCAATAAATTCCATAAAATTAGAAGGAAGAAAAATAAAAGTTAAATCTACTAACTACTACATTCTATCAAATTTATATACATGCATAATCAGGATAGAATGACTGCACGAGAAAGTAAATATAGCCTAAAACATGCTTGTTATAATATCAAACTTAAAGTAAGTATATTAAATTTAAAATGCATTTTTCTTCCTACCCCTAAACTTAAATTTGAACATGTATAGCATTCATCACAAAAAATATAAGCAGGAAGAAAAATAGTTTAGAAATTCTATCTAACACAATTGGCTATCAAAAACAACTACATATATTTATCAGGACGAACAATTTACAATAGAAAGTAAATCTAAACTAAACATGTTAAAATAAAATTAAATTAAAGAAAGGTCAAATAAGCAGGACATGTATCGACATAGGAATATATATTTAAGTGTTAGTCAAATCTCTTAATTGTTGTAACACAAACAAAAACACAAACACAAACTCACTAACTAAAATACTTAGACTCACAGATTCATAAACAAATATCAATTGAGGTTAATTTGATCTCCTTTCTACTCACATTTTCCCTCCTTACTTCTAATTTCTAACAGAAGAAACTACATTAACAACGATAATCTGATAAATAAAATAGTGCAGTTCATTCATATGTTGTTCATTAAGCAATTTCATGACCTTACTTAGTGAAAACAACTCAGATAAAGGAAGTAATTGAGTTGACATGGAGTGGTCCAAGTCCAAACTCTACATGCTTCAAGGTAATGCTTAGCTCCAGTCGAGAACTGAGTTATAACAGACTCGTCAGCCTGCTACTAGCAGAACTCATATACAATTTTAGTCAATACCAAGGCATAACATAACAACCTTAATCTAATCCGCGGTAAAGCAAACAAAAAACAACACAAACATACTAGCAAAGATAACAATGGGTTGCCTCCCATGAAGAGCTTGATTTAATGTCGTCAGCCCGACAACTGATAACTATAGGTTACCTCCCATAAAGCGCTAGGTTTAACTTCGTTAGCCCGACAAATGTTTCCTCCTGAATCAAAAATCCATTTTAATAATACTTGATCAATCACCCATTCTCTTTCAGATCAAGGAATTCCTACAAAATTCTCAAATTTAAAATTTTCAGTTAGCTTTTCCATCTCAGATTGATTTTTATCATTGTTCCTCAAGTTTAATTCTAGATCCAATATCCTTCTATTGATTTTCTAGAATTGCGCATTAATATTATCCTTGAAAGTTATAAGAAATGGATCTCTATATGAAAGTTCAAGATTTCCCAATTTTTGGATCAGATTCTCGTAAGATAATTCAGATTCTGGATCAAATTTTTCTAGATTGCTCTTCTGATTCAAGTTGTCCTCTAATTCTTCCCCTTCAAAGTTCTCTTCAAACATATCCTCAAATTTTCTTATAAGTCTTAGTTCGATAATTTTATCATGTTCATCATTCAATTTAGGTTTTTCTTGTGATTGAGTCGCATCTAAAGATATAAAGACTAGTTTTGTTGATGAATTTCCTAAATAAGTAGGCTTTATAACTGTATGGGGTACATCCATTTTAAGCTCATGAGATTTTTCAACAGATGGAATTAAAAGTTTACTGTTTTTGGTAGCGTCCATCATTTCACACCTCTCCTGAACATACATACAGTCTTCTTTAAATAACATTTTTGAATCATCATGAAAATCCATTTCAATCTTATCTATTAACTTACTCTCAATACTTTCTTAGAAATGGTCTTTACTTAGATAATCAATTTCATCTATCCAAAAACAATCATCATCTTTTCTCTCAGCTGGATATTTCATAGTCTTTAATACATCAAAAGTGACTTTCTGGTCATTAATATTCATAATCAACTCTCCTTTTTGCACATCTATCATAGCTTGTCCAGTAACAAGGAAAGGTCTCCCTAAAATAATTGGAATTTCTTTATCTTCCTCCATATCTAATACAATAAAGTTCAAAGGAAAGATAAATTTATCCACTTTAACAAGCACGTATTCTATTACTCTTTTTGGATAAATGATAGATCGATCAGCTAACATAAAGGTTACAGTAGTGGGAGAAATATCGACTAAACCTAACCTTCTAAATATAGATAGAGGAATCACATTAATGCTTAATCCTAAATCACATAAAGCTTTTCCACATAATCTTTCTCCAATTGGACAAGTAATTGTAAAGCTACAAGGATCTTTAAGTTTCCGAGGAAAATTTTTCTGGAGTATAGCACTGCACTCCTCACTTAATGCAACTGTCTCATAATCCCCAAATTTTCTTTTCTTGTTTAATATCTCCCTCATAAACTTTACATAACTTGGCATCTGTTCCAAAGCTTTTGGGAAAGAAATATTTATCGTTAACTTCTTAAGTACTTTCATGAACTTTGAAAATTTCTTATCCAACTCATGTTGTCTAAGTCTTTGAGGAAATGGAGGTGGTGGTTTTTCCAAACTGATTTTAGTTGGAGAAATTAATTTTTCCAAATCTTTAGAAACATGTTTTTCAGGTCTTTTAGTTTCCTTTTTTTCTCTCACAACATCTCTCTTTTCTAACCACATCCTCTATCTCTCTTCCACTTTTTAATTGGACAGCTTCTACTTGGTCGTTATTGTTCTCTTCAGGGTTGATCTCAATGTTGCTAGGAAGTGTTCCTTGGGGTCTATTGCTGAGTGAATTAGCAATTTGTCCCAGTTGATTCTCTATATTTTTAATTGCAGCATTTTGACTTTACAACTGGTTTCCAATTTGCAATAACACTTCTTCCATAGACATCTTCTTATCCTCAAATTGTTGATCATTGTTAGAGTCTGGTGGACATGAAGGTCTATAGTTTGTATTCCAGAGATTATTATAACTTCCATTAAGATTCACCTAATTATTTTCTCATTTTTGGTTTCCACCATCAGTAGTATGATTCTAGTTAAATTTAGGATGGTTCTCCCAACACGGGTTGTAAAAGTTAGAATTTGGGTTGTTTAAGGTATTTAAAGTGTTATATGATAAGTTAGAATTAATTATACGCTCTAATGAACTTTCCTCACTTACAGAAGTAAATTAAGGCTGTTTCATTCAAAATTGGTCCAACTTCCTTGATATTGTTGTAACTTGAGATGCAAGAATTGTAATCACATCTGTATCATGAACACTAGCTACATTTTTATGATTTACCCTCGTAGAGGGCCATTGAAATTCATTTGTAGCCATTTTTTCAATTAATGCATACACTTCATCAAATGATTTTGACATTAATGAACACCAGCAGTAGCATCAATTATAGGCCTAAGGGATCCTACTAACCCATTATAAAAAGTTTGAATGATTAACTAATCGGGCAGAGCATGATGTGGACACTTTCTTAGAGTTCCTTAAATCTTTCCTGTGCTTCATATATTGATTCTCCTTCATATTAACAAAATGAGATAATATCGTTTCTAAGTTTAGTAGTCCTTGAAGGTGGAAAATACTTAGCTAGGAATTTCTGAGTTAACTCCTCCCAATATTTAATAGAGCCAGGTGCTAATGAGTATAACCATATTTTAGCCTTATCCCTTAGTGAGAAAGGAAAAATCCTTAACCTAACAGCATCATCTGACATGCCATTATAACGAAATGTAGCACAAAGTTTTATAAAACTAGATAAGTGTAAATAGGGATCCTCCAAAGGAGTTCCCTCAAACTGATCGTTCTGCATAAGTTGGATAATCTTAGGATTTATTTCAAACGAGTCAGCTTCTATGACAGGGTTTTGTATACTTGAGTAAATTTCATCTGTCGTAGGATTTACGTAATCCCTCAATGAAGTATGATGATTTTTCAAGTTATTATCTTGAAATTTTTCCATTTCTATTTCTAGTTTTTGGAGTCCTTTCTGTATTTTTATTTTTTTATTTTTTTCAAACTCGGAATAATAAGGCACAAGTCTTATAGATCCTTTTTTTCGCATACATAATACAACAAATAATACATTAACAATTAAACAAATAATAGATGAAATATATTCAACACAACAAAACATTTTCACGAACACCTTATTTTTCACACAAACAATTTTTTTCTTTTTTCACAACACTTTTTCATATAACAAAACACTTTTCACACAAGAATATTTTTTATGACACTACAGTTTTCCAAGTCTAAACCTAACTATTTCAACTAAAATTCTAATAAAGTTCTTACCGAAGCGTCCCCTCCAACGGCGTCGAAAACTTGACCCGACCCGCAATAACGCAGTAATTTTTGCTTCCAAAAGATGACAAAAAAACTTGACCCAATTTATAAATAGCGGCTAATGTATAAAATTAAAATGTTGTAAAATTTTTTAAAATAATTTACACACTAGGGGTACTATACGTATTGTTTCAATTAATATAGGTTTTTCTTTTATAACCCCGGTATCGATCCCACAGAGAAGCGAGGTAAACAATCCTTTAGACTAATTCCAGTCTATTTCTATAAGGCCTAAATTTGGAATGTCAATTAAAATGGGTTTTCTAGTAACTAATCCTAAATAAAGTTCTTAAATAAAAAGATCACCTATGGATAAATTGGTTTGGAGAATTTTGAGAAATTAAAAACTACCTTTCACGTGCAATTACATAGATAATGTGTAGGAAAGAAATACTTCGAATTTAATGTAGTAGTGACAAATAGAAGCAATCCTATTCTTTACCCTTTGGTCCAGGCATAAAGAACATTGGCTAATCTATAGATCGGTTCATGATGTTTTATTAGTAAAATGGGTTAATCTAGGCTCACACTACTAGATGTCCAAGGGTGGCTATGGTCGGCCCTACCAGTGACCCGTTCCCTTTCTATAGACCACATTATTAGAATTTAGTCTGTCACACTAAAAACTAATCAATTCTACGCCCAATCAACAATATCTCCCTATTTATTTGCACTTCACCATGAATAACCCGCATATAGCCTTCGATTACCCAAGGATTCATGTGATATCTACTAGTTAAGAACTCATCTCCGGATAGGTCTTAGAATTCTTCAACAGGTTTTAACAATACAAGTGATCAATTTGTAAGTAAATGATTCGGTATGAATATCATCACTATAATTTAGGAAGAAAATATCTAAGCAAATCTTAATTCTTATACATGCATCTATTTCCTAACAAAATAAAAGTAAATAAAAATAATGACATAAGAAGTAAAAGTGTTGACAGAATTATGTAATAATTTAAGTGTCAACAAAGAACTTATTTCATTAGTATTCTATTATATTTATGCAACTATCTGTCACCTAGAAGCATTTAATAGTTAATTCTATCACAAAAATGATTTTCCTGCACATGCCATTACTTCATTGAAAAGAAAGAGTAAAGAAATTCACTTACAAAGCATGGACAAATCACGACAGAAAACTTGGTTTAAAACAAAGAAAATCCACTAGAAAGTGTTTACAATAACTACAAGAGAATGAAGATCACAATACTTAGCTTTTTCCCTCTTAATTAAAGAAGAAGATCTCTCCACTAATGTTTCCCATCGATCCACGTGCCCCTTGTACATTCCTTGCATAAATATCTCAAAATCCCTCACCAATCTCTCCATAAGATGTAGAAATCTACATCTTCATGACTATAAAATGACTAAGGGGGAAGAAAGAGAGAGAGATAGGGAGAGAGAGAGAGAGAGAGAGAGAGAGAGAAAGAGAGAGAGAGAGAGAGAGAGAGAGAGAGACGCCCTTTTCCTGTAGAATGTCTCCTATTTATAGAGCTCTGAAAATGTCTAGAGGTTGCTTAAGGCACGTCTTCAAATTTCGGTCCATATTTAACGAATCTTCTAGAAACTGTTCTGGCGCCTAGGGACCAAGTTCTGGCGCCTAGGCGCCAGAATCCATGCCCAAAACAGTCGCACCCCTTTACTTTGGGTCGCACCTCTTTGTGATTTAAACCTCTCAAATGTGTCTAGATTCATTGTATCACATGTCCTATAGATTAAGATTAACTTCCAGTCTTCTAGAAGGTCTGAAAACTACTTAACACATTCAAAATAACTCCCAAAGTTGTCAAAAATCAGTCCAATAGCTGTTTTTGGATGATTCTGGCGCCTAGGCCTTGATTCTAGAACCTAGGCACCATTTTTTTGTTGTCATTGGCGCCTGGGCACTGGGTTTGGCTCCTAGGCGCCACCCTGTGCACAACTCCACTGTTTTGCTCCGTTTGGCTCCATTTCAACTTCGTTTCGACCCATTTCAGTTGTGTTGCGTTCCTAACATCTTCACCTACAAGATAGACATAAAAAACTTTTATCATAGTTTCATCCAAAAACATGTGAGAAATATAAGAGATATTAAGCATAGAAAGACATATTGATATGTGCCAAGTCAGAATTTTCTTCCTTGCTCATTTTGGCTCAAAATTTCATAGTTTTGCTTTATTTTCTTTAAAATCATATTTTTATACTTGAAGATAAAAAATATTCAAAATACCTTCCTTTAAAGTGTAATATCATTAAAAAGGTGCATAAAGTGGGCATGAAATGAACACTTAAAACAGGTAATTTTTAAGTGGATCATATATGATTCATGTTGTCCTTCGTTTGGGCAAAGTTTGAATAGTGGCAGATCGACACATTTTCAATCTTGTATAAATCATTAATCTTTAGGAGTAAATGTGACAAACCTAACTTGCACATAGACCAATCCTTGGTTATTCTATGAAGATTTGCATAAAACTCCTTCACAATCGGAACAACTACGGCGGTAGTAGTATAACATAACACTGCTAAACGTCGCTGAATAATGATTTCTTCAATTCGAATAGTAGGATAATTTGTACATCGATTCACAAAGCCTCACTCTTTAATTAACCTCATCTTTGAGATATTCTTATTGAATAGACGTTGCGCTTCGAAATTGACAAACTTTCAAAGGATGAAAACTTGAAATCCTGAAATTTCTATGGAGTCGGAATCTATTTGAATGAGATTTGGGATCTTCCTTTTCATTCCTTTGGTAGTTTCTACATCTAGGGGCTGTTTTTAGGAGTTCAAGTGGAAGAATTGCATCCTATAACCGCTAAAATTCAAATTTAAAGATGAAAAACTATTTTCTGAATAGCGGCGCGGTCCGACGTTGATAATAGCACTGTTCAGTGCTGGTTCAATTTTTGTCAAACTTCATTTTGTCAAAATTCATTCTAAACTTCGATTCGATTCATTTCTTTAATGTTTTTAATGATATTTAAGGAAGGCTAGGACTTAATTAAGTAATAAAATAACACAAATAACACATCAAATAAGCAAACACTCAATAACTATGGGTTACCTCCCACATAGTGCTTGGTTTCATGTCGTCTGCCCGACATAACTTCAAGTTATTCAGGTTGATCCAACATTAAAAACTCTATAAAATTAAGTCTATTTCCTTCAAAATATGGTTTTAATCTTTGTCCATTAACTTTGAATATTATTCTAGATTTAGGGTCTTCGATAATCACAGCTCCAAATTGATGGATTTTTACGACAGTGAAAGGTCCTGTCCATCTAGATTTCAGTTTCCCAGGAAATAATTTCGATCTTGTATTGTATAATAAATCTTTTTGTCCTGGTTCAAATTCCTTTTTAATAATCTTCCAATCATCCCATATCTTTCTTCTCTCCTTGTATATTCTATCATTATCATATGATTCATTTCTGGTTTATTCCATTTTATTAAATTGCAACAGTATTTTCTCACTAGCATCTTCAAATTAAAGTTCAATTTGTTTATCACCCAATATGCTTTATATTCTAATTTAATTGGCAAGTGAAAAGTCTTTCCAAAGATTAATCCGTAAGGGGACATTCATATAGGAGTTTTATAAGCAGTTCTGTATGCCCATAAAGCAGTGTTTAATCTAGCAGACCAATCTAATTTCTCGAGATTTATGACTTTTTTCAAAATTCATTTAATTTCATGATTCGATACTCTCGCTAAGCCATTAGTTTTGGGGCTGATAATATGTTGAGATTCTATGCATAATATTATATTTTTCTACCAATCTCTGAATCAGATTATTCTTAAAATGGGATCCTCTATCAGTGATGATTACTCTAGGCATTCCATATCTTGTGAAAATATTTTTCATTAAAAACCTCGAAACACTTCTAGCATCACACTTAGGTAAAGCTATTGCCTCAATCCATTTTGATACATAATCAACAACAATCAGTATATATATATATATATATATATATATATATATATATATATATATATATATATATATATATATATATATATATATATATATATATATATATATATATTTCCGGATGAAGGTATAAATGGTCCCATAAAATCTAATCCCTATGCATAAAAAATTTCAACTTCCAAAGTAAAATTCGGAGGGATTTCATTTCTTCTAGATATATTTCTTATTCTCCGACATCGCTCACAAGTTTTGATAAATCTATAAACATCTCTAAAAATAGCAGGCCAATAAAATCCATATTGCAAAATCATATGTGCAGTTCTATCAATTATGAAATGTCCTCCAAATTCAGAATCATGACATTCTCAAATAACTCCTTTAATTCTTCATAAGGCACACGTCGCCTAATAATAAGAACTTTACATTGCTTATACAAATAAGGATCGTCCCATAAGTAGAATTTAGCGTCATGTTTAAACTTTTTCTACTATTGCATTGTTAATTGAGGTGGTAACTATTACTAACAATGAAGTTTACAATATCAGCATACCAGGGTAAATTTCCTTCAATGATATTATATAATTTCTCATGAGGAAAAGTTTCTATTATTTCCCTTTCAAATTCAGCCAAATTAGGTTGTTCAAGTCTTGATAAATGATTAGCTATTTGATTATTGACCCCTTTTTATTAACAATCTCAAAATCAAATTCTTGCATTAACAGTATCCATCGAATAAGTCTTGGTTTAGCATCCTTCTTTTGCATTAAATATTTAATAGTAGAATGATCAGTATGCACTATACATTTAGCTTTAATTAAGTAAGATCTAAATTTTTCAAAGGCATAAAAGATAGCTAATAACTCTCTTTCTGTAGTGGTATAATTAATTTGAGCATCAGTAAGAGTCTTACTAGCATAGTATATAACTTTAAACATTTTCTAGTGCCTTTGCCCTAAAACCACTCCAATAGCATAATCGATAGCATCGCACATGAATTCAAATGGTTTCTCCCAGTTAGATGAAACCATTATAGGGGTAGTAATTAATTTTTCCTTTAATAGATCGAAAAATTTTAAGCATTCATTGTTAAAATCACACTTCCTATCTTTTCCAAAAGTTGGCATAAAGGCTTATTAATTTTTGAAAAGTCTTTAATATATCGCATGTAGAATCCTACATGTCCCAAGAAACTTCTTACCCCTCTCACAGTTGTTGGAGGGGGTAATTTTTCTATAATTTGAATCTTTGCAGGATCTATTTCCATGCCATATTCAGATACTTTATACCCAAGCACAATTCCTCCTGCAACCATTAATCGACACTTTCCCAGTTTAGGACTAAATTTGTTCTTTCGCAGACTTCTAAAACTTTTTCTAAATTGCATAAGCATGCATCAAATGAATCTCCAATACTGAGAAATCATTCATAAACACTTCTATTCCATCATCTATTAATTTGCTAAATATGGACAACATACATCTTTAAAATGTTACAGGCGCATAATCAAAAGGGTATTCTTCTGAAAGCAAAAGTTTCATAAGGGCTAGTAAATTTAGTCTTCTCTTGATCCTCAAGAGCAATATGTATTTGGTGATAAGCGGTATATCCATCCAAAAAGCAATAATACTTGTGTCCAACAAGTCTGTCTAGCATTTGGTCTAAAAAAGGTAAGGGAAAGTGATCTTTTATGGTGGCAGCATTTAATTTTCTATAATCAATACATATTCATCAACCAGTGACCTGTCTTGTCGGTATAATTTCATTTCGTTCATTTACGTTAAGGGTCACTCTTCCTTTCTTAGGAATACAATGAATTGGGCTTACCCAAACATTACTAGAAATAAGATATATAATTCCAGCATCTAATCATTTTAAAATCTCTTTTTTAACCACTTATTTCATTATTGGGTTCTGTCTCCTTTATGGATCAACTCTAGGTTTGTGTTGTTTTTTTAATAAAATTCTGTGCATATAAATCGATGGACTGATTCCTTTAATATATGTTATGGACCAACCAAATGCCTTTTTTTATCTTTTTAAGGTGTCTAGTAATTTTTGTTCTTGATATTCATTTAAATCTGAAGATACAATAACTGATAAGGTAGATGATTCTCTTAATTACATATACTTCAAATGATTGGGTGAATTTTCAGCTCAACTTCAGGGGGTTTAATGATAGATGAATTAAAATTTTATGTCCATTTACTATAGTATCCAATCTTTCAAATCTTTCCTGAACAACTTCTAACTTTTCATTCATCATATCATCTAAATCATCTTCACTTTAACTTTCATTTTCATCTCACATTCCAAATTTTCTTCAAATACTTATTTAAAATGATCATCTCTCAAATAATCACAGATTTCCATTCGAAAGCACTCATCATCTTTTTCAGTTAAAGGGTATTTCATAAATTTCAAAATATTGAAAGTTACCTCTTGATCATTAACTCTCATTGTAATTCTCCTTTTTAAACATCGATCATAGCTCTCCCAGTAGCAAGGAATGGTCTCCTAAAATAATTAGAATTTCTTTATCTTCCTCTATATCTAATACAATAAAGTTCACAACAAAGATAAATTTATCTACCTTCACTAATACATCTTCCACAACTCCTTTAGGATAAGTGATAGAACGATCAGCCAATTGAAGAGTCACAGATGTAAGTGAAATTTCTCCTATTCCCAATCTTTTGAAAGTTGATAAAGGTATAAGATTAACACTAGCTCCTATATTGCATAAAGCTCTTCCAAAAATTTCTCACCAATAGCTCACGAGATAGTGAAACTACCTTGGTCTTTAAGTTTTTCAAGAAGCATCTTTTGAATAATTACACTACACTCACCCCTAAGTGCAATAGTCTCGTGGTCTTTGAGCTATTTTTTAATATCCTTCATAAAGTTTGCATAATTAGGCATCTGCTCTAATGCTTTAACTAAGGGAATATTAAAAGTTAATTTCTTAAGAATTTTCAAAAACGTTGCAAATTTATCATCCCTATTCTATTTCTTTAGTCTTTGAGGAAAAAGAGGAGGTGGTTTTTCAA
The DNA here is from genome assembly GCA_022702705.1 of Papilionanthe hookeriana x Papilionanthe teres. Lineage (NCBI taxonomy): Eukaryota > Viridiplantae > Streptophyta > Magnoliopsida > Asparagales > Orchidaceae > Papilionanthe > Papilionanthe hookeriana x Papilionanthe teres. The sequence goes on along the minus strand of CM040425.1, from coordinate 13,198,330 downwards.
TAGTTATCTTCATTGGTTCAATCGGATGTTCGTCTAGATATCCTATTAGAACCTTTCTCAACTTCACTTCCTCTCTTTCAACTTCAACCTCTTTTTGTACTCTTGTTTCCAATTCTTTTCCACTCCTTAATTGAACAGCCTTAATTTGCTCCTTTTTTTGATCTTTTGGGTTAATCTCAACATTGTTAGGAAGATTTCTAGAAGGTCTATTATTAAGCACAGTAAAAATATGTCCCAATTGATTATCAATGTTCTTCATCGCAACATTTTGAGCTTAAATTTGATTACCGATATTCAGAATTATTCCTTCAATAAACAACTTCTTTTCCTTAAATTTTTTGTTATTATTAAAACCAAGAGGAAATGAAGGTCTATAATTAGTATTTCTTTAGTTGTTCAGATTTCCAACTGTATTCATAGTATTGTTTTCTCATTGCAGGTTAACAACAACATTGGTATTATTCCAGTTGAAGTTTGGGTGATTCTTCCAACTAGAATTATTATAATCCAAATAAGGATTATTGACTTTATATTTATGGCATTCAAGGTTTCATAAGGTGTTTGAGAGTCTATCATCTGTCTTGATGAATTTTCTTCTAACACTGGGGGTTTTGGAGAATAATTCATTCCATATTGATCTATTTTCTTAGAAATTGCAGCAATTTGAGAGACTATCATAGTTATCGCATCAGAATCATGAATACTAGCTACTCACTTAGGAGTTACCTACTTAGAGGGCCATTGAAAATTATTAGTAGCCATCTCTTCAATTAACGAATATGCTTCATTAAATGGTTTTGACATTAATGATCCACCACAAGCATCATCGAATAATCGATCTCAAAGATCCCAAGTTGACCTCATTTTTGATGAGGTCTTTTCTTTTCTCTCTCCTTAGTACTTAGGATCTAGCCTTAGGCTTTCCCTTTGACTATCTTAGAGGACTAGAAATGGAACCCACCACTTAAAAATTCAAACACCTCTTAACTCTCTGCAAACCCCTATAAGTTTGATTGTAAACCCCTAAGTCACTTGGAGGGTTAAGATCAAATATGGAGGTTTAAAGGATGGGTTCCCTATAGGACTCTTTGGCCTTAGGACTATCCTAGGTGGCCTGGTCTGGTGAGGGTTGACCTACACACATTAAACTTTCACAAACATTCGAAATCCTAAAACCATTCATACCTAGCTTGACTTCCTGACTCATGTAGATAATTCATATGGATGGACCTTAACCCCTAGGTCCTTGGCTAAGAGGGTTAGGAACAACATAGTAAATGCCTCAAATGAGTCCTCTCATGGCTCTTATGGGCTTGATATGGCTTCATGGCTCAACCAAAGCGATTTCATTCTACTCAAACTTGATCAATCTTCATTTTTCAAAATTTCAATTTTTGACCCTTGGGGCCCTACTCCCACCAAATCTACCAAATGTCCTTGAAGCTACCCAAAATTTGCAAAAATTACCTAAATTATCCAAAATTCCTCAAAACCAATCCTAAACATTTCCTACCATTCAAATTTATCATCCTTGGCCAAATATACCAAAATTTCCAAAAATACCCCCCAATACCCTTGAAATACCCAAAATGTCATTTTTAACCAAAAAATCCATAAATTCCAAAATTCCAAAAAAAATCCAGAAAATCCCAAATATTCCCAATTTCATTTTTTTCAACTACACCATAGGCCAATTTTGTCAATTTAGCCCACTTTTACCAAAACCCCTAATTTGACCCATTTTTAACCAAAGTAAGCCCAATGTCAAACCAAATCAACCCAATTGACCTCAATGTTGATACAATCCAATTCTAAACTTCAATTCAATATCCCCAATATCAATTTAGACTAAATCCAAGCCCAATTTGATTAACATTTGGATCCAATTCCAATTTGAAGTTTAAAGCCCAACTTTGGCCCATGACCTAAACATAGCCCAAACTAACCCAACTCAATTCCAATTAACCCCAAATATTTTCCTAAACCTTCCTAAAATCCCCACAAACAAAACACTAACAAGATTTGACCCAAATTTGAGCCCATACTCCACCTAACCAAAAACCAAAATCCCCAATTTTGGCCTAAACCCACCATGAACCCAATTGGGCCCAAATCCCAAAATCAAAGCCCAACCAAAGTTGAAAACTCTTTGTAACACTCCCATAAACATTTCTCAACATTAATTTTACATCAAATATAAAATTATCCCAACCTTAGCCCAAGTTAGCCCAATTTGACCCACTTTGCCCCTTTACCAACAAGTCCCAAATCAAACCTAATTAAACTCCAAATCACCTCAAATTTGTTTCAAATCACTCATGACACATCACTAAACTAAACCCAACATTTATTTGGCATGGTACTTCACAAAATTTCCATCCACAAATTTGTTTTCAAACCTAAAAGCCCACTATCTTAAATCCTTCTAAAAGCCCTTTTTCACCAAATTCAAAAGGCCCAAAGTCAATCCCAAGCCTACATGACATTTTCACCTCATCATCCCTTTGATTTAATTCACTCCCTAAGTTTTAAATTCATCATTAAACTTTTCTAATCTAAGCCACATGCCAATTTCCCCTAAATTAATCAAAAATGACAAAACCCTTTTTCATGAAACAAGCCAACCTTTTCCAAGCCAAATGCAAGCCAAATGTGAGCCATTTACAAGCCATATGAAGCCATGCGAGTTTTGACACCTCACCTAGTCATTTATGACAAGAAGAGGGGAGCCTTTCCTAAGCCTTCATTAAGCCCTTTTAACCCAATTTATGCTACACTCTAAACCAAGTTTAGCCACATCACCTTGGATGGGGACTTCACCACCCCTTCCTAGCTGACCCAAATGATTCTCCCTCAGCTCAAAGTCAAGCCTTGGGGAGGTGCACCTAGCCTAAACCTTGCCTTGGACCAAATCAAGCCAAAATGACCCTTCTCCCTTACCACTTAAATCAAACCTCTTAACACTTGGCATTGGCCAATTGAACCCACAAACTTCAATCCCTGACCCTCCTGATTAGAATGGTGACTCGACCTCGGCCGGCCACCACCGAGTCGCCGGAAAACACCATGACCGAGAGGTCTAAATGGATTCAAAAATTCAATTTGAACTAGCTGAGCTGTCACATGCCCAATGGCCATTACAGCTATTCTTCTCTTCACCAGAGCAGTTGATCTAAGCCATCAAACCCCCGCGGAGGCCTTGACCATGGCTATTTAAACTAGTCACCCCCTCTCGGCCAAAAGGTTGGCTGAAATCAACCTTCATAGAATCCCTCCAACCTTCTCACAGAGCTTCCCCTAGCCAAGAGCAATCCATCCCCACTGTTCTCCTGCCCTAAATCCCATCGACTGAGCTCAATTTTGGAGCTCAATTCTCAGGCCAGAACAGGACATCTCTCAAACCTCCACAAAATCAAATTAAACTCACCCACAACTGCACAGGACCAAGAGAAGGAGTTCCCTAGTGGAAGTTGTACCTAGACAATTCGACAAGGCCAGAGGCTTCATCCCCAGGCTCCTCCAACTCCAACGAATGCGCTGAGCACAGTCAATTGAGGCCTCACCTCCTGAACCAAGGTATGGACACTCCTCCTCCCCGAGAGCTTCCAGCGATTCTCCATTTCATTTGAGTTGATTTCAATGCATGTAAACCATAAGGATGTGTTCGTCTCTTCAAGACGAATACATAGAGTATAAGAAATCAAAAATCTGTTGAGAAATGAGAGAGATCTTAAAGTTTTAGTGTGGACGGTCACGGGTGCACACCAGTTGTAGACAATGACCATGCACCGTCCGATCGCATGTGTATCTAGTGGACGGTCCAGATTGCACCGGATCGAAGGACGAAGCTAGACCGCAGGCCGTGTTGTATCCGAGTCAGATGGTGGTGTCGAATGGGAGCGCCAGCGTGGGTTTTCAGATCCGCCGAGTTTAAGTCAGCGCCGCGCTGGATAAATAGATAAATAGGCTATTTTATATTTATTTAAATACCCAGAAATTGAAAAATCCATATCATTGCATAGAAAAATCACAAAAATAAACTAAAAATACCCTCTTGCTCAGTGAACAGAGGAAAATAATGTGGAAAAAGAATTGAGTTAATGTGACAAGTATTTTATTTTTAATTAATTATTTACCCATTTCAGTATTTTAATTCTCCATTTGCATAGACAATTCACCATGGCATGAGACCATAGGGCTTTTGAAGCCTCTGATTTAGGAACATTCCCTGAATTTTCCAAGGCCAGAGGCCATCTCTATCGCAAGTTATTGATTTTTCAAGTTTATGTCACTGTTTTTGGTATTTTAATTCCTTTAATTAGCATATTGCTTAGAAAATTCTAGGAAAATTTGGGGAGGTTTCTTAGGGCAGAGGACCCTAGAATAATTATTTTTTGAGCTAATTCATTAAGAATAACCCTAATTGGCCTAATTACTCAAAACTGAACTTTAATTAATTAGGGTTAACCATACATTAAAAGAAATTAAAAATAATTATCCACTAATCTTTAGGATCAGAGGGACCTCACATAAAAATTTAAAATCAAATGGAAATGTTTAACCCCACTAAATGGATTAATTAAGTTACATGACAAAAATTAAACTTTAAAAATTCATAACTCTAAAAATACATTTTAAAAATTCACGAAATTGGTTTTGTGGGCTCTCTGATATCAGAGGAGTCTAGAAAAATTAAAATTATTTTTTTTCAAAAATCTTCATTTTCTACCTTATTTTAATATTTTAAATAATTAAAAATAATAAAAATCATAAAATTAATAAAAACCACAAAAATGTCATATTTTGCTTTCTAATCTCATAGAAACAAACCAAATATTTTTCCTAAGTCCTTACGATGAGATATTGAATTTTAAAGGCTTAAAACAATTTTTGAATTAAAAAATGAATTTTCCAACATTTTCACAAAATTAAGTCTAATAAATCAAAGAAAAATCAAAAAATTATAAAATTTATTTCTCTGAACTCCTTGAGGTCAGAGAGATTTATGAAAAGTATAAAATCCATTTTTCAACTTTAATATTATTTTATAATTAATTAACATTCTAAAACTCAAAATAATTATAATAAATAAAATATAATTCAAAAAATCACCAAAAGTAGTTAGGAACATCCCATAATTTTCTTAAAGACAAAAACCATACATTGGTCATGTTGTTGAAATTTTATTGAAAACCCATATTTTTCATAAAAATAAATATATAAATTAAATTAAATTCACAAAAATCACATTTTCTCCTCTAATATCTTAATTGACATATGAGTGAAGTCATATAAAAAATTTCAAGTTCATTTGAGCTCAATTTAGTGAGTTATGAAATAAATAAGCTTAAAAGGGCATAAAGGTAATTAAAAAAACTTAATCCTAATTAATAGTTAGGTCTAATCAGAGGGAGGGTAAATTATCAGATCTTAAATTTTCTCATAGATGATTAAAATCTAGGCAATTAGGAGGTAGAAACCCACTAATTACTTTAAAAACATTTAAAAGTAAATTTAATTAATTAAATAATTTAAATTTTGGAAGATTATATCAAAATTTGAATTATTAAGGTTAGGGATATGACATAAGAAGATATTAATTCTTTAATTCAAAATCCCTAAATAAATCACTTCAATAAGATCTAATTCTTAATTAAACTTAAAATAATAATTTGAATTAATAAATTAAAAATTAAAAGAAAATAACCGAGCCCCATCATCAAGCAGTGTGTCCATTCTTCGAGATAGATATACGGTTTGTGATGTGGTGCTCGTTTATATGAACTATTCAGGATGTGAGATCGGTTTGATTTCATATCTTAAAATTTTCAAACTTAAAATTATTTTCAAAATCAAATGCTACTTTCCAAATTATATATATTTAAATTAAATTTAAAATTTAAAATATGCCGACAATTTCTGGCGACTCCGCTGGGGAATGGTTCCTCTCTCCATTTTGATCAGATGGTTTTGCTTTCATAAATCGGTAGTGTATCCATGTCCCTAGTGGAGCAAACTACCATTCTTTCCGTTAGCATACCAAGTTCATTTCTATCTTGGATGGGTATAGCCAACTTCTCTCAGAATTAGGAGCCACTGTTTAGACACCCCTAAACAGAGAGGTTCCGAAATCCTTTTACCTCTTTTCTAAGGTGGGGTGGACGCCCAATAGGTGTTAGCATAGGAGCGGTCCTTCGGGTTGAGATGTCTTACGAGAGTTTCTCTTCCTTTCCAATTCTGAATCGGGTCCTTCACCTTCTCTATACCTTTAATCATTTTGTTCCTAACAAACAAATCCTCTAATAACCAACCTTCTAATAAACGAACTCTCTTAAAAATCACAAATACACTAAGATAAAAGGGAATGTGTTCGGTCACTTTCTTTTTTGTTCTATGTTTTGTGACGAAAGGAAGCATAATTCGGGACTGACATTTAGAATCTACACAGCAGAAAATGACTGCGCCAAAGTTGATTTTCTCCTTCACCAACGGAATGGACTTTGTCGTCTATAAGGATGAGCTGCCTGATAATGGGATCATCCATTTTGGACAAGGATTCAACAACACAGATATTAAGTTCACTGACGTCAACCTCTTCACACTAACGGACAAAGTACCAGAAATTGAGGAGCTTGTAATTCAGTTCAACCTGAAGTCAACTCAAGAATTCCCTCCCCTACAAAGGGTTCCAGCTGAAAGAGGTACTACTATTTGTAGGAGGGTTGTTTTCTCTACCCCCACCGGTGTAGTCATCTCTGCACCTACCCCAGCTTCTGCCAAACTGAAGGGGAAGAGAATCCAAGTCTGTGATGAGCCTATCACCGTGGACGGTACAGATTTTGCTACAATACCATCTGTTTTCGAGATTGTGTCCAGTTCAAGAGTTGCACCCCTAACTCAGACTCGAAGGAGAAATAGAAGAAGAAAGACAGCTAGGATTGAGAAAGCCAAGGCCGCTGAAGTTGTTTTCCTGGAAGAAATCCTTGAACTGCCTGAGTATACACCTCTGTTGGAAGGATGTAGGTTTTACCCTCTCTCTGCTGCATGGGATGAAGACGATGTCTGAAGGATTGCCTCTAAATTACCTCGACCTGCATACTATAGTAACTACAAAAGAAAAAGGGTTAAGACTACGCCATTTGCTCGGCTATAAGCTGTGATAGAAAAATTGGAAAAGAATGAAAGATGCCCCGTGTCAGAAATCCTAAGAAGAATGGGACAAGTGCCAGCTAAATCCCGCCTCGGACCGCGAGTTGAGCCTGTCACTGCCGTAGAGAAACCAAGGAATAAAATGAGAGCTAGTTCACCTGTTGTTGTATCGGACCATCATATTAGGAAGGACACCACCTACTAGCATATAGCCGACAGACCGTCCGGTCCTAGGCCTTCTGCTGCAAGAAGGATGGTGTGGCGACCTATTATTATCGAGCCAAGACCAACAAGACGTCCTAAGAAGAAAAGTCTTGTCAAAGAGCCTGAATTAGAAGGAAGTGCTACTCCAATAAAAGAAACTCCCGAGAAAGAAGTTCAACAGCCATCACACGACAACCGCGAGACCGTCTGGAAGAGTCCCCTCAAGGATGCTATAGGGAATCTAAGGATGGATATCCGATGGTTGGCGAAAGAAAGAGGAGAAAAGTTGAAAAATGAAGTTGATTCATCAGAGTTCATGGATGAGGAGTATGCCGAGATCAATATGGTTGAGACACGAGCATCATCAGCTTCGCAAAGTGCTCCGGCAGCTGCGGAAAGAGATGAACCGGAAGTGATGAGAGCACAGCTTCGGGAAAGAGATGAGACAATTTCCCAAATGGCAAGGAAGATGGAAGAGATGGCGGTCGCCTTAGCCACTCTCCAGAGTAAGGTATAACCTTAGAAAGAAACGCCCCCAGAGATCATCCATATAGTAGATGGAGGAAAAGAGATCACATCCGTCAACAGAGATGAGCCACCAAATAAGGATTCTACACAAAATATGATTCCCGAAAAGGACATTAAAAACATGGTAGAACAGCAGGTGCAAGAGGCCTTAGCACAATCTAAGAGCGGAGCATCTATGCATACGGGTAGACCTTACCCCGAAGAGTTCGATGCAGTCTAGTACCCGAAAGGCTTCGTACCACCTCTATTTAAGACTTTTGATGGAAAGGGAAACCCCTGGCAGCATGTCGAACATTTTCGTGCTAGTTGCTGCAATGTCGGTGGGAGTGATGCTTTACTCTTCCATCAGTTCGTCAGCAGTTTGTCAGGGATCGCCTTCAACTGGTACTCAGAATTGCCAAATGGTTCAGTTAAGACCTTTGCAGAATTGGAAAACCTCTTCGTTAAGCGCTTTGTCGGGGCTCGACCCCACATCACCATCGGTGATCTAGTGGTGGAGCACCAGAAATCGAACGAGACTTTAGTGGATTACATACTTCGATGGAGGAACTTAAGCATGAAGTGTGAACCACAGCTTCAGGAAAAACATGCAGTCAGCATCCTACTTAAAAGTATCCATGGCCCGATAACACTTCTCCTTAAAGGATTTACAATCAAGACTTTCGAGAAGTTTCTTAGCAAAGCCGGGAGCTTAAAAGAGGAAGCAAAGCAACTAAGTTTTGTGGACAAGATCGATAAATAGAAACCAGTGAAAGCATTCGAAAAGAAGTCCAGAATCATCGCGGTAGTAGATAAGGGAAAGCAGCCAGTGCAGATATAGCCAGAGCAGCCACAACCTAGCTATCAACCACTGCAACGGACATACCAACAACTGCAACAGATCTATCAGCAACCTCAGTAGGGTTATCAACAGCCTCGACCGAGCTATCAGTCGCCTCAGCATTATGGACAACCGCCTCATCCACAGCGTACCCTAAAAGATTTTTTGAATAAGGAATATCCATTCAAGACCGAAGCAGTAGCAAAGATGTTCCGCAGTTTAATGAAAACACCAGATTTTCAACTACCGGAGCCCAAGAGGCCAGAAGAAGTCAACAAGAAAGATCATCCGATCTATTGCCCTTACCACCGAATGCTCGGGCATAAGATAGAGGATTTCATCACTTTCAAGAGTTGGCATGATGAAAATCTCTGAAAAGGGAACATGAGGATCCCGAAGGAATACATGAAGGAACCTCAAAAAGGAGGTTTTGTCAATGTTATCTCGACGGATCCTATTGCTCTAATAAACCCGTATACGACCGATGATGGATGGAATACCGTCTGGACAAAATCTTCAAAGAAAATTTTGGATCACATCCAGACCTCTTCGGTACGCACTTTAACTCAGAGTTTGAAAGCTGCCGAGCCGGCACTATCACTTGTGATCGAAGAACCGTCCCAGAAGGAGGAGAAGATCATAGAAGAGAAGAAGACTGAGGCTCTGAAGGGTAGGCTAGGGGCTGAATATCCTAGGATGGTTGTTTCCGATTCGGGGGAGAAATGCCTCGAACCTCTGACTCTGTATGATTATTTGCTCACCCTGGTGGGATCTTATAATGATAAGAGTTATGGCGTTGACTACGTTTTAACTGTTTCTAACGATTAAATAACTAGCGACAACCAACTTAATCCCGATCTCAATTCCAATATAAATAACAATTCTCAAATCATACACAACCTCAATGACCATGAAGGAGAAGATGTTCACAAAGGAGGCTACGAAAGCTCAACAAGAAACGAGTCCATTTATGAATTTCGTGGAGGTCCAATCCCGATAGAATTAGAGTTATCGGATTCTGAAGCAACTCCAGAAGTTCCAGTCATTCCAATTCAAGGGGAAACATCGGCAGATCCAGCACCAGACTCAGAATAAGTAACTGAAGTCAACCTAAGAAGCAGAAAAGTTCTACCTCTGAGAATGGGTCCAAAGGATAAAGGGAAGCAGGTGGTTGCTCAGGAGGAGCCAACCGCAGCAGAGGAATTGCCCATTCGGGTAGAAACCGAGGAACATGGTAATAAAGTGGACTATAGCGTGCTAGCCCATCTTAGGAAGCTACCGGCCAAACTAAGCATATACGACACTCTGATCCTGTCAAAGGAGATGAGGGAAGCTCTGATCAAGGCTCTACTTGATCCAGAGATTTGTTTAGCTCAAATGGCTAGTAATTCCTTCGATGAGGTTTGCTCGTTAAAAGAACAGCGAGGTGTGACCTTCATGGACAATGATCTACTACTTGGAACAGCATATCACAACCGACCGTTGTATATTTCAGTCACTATTGGAAAGTTTACGCTCTCCAGAGTGTTGTTTGATCCAGGAGCTTCAATCAACATAATGAATTTTCAGACGCTAGCATATTTGGAAATTGATGCTCACGAACTCGAAGTAGATAAGATGTTACTAAGAGGCTTTAATCAAAAGGGAGAAAGAGCTCTTGGATCGATAACACTATTAATGAAGACTGGTGATTTAGCTAAGACAACCGCAAAATTTCACATAATTAATTCTGAAACATAGTTCAACGCTCTACTGGGTCGGCCATGGATCCATGAAAACCAGATGGTACCGTCGTCTCTGCACCAGTGCATGAAGTATTACGAAGGAGGAGAACAATGTATCAAAGGTGACTTGCAGCCGTTCTCCATACATGAAATCAGAATTCATGAAGATGCAGCCTATTACGCGCCCCCGAAGAAAACAGTCTTCTCAAGAAATGTCATACCAAATCAAGCAAAAGAAGTGCAAGATGATGAAGAGCCTAAAATTATAGTCCAACAGTTACTCACCACTCCCTTACGACGAGATGGTGAAGGTTTCTCCAGAACTCGCACCCGAGGTCGAGGCCGGGGACGAGGTCGTGAAAGAGACGTTGGAACAGTTGGATAGAAGAAACCAGTCATCGACGTTGATTAGAAGAAAGTTCCAAAGAAGAAGAACCCAAGAAAGAAGCAGCAAAAGTAAATCAAAAGAAACCCCAGTTCAAGATCTCTCTCGAAGATGAAAAGAATGAAGAATACAAATCAATGTATGAGAAGATTAACCATTATGTACATACTATGACCCTAACCCTGATCCACCCTAATAAGATCGAGGTTATGGTGGTCAAGGAACTACGTGGTGGTACTAAACCAATCAAATTCTACTGTGGTGCTTCTTCTTCCAATACTGAAAAAGATGTACAATTTGAAGATGTTACTTCTTCTGAATTAATGGAACTGCCTTTTGAGTGGTACTCTCCCTATGTTCAAAATTTAATTCAACGTGGTGTCTTACCTCGATGATGGACAAATGGTCAATCACAACATTTTGAAAAATTATGGAATAACGTCAGCTGGCCTCCCAATTCAAAACATGGTCTCGGATTCGGCACTGTAGGATTAGTTGACGATACGGGATTTTTCTTGGTTGTCACTTGCGAGCCTAATGAAGACTGCTTGGAAGCTTCAGAAGATCTCGAAGATCTACCAATCGGAGATGCTCCTCCGAATTCGAAGAAGAAATTAAATCTACAATTGACGAGTTAATGGAAGTTAACTTAGGTACTAGCGAAGAGCCTAGGCCGACCTTTGTTAGCTCCTTACTCAATAAAGAAGACTCCGAAAACATAATCAAGCTATTAATGGAGTTCAAGGACTGTTTTACTTGGAGTTATGATGAAATGTAAGGATTAGCTCTAGAGGTTGTAGTCCACAAGTTAAGAGTGGATCACACTGCCGTTCTAGTCAGACAAGCTCAGAGAAGAATGCGTCTAGAGATTGAACAAAAAGTAATAGCTGAAGTTAAGAAGCTAATAGAGACTAAATTTGTCCGTGAAGAACAATACCCAACTTGGCTAGCCAACGTGGTACCAGTCAGAAAAAAGAATAGCCAGATCAGGATCTGCGTGGATTTCAGAGATTTGAATAAAGCATGTCCAAAGGATGAATTCCGGCTACCAATTCCAGAATTGATGATCGACATCGCTTCAACACATGAAATCTTTTCTTTCATGGATGGAGCTTCGAGATACAACCAGATAAAGATGGCACCAGAAGATGAAAAGCTTACAGCCTTCAGAACGCCAATTGGAGTATACTGCTACACAGTGATGCCATTTGGATTGAAGAACGCAGGAGCAGCTTATCAAAGTGCAATATTAAGGATTTTTGATGATCTCATTCACAACCAAGTTGAGTGTTACGTGGATGATGTGGTCATTAAGACCAAATTAAAGGAAGATCACTTTTATGATTTGAGAATTGTTTTCGAGCAATTAAGACAATTTAAACTTAAGATGAATCCACTGAAATGCGCCTTCGGCGTCACCTCTGAGAAATTTTTATGATTTGTCGTCCGACATCATGGAATTGAAATCGATCCGAAGAAGATTAAAGCTATCTTAGAAATGCCACCTCCTAAAACCTTGAAACAACTACGGTCCTTTCAAGGGAAATTAGCATATCTTCGATACTTTATCTCGAATTTGTCAGGTAGGTGTCAGCCTTTTTCTACTTTGGTTAAGAAGGATGCCAAGTTTTCTTAGGACTTCAAACGTCAACATGCCTTCGATGAAATCAAACAATATTTAATGACACCTCCTACCATAGCAGCCCCAGTCTCAGAATGACCGTTGATACTTTATACCGCTGCTTTAGACGACTCTCTCGGAAGCCCTGCTAGCCTAAGTCAATGACGAGGGAAACAAAGATGCTCTCTACTACCTAAGTCATCATCTAATTCCGACGAAAGTAAAGTATCCTCCTATTGAGAAGCACTGTTTAGCCCTAATCTTCGCGGCACAAAAGCTCAGGCACTACATGCTTTCTCATTAGGTCAACCTTATTTTGAAGTTTAATCCATTGCAATATTTGATGACCCGTCCGACACTTTCCGGTAGACTTGCTAGGTGGTCAATGATACTATTGCAATTTGATATAACTTTCGTTCATCTTCGTGCCGTAAAGGGACGAGTCCTGACAGACTTCCTTGCAGCACACCCTTTACCTGCAGAATCGCCTCTCAACGACGACTTGCCAGACGAGCAGATAATGAGCCTAGAAGACCCCGATGATCGACATTGGGAACTATACTTCGATGGAGCATGTTCAGCACAGAAAGATAAAGAATCGAAATGATAGTGCCCGGTAAGGCACGAATCAGACTAATCTTTATAACACCGGAGCAGGGGATGTTAAGGTATTCCTATCACTTAACAGAATAGTGTACGAATAACGAGGCAAAATACGAAGCCCTCATAACAGGATTAGAACTAACCATTCAGATGGGGATAATGGATATCAACATCTATGGGGATTCTCAGTTTATAATTCAACAGGTCGCAAGACAATACAGAATTCTGAAGCCAAGACTCGAACAATACTTTCAGTATGCCATGAAACTGTTGGAGCAAATTTCAAATGTAACGATCTACAAGATTCCCATGAGAGAAAATACTCTTGCAAATGCGTTAGCCCGCCTTGCAAAAGAATTTGCCTGCTTACAGGATGTGTCAGTTGAAATGTCAGTTCAGGGACTTCAAGTTCTCTCACAGCTCGACATGGATACAATACACAAATCAGAAAAAGCAGAAGAAATAATTGCAGTAGTGACAGAAAATACAGAAGATTAGCAGCAGCCACTAATAGACTACTTGTAAAAAGGAAACCTACCAGATGATAAGTCAATAGCCCATCAAATCAAGAAAAGAACTCTGTCATACGCATTAATAAACAACACGTTATACAGAAGGTCATTTGATCAGATGTGGCTAAGATGCCTGAGCTGGTCTGAGGCTCATGAAATTGTCAAAGAAGTGCACTCAGGACTTTGTGGCGCTCATCAGTCAGGTCCAAAGATGAAAATGAAGATTAAAAGACTAGGGTATTATTGGCCCTCGATGATAACCGACTGCATGAAGGTTGCCAAAAGTTGTCACCAGTGCCAAGTACATGGAGTGGTTTTACATCAACCTCCAAATGTGTTACATCCGACAATTACGTCATGGCCATTTGAATGTTGGGGCACAGATATTGTGGGTCCGATAGAACCGCCTTCTTCAAGGGGACATTACTTTATCCTTGCAGCTACAGATTACTTTCCAAATGGGCAGAAGCTATACCACTCAGAGAAGTGAAAGCGCACCATGTGTTGCCGTTTTTAAAGAATCAGGATGTCTACCATTTCAGGGTACCGCGCAGAATCATTTCAGATAATGGGCCCGCATTCAGAAGTATGAAGATTAATAATTTTGTCAGAAGACACGGAATTGATTGGCGTTATTAGACAATCTATTACCTAAGAGCAAATGGCTTGGCCGAGGCTTTTAATAAAACTCTCATCCAAATCCTAAAGAAAACCTTAGATGACAACAAAAGAAATTGGCACGAGAAGTTTTTAGAAGCCTTATGGGCCTACAGGACGACTTTTAGAACTCCTACTCAGTCTACGCTTACGCTTTAGTGTACGGGTCTGAGGCCGTCTTACCCTTGGAAGTACAGCTTTCGTCACTCAGAATTGCAGTTGCAGAAAAGATCACTACAGAAGAAAATGCCAAATTACGATTGGAAGAATTGGAAAGCTTGGAAGGAAAAAGTCTTTCAGCACAGCAGAATTTGGAACTGTATCAAGCCAAGATGATCCAGGCCCACGATAAACTAGTCCATCTAAGGACATTTAAAGTCGGTGACTTGGTTCTAGTTCTCAGAAGACCTATTCTTGCACACCGCAAGATAGGAGGTAAATTTGAACCAACATGGGAAGGGCCATTCATGGTCGAGACAGTCTACTCAGGAGGTTCCTACCAACTGGTGAATTGCCATGGAGAACGACCTATGCTTCCAATCAATGGACGATATTTGAAGAAGTATTACGAAACCTCTTGTTTCGAAGGATGAACCTTAAAAATGAGGTCTCATTCCTAGAAGCACGGGTAGATTAATCATTTATGACTGGGTCCAAACCCAAAACATAAAAAAAATGGATTATAAAAAAGAAAATCATTAACATAAAAAAATGTGTTAAAAAGAAAACATGTGAAATCATAATAATGAAATTTTGATTCCTTCCTTTTAAATCAATTCATTCCTGATCTTTCCCTCATCTCTTCCTGCTTTCTTTAAAAATTAAAAGAGATAAGTAAGAACTTTTCATTAATAAATGTTTTTCTTATTGTTCTTGTTCTTAGTACAGCCCCTGATCCTTTCCTTATTTTTTTTTGCAGGGAAATGTCCAACGGGCGGTTGGTTCTGAACTTTAGAAATGGCGTGAGTCTACCACTTGATGAAAAGAGGGTGAAGGATGAAGCCGTAATCAAGATCGACTTTGACTTCACACCAGCTGGGCTACAATATGAAGAAAATGATTGGACCCCGATTGATCGGGAAGAGTTCCATAGCCAGACAGTGATAAAATTAGGTGACCCAAGTCAGCAGTCCACCAGCAAGAAGAGAAAAGCAAACGCCGCTCATGCAACAGGAGAAGATAAGAAAGTTAAGTCCATTGTTGCTACAACTGAGGGCAGGCTTGTCAGTGCCATGCCTGCAAAAGTCCAAGGGGTAAGGAGAGCTACTCTCACTGCCACCCAGCGGAGAAATAAGAATCTCCACATTCGCAAGATGTTAAACAATTTAGCAGCAGATCAACATGAAGAGACAGTTGCTACCGTCAATACAAATACTCCGAAGAAATTGGTTCGTCAGGAACTGGAAAGGAGGAGATCAACTCTAAGAAAAGTAGAAGAGATAAAGGAAATTCTAAGAACAGCAGAAATAGAATCAGCGCCTCGACGCCAAGCAGATGCACCAGTTCTAAAGAGTCTTGTTGCGAAAGCAACCCCGGAGGATGTCCTGACAGAGACTATTCCCGAGGAGCCAAGACATGCAGGAGAGCGTGCCGGGGTTGAACCATACATTCCCCAGTATGTTACTAGACCTCGTCGATTACAGATAATTCTGGAATATGAGTTGGAAAGAATGCAGAATGTTGAAAAGAAAACTTTTGAATACTTCAAAAGAATTCGAGGTAAGAGGGTCAACATCTTGGAAGGCCTTCAGCTGCATACAGATGTGTTTTCAGACTACGAACAATAGCAAATTGTAGACTGCGTACTTGAGCTTCAAAAAATGGGCCGAGCTGGTTACCTAAGGGAAAAGACCTATTCAGAACCCCAAAGATGGATGCCAGGAAAAGGTAGAATTACAATCCAATGCAGATGTTGCTACAACTTCGCGGTAGACAGAAAAGGGAATCCACCATGAATACTCCATCGCAGTGAGGTGGATCCAATGTCGAATATTATCAAGAGAAAGGTAAAAAGGATGATAACATGGAGGGTATTGCCTGCAGATTGCATACCTAACACCTGCATCATTAACATCTACAAGGAGGGCGACTGCATACCTCCACACATAGACCATCATGATTTCGTTAGACCTTTCTGCACAGTGTCTTTTGTCAACAAATGTAACATCATGTTCCGATCTGACCTCCGGATTACAGACCCTGGTGAGTTTCGAGGGCCAGTGGAGATACCACTACCGGTAGGTTCCGTCCTAGTATTGAAAGGAAACGGAGCAGGCATCGGAAAACATTGCATTCCAGGAGTGCCTGTGGAATGAATCTCCGTCACTTTTAGGAGAATGGATGACAGAAAAATGCCTTTCCACTTTCAGCCAGATCCAGAGTTAGAGAGTCTCCGGTCCTACAAGCTGTGAGTTACATGGGAGATAGCACACCTCCAATGCACATCCATAGGGCATTCCTGCCAAGGATGACTTGGAAGGTGATGTTATTGTCCATGTATCTCACTATTCAGCCATGGATTTTGACAGCTGCTTTTGAAAGAAACTTGAAGAATCTTACACAATCCGTTTTGAATATATATGGATTGTATGAGATATTGAATTCTCAAGGAAAATATCATCATGTTTTGAAGCAAGATGTATGATGTATTTTTGACGAGATTGGAATGAAAACAACCATGTCATGTTTTGCCTTCACCTCTTTTTTGCAAATTGACTGGGAAATGCCATTAAGTTAAATGAACTTCGAACAAAGAACAAAGGGAAAATAAAAATAAATGAGAACTCTTTTAAAAATCTGAATGTCAAAATGAACCCCAAATAAATGTGAACCCTAATTTGAAAATCAAGCTAAAATCAAATCATAACAAGCGACTAAGACAAATTCCAGAATCTGAAATCCCCAGCCTTCGGCTATTCTCAAATCTCTTTTTGACTCTCCATATTCCCTTCCCTCTTTTGAGTAGGTCGACTGAATCTACTAACACAGAACTACAAAAATTTTTGATTTGGTTCTGATGGCATGGATTCATATCCTTTGCCAAATAATCAGACTTTGATCGATCCTCATGGGATGTGAAACACTTTCATGTCTCATTCCAAATCTTCCGCTGAACTCAAATCTCCATAGAAAATTTTAACTCTTTAAACCTTCGAGACTGGAACCAGATTCCAGTTCTCTTTAAACCTTCGAGACTGCAACCAGATTCCAGTTCTCTTTAAACCTTCGAGACCGGAACCAGATTCCAGTTCTCTCCTATCGAGGTCGGTACCAAATTCCAACTCTCTTCCCGAGATTGATACCAAATTTCAACTCTCTCCTTCTGAGACTGTTACCAAATTCCATATCTTATTTCAAGATCTGTACCTAAATTCTGATTCTCATCCTTTTCAATCGATACTTAAATTTTGATTCTTATTCCGAGGCTGGTACCTAAATTCTAGTTCTCTTCGCAAGCCCGAGGTTGGAACCTAGGTTCCAATTCTCATTTCAAATCTAGATTTCCTTGAATTGATTTTAAATTAAACCTCAACTGAAATTGAAACTCAGAATAAATTGAAATCTAAACTGACACATTAAAAAAAAAAAACTCAGAACAGAAAATGAATTGAAATCTAAATCAAATTTTCCCAGATCTTATGATCTGGAATTCACCTCCTTCTCTTTTCCCCAGGGAGAGTTCATGAATCTCTAGCTTGGAGATATACTCGATACTCCCCAGTAGAAATTTGTTTCTACTCTGTTCTAAGTGTGTCACTTAGATGTCTGTGTTGGTTTTGTTGATCTTTTTGGTCAACGCCAATACGCTCGGTGTGCTTGGTTTGCACACCACACCTATTGGGGGTCCATTTGTTGACCTCATTTTTGATGAGGTATTTTCTCTTCTCTCTCATTAGTACTTAGGATCTAGCCTTAGGCTTTCCCTTTGATTATCTTAGAGGACTAGAAATGGAACCTACCTCTTAGAAATTCAAACACCTCTTAACTCCCTGCAAAGCCCATAAGTTTGATTGTAAACCCCCAAGTCACTTGGAGGGTTAAGATCAAATGTGGAGGTTTAAAGGATGGGTTCCCTATAGGACTCTTTGGCCTTAAGACCACCCTAGGTGGCCTGGTCGGTGAGGGTTGACCTGCACACATTACACTTTCACACACATTCCAAATCCTAAAACTATTCATAACTAGCTTGATTTCCTGACTCATGTTGATAATTCATATGGATGGACCTTAACCCCTAGGCCCTTGGCTAAGAGGGTTAGGAACAACATAGTAAATGCCTCAAATGAGTCCTCTCATTGATCTTATGGGCTTGATATGGCTTCATGGCTCAACCAAAGTGATTCCATTCTACTCAAACTTCATCAATCTTCATTTTTTCAAAATTTCAATTTTTGACCCCCAAGGTCCTACACCTACCAAACCTACCAAATGTCCTTGAAGCTACCCAAAATTTGCAAAAATTACATAAATTACCCAAAATTCCTCTAAACCAATCCTAAACATTTCCCATCATTCAAATTGATCTTCCTTAGCGAAATATACCAAAATTTTCAAAAATACCCCACAATACCCTTCAAATACCCAAAATGCCCTTTCTAACCAAAAAATCCATAAATGCCAAAATTCCCTGAAAATTTCTGAAAATTCCAAATATTCCCAATTTCTTTTTGTTCAACTACACCATAGGCCAATTTTATCAATTTAGCCCACTTTTACCAAAACCCCCAATTTGACCCATTTTTAACCAAAGTAAGCCCAATGTCAAACCAAATCAACTCAATTGACCTCAATGTTGATCCAATCCAATTCTAAACTTTAATTCAATATCCCCAATATCAATTTAGACCAAATCCAGGCCCAATTTGATTAATATTTGGATCCAATTCCAATTTGAAGTTTAAAGCCCAATTTTGGCCCATGACCTAAACTTAGCCCAAACTAACCCAACTCAACTCCAATTAACCCCAAATTTTTTCCTAAACCTTCCTAACATCCCCACAAACAAAACACAAACAAGATTTGCCCCAAATTTGAGCCCAAACTCTATCCAAACCTAACCCAAAACCAAAATCCCCAATTTTGGCCTAAACCCAACATGAACCCAAATGGGCCCAAATCCCAAAATCAAACCCCAACCAAAGTTGAAAACTCTTTGTACACTCCCATAAACATTTCACAACATTAATTTTACATCAAATCTAACATTAACGCAACCTTAGCCCAAGTTAGCCATTGCCCCCTTTACCAAAAAGTCCCAAATCAAACCTAATTCAACTCTAAATTACCTCAAACTTGTTTCAAATAACTCATGACACATCCATAAACTAAATCCAACATTTATTTGGCATGTTCCATAAAATTTCCATCCACCAATTTGTTTTCAAATCTAAAAGCCCACTTTCTTAAACCCTTCTAAAAGCCAATTTTCACCAAATTCCAAAGGCCCAAAGTCAATCCCAAGCCTACATGACACTTTCACCTCATCATCCCTTTGATTTAAATCACTCCCTATGTTTTAAATTCATCATTAAACTTTTCTAAACTAAGCCACATGCCAATTTCCCCTAAATTCATAAAAAATGCCAAAACCCTTTTCCCTAAACCATGCCTTGGACCAAATCAAGCCAAAATAACCCTTCTCCCTTACCACTTAAATCAAACCTCTTTACACTTGGCATTGGCGAATTGAACCCCCAAACTTCGAGCCCTGGCCCTCCTGATCAAGATGATGACCTGACCCTGGCAGGCCAGCCACCAGGTCGCTGGAAACTACCATGGCCGAGAGGTCTAAACGGATTCAAAAATTCAATTTGAACTAGCTGAGTTGTCCCATGCCCAATGGCCATTGCAGCTTTTCTTCTCTTCACCAGAGCAGTTGATTCAAACCATCAAACCCCCCTGGGAGGCCGTGACCATGGCTATTTAAACCAGTCACCCCCTCTAGGCCAAAAGGTTGGCTGAAATCAACCTTCATAGAATCCCTCCAAACTTCTCACAGAGCTTCCCCTAGCCAAGAGCAATCCATCCCCACCGTTCTCCTGCCCTAAATCCCATTGATTGAGCTCAATTTTGTAGCTCAATTCTCAGGCCAGAACAGGACATCTCTCAAACCTCAACAAAAATCAAATTAAACTCACCCACACCTGCACAGGACCAAGAGAAGTAGTTGCCCAGTGGAAGCCCCCTTACCAGGCTAGCCATTCTCTATATCGGCCAAGCTTTGAAATCGGGCTTGGTGGAAGTTGTACCTAGATGATTCGACAAGGCCAAAGGCTTCATCCCCATGCTCCTCCAACTCCAACAAATGCACTGAGCACATTCAGTTGAGGCCTCACCTCCGGAACCAAGGTATGGACACTCCTCCTCCCCGAGAGCTTCCAGCGATTCTCCATTTCGTTTGAGTTGATTTCAATGCATGTAAACTATATGGATGTGTTCGTCTCTTCAAGATGAATCCATAAAGCATAAGAACACAAAAATCTATTAAGAAATGAGAGAGATCATTAGGTTTTAGTGTGGATAGTCACGGGTGCACACTAGTCGTAGACGATGACAAGGCGCCGTCTGATCGCGCTTGTATCGAGTGGACGGTCTAGATTGCGCCGGATCGAAGGATGGAGAGAGACCACGGGCCGCGTGGCATCTGAGTCAGATGGCAGCGTCGAATGGGAGCATGTTATGTGGGCTTTCAGATCCGCCGAGGTTGAGTCAGCGCCGCGCTAGATAAATAGATAAATAACCTATTTTATATTTATTTAAATACCCAGAAATTGAATAATCCATATCTTTGTATAGAAAAATCACAAAAATAAACTAAAAATACCCTCTTGCTCAGTGAACAGAGGAGAATAATGTGGAAAAAGAATTGAGTTAATTTGACAAATATTTTTTTAATTAATTATTTACTCATTTAAGTATATTAATTTTCCATTTACATAAACAATTCACCATGGCATGATACCATAGGGCTTTTGAAGCCTCTGATCTTGGCAACATTCCTTGAAATTTCTAAGGCCAAAGGCCATCTCTATGGCAAGTTATTGATTTTCAAGTTTATGTCACTATTTTTTGGTATTTTAATTCCATTAATTAGCATATTGCTTAGAAAATTCTAGGAAAATTTGGGAGGTTTCTTAGTGCTAGAGGACCCTAGGATAATTATTTTTTGAGTTAATTCATTAAGAATAACCCTAATTAGCCTAATTACTCAAAACTGAACTTTAATTAATTAGGGTTAACCATACATCAAAAGAACTTGAAAATAATTTTCCACTGATCTTTAGGATCAGAGGGACCTCACATAAAAATTTGGAATCAAATGGAAATGTTTAACCCCACTAAATAGATTAATTATGTTACATGACAAAAATTAAACTTTAAAAATTCATAACTCTAAAAATACATTTTAAAAATTTACCAAATTGGTTTTATGGGCTCTCTGATATCAAAGGAGTCTAAGAAAATTAAAATTGTTTTTTTTTCAAAAATCTTCATTTTCTACCTTATTTTAAAATTTTAAATAATTAAAAATAAGAAAAATCATAAAAATAATAAAATTCACAAAAATGTTATATTTGCTTCCTAATCACTTAGGAACAAACCAAATATTTTTCCTAAGTCCCTAGGATGAGATATTTAATTTTAAAGGCTTAAAACAATTTTTGAATTAAAAAATGAATTTTCCAACATTTTCACTAAATTAATTCTAATAAATCAAAGAAAAATCAGAAAATTATAAAATTTATTTCTCTGAACTCCTTGAGGTCAGAGAGATTTATGAAAAATATAAAATCCATTTTTCAACTTTAATTTTATTTTATAATTAATTAACATTCTAAAATTCAAAATAATTATAATAAATAAAAAATAATTCAAAAAATCACCAAAATTTGTCCAAGTGGTCCTCTGGTTATTAGAAACATTCCATAATTTTTTTGAGGATAGAAACCTTACCTTGGTCATGTTGTTGAATTTTTATTGAAAACCCATATTTTTCATAAAAATAAATATATAAATTAAATTTAATTTAAAAAAATCACATTTTCTCCTCTAATGTCTTAATTGACATATGAGTGAGGTGACATAAAAAATTTTAAGCTCATTTGAGCTCAATTTAGTGAGTTATGAAATAAATAAGCTTAAAAGGGCATTAAGGTAATTAATAAAATTTAATCCTAATTAATATTTAGGTCTAATCAGAGGGGGGGTGAAATATCTGATCTTAAATTTTCTCATAGATGATTGAAATCTAGGCAATTAGGAGGTACAAACCCACTAATTACTTTAAAAACATTTTAAATTAAATTTTAATTAATTAAATAATTTAAATTTTGGAAGATTATATCAAATTTTGGATTATTAAGGTTAGGGATATGACCTAAGAAGATTTTAATTCATTAATTCAAAATCCCTAAATAAATCACTTCAATAAGATCTAATTCTTAATTAAACTTAAAATAATAATTGGAATTAATAAATTAAAAATTAAAAGAAAATAACCCTTAATTAAATTAATATTTAAAATATTAAGTGATTTAACAATTAAATTAAATTAAATTTAAAAATTAATTCAACATCACTTAATAACAAACTTAAAGCAAATTTGAAATATTAAATAATATTAAAAGAATTCATAATTAAGCATATAAAACAAATTAAGCTAATCAAAACTAACATAAAATATCATAATTAAACTAAATCAAACCATCAAAAATATATGAATATTCAAACACTTCTAAGTAAATTTAAAACACCAAAATTAATCTGAAACATTAAGATAAAAGAAAGTTTAAATATTTAAACTAAATTTAAAACAATTTGTACACTATTCCAAACTTAAAATTGTTAAAATTTCATAACTAAATTAAACCACTTTAAATCATCAATTCTAATTTTAAATCATTAAAATCTTTAATAAACTGATTTGCCCTTAAAGGCTTTTGTTATCATAACTCTTAAATGGAGCATTAAGTGAAATGTCACTTTACTCATAGGATAATCAAACATCCTAATTCACTGAGCAAGAAACAAACTAAACTAAATTCTTGTATGAACAATTCACCAGTACAATTATGTTCATTTGGACTCAAAACAATCCCAGAAATATTGAAAAGATGTTTAGGATTTATCCTAAGCACTTTCTCAATATGATGGATAGTTTTAGAAGAACAATTAAACTTAATTGTTCTTTGATGAAGAAAATCATCCATAAAACAAAAGAACCTAGACGTCATAGGAATTGACTAGCAATAGGATTAGGGCCTTGGTAGACAACCATAACCTTCCCTTAGCTTTACCTAGGTACTTGTTACAAATATATAAATGCCTTAACATGTTTTAAGTACAGCTTGGAATGACAAGAAGACCCTCCAGGTACGCTTTTACTTTATTGCAATTTACTTTATTGCAAGTTACTTACATGTACAACGCTTTACTTTTCTTGCATGTTAAACAAGATTGTTGCATGAAAACTGAAATCTTTAGGATAACCACAAAACTGAAGGCAAAACTAAAATTAAAAGTCACTACAAGATAAAATTCATCGCCACAACATCTAAAATATAAAACAACTCAAAATTTAATCACAAACAGAACAAAAAACTATAACTATAACTAAATTAAAACATCTTGTTGGATGATTGGGAATACCTCGGATGATGTAACCTACGTGTTGCTAACGGGATTTCCCACTGTCTAAATGAAAGTGTGGAACTCATTCAGTTGAGTTTAACAAATTCATCTGGACTAAGTGAATCCGATAAAAATAACGGTGCCGGAATGATGGAACCGTGGGATCTTAACCGGTGTTATTATAATCAACATTAAGATTCCCCTAATAAAAAACTAAAAACATTTGGACTTTAAAACTTTTCTAAACAAAAACACTTCTCTCATCACCTGATTTTCACTTTCTAAAACTAAACCTCTACAACGACAAGAAGCTTGGAGCACAGTGGGCAGCACAACCATCTTCATCAGCAAAACTTGTGACTACGTCAGCTAAACCTTTCTTAGAATTAAATAACCAAGCCATAGGATTTCGAGGTGGTTTGCCTAGTGCAATATAAATCTCAACCATTTCGTTAGGCATTTGCATAATCATTTTATGTAAATTAAGCCCTAACCAGTCTTAGGATTCCGAGGTAGTTGTTTGGTACGTCACAAACCCTTACATCTTCCAGGCTCTTTGTATGATTGTGTCATACAAATATGAGTCCTAATTAATTGAAATTGGCAGGATTGAAACATTAAATAAACTCCCAAATTGAAGCCAAACAATAGGATAGTCTGAGAAGTTGTCAAGATTCCTATTGGATCCTCAGCTTCTCCTACCTCTCTTCCATTGGACTCTTAAAACAAATTGTTCCAAATTTGATCTATTCCCTATTGAAATTTCCAAAATCCAATTGTTTGAAAACCTTAAACTTTGAAATTCTTGAGAGCAAAACCATCGATCATTATCGAGAGTTTTCTTAAGTGATTCCCTTCATTTAAGATGTAATTAACTATAGGGGCTTGCCCTTATAGGGAACTTTAAGAACCCGGGTAATATAAACCCTGCTTAATTTCTTTATATTAAGCAGGGGAACTTGTCGGCTTATAAAATTTTTTCGCTGACCAAACGGATGTCACAAATCTTCTAGTTTATTTAACAGAGCCCTATCATCAAGCAGTGTGTCCATTCTTCGGGATAGATATACGGTTTGTAATGCGGTGCTCGTTTATATGAACTATTCGGAATGTGAGATCAGTTTGATTTCATATCTTAAAATTTTCAAACTTAAAAATTATTTTCAAAATCAAATGCTACTTTCCAAAGTATATATATTTAAATTAAATTTAAAATTTAAAATATGTCGACATCCCACTAATCCATTAAAAATGTTTAAATTATTAACTAATTTGGTAAAGCATGATGTGGACACTTTCTCAGAAGATCTTTAAATCTTTCACAAGCTTCATATATGTATTCTCCATCAAACTGACTAAAAGATGTGATATCACTCCTCAGCTTAGTAGTGTTTGAAGGAGGGAAATAGTTTGACAGAAACTTTTGTGAAAGTTCTCCCCAAATTTTGATAGATCAAGGTGCTAAAGAATTTAACCACGCCTTAGCCTTATCCCTTAATGAAAAAGAAAAAAGTCTAAGCCTAACAACATCGTTTGACACTTCATTGTATTTAAAGGTAGCACACAGTTCTAGAAAACTAGTGATATGTAAGTTAGAATCTTCATTAAGTGTTCCTCCAAATTGATTATTCTGTACCATTTGGATAATAACAGGATTAAGCTCAAATGAATTAGTAGCAACATCAGGGTTTTGGATAGTTAAGTTAATTGCATCTGATGTTGGATTAGTATAATCTCTTAAAGGTCTTGGTATATTTTCATTTTGACTATTTAAGTTGTTAGCCATTTTGTGAGGATTTTCAGATTGTTTTTGTTGTTTTCAAGTTTTTCTAATAGTACACTCTAATTCAGAATCGTAAGGCACTAAACCTAGAGATCCAATACTACACATACAAATACAGTAAGCACACTAACAATAAAAAAAACACGCAATTATGACTTGTAATTCAAATATAAGATTTTAAATACTACAAAATTAATTTTAGTAGTTACCTTTTCTCCCCGGCATCGGCGCCAAAAACTTGATGCGACTTTTTTAATTTTCCAAAATTTTTTAACTAAGGTTTATATATATTGATTAAGTTTCTATTGAGTCACAGTTAAACAAAAGTATATATATCACTTAAGTAATACAGCGCTCTAGTGGAGTCCTAGATATCGATCCCAAGGGAGGCAATTTATTTTGTAGTGTAGCACAGAAATCACTTCTCGTATCACAGCACAATTATAAGTAACTACAATTTTTAAATAGAGACAAATAGTTGTAGTTACTAATTCTACTAAAGTATGTTCTAACCTTCTAGCAAATTAAACTAATATAAGACTAAAATTATGACAAACCTCAGTTATAAGAAAGAATCTTCCTCCTCTCCAATAATAATATGATGGTATTTGTGACATAGATCAGTGATGCAAATGTATTGTGCCAAATAGGAGCATTCCTATTCTTTACCCTTTTCCAAGCGCATAAAGAGCATTGGCTAATCCTAAGTTCAGTCCCCAAATTTATGGTTAGGCTGGGAGGATATTGGCTCTCACTCCAAAGCTCCCACTTCCCTTCCCCTGAAGGCTAACTCTCGCTTTGGTTTCCAAACCCTAGGACCATATTGAGGATTTCAGCCTGTCACTCTGAAATCTCTAATTCTACGCCCATCAAAGTATATTTCCATATTTATTTGCACTGAACCCCCATGAACTACTTCACTCATTCATGGACATTAAGTCCGACCATCACTTTTGTTGTGGAACTCATAATCCTTTCGGAACATATGTTTCCCAAAAGTTTTAACAATTTAATTGGCAAGATCAAAAAGTAAATTAAGTAAGAAGTGAAATGGTTTTCACAAATTCTTCATAATAAATCAGCACATCATTTCCATATCACAACATCAACAATCATATGAAAAGAAGAAAGACAAAGAAATCTTCTCAAGACTCATGAGGAAAAGATGACAACACATGGATTTTATATATAAAAGCAATGTCATACAATGAGATTAAAGAAAAGACTACTTATCTCAAAGTCTTCCCTAAGCGAATATCAAGGAATTCCTTTGACTCCTCTTCTTTCTTCACAATAACAAACAATTCTCTCTTTAGATAATTAAGGAAGAAGAAATCTCTCACTTTCTCTCTCCTCCAACACTCCTTAGAAGAGAACACACAAATCCTAGATTTCCTAAAAATAATGAAAAGACACACTCACACTTCACTCCCTCACACTCTAAACTCTCTCTCCCTCTCTAAATTTGGCTCCAAAGCAGTTTAAATCCAACAATAACTGATTTCCCAAGAGTTTCTTTAAGCATCCCTCCAAAATTCGACCAAATACATTGAATCTAGTTTGAATTCGGGATAGGGTGTGGTCCGGCGCAGGATAGGTCACCGTCTTGCACTATTTTCCGCCTTCTGGTCCAAAGTCTATGTATATTGGCGTGGTCCCATACTGGTGACAGTGTCGTTCAGTGCTAGTTCAATAAAATGGACTTTTGTCCCATTTTGCTCAAAATTTGCTCCTTTTCGCTTCCTTTTGCTCCAAAGGCCTAAAATCATTGTACCTGCATGAAATCATGAAAAATACATTTCTTTGAAGTGCAATATCATCAAAAGAAGTATGAAATGGACATTAAAAAGCTATCAAATTTTTAGTGGATCAGAGACCTTTCCTTGGTACAAGACAAGCTATGATAGATGTACAAAAAGGAGAGTTGACTATAAATATTAATGACCAGGAAGTCACTTTTGATGTGTTAAAGCCTATGAAATGTCCAGTTGAGTTTAAAAATGATGATTGTTTTTTGATGGATGAAATTTAATATCTATGTAAAAACCATTTCCTAGAAATTTTTGAAAGTAATTTAACAGATGAGATTGAAATGAACTTTATTGATGAATTGAAAATGTTGTTTAAAGAAGATTGTTTGTATGTTCATGAGAGATGTGAAATGATGGATGTTACCAAAAATTGTAAACTTAATTCCATCTGTTGAAAAATCTCATGAACTTAAGATGAATGTACCCCATACAATTTTAAAGCCTACCTATTTAGGAAATTCATCTACACCACCAGTCTTTATATCTTCATTTTCGACTCGAGCATAAGAAGAACCTGAATTGAATGATGAATAATATGAAGTTATCGAACTAAGACTTGGAAGAGAATTTGAGGATATATTTCAAAAGAACTTTTAATTGAGAAAAGAGGATAAAAATTTTGAAAGACTAATAGAAGGAATTCATAAGGAAATAGAAAAAACTATTTCCTTAACTAAGTTAAATATTGAAGGACCACCATACCATTTACTTAGTACCAAGAGGAAGAATTAAAAGATAACATGAGACAAAAGAATATCCCAGCAGAAATTGATCCAGAATCTTAATGATCTAGAGAGAATTCGATCCAATATTTAGGAGATCTTTAAGTATCTTATAGAGATTTGATGGTGACTAAAAGTTTGCATCTCATCACCGTCAATTCCCATATCATGAATCATTAGTCCATTTATACTGCCCCAATCTTTAATCGCCTTTTAAAAAAGAGTAAGAGGAAGGGAACCAAATAGACAATCAAAGGAAAGGTAGTGTTATGTGTTTATAGGGAGAACTCTAGAATGTTCTTATCCTATTAAAAAAATCACGAGTCTGGTAACCAGAGATTTTTAGGTATTTAACCTATTCTGGGTTCTTTATACTTCTTAAATAGAAGCAAGCTTCTATAGTTAATTACATCATAAACAATCCTAGTTTTGCCTAAGAAAACTCTTCATTAATGTTAAAAATTCATTTTTCCAAATACTTTTAGGAAAATAAACATACAAATGTTTTATTCCTAATGTTTATCCCATTTTGTCATGAGATATTATATTAGTCATTTATGTCTTGAGGTATCTTCTATAGATATTATTTTTTTGTTATTTTGTTTATGATTTTTATTTTATCATGTCCATGTTAATGTCAGTGTTTTTGTTTTGTCATTGTATTAGTGTTATTTTGTTATTTCATTTGTTTTATTTCTTCTTCTTTAGATTTGGTGGCTACCCTAATAGTTTCAGTTTTGTTGTATTTGTTGTCGCTATCATAATAGTTCTTGTTTTGCTGTCTTTGTTATCATGTCATTTTTGTTGTTCGTTGAAGGTTTAGGTTTTATGGCTAACCTAAAAGTTTTAGTTTTGTCATTTTTATAGTTTTTATTTTTTTAATTTTTAATTTCATTAATCGTCCTACAAAATAGAGTTAGCACATCCTATATCATGCAAAGAAAATCTAAACAAAACTTGTCTTCATCCTGCAAAGAAATTACTGTCAGAAATAATATTTAAATTACTTGGTAAAATGTCAATTGTTTCAGAATTTTCATATATTCCAGTTGAATTTTTGATTTTATATCACTTGAACTTTATAAGTTTAGTTTTATACTCGATGTCATGTGGTTTTAAAGGTTTGGATTTTAGATCTTTAGATTCAATTGCCACTTGAATGTAAATAGTATTTTGAGTTTAGATTCAAAAGCCTAAATGTTTTGAGTTGAGATTAATAGTAATTAAACTTTTAGATTCAATATTATTTATAAATTTTATATTGATTTAGGTTTTACTTGTCGGCTTTAAATTTAATTTGTCAATTTTATAGGGGTTTGAAATTAATTTTTTAATTTAAGTCGATTTATGTCAAATTTGGTTAAATAACTTTTGTTATTTTATGTTGGTTTATTTTGTTTTAAAGTTTAATTTGAATTGATCTTAAGTTTTTCATCATATTATGTTGAGTTAAGTTTGAAGTGGATCAAACTAAAATTTAATGTTAAAATATGTTGTATTAAGTTTAATTTAGGTTGAACTTAATTTTTATGCCAAATAAGTTAACCTAAGTTTAAATTTGATTTAGATTTGGGTTATGTTAAATTGGTGTTGACCTCATTTTTGATGAGGTCTTCTCTTCTTCTCTTTAGTACTTAGGATCTAGCCTTAGGCTTCTCCTTTGACCATCTTAGAGGACTAGAATTGGGACCCACCTTTTTAGAAATTCAAACCACTTCTTAACTCCCTGCAAACTCCACAAACTTGACTGTAGACCCCTAATCACCTAGAGGGTTGAAATCAAATGTGGAAGTTTAAAGGATAAGTTCATATAGGACTCTTTGGCCTTAGGACTGCCGTGGGTGGCCTGGTCTGGTGAAGGGGCTGACTTACACACACACTACACTTCCACATACCTCCTAAAACCACACCCATACCTAACTTGACCTCTTGACTCATGTAGGTGATTCACATGGATGGTCCTTAACCCCTAAGCCCTCGGGCTAAGAGGTTAGGAACAACATAGTGAATGCCTCAAATGAGTCCCTTCATGGCTCATGTGGGCTTGATATGGCTTCATGGCTCAACCAAAATGATTTCTTTCCACTTAAATTCACCCAATCTTCAATTTCCCAAATTTTCAATTTTTGACCCCGGGACCCTACACCCGCTTAGCCTACCCAAAACCTTGAAATTACTCAAATTTCTCAAAAATTTCCAAATTACCAAAAATTCTCCAAAATCATTCCCAAACATTTCCACATCACTTAAACTGATCATCAATACCCAAGAATACCAAAAATTCCAAGAAAACCTCCCAATACCCTCCAAATACCCAAAATACCCCTCTTGGCCAAAAATCCAAAAATTCAGAAAATTCCCAGAAAATTCCAGAAAATCCCAAATATTACCAATTTCATTTTTTCCAATTACACCATGGGCCAATTTTGTCAATTTACCCTACTTTTGTCAAAACCCCCAATTTGACCCATTTTAACCTTAAGTGAACCCAATGTCAAACCAAACCTACCCAATTGACCCCAATTTTGGTCCAATTCAATTCTAAACTTCAATTCAATATCCCAAATACCAATCTAGACCAAATCCAAGCCCAATTTGATTGACATTTGGACCCAATCTCACTTTTGGCCTTAAAGCCCAATTTGGACCCATGACCCAAACCTAACCCAAACTCACCCAATTCAACTCCAATTAACCCCAAACCTTTTCTAAATCTTCCTTAACATTCCCACAAACAAAACACTAACATGATTTGCCCAAAATTTAGACCCAAACCCCACTCAAATTCAACCCAAAGCTAAAAGGCCCATTTTTGACCTAAACCCAAACCTAACCCAAATGAGCCCAAACCCCAAAATCAAAGCCCAACCAAAGCCAAAACCTCTTTGAAACACTCCCATAAACATTTCTCAACATTGATTTTACATCAATTTCAACCCTAGCCCAACATTAGCCCGACTAAGCCCACTTGGACCTACATAGGCCCACTTACCAAATAAACCCAAATTCAAACCAATTCAACTCCAAATCACATCAAATTGATTCCAAGCCCTTCATAGAACATCCCTAAACCAATTATGACATTTATTTGACAAAGTTCTTCACAAAATTTTTATCCAAATGCCCATCCTAAAATCAAAAGCCCATTTCCCTTAAACTTTCCTAAAAGCCTACTTCACCACATCCAAAGGCCCAAAATCTACCCTAAAGCCCACATGACATCTCCATTTGTCATCCACTTAATTAAATCCATTACCTAAGTCTTAAATTCACCATCAAATTATTCCAAATCAAGTTTCATACAAATTTCCATCAAATTACCAAAAAGTCTTAAAACCCATTTTCATGAAATTGACCCAAGCTTTTCCCAAGCCAAATGGAGCCAAGGATGAGCCATTCACAAGCCATATGAAGCCATGAAAGTTTGGCATGTGACCATGCCATTAATGGAAAAAGGAGGAGGTCCTTTAACCATCTCCTAAAAGTCATTAGCCTTAAGCATGTCTCCCCTTAACCAAGATTTAATCCAAATATTCTTGGATAAGGACATCACCACCTCTCGACTCGCCTAGCCTAACCGATCTTCTCAGCCCAAGACCAGCCATGGGGAGGTGAACCCAACCCAAACCAATGGGTTGACCAATTTCAAGCCAAAATGACCCCTTCCCCATTCCATTTTAATTCAAACACTTTACACATGTCCAAGCCCAATTGACTTCACCATTGCCAAGCCCTGACCTCCCTGGTCAAGATGGTGACCCATGCCTGCCGGCCAGCCGCCTGGATCGCCGGAAAACACCACACCCGAGAGCACCATGTGAGCCCAAGCTTGGAATTCTCACCTGCTGAGTTGCCCCATGCCCAATGACCACCATGGCTGTTCTTCTCCTCACGAGAGCAGCTGATCCCATGCCTCAACTCCCCCTGGGAGGCCCTCCACCCTCTCCTATTTAAACTCCACCCCTCTCGGCCATGAGAGGAGCTGAGCACAAACCTTGCCGAAACTCTGCCAAAATTGTTCCGCACCCTTCTCCACCCTTAGAGCAGCTTGATCCCCGAGTGTCAATTTGCCCTAATCCCCACCGATAAAATCCAATTTCCCAACCGAAATTCCACCCAAAACCAGGACACTTCTCCACGAGTGAGCCAATTCCCAAATTGATTGGTTCTACACCTTCACCGGACTAAGGGAAGGTGTCCACCAGCAAAAGCCCCATCTCCGAGCCACCCAGGTTGCTCCAGCCTCCAAGCTTTGTGATCGGGCTTGGTCGAAATCACATACGGACAATTCACTGCACCGGAGACTTCATCCGGAGCTTGCCGGGATCCAATCGAAGGTGCAACAACTCTCGGATTGAAGCCACACTTCTCTGAGCAAAGGTATGAGCTAATTTTTTATCCCGAGCTTCTGGAGATTCTCCATTTCAAATGCCTTAATTTCAATGCATGTTAACCGTATAGATGTGTTCGTCTCTTCAAGACAAATCCATAGAGCATAAGAACATAAAAATCCATTGAGTATTGAGTGAGATCTTAGGGATTTAGTGTGGACGGCTCTCGGGTGAGGATGCTCGGGGACGATGAACGGATGTCGTCCATTCAATACACGCGCGGACGAACGGCTCGGATGGCGTCGGACCGGGAGACGGTACGAGAACCGCGGGGCCCGGCCGCCGACTCGGGTGGCGGCGTCGAATGGGAGCGCGACGCGTGTGCGTTCGGAGCCGCCGAGGCCGACGCGGCGCCGCGTGGATAAATATAAAATTAGGGTATTTTTCTATTTATTTAATTCCCTAAACTTCAAAAATTCATATCTCCGTGTAGAAAAATCGAAAAATAAAATAAAAATACCCTCTTGCTCAGTGAACAGAGCAGAATAATGTGGAAAAGAAATCATTTAATTTCATCAAGTATTTTATTTTTTATGATTTATTTACTCTCTGCATTATTTTAATTCTCCATGCATGTATACAATTCACCATGGCATGAGACCATAGGGCTTTTGAAGCCTCCGAATTTGGGAACATTCCCCGAATTTTCCAAAGTCGAGGCCATCCCTATGAAAAGTTATTGATTTTTCAAATTCAGAGTTACTCGTTTTGAGTATTTTAATTCCAATAAATAGCATGTTGTGAAATAAATTCTAGGAAAATTTGGTGATGTTTCTTATGACCAGAGAACCCTAGGAAAAATAGGTTTTGACTTAGTTCATTTAAAACAACCCTAATTGGCTTAAACACCCAAAATAGGTCTTTATTTAATTAGAGTTAACCAGACATCAAATTGACTTGAAATCAATTCTCCACTGATCTTTAGGATCAGAGGAATCCACCATAAAAGTTTGAGGTCAATTGGACTTGGTTAGCCCCACTAATTGGGTTGATTAAGCCACTTAGCCATTTTAAACTTTAAAAATTCATAACTTTTAAAATACCTTTCAAAAATTCACTAAATTAGTTTTGGGGCCTCTCTGATATCAGGGGAACTTAAGAAAATTAAAATTTCAATTTTCTAAAAAAGTTGATTTTTAATAATATTTTAATATTTTTAATAATTAAAAAAATAATAAAAATCACAAAAATAATAAAATTCACCAAAATGTCACATTTTGAATTTTAATCACTTAGGAACAAACCCCACATTTTTCTTAGTTCTATTTAGTGAGATATTAAATTTTAAAGCTTTAAGGTAATTTTAAAATTAAAAAAAATGTATTTTCTAGCATTTTCACTAAAATAATTATAATAAATCATAGAAAAATTAGAAAATTGTAAAATTTGCTTCTTTGATTTCCTTGATATCAGAGAGATTTTTGAAAAATATAAAATTCATTTTTCAACATTTATTTTATTTTTAAATTAATTAATACTCCAAAACTTAAAATAATTATAATAAAAATAATATAATTCAAAAAATCACCAAAATTGGTCCAAGTGGTTCTCTGGTCATTAGGAATGTTCCCTAATTTTCTTAAGGACAGAAACTTTCCCTTGGTTATGTTATTAAATTTTCCTTGAAAATCTCTATTTTCTACCAAAAATAATTATATAAATAAATTAAATACAGAAAAATCACATTTCCTCCTCTCATGTCTTTATTGACATATGAGTGAAGTCACATAAAAATTTCAAGTTCATTTGAGTTCAATTTAGTGAGTTATGAAATCATTAAGCTTAAAGGGTAAAGTGGTAATTAAATTTTTTAACCCTTAATTAAAACTTTAGGTTTAATAAAAAATTAACAAGTAAAATATTTGATCCTAATCTGATTTGAATGATTGAAATTCAAATAATTAAAAGGTAGAAACCCATTAAACAATTTTAAAATGATTAAACTTTAATTAAATAATTGAATAAATTTGGAAGAATAATAAAATTGGAATTATTAAAATAGGGATATTATTAGGAAGAGATTTATTTTTTAATTTAAAATCCCTAAATTAATTATCTCATTAACATTAAATTCTTAATTAAAATGATAACTCAAATTTAAAATATTAAAAGACTTAATCATTAAACTAAATTTAAAATTATTAAACTCTTTTAAAAAAATTTTCAATTAAAATTAAATAAAATTAAATTAAAATTAAATTAAATTAAATCAAATTAAATTAAATTAAACAAATTAAATTAAATTAAATTAAATTAAACAAATTAAATTAAATTAAATTAAATTAAACAAATTAAATTAAATTAAATTAAATTAAACAAATTAAATTAAATTAAATTAAATTAAATCAAATTAAATTAAATTAAATTAAATTAAGATTAAAAAAATTAAATCAAATTAAATTAAATTAAACAAATTAAATTAAATTAAATTAAATTAAACAAATTAAATTAAATTAAATTAAATTAAACAAATTAAATTAAATTAAATTAAATTAAAATAAGTTAAATTAAATTAAATTAAATTAAATTAAATTAAAATAAATTAAATTAAATTAAATTAAAGGAAATTAAATCAAATTAAATTAAAATTAAATCAAATCAAATTAATTAAATTGGACTATATTGAATTAAATTAAATTAAAACTCAATTAAATTAAAATTAAATTAAATTAAATTAAATTAAATATAACATTACCTGAGACATAAAGAATTCAAAATAAATCTAAAATAACTTGAACACTATTCCAAATTTAAACTCATTAATGAAAATTAAACTAAATCACAAACCATTTGAACACCAATTTACCCTCAAAAGCTTTAGTTATCATAACTCCTAAATAGGACATTAAATGAAATGTTACTTCACTTATAGTGATATTCAAATGTCCTAGTTCACTGAGTAAGTTAACAAAACTTGAATCCCCGGACGATTAATTCATTTATATAATCGAATTCATTTGGACTTAAAACAATTCTAGCAATATTGAAAAGATGTTTAAGATTTGTCTTAAGCACTTCCTCGATACGATAGAATGTTTATAAGAACAATTGAATTTAATTATTCTTTGATGAAGAAAATCGTCCTTAAACAAAAAAACACAAAGAACCTAGACGTCATAGGAGATGACTAGCTATAGGATTAGGAATGCGTAGTAAAACCATAACCTTTCCCTTAGCTTTACCTAGGAACTTGCTTAAATATTCTAATTGTGTTTTAAGTGTAGCTTGGGAAGACGGGAAGACCCTCCAGGTACGCTTTTATTTTATTGCAATTTACTTTCTTGCAATTTACATTATTGCAATATTATTTAACTGCATTGCACTTACTTTTCTTGCATGATAAACAACTGTTGCATGAAAACTAACACCTTTAGGATAGCCCCTAAAACTGAAACCAAAACTAAGTTAAAATTCATTGCAAGATAGAATTCACCGCCACAACATTTCAAAATATAAAACAACTCAAAATTTAATCACAAACAGAACACAAAACTACAATTACTACTAAATTAAAACGTCCTGTTGGATGATCGGGAATACCTCGGATGATGTAACCTACGTGTTGCTAACGGGATTTCCCACGGTCTAAATGAAAGTGTGGAACTCATTCGGCTGAGTTTAGCAAATTCATCTAGTACTAAGTGAATCCGATAAAAATAATGATGCCGGAAGGATGGAACCGTGGGATCTTAACCGGTGTCGTTATAATCAACTTTAAGATTTGTTTTAATCAAAACAAAAAAAACACTTGGAAAATTAAGACTTCTCTAAACCAAAACACTTTTCTCATCTCCTGATTTATGACTTCTAAAACTAAACCTCTGCAACAACAAGGAACTCGGAGCATGGTGGGCAGCACGGCCATCGTCATCGACGAAAACTTGAACCTACTTCAGACAAAACTTTCCTAGAATTAAATAACCAAGCCATAGGATTTCGAGGTAGTTTGCACTAGTGCAACATAAATCCTCAACCTTTTGTTAGGCATTTGCCTTGCAAATTAAGTCCTAACCGGACTTAGGATTCCGAGGTAGTCGTCTGATACGACATAAACCCTCACATCTTCAAGGCTATTTGTATGATTCTATCATATAAATATAAGTCCTAATTAATTAAAATTGACAAGATCAAAACATTTAAATAAATATTAGGACTTTCCTAAACTCAAGCCAAACAATAGGATAGTCAGGAAATTACCGAAGTTCACTTCGAATCTGTGATTTCTCCTACTTCTCTTCCTTTGGATTCACAAAACAAAATGTTCCAAGTTTGATCCATTCCCTATTGAAATTCCAAAATTCAATCCCTTGAAAACTTAAACTTTGAAATCCTTGAGAGCAGAATTATTGATTATTATCGAGAGTTTTCTTAGGTGATTCCCATCACTTAAGATGTAATTAACTATAGGGGCTTGCCCTTATAGTGGAATTTTAAAGAACCTGAGTAATATAAACCCCGTTTAATGTTTTCATATTAAGCGAGGGAATTTTGTTGGCTTATAAAATTGGTTCACGGACCAAACGGATGTCACAAATCTTCTAGTTTATTTAATCGAGCCCCACCGTCAGCGAGTGTGTCTATCCTTAGGGATAGATACACGGTTTGTGGTGCGGTGCTCGTTTATATAAACTATTTGGGACGTGAGATCGGTTTAATCTCATATCTTAAAACCTTCAAATTTAAAATTATTTTCAAAATCAAATACTACTTTTCAAATTATTTATTTTAATTAAATTAAAAATTCGCCGACAGCTTCTGTTAGGCGATCCCCCTTTTCAAAATAAAACACACAACCTAAAAATATGCCGACAGATTTCTGGCGACTCCGCTGGGGAAAATTCCTCTCTCCATTATAATCAAATAATTCTGCTTTCAAAAAATCGGTAGTGCATCCATGTCCTTAGTGGATCAAACTACCCTTCTTTCCGTTGGAATACTATGTTCATTTCTACCTTGAATAAGTATAGCCAACATTCTCTCGGATTTAGGAGCCACTATTTAGACACCCCTAAACAGAGAGGTTCCGAGATCCTTTTACCTCATTTCTGAGGTGGGGTGGACCCCCAATAGGTGTTAGTTTAGGAATGATCCTTCGAGTCGAGAAGTCTTGCTTAAGACTCTCTTTTCCTTTCCAACTCCGAATCAGATTCCTTACCTTTTCTACACTTTTGAACATTCCGTTCTAAATAAACAAACCCTCTAATAAGTGATTCTTTTAACAAATGATTCTTTCTTATAAATACATGAACAAGAATGAGTTCGGACTCTTTTCAATTCCTTTCTTTTCGTCCTAAAGAAAAGAAGTATAACTTGGGACTGACAACCAGAATCTACCCTGCAGAAATGGAAGCCCCGAAACTGATTTTCTCCTTCACCAACGGACTGGACTTCGCTGTCTATAAGGATGAGCTACCCGACAATGGGATCATCCGATTTGGACAAGGATTTAAAAACACGAATGTCAAGGTCACTGACGTCTCCCTCTTTGCACTGACGAACAAGGTATCTGAAGCTGAGGAGCCACTGCTTGAGTTCGACCTCAGGTCGACCCAAGAGTTTCCTCCCCGCAAAGGATCCCGACTAGGAGGAGTACCGCCGTCCACGGGAGGACCGTTCTCACTACCCCCACCGGTCTAGTTGTTTCGCACCTACCCCGACTTCGCCAAATCAAAGGGGAAAGAAATCCGGAACTATGGTAAACTCCGTTACCGTGGAGGGTACGGATCTTCTCGTAAGACCTTCCGTTTTCGAAATCGGGTCCAGTTCGAAGATTCCGTCACCGACAAAGACCCAAAGAAGAAACGAAGTAGAAGGATCGCCGAGAAGCCGTAGCCGCCGAAATTGCTTTCCTGGAGGAAATTCCAGTAGCCGCGAATATACACCGCTACCGGAATATACACCGCCGCTCGACTACATACCACTTTTGGGAGGAAGCGAGTTCCATCCCCTCTCCGCCGCAGAGGATGAGGAGAATGTTCGCAAGATTGCCGCCACATTACCTCGGCCCGCATACTACAACGATAGCCGCAAGAAAAGAACTAGAACTACGCCGTTTGCTCGACCGCAAACTTTGGTAAAAAAGTTAGCAAGGAAGGAAAAGCGCCCAGTATCGGAGATTCTACGAAGGATAGGGCGGGTGCCGATCAAATCCCGTCTTGGGCCCCGAGTAGAGCCCGCCATCATGACGGAAAAGCCAAGCAAGAGAATGAAGGCTAGCCCGCCCGTCGTAGTCTCGGGATTACGGATTAGGGAGGATACCACCTTCCGAGCATTTGGCCGACGGACCATCCGGTCCTAGACCTTCCGCTGCTAGAAGGATGGTGTGGCGTCCCTACTCGCGGCGATTGAGATTGAAACAGCAGCCCGAGAAAGAAAGTCTCGCCAGGAGGCTGGAATCTAAAGAAAGTGCTACTGCGATAAAATGGACTTGTGAAAAAGGGACCCGGCAGCTATCGCATGACAACCGCAAAGACACACAGAAAGCTCCGCTAGAAGACGCCATGGAAAAGTTGAGAACCGATATCCGACGGTTGGCAAAAGAAAGAGAAGAAAAGTTCGGAGATGAGATCGATTCATCGGAGTTCATGGACGACGAATATGCAGAAATCAATATGGTTGAGACACGAGCTTCATCAGCTTCGCAAGGTGCTCCTGCAGCCGCAGAAAGAGAGGAGCCAGAACTGATGAGAAGACAGCTTCAGGAAAAAGACGACACGATCGCTCAAATGGCAAAAAGGATGGAAGAGATGGCCGTAGCTCTGGCCACTCTCCAGAGTCAAGTACAACCGCATAGAGAGACACCCCCAGAGGTCATTCACATTGTAGACGGAGGAAAGGAGATTACATCCGTCAATGGGGATGACCAGCTGAAAAGGATACAACACAAAGTATGATCCCCGAAAAGGATATCAAGAACTTGGTAGAACAGCGAGTGCGAGAAGCCTTAACACAATCGAAGAACGGGACATCCATTCGGACGGGTAGACCTTACCCGAAGAATTCGACGATGTCCAATACCCGAAAGGCTTCGTACCACCTCTCGTTTAAGACCTTCGACGGAACCGGAACCCCCGACAAGCATGTTGCACACTTTCGTGCCGGTTGTTGCAATGCCGGCGGGAGCGATGCGCTACTCTTCCGACGGTTCGTCGACGAGTCCGTCGGGAATCGCCTTCGACCGGTATGCGGAATTACCCAATGGCTCGCGTGAAGACATTCTCGCAGCTAGAGAGCCTCTTCATCAAGCGATTTGCCGAAGCTCGGCACCACATCACTATAGGTGATTTAGTGGTAGAGAAACAAAGGCCGAATGAAACTTTGGTGGATTACATACTTCGATGGAGAAACTTAAGCATGAAGTGTGAACCACAACCGCAAGAACAACATGCGATCGGCATCTTGCTTAAAAGCATTCACGGCCCGATAGCACTTCTCCTCAAAGGATTCACTATTAAGACTTTTGAGAAGTTGTTAAGCAAGGCCGGAAGCTTGCAAGAAGAGGCGAAGCAATTAAGTTTTGCCGACAAGACGGACAAGCAGAAGCCGGTGAAGACCTTCGAAAAGAAATCCGGGATCGTTGCAGCAGTTGATAAAGGCAAGCAACCAATGCAAATACCACCAGAACGGCCGCAGCAACCACAATAGAATTACCAGCAACCCCGGTCCAGCTATCAGTCGTCTCCGCAGTATGAACAACCGTCCCGTCCGCAACGTACATTAAGGGAGCTTCTGAGCAGAGAATATCCGTTCAAAAATGAAGCAATACCGAAGATGTTCCGTAGCCTAATGAAAACTCCAGATTTCTAGCTGCCAGAGCCTAAAAGACCAGAGGAAGTCAACAAGAATGGTGATCCCAACTTTTGCCCCTACCATCGGATGCTTGGGCACAAGATAGAAGATTGCATTACCTTTAAAAGTTGGCTCAACGACAACCTTCGGAAAGGAAATATAACAATCCCGAATGAGTACATGAAAGAACCCCAGAAAGGAGGTTCCGTCAATGTTATCTCAACCGATCCCGTCATTCCGATAGATCCCTATGCAATCGACGATGGATGGACTACCGCTCGGACGAGGTCTTCGAAGAAGATTTTAGACGAGCATCCGAACCGCCTCGGTGCGAGCCTCAATTCGGAGTTCGAGACTCGTTAAGCCGTACTATCACTTGCGATAGAAGAACCACCTCGACAGGAGACGATCGAAGAGAAGAAGAAAATTGACGAAGAAGAGGGGACCGAGACTCCTAAGGCTGACTAGGGGCCGCTTATCCTAGGTTAGTTGTTTCGATTCGGGGAGAAATCCCTCGAACCTCCGATTTTGTATGATTATCTCGCTCACTTTGGTGGGATCATATAATGATAAGGGTGATGGCGTTGGCTACGTTTTGACTCGTTCCTAACCATTACGTAACTAGCGACAATCCGGACATCGACCTCGATACCAACGACGAATTCTCAAATCATACACGATCTCGACGAGCAAAATAACGAAGAAGACATCCATCAAGGAGGCTACGAGAGTTCAACAAGCAACGGATCTATCTATGAGTTTCGAGGAGCTCCAGTTACGATAGAGTTAGAGCCTTCAGATTTTGAAGATAATCCGGAAGAGCCTGTCATTCCGATTCAGGAGGAGACACCGACAAGTTCAACACTAGATTCAGAAGAAATTACGAAGTCAACTTGAGAAGTGGAAAAGTTCTACCTCCAAGAATGGGTCCAAAAGACAAAGGAAAGCGTGTGGTTGTTCAAGAAGAACCAACCCCAGCAGGAAGAAATACCCATTCGAGAAGAAGCCGAGACGCATGAGAACAAAGTGGACTACGACGTGCTAGCCCATCTTAGGAAACTACCGGCCAAACCGAGCATTTACGATGCTCTCATCTTATCAAAGGAGATGAGAGAAGCTCGATCAAAGCCTTACTTGATCCGAAATTTGCTTAGCTCAAATGGCCGGAGATTCTTTAGATGAGGTTTGCTCGTTAAAGGAACAGACGAGGCGTTACCTTCACTGGACAATGACCTACTACTTGGGACGACGGATCACAACCGACCGTTGTACATTTCGGTTACAATCGGGAAGTTTACGCTCTCCGCAGTATTGGTGGATCCAGGAGCATCAATCAATATAATGAGTCTTCGAACACTAGCATACCCGGAAATTGATGCTCGCGAGCTCGAAGCGTACAAAATGTTATTAAGAGGATTCAACCGTAAAGGAGAAAGAGCCCTCGGGTCAATAACGCTATCGATGAAGACCGGTGACTTAGCAAAGACAACCGCAAAATTTCACATAATTGATTCGAAACATCGTTCAACGCTCTACTCGGGCCGACCATGGATACATGAAAACGAGATGGTACCATCATCTCGCACCGGTGCATCAAATACTACGATGGAGGGGAACAGTGCATCAAAGGCGACTTGCAACAATTCTCCGTACATGAGATTGGAATCCATGAAGATGCAGCTTATTATGCACCGCCAAAGAAAACGATCTTCTCCAGAGATACCGTAACAAATAAAGCAAAGAAAGTTGAGGACGACGAAGAACTTGAAGTTCTAGTCCAACAGTCACTCACCACTCCCTTCCAGCGAGATGGTGAAGGTTTCTCCACAACTCGCATCCGAGGTCGAGGCCGGGGACGAGGTCGTGGTAGAGACGCTAGGACAGTTGGACGGAGGAAACCGGCCATCAATGTTGATCGGGAAGATAGTTACGAAGAAGAAAAAGAAATCAAACAAGAAGCAGCGACAATAAGTCGAAGAAGCCGCAATTCAAGATCTCCTCGAAGATGAGAAGAACGAAGAATACAAATCAATGTACGAGAAGATTAACCACTATGTACATACTATGACCCTGACCCCGATCCATTCTAATAAGATCGAGGGTATGGTGGTCAAAGAAGTACGTAACGACGGTGCAAGGCCAATCAAGTTTTACCGTGGTGCTTCTACCTCCAAAC
This sequence comes from Papilionanthe hookeriana x Papilionanthe teres, assembly GCA_022702705.1. Lineage (NCBI taxonomy): Eukaryota > Viridiplantae > Streptophyta > Magnoliopsida > Asparagales > Orchidaceae > Papilionanthe > Papilionanthe hookeriana x Papilionanthe teres. The sequence goes on along the minus strand of CM040425.1, from coordinate 13,155,826 downwards.
CGAAAATAATGTACAATTCGAAGATATCACTTCATCGAATTAATGGAATTACCTTTTGAGTGGTACTCTCCCTGTGTTCAAAATTTAATTCAACGTGGTTTCTTACCTCGACAATGGACAAAAGGCCAATCACAACATTTTGAAAAGTTATGGAATAACTCCGGTCGTCCACCCAATTCAAAGTATGGACTCGGATTCGGCACGGTAGGATCGACTGACGATACCGAATTTTGCTTGGTTGTCACTTGCGAATCCAATGAAAACTGCATGGAAACTACGGACGAACTCGAAGATTTACAAATCGAAGATGCTCCACCGGAATTCGAAGAAGAAATCAAATCTACAATAGATGAGTTAACGGAAGTTAACTTAGGTACTAGCGAAGAGCCTAGACCTACCTTTGTTAGCTCCTTACTCAACAAAGAAGACTCCGAAGAAATAATCAAATTATTAATGGAATTTAAGGACTGTTTTGCTTGGAACTACGATGAAATGCCGAGATTGGCTCCGTAGGTTGCGGCTCATAAGCTAGGAGTGGATCCTACTTCGTCCCGTCGGACAAGGTCCCGGAAGAATGCGTCTAGAAATCGAACAACAAGTCATAGCCGAAGTTAAAAAGCTAATAGACGCTAAATTTGTCCGTGAAGAACGAGTACCCGACTTGGCTAGCCAATGTGGTGCCGATCGAAAGAAGAATGGTCGGATCGAATTTGTGTGGACTTCGGAGATTTAAACAAGGCATGTCCAAAAGATGAATTCCCTCTACCGATCCCGAATTAATGATCGACATTGCTTCAACACATGAAATATTCTCATTCATGGATGGATCTTCGGGATACAACCGGATAAAAATGGCTCCAGAAGATGAAAAGCTTACAGCATTCAGAACGCCGATCGGGGTATTTTGCTACACAGTAATGCCATTCGGACTGAAAAACGCAGGAGCAACCTACCAGAGAGCAATGACAAGAATTTTTGATGATCTCATCCACAATCAAGTCGAATGCTACGTGGACGATGTGGTCATCAAAAGCAAAGTAAAGGAAAACCACTCGTATGATTTGAGAATTGTTTTCGAACGATTAAGACAATTTAACCTTAAGATGAATCCCTTAAAATGCGCCTTCGGCGTCACCTCCGGAAATTCTTAGGATTCATCGTCCGACATCGTGGAATTGAAATCGACCAGGAAAAGATTAAAGCTATCTTAGAAATGCCGCCTCCCAAAACCTTAAAATAACTACGATCTTTTCAAGGGAAGTCGGCATATCTTCGACGCTTTATCTCAAACCCGTCAGTAGGTGTCGACCTTTCTCGGCACTAGTTAAAAAGGACGCCAAATTTATTTGGGAAGAGAAATGCCAAAAGGCCTTCGAGGACATTAAACAATATTTAATGACACCTCCTGTCTTAGCAGCCCCGGCCTCGGGTAGACCAGCGATACTTTACACCGTGGCTTTAGACGACTCTCTCGGAGCCCTGTTAGCCCAGGTCAATGATGAGGGTAAAGAAAATGCTCTTTACTACTTAAGCCGTCGTTTACTTCCGACGGAAGTAAGGTATCCCACAATTGAAAAGCATTGTTTAGCCCTGATCTTCGCCGCTCAAAAGCTCAGGCACTACATGCTTTCTCCTAAGGTCAACCTGATCTCGAAGTTTAATCCATTGTAATACTTGATGACTCGTCCAACACTTTCCGACAGACTTGCCAGATGGTCAATGATATTATTGCAATTCGATATAACTTTCGTGCCTCCGCGTGCCGTAAAGGGACAAGTCTTAGCGGACTTTCTCGCAACGACACCCTTTCGTCGGCAAAATCTCCTCTCAATGATGATTTGCCAGATGAACAAATAATGAACCTAGAAGACCTTGATGATCGACATTGGGAATTGTATTTCGACGGAGCATCTTCAGCACACAAAGACGAAGAATCGCAAGTGATAGTGCTCGTGTAAGGCGAATCGGGCTAATCTTTATAACACCGGAGCGGGGATGTTAAGATACTCCTACCACTCGACGTAACCGTGTACAAACAACGAAGCGGAATACAAAGCCCTCATAACGGGACCGGAATTAACTATTCAAATGGGGATAACAGACATCAACATCTACGGGGATTCACAGTTAATCATTCAGCAGATCGTCGGACAATACAGAATTTTTAAACCAAGACTCGAACAATACTTCCAGTATGCCATACAGCTGTTGGAACAGATTCCAAATGTAACGATCTACAAAATTCTCGTAAAAGAAAATGCTTTAGGCCGTCTCGCAAAAGAATTTGCTCGTTTGCAAGATGAATCGATGGAAGTGTCGGTTCACTGACGTCGAGTCCTATCACGACTCGACATAGACACAATACACAAATCGGAAAAGGAAGAAGAATCGGCTTGCAACAAGGTGACGTAGAAAACACAGGAGATTGGCGACGACCATCGATGGATTACCCGCAAACAGGAAAGCTACCGGACGATAGGTCGCTAGCCCATCGGATCAAGAAAAGAACTCGTCTTACGCATTAATAAACAACACATCTGTACGTAAGGTCTTTTGATCAAATGTGGCTAAGGTGCCTAAGCGGGTACGAGGCCCATGAAATTGTTAAGGAGGTGCATTCGGGACTCCGTGGCGCTCACCAGTCGGGTCCGAAGATGAAAATAAAAATTAAAAGACTAGGGTACTACCGGCCCTCGATGATGACCGACCGCATGAAAATCACCAAGAGCCGTCACCAATGCCAAGTGCACGGAGTGAGTTCTACACCAACCTCCAAATGTGCTACACCCGACAATTGCGTCGTGGCCATTTGAATGTTGGGGCACGTATATAGTGGGTCCGATAGAACCACCATCTTTAAAAGGACATCGCTTCATTCTTGCGGCTACGGATTACTTTTCCAAGTGGGCAGAGGCAGCTCCACTTAGAGAAGTGAAAGCACACCACGTGCTACGCTTTTCAAGAACCAAGTTGTCTACCGTTTCGGAGTGCCGCACGAGATCATCTCGTATAATGGGTCAGCATTCGAAGCACACAAATCAACAATTTTGTCGGGAGACACGGAATCGACCGGCGATACTCAACAATTTACTACCCAAGAGCAAACGGTCTCGCTGAGGCTTTTAATAAAACTCTCGTTCAAATCTTAAAGAAAACCTTGGACGATAATAAGAGAAATTGACACGAGAAATTGTTAGAAGCCTTATGGGCCTACCGGACAACCTTCAGAACTCCTACTCAAGCTACACCTTACGCTTTAGTGTATGGGTCCGAGGCAGTGTTACCTTTAGAGGTTCAGCTTCCTTCACTCAGAATTGCGACTTGCAAACAAGATCACGACAGAAGAAAACGCCAGATTACGACTCGAAGAATTAGAAAGCTTGGAAGGAAAAGACTTGCAGCGCAAAGATAATTTAGAACTATACCAAGCTAAGATGGTCCAAGCCCACGACAACCGGGTCCGCCCAAGAACCTTCAAAGTTGGTGACTTAGTTCTTGTTCTCAAGAGACCTATTCTTGCACATCGCAAAATAGGAGGAAAATTTGAACCCACTTGGGAAGGACCGTTTCGTGGTTGAAGCAAGATACTCGGGAGGTTCCTACCGGCTAGTGAATCGCCGGGGAGAATGACATATGCTTCCGATCAACGGACGATACTTGAAAAGTATTACGCTACCTGATGTTTCGAAGGAATGAATTCTTCATCCCAAAGAAACACGGGCGAAGTAATTACTTATGATTGGGTCCGAACCCAAAAAATTATAAGATGTGCTAAGATAAATAAAATCATGATAATAAAGTTTTCCTTGTTTTCCTTTCCAAATCAAAATCTCTTCCCTGATCTTATCCTACTTCATTCCTGTTAAATTTTAAAATATAGGAGAAATAAAAAAATGTCTTTAATAAAAATTTTCTTAGTGTTCTTGTTCTTAGTACAGCCCCTGATCCTTTTCCTTGTCCTTTCGCAGGGAAATGTCGAACGGGCGGTTGGTCTTGAACTTTAAGAATGGCGTAAGCCTTGCACTCGATGAAAAGAGGGTGAAAGATGGAGCGATAATCGAGATTGACTCGGACTTCGCACCAGCGAGCCTACAAGACGAGGAAAGTGACCGGGTCCCGCTAACCGAGAAGAACTACCCGGGCGTACGAGTGATGAAAGTGGGTGGCCCAAGCCACCAATCCAACAACAAGAAAAGAAAAGCAAACACCGAAGAAGATAAGAAAATGAAGTCCGTAGTCGCTACAGTGGAGGGCAGGCTTGTCAGCGCCGCGCCCACAGAGATTCATGAAGTTCGAAGGGCTACTCTCACAGCCACGCAACGAAGAAATAAGAATCGCCGTATCCGTAAGATGTTAACAAAACTAGCTGCGGACCAGCGCGACGAGACAATTGCTAATGCCGGCACACACATTTCAAGGACACCGATTCACCAGGAACCTGAAGAAAGGAGGCCAGCTCCTAGGATAACAGAAAGAACCAGGGAAATCTCACAAAGACCAGAAGAAAGAAGGCTACCACGTCACCGGATAGAACCACCAATAATGCATGACCTTGTTGCGTAAGCAACCCCGGGGGTGTCCCGACGAGCATCATCCCCGAGGAGTCGAGGTATGCGTGGGAACGTGAAGGGATTGAACCATATATCCCACAATATGTCACAAGGCCTCGCCATCTGCGGATCATTCCGAATACGAGCTGGAGAGAATGTAGAATGTTGAAAAGAAAACTTTTGAATACTTCGAGAGAATTAAAGGAAGAAGGATCAACATACTAGAGGGCCTCGAGCTACATACCGACGTATTCTCGTAGTATGAACAACGACGAAATCGTGGATTGTATCCGGGATCCGAAAAGAATGGGCCGAGCGAGCCGCCCGAGGGAAAACACATACTTGGAACCCCGGAGATGGATGCCGGGAAAGGAAGAATCACAATACAATCCGGATGTCGCTACAACTTTGTCGAAGACGAAAGGAAACCCACCGGGATACTCCGTCATGGGCAAGTAGATCCGATGCCATTAGTCATCGGGAGAATGGTAAAAATATTGATAGCATGGAGGGTACCGCCGGCAGATTGCATACCCACTAGCTGCATTATCAACATATACAAACAGGGTGACCGCATACCCCCACATATAGATCACCACGACTTCGTCGGACCTTTCCGCACGCCTCTTTCTTGAACGAGTGTGACATCATGTTCGGATCCGACCTCCGAATAACGAGCCCGAGTGAGTTCCGAGGGCCGCAGAAGATACCTTTACCGGTGGGTTCCGTCATGATACCGAAGGGCAACGGAGCGGATATCGCTAAGCATTGCATACCGGGAGTGCCAGTGGAGCGGATCTCGGTTACTTTCGGGAGAATGGACGACAAGCAAGATACCTTACCATTTCCAACCGGACCCGTAGCTAGAGAACCTCCGGCCTTACGAGTCGCGAGTTACATGAGAAATATCACACCTCCAACGTACATCCAGTCGGCATCCTCGCCAAGGATGGCTTGGAAGGTGATGTTATTAACCATGTACCCCACTATTCGGACATGGATTTTTTTGACAAATGCTTCTTTTGATGGACCAACAAAGATCATACACAGATCCGTTTTGAGTCTACATGGATTGTATGAAATGTATTCCGGATCGAGTTGTATGATGTATTTTCAACATGATTGGAATGAAAGTGACCATGTCACGTTTTTGGCCTTCACCTCTTTTGTGCAAATTGATTGGGAAACGCCATTAAAGTTAAATGAACTTCGAACAAAGAACAGAAAAGAAATAAAGAAAGAAGAATAAAAGAAAACTTTCCTAAAAAAATCTTAAAAAATGACAAACACCAAATTCACATGAACATTAAATAAACGATAAAATAAAATTTGAACCATTAAAAGATAAACGAAATCAACACAAATCTCAAATTCCATCCTTCCAAATTTCAAATCAAATTTCAAATTCAATCTTTCCAAATTCCGAATCAAATTTCAATCTTTTCAAATCACAAATCAAATTCTCAATCAAATTCCAAATCCACTCCCGATCAAGTTTCAAATTTGATCTTCCAAATTTCAAATCAAATCTTAAATCAAATTTCAATCGAGTTCAAACTCATCCTTCCAAATTTCCAAATTCAATCTTTCCGGATTCCAAATCCAGTCTCAATCAAATTCAAATTCAATTTCTTCCAGATCTCGAATCAAATACATCAAATTCAACCTTTTGGGTCGAGGATTTTACATCCAAGACTGCACTGCTTTAGGATTCTTTCCTATTGCACTGAAATACATCAAATTCAAACCTTTTGGGTCGAGGATTTTACATCCAAGACCGCATCGCTTTAGGATTCTTTTCCTATTGCACCGAAGTACATCAAATTCAAACTTTTGGGTCGAGGATTTTACATCCAAGACTGCACCGCTTTAGGATTTTTTCCTATTGCACTCGAAATACATCGAATTCAAACTTTTGGGTCGAGGATTTTACATCCAAGACCGCACTCGCTTTAGGATTCTTTCCTATTGCACCGAAATACATCAAATTCAAACTTTTGGGTCGAGGATTTTATATCCAAGACCGCACCGCTTTAGGATTCTTCCTCGTTGCACCTGAAATACATCAAATTCAAACCTTTTGGGTCGAGGATTTTACATCCAAGACTGCACTGCTTTAGGATTCTTTTCCTATTGCACTGAAATACATCAAAATCAAACTTTTGAGGTTAAGGATTTTATATCCAATACCGCATTACTCTGAGATCTCTTCTCATTGCAATGATTCAATCTAATCAATTCAATTTTCTTTCGGGGTTGAAGATTTTACATCTAAAACCTCAGAATTCCAATTTTCATTTCAAATCAAATCCTTCAAATTAATTTTGACAAACTCCAATCTAAATTGAAACTCCAAATTGAAATCTAAACTAACACATCAAAACTTAAATTGAAACAAAATAAAATCTAAATCGAAATTCCCCAGGTCATGTGATTTGGGATTCACCTCCTTTTCCTTTCCCCAGCGAGAGTTCAGGAATCTCCGATTTCAGAGATATACTTGCTACTTCCCAGCAGAAATTCTTCTATTTCATCCTAAGTTTGTCACTTGGATGTTTGTGTTGGTTTTGTTGATCGTTTCGGTCAACACCAATACGCGCGGTGTGCTCCGTCAGCTCACCACACCTATTGGGGGTCCATTTGTTGACCTCATTTTTGATGAGGTCTTCTCTTCTTCTCTTTAGTACTTAGGATCTAGCCTTAGGCTTTTCCTTCGACCATCTTAGAGGACTAGAATTGGGACCCACCTTTTTAGAAATTCAAACCACTTCTTAACTCCCCGCAAACTCCACAAACTCGACCGTAGACCCCTAATCACCTAGCAGGGTTGAAATCAAATGTGGAAGTTTAAAAGATAAGTTCCTATGGACTCTTTGGCCTTAGGATCGCCCTCGGTGGCCCGGTCCGGTGAAGGGGCTGACTTACACACACACTACACTTCCACATACCTCCTAAAACCACACCCATACCTAACTTGACCTCCCGACTCATGTAGGTGATTCACATGGATGGTCCTTAACCCCTAAGCCCTCGCTAAGAGGGTTAGTGAACAACATAGTGAATGCTTCAAATGAGTCCCTTCATGGCTCATGTGGGCTTGATATGGCTTCATGGCTCAACCAAAATGATTTCTTTCCACTTAAATTCACCCAATCTTCAATTTCCCAAATTTTCAATTTTTGACCCCCGGACCCTACACCCGCTTAGCCTACCCAAAACCCTTGAAATTACCCAAATTTCTCAAAAATTTCCAAATTACCCAAAATTCTCCAAAATCATTCCCAAACATTTCCACATCACTTAAACTGATCATCCATACCCAAGAATACCAAAAATTCCAAGAAAACCTCCCAATACCCTCCAAATACCCAAAATACCCCTCTTGGCCAAAAAATCCAAAAATTCAGAAAATTCCCAGAAAATTCCAGAAAATCCCAAATATTACCAATTTCATTTTGTCCAATTACACCATGGGCCAATTTTGTCAATTTACCCTACTTTTGTCAAAACCCCCAATTTGACCCAATTTAACCTTAAGTGAACCCAATGTCAAACCAAACCTACCCAATTGACCCCAATTTTGGTCCAATTCAATTCTAAACTTCAATTCAATATCCCAAATACCAATCTAGACCAAATCCAAGCCCAATTTGATTGACATTTGGACCCAATCTCACTTTTGGCCTTAAAGCCCAATTTGGACCCATGACCCAAACCTAACCCAAACTCACCCAATTCAACTCCAATTAACCCCAAACCTTTTCTAAATCTTCCTTAACATTCCCACAAACAAAACACTAACATGATTTGCCCAAAATTTAGACCCAAACCCCACTCAAATTCAACCCAAAGCTAAAAGGCCCATTTTCGACCTAAACCCAAACCTAACCCAAATGAGCCCAAACCCCAAAATCAAAGCCCAACCAAAGCCAAAACCTCTTTGAAACACTCCCATAAACATTTCTCAACATTGATTTTACATCAATTTCAACCCTAGCCCAACATTAGCCCAACTAAGCCCACTTGGACCTACATAGGCCCACTTACCAAATAAACCCAAATTCAAACCAATTCAACTCCAAATCACATCAAATTGATTCCAAGCCCATCATAGAACATCCCTAAACCAATTATCACATTTATTTGACAAAGTTATTCACAAAATTTTTATCCAAATGCCCATCCTAAAGTCAAAAGCCCATTTCCCTTAAACTTTCCTAAAAGCCAACTTCACCACATCCAAAGGCCCAAAATCTACCCTAAAGCCCACATGACCTCTCCATTTGTCATCCACTTAATTAAATCCATTACCTAAGTCCTAAATTCACCATCAAATTATTCCAAATCAAGTTTCATACAAATTTCCATCAAATTACCAAAAATTCTTAAAACCCATTTTCATGAAATTGACCCAAGCTTTTCCCAAGCCAAATGGAGCCAAGGATGAGCCATTCACAAGCCATATGAAGCCATGAAAGTTTGGCATGTGACCATGCCATTAATGGCAAAAGGAGGAGGTCCTTTAACCATCTCCTAAAAGTCATTAGCCTTAAGCATGTCTCCCCTTAACCAAGATTTAATCCAAATATTCTTGGATAAGGACATCACCACCTCTTGACCAGCCTAGCCTAACCGATCTTCTCAGCCCAAGACCAGCCATGTGGGAGGTGAACCCAACCCAAACCAATGGGTCGACCAATTTCAAGCCAAAATGACCCCTTCCCCATTCCATTTTAATTCAAACACTTTAGACATGTCCAAGCCCAATCGACTTCACCATTGTCAAGCCCCGACCTCCCCGGTCAAGATGGTGACCCATGCCTCGCCGGCCGCCCGCCCGGATCGCCGAAAAACACCACACCCGAGAGCACCATGTGAGCCCAAGCTCGGAATTCTCACCGCCGAGTTGCCCCATGCCCAATGGCCACCATGGCCGTTCTTCTCCTCACCAGAAGCGGCCCGATCCCATGCCTCAACTCCCCCGGGAGGCCCTCCACCCTCTCCTATTTAAACTCCACCCCTCTCGGCCATGAGAGGAGCTAAGCACAAACCTTGCCGAAACTCGCCAAAATTGTTCCGCACCCTTCTCCACCCTTAGAGCAGCTTGATCCCCAGTGTTAATTTGCCCTAATCCCCAGGTGATAAAATCCAATTTCCCAACCGGAATTCCACCCAAAACCGGGACACTTCTCCACAGGTGAGCCAATTCCCAAATTGATTGGTTCTACACCTTCACTGCACCAAGGGAAGGTGTCCACCAAAGAAAGCCCCATCTCCGAGCCACCGAGTTGCTCCGACCTCAAAGCTTTGTGGATCGGGCTTGGTCGAAATCACATACGTACAAATCACCGCACCGGGAGACTTCATCCGGAGCTTGCCGGGATCCAATCGAAGGTGCAACAACTCTCAGATTGAAGCCACACTTCTCTGAGCAAAGGTATGAGCTAATTTTTCATCCCGAGCTTCTGGAGATTCTCCATTTCAAATGCCTTAATTTCAATGCATGTTAACCATATAGATGTGTTCGTCTCTTCAAGACGAATCCATAGAGCATAAGAACATAAAAATCCATTGAGTATCGAGTGAGATCTTAGGGATTTAGTGTGGACGGCTCTCGGGCGAGGATGCTCGGGGACGATGAACGGATGCCGTCCATTCAATACACGCGCGGACGAATGGCTCGGATGGCGTCGGACCAGGGAGACGGTACGAGAACCGTGGGGCCCGGCCGCCGACTCGTGTGGCGGCGTTGAATGGGAGCGCGACGCGTGTGCGTTCGGAGTCGCCGAGGTTGACGCGGCGCCGCGTGGATAAATAGAAAATTAGGGTATTTTTCTATTTATTTAATTCCCTAAACTTCAAAAATTCAAATCTCCGTGTAGAAAAATCGGAAAAATAAAATAAAAATACCCTCTTGCTCGGTGAACGGAGGAGAATAATGTGGAAAAGAAATCATTTAATTTCATCAAGTATTTTATTTTTTATGATTTATTTACTCTCCGCATTATTTTAATTCTCCATGCATGTATACAATTCACCATGGCATGAGATCATAGGGCTTTGAAGCCTCTGAATTTGGGAACATTCCCTGAATTTTCCAAAGTCGAGGCCATCCATATGAAAAGTTATTGATTTTTCAAATTCGGATACCTGTTTTGAGTATTTTAATTCCAATAAATAGCATGTTGTGAAATAAATTCTAGGAAAATTTGGTGATGTTCCTTATGACCAGAGAACCCTAGGAAAAATAGGTTTTGACTTAGTTCATTTAAAACAACCCTAATTGGCTTAAACACCCAAAATAGGTCTTTATTTAATTAGAGTTAACCAGGCATCAAATTGACTTGAAATCAATTCTCCACTGATCTTTAGGATCAGAGGAATCCACCATAAAAGTTTGAGGTCAATTGGACTTGGTTAGCCCCACTAATTGGGTTGATTAAGCCACTTAGCCATTTTAAACTTTAAAAATTCATAACTTTTAAAATACCTTTCAAAAATTCACTAAATTGGTTTTGGGGCCTCTCTGATATCAGGGGAACCTAAGAAAATTAAAATTTCAATTTTCTAAAAAAGTTGATTTTTAATAATATTTTAATATTTTTAATAATTAAAAAAATAATAAAAATCACAAAAATAATAAAATTCACCAAAATGTCACATTTTGAATTTTAATCACTTAGGAACAAACCCCACATTTTTCTTAGTTCTATTTAGTGAGATATTAAATTTTAAAGCTTTAAGGTAATTTTAAAATTAAAAAAAATGTATTTTCTAGCATTTTCACTAAAATAATTATAATAAATCATAGAAAAATCAGAAAATTGTAAAATTTGCTTCTCTGATTTCCTTGATATCAGAGAGATTTTTGAAAAATATAAAATTCATTTTTCAACATTTATTTTATTTTTAAATTAATTAATACTCCAAAACTTAAAATAATTATAATAAAAATAATATAATTCAAAAAATCACCAAAATTGGTCCACGTGGTTCTCTGGTCATTAGGAATGTCCCCTAATTTTCTTAAGGACAGAAACATTCCCTTGGTCATGTTATTAAATTTTCCTTGAAAATCTCTATTTTCTACCAAAAATAATTATATAAATAAATTAAATACAGAAAAATCACATTTCCTCCTCTCATGTCTTTATTGACATATGAGTGAAGTCACATAAAAATTTCAAGTTCATTTGAGTTCAATTTAGTGAGTTATGAAATCATTAAGCTTAAAGGGTAAAGTGGTAATTAAATTTTTTAACCCTTAATTAAAACTTTAGGTTTAATAAAAAATTAACAAGTAAAATATTTGATCCTAATCTGATTTGGATGATTGAAATTCAAATAATTAAAAGGTAGAAACCCATTAAACAATTTTAAAATGATTAAACTTTAATTAAATAATTGATTAAATTTGGAAGAATAATAAAATTGGAATTATTAAAATAGGGATATTATTAGGAAGAGATTTATTCTTTAATTTAAAATCACTAAATTAATTATCTCACTAACATTCAATTCTTAATTAAAATGATAACTCAAATTTAAAATATTAAAAGACTTAATCATTAAACTAAATTTAAAATTATTAAACTCTTTTAAAAAAATTTTCAATTAAAATTAAATAAAATAAAATTAAAATTAAATTAAATTAAATCAAATTAAATTAAATTAAACAAATTAAATTAAATTAAATTAAATTAAACAAATTAAATTAAATTAAATTAAATTAAACAAATTAAATTAAATTAAATTAAATTAAATCAAATTAAATTAAATTAAATTAAATTAAGATTAAAAAAAATTAAATTAAATTAAATCAAATTAAATTAAATTAAACAAATTAAATTAAATTAAATTAAATTAAACAAATTAAATTAAATTAAATTAAATAAAACAAATTAAATTAAATTAAATTAAATTAAACTAAATTAAATTAAATTAAATAAAATTAAATTAAATTAAATTAAATTAAATTAATTTAAAGGAAATTAAATCAAATTAAATTAAAATTAAATCAAATCAAATTAATTAAATTGGACTATATTGAATTAAATTAAATTAAAACTCAATTAAATTAAAATTAAATTAAATTAAATTAAATTAAATATAACATCACCTGAGACATAAAGAATTCAAAATAAATCTAAAATAACTTGAACACTATTCCAAATTTAAACTCATTAATGGAAATTAAACTAAATCACAAACCATTTCAACACCAATTTACCCTCAAAAGCTTTAGTTATCATAACTCCTAAATAGGACATTAAATGAAATGTTACTTCACTTATGTGATATTCAAATGTCCTACTTCACCGAGTAAGTTAACAAAACTTGAATCCCTGACGATTAATTCATTTATATAATCGAATTCATTTGTACTTAAAACAATTCTAGCAATATCGAAAAGATGATTAAGATTTATCTTAAGCACTTCCTCGATACGATAGAATGTTTATAAGAACAATCGAATTTAATTATTCTTTCGATGAAGAAAATCGTCCTTAAACAAAAAAACACAAAGAACCTAGACGTCATAGGAGATGACTAGCCATGTGATTAGGAATTTGGTAGAAAACCATAACCTTTCCCTTAGCTTTACCTAGAACTTGCTTAAATATTCTAATTGTGTTTTAAGTGTAGCTTGGGATGACGGGAAGACCCTCCAGTACGCTTTTATTTTATCGCAATTTACTTTCTTGCAATTTACATTATCGCAATATTATTTAACCGCATCGCACTTACTTTTCTCGCATGATAAACAACTCGTTGCATGAAAACTCACACCTTTAGGATAGCCCCTAAAACCGAAACCAAAACTAAGTTAAAAGTCATTGCAAGATAAAATTCACCGCCACAACATTTCAAAATATAAAACAACTCAAAATTTAATCACAAACGTAACACAAAACTACAATTACTACTAAATTAAAACGTCATGTCGGATGATCGGGAATACCTCGGATGATGTAACCTACGTGTTGCTAACGGGATTTCCCACGGTCTAAATGAAAGTGTGGAACTCATTCAGCTGAGTTTAGCAAATTCATCCGGACTAAGTGAATCCGATAAAAATAATGATGCCGGAAGGATGGAACCGTGGGATCTTAACCGGTGTCGTTATAATCAACTTTAAGATTTATTTTAATCAAAACAAAAAAAAACACTTGGAAAATTAAGACTTCTCTAAACCAAAATACTTTTCTCATCTCCTGATTTATGACTTCTAAAACTAAACCTCTGCAACAACAAGGAGCTCTGAGCATGGTGGGCAACGACGGCCATCGTCATCGACAGAAACATGAACCTACTTCAAAGAAACTTTCCTAGAATTAAATAACCAAGCCATAGGATTTCGAGGTAGTTCGCCTAGTGCAACATAAATCCTCAACCTTTTGTTAGGCATTTGCCTTGCAAATTAAGTCCTAACCTGACTTAGATTCCGAGGTAGTCGTCCGATACGACATAAACCCTCACATCTTCAAGTGCTATTTCGTATGATTCTATCATATAAATATAAGTCCTAATTAATTAAAATCGACAAGATCAAAACATTTAAATAAATATTAGGACTTTCCTAAACTCAAGCCAAACAATAGGATAGTCGGGAAATTACCGAAGTTCACTTCGAATCCGTGATTTCTCCTACTTTTCTTCCTTTCGATTCACAAAACAAAATGTTCCAAGTTTGATCCATTCCCTATCGAAATTCCAAAATTCAATCCCTCGAAAACTTAAACTTCGAAATCCTTGAGAGCGTAATTATTGATTATTATCGAGAGTTTTCTTAGGTGATTCCCATCACTTAAGATGTAATTAACTATGTGGGCTTGCCCTTATAGGGAATTTTAAAGAACCTGTGTAATATAAACCCCGTTTAATGTTTTCATATTAAGCAAGGGAATTTTGTCGGCTTATAAAATTGGTTCGCAGACCAAACGGATGTCACAAATCTTCTAGTTTATTTAATCGAGCCCCACCGTCAAGCAAAGGTGTCTATCCTTGAGGATAGATACACGGCTCATGGTGCGGTGCTCGTTTATATAAACTATTTGGGACGTGAGATCGGCTTAATCTCATATCTTAAAACCTTCAAATTTAAAATTATTTTCAAAATCAAATACTACTTTTTAAATTATTTATTTTAATTAAATTAAAAATTCGTCGACATACTCATTAGAGCGATCCCCCTTTTCAAAATAAAACACACAACCTAAAAATATGCCGACGCATTTCAGCGACTCACGTGGGAAAATTCCTCTCTCCATTATAATCAAATAATTTCGCTTTCAAAAATCGGTAAGTACATCCATGTCCTTAGTGGATCAAACTACCCTTCTTTCCGTTGGAATACTATGTTCATTTCTACCTCGAATAAGTATAGCCAACATTCTCTCGGATTTAGGAGCCACTCGTTTAGACACCCCTAAACAGAGAGGTTCCGAGATCCTTTTACCTCATTTCCGAGGTGGGGTGGACCCCAAATAAGTGTTAGTTTAGGAATGATCCTTCGAGTCGAGAAGTCTTGCTTAAGACTCTCTTTTCCTTTCCAACTCCGAATCGATTCCTTACCTTTTCTACACTTTCGAACATTCCGTTCTAAATAAACAAACCCTCTAATAAGTGATTCTTTTAACAAATGATTCTTTCTTATAAATACATGAACAAGAATGAGTTCGGACTCTTTTCAATTCCTTTCTTTTCGTCCTAAAGAAAAGAAGCATAACTCGTGACGTACAAGCGTAATCTACCCGCGTAAATGGAAGCCCCGAAACCGATTTTCTCCTTCACCAACGGACCGGACTTCGCCGTCTATAAGGATGAGCTGCCCGACAATGGGATCATCCGATTTGGACAAGGATTTGAAAGCACGAATGTCAAGGTCACTGATGTCTCCCTCTTTGCACTGACGAACAAGGTATCTGAAGCTGAGGAGCCACTGCTTGAGTTCAACCTTAGGTCGACCCAAGAGTTTCCTCCCCTGCAAAGGATCCCGACTAGGAGGAGTACTGCCGTCCACAGAGGACCGTTCTCACTACCCTCACCGGTCTAGTTGTTTCCGCACCTACCCCGACTTCTCGCCAAATCAAAGGGGAAAGAAATCCGTAACTATGGTAAACTCCGTTACCGTGGAGGGTACGGATCTTCTCGTAAGACCTTCCGTTTTCGAAATCGGGTCCAGCTTCAAAGATTCCGTCACCGACAAAGACCCAAAGAAGAAACAAGTAGAAGGATCGCCGCAGAAGCCGTAGCCGCCGAAATTGCTTTCCTGGAGGAAATTCCAAAGTCGCCGTAATATACACCGCTACCGTAATATACACCGCCGCTCGACTACATACCACTTTTGGGAGGAAGCAGGTTCCATCCCCTCTCTGCCGCAGAGGATGAGGAGAATTTTCGCAAGATTGTTGCAACATTACCTCAGCCCGCATATTACAACGATAGCCGCAAGAAAAGAACTAGAACTACGCCGTTTGCTCGACTGCAAACTTTGGTAGAAAAGTTAGCAAGGAAGGAAAACTGCCCCGTATCGGAGATTCTACGAAGGATAGGGCGGGTGCCACCAAATCCCGTCTGGGCCCCGAGCAGAGCCCGCCATCATGACAGAAAAGCCAAGCAAGAGAATGAAGGCTAGCCCGCCCGTCGTAGTCTCGTGATTACGGATTAGGGAGGATACCACCTTCCAAAGATTCGGCCGACGCACCATCCGGTCCTAGCACCTTCCGCCGCTAGAAGGATGGTGTGGCGTCCCACTACCGGGCGAGCTGAGATCGAAACGACAGCCTCGAGAAAGAAAGTCTCGCCAGAGGCCGGAATCGAAGAAAGTGCTACCGCGATAAAAGGGACTCGTGAAAAGGGACCCGGCAGCCTATCGCATGACAACCGCAAAGACACACGAAAGCTCCGCTAGAAGACGCCATGGAAAAGTCGAGAACCGATATCCGACGGTCGGCAAAAGAAAGAGAAGAAAAGTTCGGAGATGAGATCGATTCATCGGAGTTCATGGACGACGAATATGCAGAAATCAATATGGTTGAGACACGAGCTTCATCGCCTTCGCAAGGTGCTCCCGCAGCTAGCAGAAGAGAGGAGCCGAACCGATGAGAAGACAGCCTTCAGGAAAAAGACGACACGATCGCTCAAATGGCGAAAAGGATGGAAGAGATGGTCGTAGCTCCGGCCACTCTCCGCAGTCAAGTACAGCCCGCATGTAGAGACACCCCCGCAGGTCATTCACATCAGTAGACGGAGGAAAGGAGATTACATCCGTCAATGGGGATGATCACCGAAAAAGGATACAACACAAAGTATGATCCCCGAAAAGGATATCAAGAACTTGGTAGAACAACAGAGCGAGAAGCCTTAGCACAATCGAAGAACGGGACATCCATTCGGACGGGTAGACCTTACCCGAAGAATTCAACGCCGTCCAATACCCGAAAGGCTTCGTACCACCTTTGTTTAAGACCTTCGATGGAACCGAGAACCCCGACAAGGCATGTTGCACACTTTCGTGCCGCTTGTTGCAATGCCGGCGGGAGCGATGCGCTACTCTTCCGACGAGCTCGTCGCCAGCCTATCGGAATCGCCTTCGACCGGTATGCAGAATTACCTAATGGCTCGCTGAAGACATTCTCGCAGCTAGAGAGCCTCTTCATCAAGCGATTTGCCGGAGCTCAAGCACCACATCACTATAGGTGATTTAGTGGTAGAGAAACAAAGGCCGAATGAAACTTTGGTGGATTACATACTTCGATGGAGAAACTTAAGCATGACGTGTGAACCACAACCGCAAGAACAACATGCAACGGCATCTTGCTTAAAAGCATTCACGGCCCGATAAGCACTTCTCCTCAAAGGATTCACTATTAAGACTTTTGAGAAGTTGTTAAGCAAGGCCGGAAGCTTGCAAGAAGAGGCGAAGCAATTAAGTTTTGCCGACAAGACTGACAAGGTAAGCCGGTGAGGACCTTCGAAAAGAAATCCGGGATCGTTGCAGCAGCTGATAAAGGCAAGCAACCAATGCAAATACTACCGTAACGGCCGCAAAGAACCACAATAGAATTACCAAGAACCCCGGTCCAGCCTATCGAGTCGTCTCCGCAAGATGAACAACCGTCCCGTCCACAACGTACATCGAGGGAGCTTCGAGCAGAGAATATCCGTTCAAAAATGAAGCAAGATCGAAGATGTTCCGTAGCCTAATGAAAACTCTAGATTTCCAGCTGCCAGAGCCTAAAAGACCAGAGGAAGTGAACAAGAACGGTGATCCCAACTTTTGCCCCTACCATCGAATGCTTGGGCACAAGATAGAAGATTGCATTACCTTTAAAAGTTGGCTCAACGACAACCTTCGGAAAGGAAATATAACAATCCCGAAGGAGTACATGAAAGAACCCCGTAAAGGAGGTTCCGTCAATGTTATCTCAACCGATCCCGTCATTCCGATGGATCCCTATGCAACCGACGATGGATGGACTACCGCCCGGTCGAGGTCTTCGAAGAAGATTTTAGACAAGATCCGAACCGCCTCGTGCGAGCCTCAATTCGTAGTTCGAGACCCGTTAAGCCGGTACTATCACTCGAGATAGAAGAACTACCTCGACAGAGACGATCGAAGAGAAGAAGAAAATCGACGAAGAAGAGGGGACCGAGACTCCTAAGGCTGGACTAGGGGCCGCTTATCCTAGAGTTAGTTGTTTCCGATTCGGGGAGAAATCCCTCGAACCTCTGATTTTGTATGATTATCCGCTCACTTTGGTGGGATCATATAATGATAAGGGTGATGGCGTTGGCTACGTTTTGACCGTTTCTAACGATTACGTAACTAGCAACAATCCGGACATCGACCTCGATACCAACAAAGAATTCTCAAATCATACACGATCTCGACGAGCAAAATAACGAAGAAGACATCCATCAAGGAGGCTACGAGAGTTCAACAAGCAACGGATCTATCTCGTGAGTTTCGAGGAGCTCCAAGCTACGATGGAGTTAGAGCCTTCGCATTTTGAAGATAATCCGAAGAGCTTGTCATTCCGATTCGAGAGGAGACACCGACAAGTTCAACACTAGATTCGAAGAAATTACGTAAGTCAACTCGAGAAGTGGAAAAGTTCTACCTCCAAGAATGGGTCCAAAAGACAAAGGAAAGGTGTGGTTGTTCAAGAAGAACCAACCCCACAGAAGAAATACCCATTCGAGAAGAAGCCGAGACGCATGAGAACAAAGTGGACTACAACGTGCTAGCCCATCTTAGGAAACTACCGGCCAAACCGAGCATTTACGATGCTCTCATCTTATCAAAGGAGATGAGAGAAGCTCGATCAATGCCTTACTTCGATCCGGAAATTCGCTTAGTTCAAATGGTCGGAGATTCCTTAGATGAGGTTTGCTCGTTAAAGGAACAGCCGAGGCGTTACCTTCACGGACAATGACCTACTACTTGGGACGACAGATCACAACCGACCGTTGTACATTTCAGCTACAATCGGGAAGTTTACGCTCTCCGCAGTATTGGTGGATCCAGGAGCATCAATCAATATAATGAGTCTTCGAACACTAAGCATACTTGGAAATTGATGCTCTCGAGCTCGGCGTACAAAATGTTATTAAGAGGATTCAACCGTAAAGGAGAAAGATCCCTCGGTCAATAACGCTATCGATGAAGACCGGTGACTTAGCAAAGACAACCGCAAAATTTCACATAATCGATTCGAAACATCGTTCAACGCTCTACCTGGGCCGACCATGGATACATGAAAACAGGATGGTACCATCATCTCCGCACCAGCGCATCAAATACTACGATGGAGGGGAACAAGCCGCATCAAAGGCGACTTGCAACAATTCTCCGTACATGAGATTGGAATCCATGAAGATGCAACTTATTATGCACCGCCAAAGAAAACGATCTTCTCCGCAGATACCGTAACAAATAAAGCAAAGAAAGTCGAGGACGACGAAGAACTTGAGTTCTAGTCCAACAGCCACTCACCACTCCCTTCCAGCCGAGATGGTGAAGGTTTCTCCACAACTCGCATCCGAGGTCGAGGCCGGGGACGAGGTCGTGGTAGAGACGCTAGGACGACTGGACAGAGGAAACCAGCCATCAATGTCGATCGGGAAGATAGTTCGAAGAAGAAAAAGAAATCAAACAAGAAGCAGCGACAATAAGTCGAAGAAGCCGCAATTCAAGATCTCTCTCGAAGATGAGAAGAACGAAGAATACAAATCAAAGTACGAGAAGATTAACCACTATGTACATACTATGACCCTGACCCCGATCCATTCTAATAAGATCGAGGGTATGGTGGTCAAAGAAGTACGTAACGACGGTGCAAGGCCAATCAAGTTTTACCGTGGTGCTTCTACCTCCAAAACTGAAAATAATGTACAATTCGAAGATGTCACTTCATCAGAATTAATGGAATTACCTTTTGAGTGGTACTCTCCCCGTGTTCAAAATTTAATTCAACGTGGTTTCTTACCTCGACAATGGACAAAAGGCCAATCACAACATTTTGAAAAGTTATGGAATAACTCCGGTCGTCCACCCAATTCAAAGTATGGACTCGGATTCTGCACAGTGGGATCAGCCGACGATACCGAATTTTGCTTGGTTGTCACTTGCGAATCCAATGAAAACTGCATGGAAACTACAGACGAACTCGAAGATTTACAAATTGGAGACGCTCCACCAGAATTCGAAGAAGAAATCAAATCTACAATAGATGAGTTAACGGAAGTTAACTTAGGTACTAGCGAAGAGCCTAGACCTACCTTAGTTAGCTCCTTACTCAACAAAGAAGACTCCGAAGAAATAATCAAATTATTAATGGAATTTAAGGACTGTTTTGCTTGGAACTACGATGAAATGCCGTGATTGGCTCCAAAGGTCGCAGCTCATAAGCTAGAGCGGATCCTACTTCGTCCCGCCGTACAAGGTCCCGTAAGAATGCGTCTAGAAATCGAACAACAAGTCATACCGAGTTAAAAAGCTAATAGACGCTAAATTTGTCCGTGAAGAACAAGTACCCGACTTAGCTAGCCAATGTGGTGCCGCCGTAAAGAAGAATGGTCGATCGAATTTGTGCGGACTTCGTAGATTTAAACAAGGCATGTCCAAAAGATGAATTCCCTCTACCGATCCCGAATTAATGATCGACATCGCTTCAACACATGAAATATTCTCGTTCATGGATGGATCTTCGTGATACAACCAGATAAAAATGGCTCCGTAAGATGAAAAGCTTACAACATTCGTAACGCCGATCGGGGTATTTTGCTACACGCGAATGCCATTCGGATCGAAAAACGCAGAGCAACCTACCGTAGAGCAATGACAAGAATTTTTGATGATCTCATCCACAATCAAGTCGAATGCTACGTGGACGATGTGGTCATCAAAAGCAAAGTAAAGGAAAACCACTCGTATGATTTGAGAATTGTTTTCGAACGATTAAGACAATTTAACCTTAAGATGAATCCCTTAAATGCGCCTTCGGCGTCACCTCCGGAAATTCTTAGGATTCGTTGTCCGACATCGTGGAATTGAAATCGAACCGGAAAAGATTAAAGCTATCTTAGAAATACCGCCTCCCAAAACCTTAAAACAACTACGATCTTTTCAAGGGAAGCCGGCATATCTTCGACGCTTTATCTCAAACCCGTCGTGTAGGTGTCAGCCTTTCTCGCACTAGTTAAAAAGGACGCCAAATTTATTTGGGAAGAGAAATGCCGAAGGCCTTCGAGGACATTAAACAATATTTAATGACACCTCCCGTCTTAGCAGCCCCAGCCTCGTGTAGACCGCCGATACTTTACACCGCGGCTTTAGACGACTTCTCTGAGCCCCGTTAGCTCTGTGTCAATGATGAGGGTAAAGAAAATGCTCTTTACTACTTAAGCCGTCATTTACTTCCGACGGAAGTAAGGTATCCCACAATTGAAAAGCATTGTTTAGCCCCGATCTTCGCCGCTCAAAAGCTCGTGCACTACATGCTTTCTCATAAGGTCAACTCCGATCTCGAAGTTTAATCCATCGCAATACTCGATGACTCGTCCAACACTTTCCTGCAGACTTGCCGTGATGGTCAATGATATTATTGCAATTCGATATAACTTTCGTGCCTCCGCGTGCCGTAAAGGGACAAGTCTTAGTAGACTTTCTCGCAAAGACACCCTTTGCCGGCAGAATCTCCTCTCAATGATGATTTGCCGTATGAACAAATAATGAACCTAGAAGACCTCGATGATCGACGTTGGGAATTGTATTTTGACCGAGCATCTTCAAGCACACAAAGACGAAGAATCGCAAGTGATAGTGCCCGTAAGGCAGGAATCGGGCTAATCTTTATAACACCGGAGCGGGGATGTTAAGATACTCCTACCACTCGACGTAACCGTGTACAAACAACGAAGCGTAATACGAAGCCCTCATAACGGACCGGAATTAACTATTCAAATGGGGATAACGGACATCAACATCTACGGGATTCACAAGTTAATCATTCAAATAGATCGTCGGACAATACAGTAATTTTTAAACCAAGACTCGAACAATACTTCCAAGATGCTATACAAATTGTTGAATGATTCCAAATGTAACGATCTACAAAATTCCTGAAAAGAAAATGCTTTAAGCAGATGCTTTAGCCCGTCTCGCAAAAGAATTTGCTCGTTTGCAAGATGAATCAGTGGAAGTGTCGCTCACTGACGTCAGTCCTATCACAACTCGACATGTACACAATACACAAATCGAAAAGGAAGAAGAATCAACAGTAATAAAGGATGTAAAAACACAGAGATCGAGCGACGACCATCGATGATTACCCGCAAACAGAAAGCTACCGGACGATAGGTCGCTAGCTCCATCGATCAAGAAAAGAACTTTGTCTTACGCATTAATAAACAACACATCGTACGAAGGTCTTTTGATCAAATGCGGCTAAGGTGCCTAAGCGGGTCCGAGGCCCATGAAATTGTTAAGGAGGTGCATTCAGACTCGTGGCGCTCACCGACGGTCCGAAGATGAAAATGAAAATTAAAAGACTAGGGTACTACCGGCCCTCGATGATGACCGACCGCATGAAAATCGCCAAGAGCCGTCACCAATGCCAAGTGCACGGAGTGGTTCTACACCAACCTCCAAATGTGCTACACCCGACAATCGCGTCGCGGCCATTTGAATGTCAGGGCACGTATATAGTGGGTCCGATAGAACCACCATCTTCAAAAGGACATCGCTTCATTCTTGCGGCTACGCATTACTTTTCCAAGTGGTGCAGTAGGCAGCTCCACTTAGAGAAGTGAAAGCACACCACGTGCTACGCTTTTCAAGAACCAAGTTGTCTACCGTTTCGGAGTGCCGCGCAGATCATCTCGTATAATGGGCCGCATTCGAAGCACACAAATCAACAATTTTGTCGTGAGACACGGAATCGACCGGCGATACTCAACAATTTACTACCCAAGAGCAAACGGTCTCGCCGAGGCTTTTAATAAAACTCTCGTTCAAATCTTAAAGAAAACCTCGGACGATAATAAGAGAAATTGGCACGAGAAATTGTTAGAAGCCTTATGGGCCTACCGGACAACCTTCGTAACTCCTACTCAAGCTACACCTTACGCTCTAGTGTATGGGTCCGAGGCAAGTGTTACCTTTAGAGGTTCAGCCTTCCTTCACTCGAATTGCAGTTGCAAACAAGATCACGACGTAAGAAAAAGCCGGATTACGACTCGAAGAATTAGAAAGCTTCGAAGGGAAAAGACTTGCAGCAAGCAGAAAATTTAGAACTATACCAAGCTAAGATGGTCCAAGCCCATGACAACCGGGTCCGCCCAAGAACCTTCAAAGTTGGTGACTTAGTTCTTGTTCTCAAGAGACCTATTCTCGCACATCGCAAAATAGGAGGAAAATTTGAACCCACTCGGGAAGGACCGTTTCGTGGTCGAAGCAAAGATACTCGTGAGGTTCCTACCGCCTAGTGAATCGCCAGGGAGAACGACATATGCTTCCGATCAACGGACGATACTTGAAAAAGTATTACGCTACCTGATGTTTCGAAGGAATGAATTCTTCATCCCAAAGAAACACGGGCGAAGTAATTACTTATGATTGGGTCCGAACCCAAAAAATGATAAGATGTGCTAAGATAAATAAAATCATGATAATAAAGTTTTCCTTGTTTTCCTTTCCAAATCAAAATCTCTTCCCTGATCTTATCCTACTTCATTCCTGTTAAATTTTAAAATATAGGAGAAATAAAAAAATGTCTTTAATAAACATTTTCTTAATGTTCTTGTTCTTAGTATGCCCCTCGATCCTTTTCCTTGTCTTTTCGCAGTGGAAATGTCGAACGGCGGTCGGTCATGAACTTTAAGAATGGCGTAAGCCTCGCACTCGATTAAAAGAGGGTGAAAGATGGAGCGATAATCGAGATCGACTCGACTTCGCACTGACAGCCTACAAGACGAGGAAAGTGACCGGGTCCCGCTAACCGAGAAGAACTACCCGGCAGACAAGGATGAAAGTGGGTGGCCCAAGCCACCAATCCAACAACAAGAAAAGAAAAGCAAACACCGAAGAAGATAAGAAAATGAAGTCCGTAGTCGCTACAAGCGGAGGGCGAAGCTTGTCGCCGCCGCGCCTACGGAGATTCATGAAGTTCGAAGGGCTACTCTCACAGCCCACGCAACGAAGAAATAAGAATCGCCGTATCCGTAAGATGTTAACAAAACTAGCCGCTGACAAGCGCGACGAGACAATCGCTAATGCCGGCACACACATTTCAAGGACACCGGCTCACCAGAACTCGAAGAAAGGAGGCCAGCTCCTAGGATAACGAAAAGAACCAGGGAAATCTCACAAAGACCGAAGAAAGAAGGCTACCACGTCACCGGATAGAACCACCAATAATGCATGACCTTGTTGCGTAGCAACCCCGGGTGTCCCGACGGCATCATCCCCGAGGAGCCGAGGTATGCGGGGAACGTGAAGGGATTGAACCATATATCCCACAATATGTCACAAGGCCTCGCCATCCGCAGATCATTCCGGAATACGAGCCGGAGAGAATGCGAATGTTGAAAAGAAAACTTTTGAATACTTCGAGAGAATTAAAGGAAGAAGGATCAACATACTAGAGGGCCTCGAGCTACATACCGACGTATTCTCGCAGTATGAACAACAAAGAAATCGTGGATTGTATCCGAGATCCGAAAAGAATGGGCCGAGCAGCCGCCCGAGGGAAAACACATACTCGAACCCCGGAGATGGATGCCGTGGAAAGGAAGAATCACAATACAATGTGGATGCCGCTACAACTTTGCCGAAGACGTAAAGGGAAACCCACCGGGATACTCCTTCATGGCAAGTAGATCCGATGCCATTAGTCATCGGAGAATGGTAAAAAGATTGATAACATGGAGGGTATCGCCAGCAGATTGCATACCCAATAGCCGCATTATCAACATCTACAAACAGGTGACCGCATACCCCCACATATAGATCACCACGACTTCGTCGACCTTCTCGCACGCCTCTTTCTTGAACGAGTGTGACATCATGTTCGGATCCGACCTCCGGATAACAGGCCCGGTGAGTTCCGAGGGCCGCAAAGATACCTTTACCGGTGGGTTCCGTCATGATACCGAAGGGCAACGGAGCGGATATCGCTAAGCATCGCATACCGGAGTGCCAGTGAGCGGATCTCGCTACTTTCGTGAGAATGGACGACAACGAAGATACCTTACCATTTCCAACCAGACCCAGAGCTAGAGAACCTCCGGCCTTACGAGCTGTGAGTTACATGGGAAATATCACACCTCCAACGTACATCCAGCCGGCATCCTAAAGGTGGTGTTATTAACCATGTACCCCACTATTCAGACATGGATTTTTTTGACAAATGCTTCTTTTGATGGACCAACAAAGATCATACACAGTCCGTTTTGAGTCTACATGGATTGTATGAAATGTATTCCGCATCAAGTAAGTATGATGTATTTTCAACATGATTGGAATGAAAGTGACCATGTCACGTTTTCGGCCTTCACCTCTTTTGTGCAAATTGATCGGGAAACACCATTAAAGTTAAATGAACTTCGAACAAAGAAACGTAAAAGAAATAAAGAAAGAAGAATAAAAGAAAACTTTCCGAAAAAAAATCTTAAAAAATGACAAACACCAAATTCACATGAACATTAAATAAACGATAAAATAAAATTTGAACCATTAAAAGATAAACGAAATCAACACAAATCTCAAATTCCATCCTTCCAAATTTCAAATCAAATTTCAAATTCAATCTTTCCAAATTCCGAATCAAATTTCAATCTTTTCAAATCACAAATCAAATTCTCAATCAAATTCCAAATCCACTCCCGATCAAGTTTCAAATTTGATCTTCCAAATTTCAAATCAAATCTTAAATCAAATTTCAATCGAGTTCAAACTCATCCTTCCAAATTTCCAAATTCAATCTTTCCGCATTCCAAATCCAGCCTCAATCAAATTCAAATTCAATTTCTTCCGCATCTCGAATCAAATACATCAAATTCAACCTTTTGGGTCGAGGATTTTACATCCAAGACTGCACTGCTTTAGGATTCTTTCCTATTGCACTGAAATACATCAAATTCAAACTTTTGGGTAGAGGATTTTACATCCAAGACCGCACCGCTTTAGGATTCTTTCCTATCGCACCGAAATACATCAAATTCAAACCTTTTGGGTCGAGGATTTTACATCCAAGACCGCACTCGCTTTAGGATTCTTTTCCTATTGCACCGAAGTACATCAAATTCAAACTTTTAGGTCGAGGATTTTACATCCAAGACCGCACCGCTTTAGGATTCTTTTCCTATCGCACCGAAGTACATCAAATTCAAACTTTTGGGTCGAGGATTTTATATCCAAGACCGCACCGCTTTAGGATTCTTTCCTATTGCACCGAAGTACATCAAATTCAACCTTTTGGGTCGAGGATTTTACATCCAAGACCGCACCGCTTTAGGATTCTTTCCTATTGCACCGAAATACATCAAATTCAAACTTTTGGGCCGAGGATTTTATATCCAAGACCGCACCGCTTTAGGATTCTTTCCTATCGCACCGAAGTACATCAAATTCAACCTTTTGGGTCGAGGATTTTACATCCAAGACCGCACCGCTTTAGGATTCTTTCCTATCGCACCGAAATACATCAAATTCAAACCTTTTGGGTCGAGGATTTTACATCCAAGACTACACTCGCTTTAGGATTCTTTTCCTATTGCACCGAAATACATCGAATTCAAACTTTTGGGTCGAGGATTTTACATCCAAGACCGCATCGCTTTAGGATTCTTTCCTATCGCACCGAAATACATCAAATTCAAACTTTTGGGTCGAGGATTTTATATCCAAGATCGCACCGCTTTAGGATTCTTCCCTATCGCACCGAAATACATCAAATTCAAACCTTTTGGGTCGAGGATTTTACATCCAAGACCGCACCGCTTTAGGATTCTTTTCCTATTGCACCGAAATACAAAGAAAATCAAACTTTTCGAGGTTAAGGATTTTATATCCAATACCGCATTACTCCGAGATCTCTTCTTATTGCAATGATTCAATCTAATCAATTCAATTTTCTTTCGGGTCGAAGATTTTACATCTAAAACCTCGAATTCCAATTTTCATTTCAAATCAAATCCTTCAAATTAATTTCGACAAACTCCAATCTAAATTGAAACTCCAAATTGAAATCTAAACTCACACATCAAAACTTAAATTGAAACAAAATAAAATCTAAATCGAAATTCCCTGTGTCATGTGATTTGGGATTCACCTCCTTTTCCTTTCCCTGCACGAGAGTTCGAGAATCTCCGATTTCGTAGATATACTTGCTACTCCCCAACGGAAATTCTTCTATTTCATCCTAAGTTTGTCACTGGATGTTTGTGTTGGTTTTGTTGATCGCTTCGGTCAACACCAATACGCGCGTGTGCTCCGTCACCACCACACCTATCGGGGTCCATTTGTCGACCTCATTTTTGATGAGGTCTTCTCTTCTTCTCTTTAAGTACTTAGGATCTAGCCTTAGGCTTTTCCTTCGACCATCTTAGAGGACTAGAATTGGGACCCACCTTTTTAGAAATTCAAACCACTTCTTAACTCCCCGCAAACTCCACAAACTCGACCGTAGACCCCAAATCACCTAGAGGGTTGAAATCAAATGTGGAAGTTTAAAGGATAAGTTCCTATAGGACTCTTCGGCCTTAGGACCGCCTCGGGTGGCCTCGGTCCGGTGAAGGGGCCGACTTACACACACACTACACTTCCACATACCTCCTAAAACCACACCCATACCTAACTCGACCTCCCGACTCATGTAGGTGATTCACATGGATGGTCCTTAACCCCTAAGCCCTCGCTAGCAGGGTTAGGAACAACATAGTGAATGCCTCAAATGAGTCCCTTCATGGCTCATGTGGGCTTGATATGGCTTCATGGCTCAACCAAAATGATTTCTTTCCACTTAAATTCACCCAATCTTCAATTTCTCAAATTTTCAATTTTTGACCCCCGGGACCCTACACCCGCTTAGCCTACCCAAAACCCTTGAAATTACCCAAATTTCTCAAAAATTTCCAAATTACCCAAAATTCTCCAAAATAATTCCCAAACATTTCCACATCACTTAAACCGATCATCCATACCCAAGAATACCAAAAATTCCAAGAAAACCTCCCAATACCCTCCAAATACCCAAAATACCCCTCTTGGCCAAAAAATCCAAAAATTCAGAAAATTCTCAGAAAATTCCAGAAAATCCCAAATATTCGCAATTTCATTTTGTCAAAATCCCAAATATTCACAATTTTGTCAATTTACCCTACTTTTGTCAAAACCCTCAATTTGACCCATTTTAACCTTAAGTGAACCCAATGTCAAACCAAACCTACCCAATTGACCCCAATTTTGGTCCAATTCAATTCTAAACTTTAATTCAATATCCCAAATACCAATCTAGATTAAATCCAAGAACAATTTGATTGACATTTGGACCCAATCTCACTTTTGGCCTTAAAGCCCAATTTGGACCCATGACCCAAACCTAACCCAAACTCACCCAATTCAACTCCAATTAACCCAAAACCTTTTCTAAATCTTCCTTAACATTCCCACAAACAAAACACTAACATGATTTTCCCAAAATTTAGACCCAAACCCCACTCAAATTCAACCCAAAGCTAAAAGGACCATTTTTGACCTAAACCCAAACCTAACCCAAATGAGCCCAAACCCCAAAATCAAAGCCCAACCAAAGCCAAAACCTCTTTGAAACACTCCCATAAACATTTCTCAACATTGATTTTACATCAATTTCAACCCTAGCCCAACATTAGGCCAACTAAGCCCACTTGGACCTACATAGGCCCACTTACCAAATAAACCCAAATTCAAACATATTCAACTCCAAATCACATCAAATTGATTCCAAGCCCTTCATAGAACATCCCTAAACCAATTATGACATTTATTTGACAAAATTCTTCACAAAATTTTTATCCAAATGCCCATCCTAAAATCAAAAGCCCATTTCCCTTAAACTTTCCTAAAAGCCTACTTCACCACATCCAAAGGCCCAAAATCTACCCAAAAGCCCACATGACATCTCCATTTGTCATCCACTTAATTAAATCCATTACCTAAGTCCTAAATTCACCATCAAATTATTCCAAATCAA
This sequence comes from Papilionanthe hookeriana x Papilionanthe teres, assembly GCA_022702705.1. NCBI lineage: Eukaryota > Viridiplantae > Streptophyta > Magnoliopsida > Asparagales > Orchidaceae > Papilionanthe > Papilionanthe hookeriana x Papilionanthe teres. The sequence continues at coordinate 13,126,536 of CM040425.1, read as the reverse complement.
GTTTCATACAAATTTCCATCAAATTACCAAAAATTCTTAAAACCCATTTTCATGAAATTGACCCAAGCTTTTCCCAAGCCAAATGGAGCCAAGGATGAGCCATTCACAAGCCATATGAAGCCATGAAAGTTTGGCATGTGACCATGCCATTAATGGCAAAAGGAGGAGGTCCTTTAACCATCTCCTAAAAGTCATTAGCCTTAAGCATGTCTCCCTTAACCAAGATTTAATCCAAATATTCTTGGATAAGGACATCACCACCTTCGACTCAGCCTAGCCTAACTGATCTTCTCAGCCCAAGACCAGCCATGGGGAGGTGAACCCAACCCAAACCAATGGGTCGACCAATTTCAAGCCAAAATGACCCCTTCCCCATTCCATTTTAATTCAAACACTTTACACATGTCCAAGCCCAATCGACTTCACCATTGCCAAGCCCCGACCTCCCCGGTCAAGATGGTGACCCATGCCCGCCGGCCACCCGCCCGGATCGCCGGAAAACACCACACCCGAGAGCACCATGTGAGCCCAAGCTCGGAATTCTCACCGCCAAGTCGCCTCATGCCCAATGGCCACCATGGCCGTTCTTCTCCTCACCGTAGCAGCTCGATCCCATGCCTCAACTCCCCCGGAGGCCCTCCACCCTCTCCTATTTAAACTCCACCCCTCTCGGCCATGAGAGGAGCCGAGCACAAACCTTGCCGAAACTCGCCAAAATTGTTCCGCACCCTTCTCTACCCTTAGAGCAGCTTGATCCCCAGTGTCAATTTGCCCTAATCCCCACTCGATAAAATCCAATTTCCCAACCGAAATTCCACCCAAAACCAGGACACTTCTCCACAAGTGAGCCAATTCCCAAATTGATTGGTTCTACACCTTCACTGCACCAAGGGAAGGTGTCCACCAAAGAAAAGCCCCATCTCCAGTGCCACCGAGTTGCTCCAGCTCTCCAAGCTTTGTGGATCGGGCTTGGTCGAAATCACATACGTACAATTCACTGCACTGCAGAGATTTCATCTGGAGCTTGCTGGGATCTAATCGAAGGTGCAACAACTCTCAGATTGAAGCCACACTTCTCTGAGCAAAGGTATGAGCTAATTTTTCATCCCGAGCTTCTGGAGATTCTCCATTTCAAATGCCTTAATTTCAATGCATGTTAACCGTATAGATGTGTTCGTCTCTTCAAGACGAATCCATAGAGCATAAGAACATAAAAATCCATCGAGTATCGAGTGAGATCTAGTGGATTTAGTGTGGACGGCTCTCAGCGAGGACGCTCGGGGACGATGAACGGATGTCGTCCATTCAATACACGCGCGGACGAACGACTCGCATGGTGCTCGGACCAGAGACGCGTACGAGAACCGCGGGGCCCGTGCCGTCGACTCGGTGGCGGCGTCGAACGGGAGCGCGACGCGTGTGCGTTCGGAGTCGCCGAGGTCGACGCGGCGCCGCGTGGATAAATAGAAAATTAGGGTAATTTTCTATTTATTTAATTCCTTAAACTTCAAAAATTCATATCTCCGTGTAGAAAAATCGAAAAATAAAATAAAAATACCCTCTCGCTCACTCAACGTAGGAGAATAATGTTGAAAAGAAATCATTTAATTTCATCAAGTATTTTATTTTTTATGATTTATTTACTCTCTGCATTATTTTAATTCTCCATGCATGTATACAATTCACCATGGCATGAGACCATAGAGCTTTAAGCCTCCGACTTGGGAACATTCCCCGAATTTTCCAAAGTCGAGGCCATCCCTATGAAAAGTTATTGATTTTTCAAATTCAAGTTACTGTTTTAAGTATTTTAATTCCAATAAATAAGCATGTTGTGAAATAAATTCTAGGAAAATTTGGTGATGTTCCTTACGACCGGAGAACCCTAGGATAAATAGTTTCGACTTAGTTCATTTAAAACAACCCTAATCGGCTTAAACACCCAAAATAAGTCTTTATTTAATTAGAGTTAACCAGGTATCAAATTGACTTGAAAACAATTCTACACTGATCTTTAGGATCGGAGGAATCCACCATAAAAGTTTCGAGGACAATCGGACTTGGTTAGCCCCACTAATCGGGTCGATTAAGCCACTTAGCCATTTTAAACTTTAAAAATTCATAACTTTTAAAATACCTTTCAAAAATTCACTAAATCGGTTTTGGGGCCTCTCGATATCAGGGGAACCTAAGAAAATTAAAATTTCAATTTTCTAAAAAATGATTTTTAATAATATTTTAATATTTTTAATAATTAAAAAAATAATAAAAATCACAAAAATAATAAAATTCACCAAAATGTCACATTTTGAATTTTAATCACTTAGGAACAAACCCCACATTTTTCTTATGTCTATTTAGTGAGATATTAAATTTTAAAGCTTTAAGGTAATTTTAAAATTAAAAAAAATGTATTTTCTAGCATTTTCACTAAAATAATTATAATAAATCATAGAAAAATCAGAAAATTGAAAAATTTGCTTCTCTGATTTCCTTGATAATAGAGAGATTTTTGAAAAATATAAAATTCATTTTTCAACATTTATTTTATTTTTAAATTAATTAATACTCCAAAAGTTAAAATAATTATAATAAAAATAATATAATTCAAAAAATCACCAAAATTGGTCCAAGTGGTTCTCTGGTCATTAGGAATGTCCCCTAATTTTCTTAAGGACAGAAACTTTCCCTTGGTCATGTTATTAAATTTTCCTTGAAAATCTCTATTTTCTACCAAAAATAATTATATAAATAAATTAAATACAGAAAAATCACATTTCCTCCTCTCATGTCTTTATTGACATATGAGTGAAGTCACATAAAAATTTCAAGTTCATTTCGAGTTCAATTTAGTGAGTTATGAAATCATTAAGCTTAAAGGGTAAAGTGGTAATTAAATTTTTTAACCCTTAATTAAAACTTTAGGTTTAATAAAAAATTAACAAGTAAAATATTTGATCCTAATCTGATTTGGATGATTGAAATTCAAATAATTAAAAGGTAGAAACCCATTAAACAATTTTAAGATGATTAAACTTTAATTAAATAATTGATTAAATTTGGAAGAATAATAAAATTGGAATTATTAAAATAGGGATATTATTAGGAAGAGATTTATTCTTTAATTTAAAATCCCTAAATTAATTATCTCATTAACATTCAATTCTTAATTAAAATGATAACTCAAATTTAAAATATTAAAAGACTTAATCATTAAACTAAATTTAAAATTATTAAACTCTTTTAAAAAAATTTTCAATTAAAATTAAATAAAATTAAATTAAAATTAAATTAAATTAAATCAAATTAAATTAAATTAATCAAATTAAATTAAATTAAATTAAATTAAGATTAAAAAAAATTAAATTAAATTAAATCAAATTAAATTAAATTAAACAAATTAAATTAAATTAAATTAAATTAAACAAATTAAATTAAATTAAATTAAATTAAACAAATTAAATTAAATTAAATTAAATTAAACTAAACTAAATTAAATTAAATTAAATTAAATTAAATTAAATTAAATTAAATTAAATTAAAGGAAATTAAATCAAATTAAATTAAAATTAAATCAAATCAAATTAATTAAATTGACTATATCGAATTAAATTAAATTAAAACTCAATTAAATTAAAATTAAATTAAATTAAATTAAATTAAATATAACATCACCTGAGACAAAGAATTCAAAATAAATCTAAAATAACTTGAACACTATTCCAAATTCAAACTCATTAATGGAAATTAAACTAAATCACAAACCATTTGAACACCAATTTACCCTCAAAAGCTTTAGTTATCATAACTCCTAAATAAGACATTAAATGAAATGTTACTTCACTTATAGTGATATTCAAATGTCCTAGTTCATCGAGTAAGTTAACAAAACTTTAATCCCTGGACGATTAATTCATTTATATAATCGAATTCATTCTGGACTTAAAACAATTCTAAGCAATATTGAAAAGATGTTTAAGATTCGTCTTAAGCACTTCCTCGATACGATAGAATGTTTATAAGAACAATTGAATTTAATTATTCTTTCGATGAAGAAAATCGTCCTTAAACAAAAAAAACACAAAGAACCTGGACGTCATAGGAGACGACTAGCTATATGATTAGGAATTTGGTAGAAAACCATAACCTTTCCCTTAGCTTTACCTAAGAACTTGCTTAAATATTCTAATTATGTTTTAAGTGTAGCTTGGGATGACGGGAAGACCCTCCGAGTACGCTTTTATTTTATTGCGATTTACTTTCTTGCAATTTACATTATCGCAATATTATTTAACCGCATCGCACTTACTTTTCTTGCATGATAAACAACTCGTTGCATGAAAACTCACACCTTTAGGATAGCCCCTAAAACCGAAACCAAAACTAAGTTAAAAGTCATTGCAAGATAAAATTCACCGCCACAACATTTCAAAATATAAAACAACTCAAAATTTAATCACAAACAGTAACACAAAACTACAATTACTACTAAATTAAAACGTCCCGTTGGATGATCGGGAATACCTCGGATGATGTAACCTACGTGTTGCTAACGAGATTTCCCACGGCCTAAATGAAAGTGTGGAACTCATTCAGCTGAGTTTAGCAAATTCATCCGGACTAAGTGAATCCGATAAAAATAATGATGCCGAAGGATGGAACCGCGGGATCTTAACCGGTGTCGTTATAATCAACTTTAAGATTTATTTTAATCAAAACAAAAAAAAAACACTTGGAAAATTAAGACTTCTCTAAACCAAAACACTTTTCTCATCTCCCGATTTATGACTTCTAAAACTAAACCTCCGCAACAACAAGGAGCTCTGAGCATGATGGGCAAGCACGGCCATCGTCATCAGCAAAACTTCGAACCTACTTCAAAGAAAACTTTCCTAGAATTAAATAACCAAGCCATAGGATTTCAAGGTAGTTTGCCTAGTGCAACATAAATCCTCAACCATTTGTTAGGCATTTGCCTTGCAAATTAAGTCCTAACCGGACTTAGGATTCCGAGGTAGTCGTCTGATACGACATAAACCCTCACATCTTCAAGGCTATTTGTATGATTCTATCATATAAATATAAGTCCTAATTAATTAAAATTGACAAGATCAAAACATTTAAATAAATATTAGGACTTTCCTAAACTCAAGCCAAACAATAGGATAGTCGGGAAATTACCGAAGTTCACTTCGAATCTGTGATTTCTCCTACTTTTCTTCCTTTGGATTCACAAAACAAAATGTTCCAAGTTTGATCCATTCCCTATTGAAATTCCAAAATTCAATCCTCGAAAACTTAAACTTTGAAATCCTTGAGAGCGAATTATCGATTATTATCGAGAGTTTTCTTAGGTGATTCCCATCACTTAAGATGTAATTAACTATAGGGGCTTGCCCTTATAGGGAATTTTAAAGAACCTGTGTAATATAAACCCCGTTTAATTTTTTCATATTAAGCAGGGGAATTTTGTCGGCTTATAAAATTGGTTCGCAGTACCAAACGGATGTCACAAATCTTCTAGTTTATTTAATCGAGCCCCACCGTCAGCGGTGTTTCTATCCTTAGTGATAGATACACTGGCTTGTGGTGCGGTGCTCGTTTATATAAACTATTTCGGGACGTGAGATCGGCTTAATCTCATATCTTAAAACCTTCAAATTTAAAATTATTTTCAAAATCAAATACTACTTTTTAAATTATTTATTTTAATTAAATTAAAAATTCGTCGACAGCTTCTGTTAGGCGATCCCCCTTTTCAAAATAAAACACACAACCTAAAAATATGCCGACAATTGGGTTTGACTTGAGTTCAAATTAAGTTAAACTTAAGATTCAGGTTTGATTTAAGTTTTAAGATTAGGTTTTATTAGGTTCAATATATGTTGACTTAAATTATTATTGACTTAAATTCATATCAAGTTAATTTGAATTATTTTATTTTAAGTCTAACATAGTTTAGATTTATGTTAAGATTTGTTCGACTTAAATTCAATGTGGATCGAATTTAAGTTCAGTTTGGGTTTATCTTAAATTCATGGCTTAATTAAATTGACTTTAGGTTTTACTTGAGTTTGACTTAGGTTCGATTTATGTTCGATTTAAGTTTATCTTAAGTTCGATTCAAGTTTGATTTGAGTTTAACTTATGATTGGTTTAAGTTTAACTTAAATTTAATTTAAATTTAATTTAAGTTTAGTTTTATTTGAGTTTGGTTTAAGTTTGATTTAATTTTTTTTAAGTTTGATTTAAATTTAACTCAGGTTTGATTTAAGTTTAACTTAAGTTTGGCGTAAGTTTAACTTAAATTTGGTTTAAATTTAGCTTAAGTTTGATTTAAGTTTGACTTAAGTTTGTTTTAAATTTAACTTAAGTTTGGTTTAAGTTTAACTTAAATTTGGTTTAAATTTAGCTTAGGTTTAACTTTAGTTTAACTTAAGTTTGGTTTAAGTTTAATCTAAATTTAGTTTAAGTCGAGCGTAAGTTTAACTTATGTTTCGATTTAAGTTTAACTTAAGTTTGGTTTAAGTTTAACTTTAATTTAAATTTATCTTAAGTCCGATTTAAATTTAACTTGAATTTAGTTTAAGTTTAATTTAAGTTTAACTTAGGTTTGATTTAAGTTTAACATAAATTTAACTTTTTGACTTAAGTTTAACTTATGTCTGGTTTAAATTTGTTTAAAGTTGATTAAGCCTAATGTAGTCAATGCTTAATGATTTAATTAGATCTTAGTATGGGTTAGACCTAATTAGGGTTTGTTTGTCTTTAAACCTAATGTAATTAAGGTTTAAGATTATTGATCAGGTCTAATGATGGGTTAGACCTAATGAAGGTTTAGGATTAATTAAATCTAATGTAAGTAAGGTTTAATTGAATTAGTTAAGTCTAATTAGGAGATTGACCTAATTAAGGTTTAGGATTAATTAAACCTAATGTAAGCAAGGTTTAATTGAATTAATTATGTCTAATTAGGGGTTAGACCTAATTGAGTTAAACCTAAGGTGATTAAGGTTTAACAGGGATTGGTTAGGTCTAATTGGTATATTGAGGATTTCAGCCTGTCACTCTGAAATCTCTAATTCTACGCCCATCAAAGTATATTTCCATATTTATTTGCACTGAACCCCCATGAACTACTTCACTCATTCATGGACATTGAGTCCGACCATCACTTTTGTTGTGGAACTCATAATCCTTTCGAACATATGTTTCCCAAAAGTTTTAACTATTTAATCGTCGGATCAAAAAGTAAATTAAGTAAGAAGTGAAATGGTTTTCACAAATTCTTCATAATAAATCAAGCACATCATTTCCATATCACAACATCAACAATCATATGAAAAGAAGAAAGACAAAGAAATCTTCTCAAGACTCATGAGGAAAAGATGACAACACATGGATTTTATATATAAAAGCAATGTCATACAATGAGATTAAAGAAAAGACTACTTATCTCAAAGTCTTCCCTAAGCGAATATCAAGGAATTCCTTTCGACTCCTCTTCTTTCTTCACAATAACAAACAATTCTCTCTTTAGATAATTAAGGAAGAAGAAATCTCTCACTTTCTCTCTCCTCCAACACTCCTTAGAAGAGAACACACAAATCCTAGATTTCCTAAAAATAATGAAAAGACACACTCACACTTCACTCCCTCACACTCTAAACTCTCTCTCCTCTCTAAATTTGGCTCCAAAGCAGTTTAAATCCAACAATAACTGATTTCCCAAGAGTTTCTTTAAGCATCCCTCCAAAATTCGACCAAATACATTGAATCTAGTTCGAATTCGGATAGGTGTGGTCCGGCCAGCAGATAGGGCACCGTCTTGCACTATTTTCCGCCTTCTGGTCCAAAGTCTCTGTATGTTGGCGTGGTCCCGTACTGGTGACAGTGTCGTTCAGTGCTAGTTCAATAAAATGGACTTTTGTCCCATTTTGCTCAAAATTTGCTCCTTTTCGCTTCCTTTTGCTCCAAAGGCCTAAAATCATTGTACCTGCATGAAATCATGAAAAATACATTTCTTTGAAGTGCAATATCATCAAAAGAAGTATGAAATGGACATTAAAAAGCTATCAAATTTTTAGTGGATCAGAGACCTTTCCTTGGTACAAGACAAGCTATGATAGATGTACAAAAAGGAGAGTTGACTATAAATATTAATGACCAGGAAGTCACTTTTGATGTGTTAAAGCCTATGAAATGTCCAGTTGAGATTAAAAATGATGATTGTTTTTTGATGGATGAAATTTAATATCTATGTAAAAACCATTTCCTAGAAATTTTTTGAAGTAATTTAACAGATGAGATTGAAATGAACTTTATTGATGAATTGAAAATGTTGTTTAAAGAAGATTGTTTGTATGTTCATGAGAGATGTGAAATGATGGATGTTACCAAAAATTGTAAACTTAATTCCATCTGTTGAAAAATTTCATGAACTTAAGATGAATGTACCCCATACAATTTTAAAGCCTACCTATTTAGGAAATTCATCTACACCACCAAGCCTTTATATCTTCATATTCGACTCGAGCATAAGAAGAACCTGAATTGAATGATGAATAATATGAAGTTATCGAACTAAGACTTGGAAGAGAATTTGAGGATATATTTCAAAAGAACTTTTAATTGATAAAAGAGGATAAAGATTTTGAAAGACTAATAGAAGGAATTCATAAGGAAATAGAAAAAACTATTTCCTTAACTAAGTTAAATATTGAAGGACCACCATACCATTTACTTAGTACCAAGAGGAAGAATTAAAAGATAACATGAGACAAAAGAATATCCCAAACAGAAATTGATCCGTAATCTTAATGATCTAGAGAGAATTCGATCCAATATTTAGGAGATCTTTAAGTATCTTATAGAGATTTGATGGTGACTAAAAGTTTGCATCTCATCACCGTCAATTCCCATATCATGAATCACCAGTCCATTTATACTGCCCCAATCTTTAATCGCCTTTTAAAAAAGAGTAAGAGGAAGGGAACCAAATAGACAATCAAAGGAAAGGTAGTGTTATAGGTTTATAGGGAGAACTCTAGAATGTTCTTATCCTATTGAAAAATCACGAGTCTGGTAACCAGAGATTTTTAGGTATTTAACCTATTCTGGGTTCTTTATACTTCTTAAATAGAAGCAAGCTTCTATAGTTAATTACATCATAAACAATCCTAGTTTTGCCTAAGAAAACTCTTCATTAATGTTAAAAATTCATTTTTCCAAATACTTTTAGGAAAATAAACATACAAATGTTTTATTCCTAATGTTTATCCCATTTTGTCATGAGATATTATATTAGTCATTTATGTCTTCGAGGTATCTTCTATAGATATTATTTTTTTGTTATTTTGTTTATGATTTTTATTTTATCATGTCCATGTTAATGTCGTTGTTTTTGTTTTGTCATTGTATTAGTGTTATTTTGTTATTTCATTTGTTTTATTTCTTCTTCTTTAGATTTGGTGGCTACCCTAATAGTTTCAGCTTTTGTTGTATTTGTTGCCGCTATCATAATAGTTCTTGTTTTGCTGTCTTTGTTATCATGTCATTTTTGTTGTTTGTTGAAGGTTTAGGTTTTATGGCTAACCTAAAAGTTTTAGTTTTGTCATTTTTATAGTTTTTATTTTTTTAATTTTTAATTTCATTAATCGTCCTACAAAACAGAGTTAGCACATCCTATATCATGCAAAGAAAATCTAAACAAAACTTGTCTTCATCCTGCAAAGAAATTACTGTCAGAAATAATATTTAAATTACTTGGTAAAATGTCAATTGTTTCAGAATTTTCATATATTCCAGTTGAATTTTTGATTTTATATCACTTGAACTTTATAAGTTTAGTTTTATACTCGATGTCATGTGGTTTTAAAGGTTTGGATTTTAGATCTTTAGATTCATATGCCACTTGAATGTAAATAGTATTTTGAGTTTAGATTCAAAAGCCTAAATGTTTTGAGTTGAGATTAATAGTAATTAAACTTTTAGATTCAATATTATTTATAAATTTTATATTGATTTAGGTTTTACTTGTCGGCTTTAAATTTAATTTGTCAATTTTATAGGGTTTGAAATTAATTTTTTAATTTAAGTCGATTTATGTCAAATTTGGTTAAATAACTTTTGTTATTCTATGTTGGTTTATTTTGTTTTAAAGTTTAATTTGAATTGATCTTAAGTTTTTCATCATATTATGTTGAGTTAAGTTTGAAGTGGATCAAACTAAAATTTTATGTTAAAATATGTTGTATTAAGTTTAATTTAGGTTGAACTTAATTTTTATGCCGAATAAGTTAACCTAAGTTTAAATTTGATTTAGATTTGGGTTATGTTAAATTGGGTTTGACTTGAGTTCAAATTAAGTTAAACTTAAGATTCAGGTTTGATTTAAGTTTTAAGATTAGGTTTTGTTAGGTTCAATATATGTTGACTTAAATTATTATTGACTTAAATTCATATCAAGTTAATTTGAATTATTTTAATTTAAGTCTAACATAGTTTAGATTTATGTTAAGATTTGTTTGACTTAAATTCAATGTGGATTGAATTTAAGTTCAGTTTGGGTTTATCTTAAATTCATGGCTTAATTAAATTGACTTTAGGTTTTACTTGAGTTTGACTTAGGTTTGATTTATGTTTGATTTAAGTTTATCTTAAGTTTGATTCAAGTTTGATTTGAGTTTAACATATGATTGGTTTAAGTTTAACTTAAATTTAATTTAAATTTAATTTAAGTTTAGTTTGATTTGAGTTTGGTTTAAGTTTGATTTAATTTTTTTTAAGTTTGATTTAAATTTAACTCAGGTTTGATTTAAGTTTAACTTAAGTTTGGCGTAAGTTTAACTTAAATTTGGTTTAAATTTAGCTTAAGTTTGATTTAAGTTTGACTTAAGTTTGTTTTAAATTTAACTTAAGTTTGGTTTAAGTTTAACTTAAATTTGGTTTAAATTTAGCTTAGGTATAACTTTAGTTTAACTTAAGTTTGGTTTAAGTTTAATCTAAATTTAGTTTAAGTTGAGCGTAAGTTTAACTTATGTTTGATTTAAGTTTAACTTAAGTTTGGTTTAAGTTTAACTTTAATTTAAATTTATCTTAAGTCTGATTTAAATTTAACTTGAATTTAGTTTAAGTTTAATTTAAGTTTAACTTAGGTTTGATTTAAGTTTAACATAAATTTAACTTTTTGACTTAAGTTTAACTTATGACTGGTTTAAATTTATTTAAAGTTGATTAAGCCTAATTTAGCTAATGCTTAATGATTTAATCAGATCTTAGTATGGGTTAGACCTAATTAGGGTTTGTTTGTCTTTAAACCTAATGTAATTAAGGTTTAAGATTATTGATCAGGTCTAATGATGGGTTAGACCTAATGAAGGTTTAGGATTAATTAAATCTAATGTAAGTAAGGTTTAATTGAATTAGTTAAGTCTAATTAGGAGATTGACTCTAATTAAGGTTTAGGATTAATTAAACCTAATGTAAGCAAGGTTTAATTGAATTAATTATGTCTAATTAGGGGTTAGACCTAATTGAGTTAAACCTAAGGTGATTAAGGTTTAACAGGGATTGGTTAGGTCTAATTGGTATATTAAACCTAACTAAGGTTTATTAAGTTTAATATGTCTTGTAAACTTATTTAATTTTTTTTGTGTTAAACTTAGAACTTATAGATTAATTAAGTTTCATTTGTCTTTTAAACTTAACTAATACTTAATTAAGTTTGATCTAATGTCTTTAAGCATAATTAGGGTTTAATTTGAGTCTATTGTGAAATAGACTCAATCTTAATTTAGCTCATTATGGGAAGAGCCAAGTTACTTCAGAAGAAGATTCTTAGGGTTAAATTAATTAATTTATAATTAATGAATTTTCAACCCTATTAAAGTTTCATTTTAAAATTGTCTAATGGCTTAGGTTTTGATGTCATCTGAAGTTTCCTAGTCATTTTACAATTTTATTTTCCCTATTTTTCATTGTATAATTATTGTGAGGGATAATTAGAAAATGTCTGGAGAATTAAGAAATGATGTTATAGAGGACATTTCTAGCCTAGGAAAAATCAGCAAAGATTCCTAAGGACATAAAAATAATCCATAAAAATTTCATATTTTTCTGACTTATCTTTAATTTCTAATAATCAAAATACTCCAGAGAGTATTTAATTACTTAAAAATTAAATATAGAGAAGGAAATTATGATTTTTATCTCATAATTTTCTCCTCTTCATGGGGATTCTAGAGGTATTTTTGTTTAATTTTTAGCATTTTTCTATGAAGAGATATGAATTTTTTATTTTCTTAACGTAATCTGAATTTTTCTAAATTCAGAATAACTGGAAAAGCTGTGAAGGCGACGCGTGTCCTAGGATCTATCGAAACGTAGCAGATCCACTGTATTAAATCAGGACCGTCTGATTTTTTAATAGAAAATCAGACGGTCTCTGGTCATCTCCCTCCTTCAGGCAGGCCTAAACACCCTCCATCTTCTAGGGTTAAAATCTCACTCAAATCTTAATGGATTTGAGTGAAATTTTTCCCTATATGATCAATTGAGGCAGGAGATCAAATCCATATGGATTTGATAAAGTTTTGAAACACTTTTCTTCACAAAGGTTGAAGCCCAACCGCCATTAATAAGGAAGAACCATAACATGGCCACAGTGTATAAACTTTGAATTGATTGCTTTGGATGGGTCATCTAGGTCCAAGAAAGCTTCAAGGCAGCTCAATTTGAGTTCCAATTATGTCTGTGTAGGATTTTGATTTTGGGTGGGCTCACTTCAATGTGAAATGGTGAATAAAAGGCTAAAGACTGTGGGAAGGCTCAATTTCAGTTGGGCTCTTCCTCTTCTATCCCCTAAATGGATTTGTGAAGGTAAATTTTAGTTTTGTGGAGTTTAGCTTTACAACTTGATTTTTTCTTGGTTTTGAGTGGCTCGTGCTAAGCCAAATTGGACTCAACCAGTGGGTCAAATTGACAGGTCTTTATGGGGATCAATTGCTTAGATCATAGGGAACAAATTTGATGTTGATGGTTAAGGGATTTAAGAGGTGTGTAGGGTTCTTCAATGTCTCTCCTCCTATCTTCATGTTCTTGGGCAAGGTCCCTTTTATAGCCATGGCAAAGCCTTGGCTAAGCTTTTGATTGCTAAGGATAAGATGGTGGCTTTCAACTGAATCAATTTTGGAATTTAAAATTTTTAAATCATGTATGATTTACTCAGAGTTACACTTAAGTTTAAATTTTAAACTCTTCTCATTTATTCTTTTTAGAGATGGATAATGCATGTTTATTTTTTCTAAAATTGCCTCCCCTAGATAATTTATAAACTTATTTTATGAAAGGAATGGTGACACCTTAGCCTCCTGACTCACTTGATGCATGGCTTATGTATGATTGCTTTTAACCATGATGAAAGATTGGTTAAGTTCATGTTTAATTTTTATTAAAGGTTCTAAGAGGTGTATGATGACTCAAGAGTGGTGAGCTATCATCCATCTTCCATGTCATTTGAGTTTTGATGAGAAGATGCAATATAATCATTTTATTTTCCCATTTTCATAATTTTTACCATGATGAGGTGTAATGTGAATTAACCATGGTTAAAATATTAAATTATAAATCACTAATGGGTTAACTTATTATTGATGGGTCATATGGGTTGTGTCTAACATTTATGAGGTCATCCATGATGTCATTAACGAGCTTAAAAATTTAAAAACCATTTATTATGTCATAAATGGTGTCATGGGTTAAATTTTCTTTTTATGGCTTTTTGAATAAAATTTCAATTTTAATTAATTATTTCATTAATTAAAAATATTGGAAATTGTATTATTGATTAATAAATTAATCAAAATAATTTTAAAATTAATTATTTGATTAATTTACATTATTTTTAATTCAAAATTACATGTGGTCCTTTTCATAGCTTTTAATTATATTTCTAATTTTTAATTAATTATTAATTAATCAAAATATTAGAAATTATAATTTTAGTTAGTAAATTAATCAAAATAATTTTAGAATTAATTATTTGATTAAATTTATCATTTTTGGTTCAAAATTAGGTATTTTGACCAAATTTAAAAAATATTAGTTAGGGTTGACAAATGTTGACCAAAGTTGACCTAGGTTGAGCAATCCTAGTCCAAAAAAGTCCAAGATGACTTCCTTAATATTATCATGATTATTTTGGTCATGAAGTTTATAAATTTTGTCATTTAAAGGTTTAAATCTGTTATATTGGTCATATTAACGAATTATAGGATTTAGGTCAATCCAATAGCCAAAGTGGTGATATTTAGATTAATTTTTGGTAATTTTGAACAATGTTGAGTTGGTAATGTTAATCTCTATTTATGTGGTAAATTTGTATGGTCAAAGGGGCATGGGTAAGTCATTTTGACCCATTTTAACCCTTTTAGGTCAAAATTAACCAATAGGGTTAGTGTAGTTGTCGTTTAAATTATGTTTGGATTGTTTTTTATTAAATTTTAATTATTTAATCAAAAATTGACTAATAAAAACAATTCAATATTATTTGGTTCATAAATTGATTATTTTAACCTAATTTATCATTTTAGGCTATGAGATCAATGCAGTGGTGTGTAGGTCATAGATTGACCATTTTTGTCTTGTTTATGTTAAATGTTAATTATTTTGATTATTATTGATCAAAGTTGATCATGATTGATAAGTTTAGTTCTAAGATTAACCCAGATGATTTATTTAACCTTGTCATGGTTAAGTTAATCACAAGGTTATTGATTTTGATAACCATACCTAGGTTTGACTGGGGTTGGTAATGTTGGGTGAATTTAATATTATGAATTAATCAAATTAATTATATTTAATTAACTTAATACCTAAGATGTCTTAATGGTCAATGTGGTGAACACTGAGTCAGTAAAGAGGTCATTAAGTCATGGATTGACTTCTTTGACCATATTTTGATCATTTAAGTAAAATTTACTAATTTGATCAAATGGATTAAGAAAATTAATCATTTCAAAATATGTCATTACTGATTTGATTAACTGAATATGTCATTAAAATTTTAAGTCAAAAAGACTTTGATTGGGTTTTACCCTAAATCTTTAGGGTTTGTTGTCCCTTGTTAAATTTTAGAAGGTCAATATGGATAAACATTTTTTTTTCTTAATTTATTTGGTGAATGACCCTCACAAAAGTGAGGTCAACAAATAGACCCCCAATATGTGTGGGATACTGTAAGAGTATGCCGCTCATATTGGCGTTGACCGAAACGGCCTGGATTTCATAAATGCAGTTTTTCCGAAAGTATTTTATATCATCATTTAAAGGATGCGAATGAATGTCATAAATGTCGAATGTAGATATGTCAATTTCGAGAAAGAATGATATGCGGCTTATATATTGTCTCGAAGGAAAATTTATAGGAATGTCTCATCTTCTTATCAAAAAAGGTCTTATATCCAAAATTAGAAAGAGAAAATGAATGTCATGTTCCATTTCTCGGAAATGTCAAATGTCAATGTCAAGTAGAAGAATGTCATGTTCCATGTCAGGAAAGGATTTATATCCAATAACTAGAAAGAGAAAATGGATGTCATGTTCCATTTCTCAGAAATGTCAAATGTCGATGTTAATATAAAGGAATTCCATAACTTCCGTGTCAAGAAAGGACATACATCCAATAACTAAAAAGTGAAAATGGATATCATATTCCATTTCTCGTAAATGTCACATGTTGATGTTAAGTTAAAGGAATGCCATAACTTTCGTGTCAGGAAAGGACTAACATCCAATAACTAGAAAGAGAAGATGGGTGTCACATCCCATTTCTTGGAAATGTTAAATGTCGATGTCAATTTAGAGGAATTCCATATTCCGTGTCAGCAAACGACTTATATCCAATAGCTAGAAAGAGAAGATGGGTGTTATATCCCATTTCTCAGAAATGTCAAATGTCGATATCAAGTTAAAGGAATGTCATAACTTCCATGTCAGGAAAGGACTTCTATCCAATAACTTTAAAGAGTCGAAGACCCACTCAGAAAAGATTATTTTCACTGGGGATGTCCAATGGGAATCTGACCTTTCAGGTCAAATAGTAATAGTTTTTATATTGCCATTTTTATTGTCATTTTTATTTAAAAAAATTCATTTTGGCACTTTAGGACCTGCCGACGTATCATAGCTAATAAGGAA
The DNA here is from genome assembly GCA_022702705.1 of Papilionanthe hookeriana x Papilionanthe teres. Taxonomy (NCBI): domain Eukaryota; kingdom Viridiplantae; phylum Streptophyta; class Magnoliopsida; order Asparagales; family Orchidaceae; genus Papilionanthe; species Papilionanthe hookeriana x Papilionanthe teres. Next base: position 13,110,339 of record CM040425.1, on the reverse strand, counting down.
TATTTTTCAACATTTTATTTCATTTCCAAAAGATACTGTACAACAATCACTAGTACATATCATTGCAAACCAAAGTCAACAATTCATATATGTACATATATCATATAACAAGCATGCTACAAACTACTGATATATCATATATCAAAAGCCATCATCTCCTTCCTTTCATCATAACATAGCCTTCGATACTATGAGACTAACCATAAACATCTAACACTCCAAGATATTGTCAGCCAAACATGTATCAAGTGTTTAGACATTCACGGGGTCATCGTAGCTCCAAAGGCTTCAAACCTTCAAGTTCTGGAATAACCTAATATCTAATGGATCTTTTGTCTGGACGTATTCGACGTAGAGTGATCAAAATACGAGGTCTACTGAAACTAGGTATATAGTGTTTCATGACGTCAGCACCGTTTCCTTGTAGTAGAAGAACTGATCCTCATGGCAAAAGGACTTGGTTTGTTCCTGCAAATTCTCCTAGTCTAAGGATTTGTATTTCTCTTCTTAAGGATAAAGCACCGATTCATCAAGGACACCATACAAAATGGTCTTTAAAAGTCATGACTGTCAATGTGAGGTGGGATACAGTCCCCCTCATTATAGATGTTGATAATACAACTGTCTGGAATACAGTTTGATGGCATGATTCCATACGTGACAAGCCGTTTAATAATCTGAATGATTATTGTAGGCAGTGGATCAACTTGTTTGTACCGTAATATTCCTGGAGGATTTCCTTCATTGTCTCTAACATAATTATAACAACATCCATACTAGATTATCAGCCTTCCCTTACCACGTATCCATTTTTTAGGCTTAAAGTGGGTTCTCTTTCTAAGGCGTCCAGCACGGCCGAGGTCTCGGGCTTTGATGGCTGCCTGTTCATATTCATCAAATATTCTGGTGAACAACTTAATACCTTCAACCATATTGATTGTTTGTCCATTGATAAGCTTGAATTATTAAAAGGATTGTCATTGAATAGCTTCAATTCATTGTATTTCTACTTCAGAGACGTTTCTCATAGGGATTTCTTTCCCTGGCATTGTCGTGATAGGATAAATTTCAACAAATGAAGTCTCAAGGTCAAGAGATTTAAACTGGTTGATGTCATCTTCCTTAGGTTTTCTATCCTGTAGTTGTTTCTCTTCTTGTCACTTCAGTCGTTTGTTTCGATTTCGCCTTTATGAAGGGGTAAGTCCTGCTATCATCTTGTTAACCTCTGTAACCTCCTGAGCTGCAGTCATTACTACTGATTTCAACTTCTTAATATTAGGATTCAATTCATGATTAATAGTTTCTGATTCGTCCTCAAAATCAAATTGTTCCCAAAGTTTAAATTCTATCAGAGGTGTCTGTTCCTTAATTTCATTTTAATCAACTAGGTACGGTAATAACCCTTGGTAAATTGATTCAATCTGTAGCAGATCAAAGTTGAAATGAATTATTGAACCCTTGTCAAAGTGTTGACGGTCTAGTACAAAAGTCGCATCATTTTGAAAAATGAAATGTAGTCTATTGTTAGACATTTTCAAGTGTATACTCAGTAAGAAAAGAAAATGTCAAGAGAAAAATTCAAAGTTGTACAACCGAGACAAAAGATTATTATTATTTTTTTTATAGTTAAGAAATAAGTCATTGTCTTATGTTGTATAATATTTTTTTTAAACACCCATTAATTGTGGGGTAAAACTCTATCTCCTTGAAAGTCAACTAACTAATAGGATCCTCTTGAATACATATTTTCAATTACATATGGGTCCTCCCACATGGGTTCAAATTTCCCGGCTATATTTTTGTGAGCAAGGATAGGTCTTCGGAGTACTAATACCAAATCCCCAATTTAAAAGGTACTAAGACGAACCAATTTATCAATGGCGTGTATCCTATTGGCTTGGTACAGTTCTAGAATTTGCTGAACCTGAAGTCGTTTGCCTTCTAAATTTCCAATTTTTCAAGACATAATTCTGCATTTTCTTCTTCAGTGATTTTGTTCTCAACCACAATCCTAAGAGAAGGAATTTGAATTTCTAATGGAAGTATGGCTTCAGAACCATATACCAAAAAAATGGTGTTGATTGTGTTAGTGTTCGGTATGTAGTTCTATAAGCCCATAAGGACTCAATTAATTTTTCATGCCATTATCTTGGATTGCTAGTCAATGTTTTCTTTAAAATTTGAACCAATGTTTTATTAAAAGCTTCAGCTAAGCCATTTGCCTTTGGGTAATAAATTGTCGAATATCGCCAATCTATTCCATGTCTTTTAATAAAATTGTTTATTTTTGTGTTCTTAAAGTCTAATCCATTGTCTGAGATAATCCTACAAGGAACTCCGAATCTATAAACAATTTGTGTTTTGAGGAAGTGAAGAACTTGTTCTGCTTTGACTTCCCTAAGTGGTACGGCTTCTGCCCATTTCGAGAAGTAATCAATGGCTGCTAATATAAACCTATGTCCTTTGGTTGACGAAGCATCTATAGGGCCCACAATATCTATGCCCCAACATTCGAACAACCAAGATGCAATTGTCGGATGTAACACATGTGGCGGTTGATGTAAGACCTCCCCATGAACTTAACATTGATGACATTTTCTTGCTATTTCAAGGCAGACGGTCGTCATTGACAACCAAAAAATACCTAATTCTTTTTATTTTCATTTTCATCTTAGGTTCAGACTGATGTGCACCACGTATGCCTGAATAAATTTCTTTGATGAGTTCTTGAGATTCGAATGGACTTAAACATCTTAACTACATTTGATGAAAAGATCGGCCATAAAAGACATCATCTATTAAGACATAAGATAATGCTCGTTGTTTAATTTAAAGTGCAGTGGAATTATTGTCAGGCAAAGTTCCATTTCATAAGTATTCAATAATTGGGTGTCACCAATCATTGTTCGTTTCTTCGTTGACAACCGTTATTGTCATACATTCTTTCCTTTCATCTAAACTGTCAAAATCAATCTGAGATAAAACTCACCTTTCTTTTACGGATATCAGAATGTCATTCCCTTCTAGACAAGCAAATTCTTTTGCAAGATTTACCAGAGCATCTGCTAAAGAATTATCTTGACTTGGAACCATGAAAAATGTCACATTAGAATGATTTTGAAATAATTCCATAATGTAATTAATATATTATTCAAGTCGTGGTTTCAAAATTTGTATTTTTTTGATATCTAATCAATAATCAGTTGGGAATCACCATAAATGTTGAGACTATTGATGTTCATTTTGTTTGCCAGTTCTAAGCCAACTATGAGTGCTTCGTACTCAGCTTCATTATTTGTACATGGTTCAGTTAGATAATAGGAAAATGGTATCATTCATTTATCTCGAGTATTAAAAATTATTCCTACCCCTGCTTTGCCAGGTAAAGTAATTTGTTCGTCTTTATATTTTCTAGCGGAAGAAGCTCCATCAAAGTATAACTCCCATTGCTTTGATTCAGAATCTTTTATTTTGAATACATGTTCATTAGACAAATCATCATTAAGTAGAGATTCATTCGGTACGGGAAGTGCTACGAAAAATCCTGCCAAGATTTGTCCTTTCACAGGGCGCAATGGTATGAATGTTATATCAAATTGTAATAACAACATTGCCCACCTTGACAATATTCTAGAAAGAGTTGGTTGAGTCATTAAATATTGCAATGGATTAATCTTTTAAATAAGAGTCACTTTCTGTTATAACATGTAATGTCTTAGATTTTGAGCTGCAAAGATCAAAGCTAAACAATCCTTTTCGATTGCAGGATACCTTATTTCAGTAGGATTTAAACAACGACTTAGGTAATATAGAGCAGTTTCCTTTTCTTCATCATTATTTTGAGCCAACAACGCTCCTAAAGAATTTTCTAAAACTGCAGTATAAATGATAAGAGGTCTTCCTAACATAGGGGCTGCTAGAACAGGAGGTGCCATTAAATATTGTTTAATATTTTTAAAAGCATATTAGCATTTTTCATTCGATACAAATTTGGTGTCTTTTCTGGTCAGGGTAGTGAGAAATTGACATCTTCTTAATAGATTGGAGATGAAACGAAAAATGTATGCTAATTTTCCTTGGAAAGATCGTAATTGTGTTAAATTTTTGGGTGGAAGCATATTCATGATAGCTTCAATTTTGAGCAGGTTAATTTCGATCACACGGTGTCAAACAATAATTCCTAAAAACTTTCCTGAGGTGACACCAAAGGCACACTTAAGAGGATTCATTTTAAGATTAAATTGTAGTAATGCTCGAAGATGATTCTTAATTCATATGTATGTTCGTTTTTGTATTTACTATTAAAAACCAAGTCATCTATGTAACATTCAACTTCCTTGTGAATAAGCTCATCCAAAATTCTTGTCATGGCCCTCTAATAAGTAGCACCGACATTCTTTAGTCCAAATGGAATTACTTTATAACAATATATCCCAATGGGTGTTCTGAAAGCTGTATTTGGCTCATCTTCAGGGGACATTTTAATTTGGTTATATTCTAACATCCCATCCATAAAGGAGAATATTACATGTGTTGATGCAATATCTACCAATAATTTGGGAATTGGCAATGGAAATTCATCTTTTGGACAGGCTTTATTTAAGTCTTAGAAGTCTACACAAACTCGGCTTTGGTCATATTTCTTCTTTACTGGCACTATATTGGCCAGCCATATTGGATATTTTTCTTCTCGAGTAAAATTGGCCTCAACTAAAACTTGTTGTTCTATGTCAATACGCATTCTTGTTGGACCTTGTTTTACAAGGATAACTTTTTGATCTATCCCTAGCTTATGAACTACAACTTTTGAAGCTAGTCCAGGCTTTTTGTCGTAATTCCAAGCAAAGCAGTCCTTGTATTCTCTTAACACTTGAACTATTTCTTCTGTTTCTATATTATTAAAAGAACTGCTGATAAAAGTTGGTTTTGGGTTTTCATCAGTCCCCAAGTTTATTTTTTTTTAATTCATCTATAATTGATTTGATTTCTTCTTCAAATTCTAGTGGGGCATCCTCTATTATAGGATCGGGTATATTTTCAAAGGTTAGATAATCTTTGACAACCAAGCAAAATTTTTTATCATCTAAAGGTCCTAGGACACCAAATCCAACTTCTTTGGAATTACGATTCCATTTATTATTCCATAGATGCTCAAAATCATAAGGTTGGTATAATGAATTTTTTTAGATATCAAAATATTTCACAAAAGTTTTTGAACACAAGGAAAAAAAAGCTCAAAAGGAATTTTTATTGATTCCAAAAAAAAATCATCTTTAGGTTTTACATTGTCATATGAGCTAGTAGAGGCAAGTTAAAATTTTATCGATTTTTCATCTTCACTATGTATTTCTTTGACCACTAAATCTTCAACTTTTGTAGAAGAAAGAGGAGTTAGGGTCATAATATTTACATAGTGATTTATTTGCTTATACATAGATTCAAATTCTTTTTCTTTGTATTCTTTAAGAATTATCTTGAACTGGGGATCCTTTGAAATTGTCTTCTTATTTTCTTCTTCATAATCCAAATGAATTTCAAAATTTGGCATTATTTTCATATTAGTAGTGGGGATCTTTCTTTGTTTTGTTTGTACACGGCCTCGACCTCGACTACAGAGATCAACTTGTTTTTCTTTATTTTGATTTTTATCTTTTTCTTTTATACAAGACACTGCATCTCTAAAGATTATCAACTTCTCTACTGGGGTATAATATGTAGCGTCCTCACGTAAACCAATTTCCTGGATTGAAAATGGATGGACATCACCCATTATACAACATTCTTTTCCTTTTTGTGGATATTTGATACATTGGTGTAATGATGAAGGTACCATCTTATTTTCATGGAGCCAAGGCTGACCAAGTAGAGCATTAAAAGATGTATCTGAATCAATGACGTGGAATTTTGCTGTTGTCACTAGATTTTATGTCATTAAAAGCAATGTTATTGATCCTACGACTCGTTCTCCTTGTTGATTAAATCCCCGTAACATGATTGTATCAGTTAACAGTTTATCGATATCAATGTCCAAATGTAAGAGAGTTTTCAAATTCATGATATTAATTGAAGCTCTGGGATCAAAAAGTACTCTCAAAAGCATAATATCATGATACTCAATGTAATATAAAGTGGATGATTGTGTTCAGTCGTGCCGAGTAGCAAATCATCGTTAGAAAAGGATATTTTTTTTTCTTTTAACAAAGATACTTCATTTGTAGAAGTACTAACAAGTTGGGCTAAACAGATTTCAGGATCTATGAGAGCTTTTTTCAAAGATTCTCTCATTTCCTCACATATGTTCAATTTTGCTGGTAGTTTCCTTAAAAAAGACAATGCATTATAATCTACTTTCCATGGATATTATTTCTATTGTCTTCCTATGATCGTTCTTGTATTGGAGGAATATTTTGTTTTGGTGCTATGTTGACCTCATTTTTGGTGAGGTCTTCTCTCCCCTTAGTGCTTAGGATCTAGTCACAGGTTTTCCCTTTGACTATCCTAGAGGACTAGAAATGGAACCCACCACCACTTAGAAATTCAAACCACTTCTTGACTACCTTCAAACCCCACAAGTTTGATTGTAAACCCCTAAACCACTTGCAGGGTTAAAAACAATATGTGGAGGTTTAAAGGATGAGTTTCCTATAGGACTCTTCGGCCTTAGGACTACCCTGGATGGTCTGTTGTGGTGAGGGTTGACTTGCACACACACTACACTCTCACACACATTCCAACCCTAAAACCACACCTATACCCAATTTGATTTCCCGACTCATGTAGGTAATTCATATGGAAGGACCTCAACCCCTAGGCCCCTTGCTAAGAGGGTTAGGAACAACATAGTGAATGTCTAAAATGAGTCATCTCATGACTCTTGTGAACTTAATATGGCTTCATGGCTCAACCAAAATGATTTCATTTTACTCATGCTTGATCAACCTTCATTTTTCCAAAATTTCAATTTTTGACCCCCGGGACCCTAAACCCACCAAACCTACCAAATGCCCTTGAAATTGCCAAAATTTGCAAAATTGTCTAAATTACCCAAAAATCCTCAAAATTAGTCTTAAACATTTCCCACCACTCAAATTGATCATCCTTGATCAAATATACCAAAATTTTCAAAATACCCCCCCAAAAACCTCCAAATACCCAAAATACCCTTTTAACCCAAAAATTCCAAAAATTCAAAAAATTACCAAAAAAAGTCCAGAAAATATTCCTAATTTCATTTTTTTCAACTACACAATAAGCCACATTTGTCAATTTAGTCCACTTTTACCAAAACCCCCAATTTGACCTATTTTTTTAACCTAAGAGAGCTCAATGTCCAACCAAAGCACTCCAATTGACCTCAATTTTGATCAAATTCAATCCTAACCTTCAATTTAATATCCCCAATACCAATTTAGACCAAATCCAAATCCAATTTCATCTACATGTGGATCCAATTTCAATTTGAAGCTTAAAGCCCAATTTTGGCCTATGACTTAAACTTAGCCCAAACCAACCCAACTCAACTCCAATTAACCCCAAATCTTTTCCTAAACCATCCTAAAATCCCCACAAACAAAAGACAGTCTTGATTTGCCCAAAATTTGAAGCCAAACTCCAGCCAAACCTAACCCAAAGCAAAAATCCCCAATTTGGCCTAAATCAATCATGAACCTAAATAAGCCCAAATCCTAAAATCGAAGCCCAACCAAAGTTGAAAACTCCTTGTCACACACCCATAAACATTTTTCAACATTAATTTTACATCAAAAACAAAATTGGCCCAACCTTAACCCAAGTTAACTCAATTTGATCCACTTTGGCCCCATTACCGAGGAGACAAAAATTAATTCCAATTCAACCCCAAATTACCCCAAATTTGCTCCAAACCATTCATGATACATTCCCAAATTAAATCCAATAATTATTGGGCCCAATATTTTATAAAACTTTCATCCACTAACTTGTTTTAAAACCTAAAAGCCCACTCTCTTAAAATATTTAAAAGCCCATCTAAAATGATCTCAAAAAGCCCAAAATTCATTTCAAATCCCACATGAGATTTCCTCTCATCATCCCTTTGATTTAAATTATTCCATAAGATTCAAACTCATCATCAAATTATCCTAAATTAAGCCTCATGCCAATCTCCCCTAAAGTTATCAAAAATGCCAACATCCTTTCTCATGCAATTGAGCTAACTTTTCCCTAAGCCAAATAGAGCCATGAAGCCATGCATAAGCCACATACAAGCCATGGAAGCCACTTTCCACCTCACCAAGCTATTAATGGCAAGAGGAGGGGGCTCTTTCTTAATCCTTCATTAATCTTTTTAAGCCCATTTATGCTACACTCTAAACCATGCTTAGCCACCTCACGATGGATGGAGACTTCACCACTCCAATTCAGCTGACCCAAATGATTCCCTAAGCCCAAAACCAGGTCATGGGAGGGTGCACCCAACCCATTTGCATGAGTTGACAAAACCAAGCTTAAAATAGCCCTTTCCCCATACCATTTGAATCAAACCACTTTACACATGTCCAAAGCCAATTGAGTTTACCAAATCCCAGCCCTGACCCCACTGAGTCAGATGGTGACCTGACCCTGGCCTGCTAGCCGCCGGAAACTACCAGGCCGAGAGGCTTAATTTGATTCAAAAATTCAAAATGAATTGGCTGAGCTGTCCTAACCCAAATGGCCACTGTGGCTGTTCTTCCCTTGACCTAGGCAGTAAATCCCAACCCTTAGTTGCCCCTGGGAAGCCCTCCAGTGAGCTCTATTTAAACTCCACCCCCTCTCGGCCAAAGAAATGCTGAATAAAACCTTACCAAAACTCTGCCAAAATTACCCCACACTCTTCTCCATACATAGAGCACTTGAGCCGCACTGAAATCCAACCCTAATTCCCTCTGGCCGAGCTCAATTTCTGAGTTCAATTTCAAGCCTAAAACTAGAACACTTCACCATAGTGAGCCAATCCTTAAATTGATTGACTCTACACCTTCACTAGACCAAGAGAAAAGTTCCCTAGCAAAAGCCCCCTCTTCAGGCTAGCCATTTCTTCTATCGGCCAAGATTTGAAAATGGGCTTGGTGGAAATCGGGCATGTGCAATTCATCGAGCCGCAGACGTCATCTGGAGCTTCCTTGGGTTCAATCGAAGGTGCCACAACTCTCTGATTGAAGTTTCACTTCTCAGAGCAAAGGCATGGACCTCTTCTTCTTCCCGAGCTTCTATGAGTTCTCCATTTTGTTTGGCTCAATTTCGTAGCATGTTAGCCGTATACATGTGTGCGTCTTATTGAGACAAATCCATAGAGTATAAGAACATGAAATTTTGTGAAGAAATGAGGGAGATCTTAGGGTTTTAGTGTGGACGGCTCTTGGGACACACCAGTCGGAGACGATGACCAGCAGCCGTCGGATTGTGCGTGTATCGGATGGATGGTCCATATCAAGCAGGACGAGGAGATGGGACGAGACCACGGGCCGCGTGGCATCCCAGTCAACTGATGGCGTGAAATGGAGCACGCCGCGTGGGCTTTCGATCCGCTATAGGATGACATGGCACCGACGTGTTTAAGTAGATAAATAGGGTTTTTTTTATTTATTTAATTACCGAACTTCAAAAATTCATATTTTTATGCAGAAAAATCACAAAAATAAAATAAAAATACCCTCTTGCTCAGTGATCAGAGGAAAACAATGTGGAAAAAGAATTAAGTTATATTGATGAGTATTTTATTTTTAATTAATTATTTACTGATTTCAGTATTTTAATTCTCCATGCATGCACACAATTCACCATGGTATGAGACCACATGGCTTTTGTAGCCTCTGTTCTTGGGAACATTCTCTGAATTTTCTAAGGCCAGAGGCCATCTCTGTGGCAAGATATTGATTTTTCAAAGTTATGTGTCTGTTTTTCCATTTTAATTCCAGTAATTAGCATGTTGCTTAGAAAATTCTAGGAAAAATTGGGGAGGTATCGTATGACTAGAGGACCCTTAGAAAATTTTGGTTTGGTTTAATTCCTTAAGAATAACCTAATTGGTCTAAACACTCAAAGCTGAATTTTAATTAATTAGGATTAACCACACATAAAAATTACTTGAAAACAATTCTCCACTGTCACTTAGGATGCAGAGAACCTCACATAAAAATTTGAAGTCAATTGGAAATAATTTATCTCCTTAAATGAATTATTTAAGTTGTTTGACCTTTTTTAAAATTAAAAAATTCATAAAACCTAAAATACACTTCAAAAATTCACCAAAATGGTTTTGTGGGCTCTCTGATATAAAAAGAGTCTAAGAAAATTAAAATTGGAATTTTCTAAAAATTTTCATTTTTAATCATATTTTTAATATTTTAATAATTAAAAAAATAATAAAAATCACAAAAATATTAAAAATCATAAAAATGTCACATTTTGCCTCGTAATCGCTTAGGAACAAACCAAATATTTTTCTCAAGTCTATAGGTTAAGAAATTGAATTTTAAAGGCTTAGGACAATTTTTAATATTAAAAAATGAATTTCCCCACATTTTCACTAAATTAATTCTAGTAAATAAAAAAAATCAGAAAAATATAAAATTTGCTTCTGTGAACTACTTAAGGTTAGAGAGATTTATGAAAAATATAAAATTCATTTTTTAACTTTAATTTTTATTTATAATTAATTAATACCATAAAATTCAAAATAATTATAATAAATAAAATATAATTCAAAAAATCACCAAAATTAGTCTATGTGGTCCTCTGGTCAATAGGAATATCCCACAATTTTCCTAAGGATAGAAACCTCACCCTGGTCATGTTGTTGAATTTTCATTGAAAACCCTCATTTTCTCATAAAAATAAATATATAAATTAAATTAAATTCAGAAAAATCACATTTTCTCCTCTAGTGTCTTAATTGACATATGAGTGAAGTTACATAAAAATTTTTAAATTCATTTGAGCTTAATTTGATGAGTTATGAAATAAATAATCCTAAAGGGGCATAAAGGTAATTAAAGACTTTAACCCTAATTAATATTTAGGTCTAATTAAAGGGAGGGTAAAATATCTGATCTTAATTTTCCATTGGGTGATTGAAAATTAAGTAATAAAGGGGTAGAAACCTATTAATCATCTTAAAAATATTTAAAGTAAACCAAAATTAATTAAATAATTAAAATTTTGGAAGAATAATCAAAATTTGGATTATTAAAGTTGGGGATGTGACTTAGGAAGATACCAATTCTTTAATTTAAGATCCCTAAATAAATCACTTTGATAATATTTAACTCTTAATTAAACTAAAGATGATAATTGGAATTAATAAATAAATAATTAAAAGGAAAATAACCCTTAATTAAATTAAACTTTAAAATATTAAGTGATTTAATAACGTAATTAAATTAAATTAAAAATAATAAAATTAATTTATCATTTGAAAACAAACCTTAAACAAATTTAAAACATTAAAACTAATTTGAAATATTAAGATCATTAAAATATAAATATTTAATTGAATTGAAACAACTTGGATACTATTCCAAATTTAAAATTATTTATTAAAATTGTATAACTAAACCAAATTATTTCAAAATCATCAATTTCCTAATTAAGAATTGTTAAAAATCTTCAACAAACTAATTTGACCCTATAAGCTTTCATTATCATAACTCTTAAATGAAGCATTAAGTGAAATGTCACTTCACTCATAGGATAATCAAACATCCTAATTCTCTGAGCAAGAGTAACCTGGGTGAGTGATTCATCACCACAGTGAAACTAACTGAACTTGAAATAATCTCTACAATGTTTAAGATGTTTAGAATTCAATTACGAGCACTTCTCTCACTTGATGGGATGTTTTAAAAGAATAGTGAGACATCATTGTTCTTTGATGAAGAAAATCATCCTTAACAAAACACAAGAACCTAGACGTCATAGGAATTGACTAGCAATAGGATTAGGATTTTGGTAGACAACCAAAACCTTCCCTTAGCTTTACATAGGTGTTTTCTTGCAAATTATATAAATGCTTTAACCTGTGTTTTAAGTGCAGAAGAAAATAAATAGGAATTCTTACCAAGTACGCTTTTATTTCATTGCAATTTATTTACCTGCACTGTACTTTACTTCTCTTGCATGTTAAATAAGAATGTCACCCTACATGAAAACTGAAACCTTTAGGATAGCCACAAAACTGAAACCCAAAACTAAATTAAACTTCACAACAAGATAAAATTCACCGCCACAACATTTCAAAATATAAAAAAACTCAAAATTTAATCACAAACAGAACAACAAAACTACAACTACAACTAAATTAAAACGTCTCGTTGGATAATCGGAAATACCTCGAATGATGTAACCCACGTGTTGCTAACAAGATTTCCCACGGTCTAAATGAAAGTGTGGAACTCATTCAGTTGAGTTTAGCAAATTCATTTGGACTAAGTGAATCCGATGAAAATAACGGTGCCGGGAAGACGGAACCGTGGGATCTAAATCGGTTATGTTTAACCAACTTTAAGATTTGTTTTAATTAAAACATTAAAAATATTTGGACTTTAAGACTTTTCTAAACCAAAACACTTCTCTCATCTCCTGATTTTCACTTTCTAAAACTAAACCTCTGCAACAACAAGGAGCTTGGAGCATAGTGGGCAGCACGGTCATCGTCGTCAGCAAAACTGGAATCTACATCAACAAAACCTTTCTTCGTTTAAATAACCAAGTCATAGGATTTCGAGGTAGTTTGCCTAGTGAAACATAAATCCTCAACTTTTCGTTAGGCATTTGCATAATCATATTATGCAAATTAAGCCCTAACCGGTCTTAGGACTCCGAGGTAGTCGTTTGGTACGAAATAAACCCTCACATCTCCGAGGCTATTTGTATGATTGTTTCATACGAATATAAGTCCTAATTAATTAAAATTGGCAGAATTGAAACATTAAACATACTCTTAAATTGAAGCCAAACAATAGGATAGTTTGGGAAGTTGCCAAGAATCTTCTTAGATCCTGAGCTTCTCCTACTTCTTTTCCTTTGGACTCCTAAAATTAATTGTTCTAAATTTGAGCTAATCCCTCTTGAAATTCCAAAATTCAATCCTTTGAAAACCTTAAACTTTGAAATTATTGAGAGCAAAACCACTAATCATTATCGAGAGCTTTCTTAAATGATTCACGTCATTTAAGATGTAATTAACAATAGGGGCTTGACCTTATAGGGAGCTTTATGAACCCAGGTAATATAAACCCTGCTTAATTTCTTTATATTAAGCAGGGGAACTTGTCTTCTTATAAAATTTGTTCATAGACCAAACAGATGTCACAAATCTTCTAGTTTATTTAATCGAGCACAATCATCTAGTAGTGTGTTTATTCTTCGGGATAGATGCACGGTTTGTGGTGCAGTGCTCGTTTATATAAACTATTTGGGATGTGAGACCGGTTTGATTTCATATCTTAAAATTTTCAAAATTAAAACTATTTTCAAAATCAAATGCTACTTTCTAAATTATATATATATATATATATATATATATATATTTAAAATAAATTTAAGACCTAAAATTCGCTGACAATTTCTGTAGGCGACTCCTTCTCCAAACACACAACCTAAAAATATGTCGACAACTTCTGGCGACTCCGCTGGGGACTAGTTCCTCTCTCCATTTTGATCAGATGGTTTTGCTTTCATAAATCGGTAGTGAGTCCATACCCCTTTTGGACCAAACTACCATTCTTTTCGTTGGCATACCACGTTCATTTCTGTCGTGAACGGGTATAGTCAACTCCTTTTGGATATTGGAGCCACTGTTTAGACACCCCTAAACAGAGAGGTTCCGAATTTCTTTTGCGTCTTTTTGAGGTGGGGTGGACCCCCAACAGGTGTTAGCCTAGGAGCGGTCTTTTGAGTTGAGAAGTCTTACGAGACTTTCTCTTCCTTTCCAATTATGAATCGGGTCCTTTACCATTTCTATAACCTTCCTCCTTTTATCGTTTTGTTCCTAACAAACAAATCCTCTAATAAACAATCTTCTAACAAACAAACTCTTTAAAAATCACAAATACAGTAAGATAAAGGAAAATGTGTTCGGACTCTTTCTTTTTCATCCTAAGTACTGCGACAAAAGGAAACATAATTTGGGACTGACGTTCGGAATCTACCCTGTAGGAAATGGCTGCACCAAAGTTAATTTTCTCCTTCTCCAACGGACTGGACTTAGCTGTCTACAAGGATGAACTGCTTGACAATGGGATCATTCTCTTTGGATAAGGATTTGATAATACGGAAGTTAAGTTCGCAGATGTTACTCTGTTCACCCTAATGAACAAAGTATCGAAAACTGAGGAGCCTGTAATTGAGTTTAACCTGAAATCGACTCAAGAGTTCCCTCCCCTGCAAAGGGTTCCATCTGAAAGAAGTACTGCTGTTCGTAGGAGTATTGTTGTCTTTACCCCCACCAGTCTAGTCATCTCTGCTCCTACCACGGCTCCTACCAAACTGAAGGGAAGGAAATCCAAGCCTATGATGAGCCTGTCATCGTGGAGGGTACAGAATTTTGCTACAATACCTTCTGTCTTCGAGATAGGGTCCAGTTCAAGAGTTGTACCCTTAACTCGGACTCAAAGGAGAAATAGGAGCAGAAAGATCGACAAAACTAAGAAAGCCAAGACTGCTGAAGTTGCCTTTCTGGAAAAGATTTCTAAGAAAGAGAAATAACTGCCCGAGTATTCACCTCTGTTGGAGGGAAGTAGGTTTCACCCTCTCTCTACTGCATCGGATGAAGAAGATGTTCGGAGGATCACTGCTGCATTATCCTGACCTGCATACTATAACGACTGCAAAAGGAAAAGGGTCAAGACTACATCGCTTACCCGACTGCGAGCCGTAGTAGAGAAACTAGCTAAGAAGGAAGGTTATCCCGTATCAGAGATCCTAAGAAGGATGGGATGAGTGCCAGTCAAATCCCGCCTCGAACCGCGAGTTGAGCCTGTCACTGCTGTAGAGAAACCAAGGAAGAAGATGTGAGCTAGTTCTCCTGTTGTTGTATTGGGTTACCATATTAGGGAGGATACCACCTACCAGCATATAGCCGATAGACCGTCTAGTCATAGGCCTTCTGCTGCAAGAAGGATGGTGTGGAGACCTGTTATTGCTGAGCCGATACTGACAAAACGTTTCGAGAAGAAAAGCCTCGTCAGAGAGCCTGAATCAGAAGGAAGTGCCACTGCATTAAAAGAAACTCCTGATAAAGAAATTCAACAATCATCATGTGATAACCATGAGACCGTCTGGAAGAGGCCACTAGAGGACGCCATAGGAAAGCTAAGGACGGACATCCGACGGTTGGTAAAAGAAAGAGGAGAAAAATTAGAAAATTAAGTAGATTCATCAGAGTTCATGGATGACGAGTATGCCGAGATCAATATGGTTGAGACCCAAGCGTCATCATCTCTGCAAGGAGTTCCATCATCCTCAGAAAGAGATGAACCAGAAGTAATGAGAGCACGTCTTCAAGAGAAAGATGATACGATTTCTCTGATGGCAAAGAGGATGGAAGAGATGGCTGCCTCTTTAGCCACTCTCCAGAGTCAGCTTCAACCACAGAAGGAAACACCCCCAGAGATCATCCACATTGTAGATGGAGGAAAAGAGATTACGTCCGTCAATGGAGATGAACAGCCGAAGAAGGATTCTACACAAAGCATGATTCCCGAGAAGGATATCAAGAACATGGTGGAACAACAGGTGTGAGAAGCCTTAGCACAGTCTAAGAGAGGGACATCTATTCAGACGGGTAGACCTTACCCTGAAGAATTTGATGCGGTCCAATACTCGAAATGCTTCGTACCACCTCAGTTCAAGACTTTTGACGGTAAGGGAAACCCCTGGCAGCATGTCACACATTTTCGTGCTAGTTGCTGCAATGTTGAAGGAAGTGATGCTTTACTCTTCCGTCAGTTCGTCAACAGTTTGTCAGGGATTGCCTTCGACTGGTATGCAGAACTTCCAAATGGTTCAGTCAAGACTTTTTCAGAATTGGAAAACCTCTTCGTTAAGCGATTTGTCGGGGCTCAGTACCACATCACTATCGGTGATCTAGTGTATGCAGAACTTCCAAATGGTTCAGTCAAGACTTTTTCAGAATTGGAAAACCTCTTCGTTAAGCGGTTTGTCGGGGCTCAGTACCACATCACTATCAGTGATCTAGTGGTGGAGCAACAGAAATAGAACGAAAATTTAGTGGACTACATACTTCGACGGAGGAATTTTAGCATGAAGTGTGAACCACAGCTTCAGGAACAACATGTAGTCAGTATCTTGCTTAAGAGTATTCAAGGCCCGATAGCGCTTCTCCTTAAAGGATTTACAATAAAAACTTTCGAGAAGTTGCTTAGTAAGGCCGGGAGCTTGCAAGAGGAGGCAAAGCAGCTAAGTTTCGTAGATAAGACTGATAAACAGAAGCCCGTGAAAGCATTTGAAAAGAAATTCAGGATTGTCGCGACAGTCGATAAGGGAAAGCAACCAATGCAAATACGGCCAGAGCGTACCACAACCCAGTTATCAACCACCGCAATGAACTTACCAACAACCACAACAGATTTATTAGCAACCTCAGCAGGGCTATCAACAACCTCGACTGAGGTATCAACCATGGCAGCATGATCAACAACTACCTCGTTCGTCATGTCCCTTGAAGGAACATCTGAACAAGGAATATCGTTTCAAAACTGAAGCAGTGGCTAAAATGTTTCACAGTTTGATGAAAACACCAGATTTTCAGTTGTCAGAGCCCAGGAGGCCAGAAGAAGTGAACAAGAAGGATCATCCGAACTACTGTCCCTACCATAGGATGCTCGGACACAAGATTGAAGACTGCTTCACCTTTAAGAATTGGCCCGAAGATAATCTTCGAACGGGGAACATAACGATCCCGAAAAAATACATGAAGGAACCCCAAAAAGGAGGTTCCATCAATGTTATTTCAATGGATCCTATTGCTCCGATAGACCTATACACGACTGATGATGGATGGAGTACTGTCTGGACAAAGTCCTCGAAGAAAATTTTGGGTCACATCCAGACTGCTTCGGTGCATGCTTCAACTCAAAGTTTGAAACCTGCTGAGTCGGCACTATCGATTGCGATTGAAGAACCGTCCCAGAAAGAGGAGAAGATTGTAGAAGAATAGAAAACCAAGGCTCCGAAGGGTAGACTAGGTGCTGCTTATCCTAGGATGGTTGTTTCCGATTCGGGGGAGAAATCCCTCGGACCTCTGACTCTGTATGATTATTTGCTTGCCCCAGCAGGATCTTATAATGATAAGAGTTTTGGTGTTGGCTACATTTTGACTGTTTCTAATGATTATGTAACTAACGCCAACCAACCTAATCCGAATCTCAATTCCAATAAGATAAATGATTCTCAAATCTTACTGAACCTCGATGACCACGACGAAGGAGAAGACTCTCACAAAGATGGCTACGAAAGCTCAACAAGCAATGAGTCTATTTGTGAATTTTGAGGAGCTCCAATCACGATAGAATTTGAGTTATCAGATTTCGAAGCAACTCCAGAAGAGCCAGTAGTTCCTATTCAAGAGGAGACACTGGTAGATTCACCACCAGATTCAGGAAAAATAACTGAAGTCAACCTAAGAAGCGAAAAAGTTCTACCTCCGAGAATGGGTCCAAAGGATAAAGGAAAGAAAGTGGTTGCTCAAGAGGAGCCAACCCCGGCAGAAGAATTGCCCATTTGGGAAGAAACCGAGGAACATGGTAATAAGGTGGATTATAACGTGCTAGCCCATCTTAGGAAGCTACCAGCCAAACTGAGCATCTACGACGCTCTGATCCTGTCAAAGGAGATGAGGGAAACTCTGATCAAGGCTTTACTTGATCCAGAAATTTGTTTAGGTCAAATGGCTAGTAATTCCTTCGATGCGGTTTGCTCGTTAAAAGAACAGCGAGGTGTTACCTTCACAGACAATGATCTACTACTGGGAACAGCTGATCACAACCGACCGTTGTACATTTCAGTCATTATTGGAAAGTTTACACTCTCCAGAGTTTTGGTTGATCCGGGAGCATCAATCAACATAATGAATCTTTAGACGTTGGCGTATTTGGAAATTGATGCTCGCGAGCTTGAAGAAGACAAGATATTATTAAGAGGGTTCAATCATAAAGGAGAAAGAGCTCTTGGATTGATTACACTATTAATGAAGACCGGTGACTTGGCAAAGACAACCGCAAAATTTCATATAATTGATTCCGAGACATCATTCAATGCTCTACTGGGTCAGCAATGGATCCATGAAAATCGGATGGTACCGTTGTCTCTGCACCAATGCATAAAGTATTACGAAGGAGGAGAAAAGTGTATTAAGGGTGACTTGCAACCATTCTCCGTACACGACATTGGAATTCATGAAGATGCATCTTACTATGTGCCTCCGAAGAAAACAATCTTCTCCAGAAATACCGTACAAAAAGAAGCAAAAGAAGTTCGAGATGATGAAGAACCTGAAATTCTTGTCCAACAGTTACTCACCACTCCCTTAACGAGATGGTGAAGGTTTTTCCAGAACTCGCACCTGAGGTCGAGACCGGGAACGAGGTCGAGGAAGAGACGTTGGAACAGTTGGACGGAAGAAACCGATCATCGACGTTGATTGGGAGAACAGTTCCGAAGAAGAAGAAATCAAGAAAGTAGCAGCGACGATAAGTCAGAAGAAACCAAAGTTCAAGATCTCTCTCGAAGATGAAAAGAATGAAGAATACAAATCAATGTACGAGAAGATTAACCATTTTGTACATACTATGACCCTGACCCCGATCCATTCTAATAAGGTCGAGGGTATGGTGGTCAAGGAGGTACATGGTGGTGATACTAAACCGATCAAATTCTACCGTGGTGCTTCTTCTTCCAAAACTAAAAATGATGTACAATTTGAAGATGTTACTTCTTCTGAATTAATGGGACTAACTTTTGAGTGGTATTGTCCCTGTGTTCAAAATTTAATTCAACGTGGTGTCTTACCTCGACGATGGACAAAAGGTCCATCACAACACTTTGAAAAATTATGGAATAATGTCAGTCGGCCTCCCAATTCAAAACATGGTCTCGGATTCAGCACAGTAGGATCAGTTGATGACATGAAATTTTGCTTGGTTATCACTTGCGAGCCTAATGAAGTCTGCTTAGAAGCCTCAGATGATCTCAAAGATCTGTAAATTGGAAATGCTCCACTAGAATTTGAAGAAGAAATTAAATCTACAATAGACGAGTTAATGGAAGTTAACTTAGGTACTAGCAAAGTGCCTAGGCCGACCTTTGTTAGCTCCTTGCTCAATAAAGAAGACTCCAAAAACATGATCGAGCTACTGATGAAATTTAAGGAATGTTTTGCTTGGAGTTATGAGGAAATGCCAGGATTAGCTCTAGAGGTTGCAGTTCACAGGCTAGGAGTGGATCCCACTTCCGTTCTAGTCAGGCAAGCTCCCAAAAGAATGTGTCTAGAAATTGAACAACAAGTTATAGCTGAAGTAAAGAAGCTAATAAACACTAAATTTTTCCGTGAAGAGCAATACCCGAGTTGGTTAGCCAACATTGTACCGGTCAGAAAGAAGAACGGTCAGATCAGAATCTGCGTAGATTTCAGAGACTTGAACAAGGCATGCCCGAAAGATGAGTTTCTGCTACCAATTCCAAAACTGATGATCGACATTTCTTCAACACATGAAATCTTCTCTTTCATGGAACAATCTTCAGGATACAATCAAATAAAAATGGCACCGGAAGATGAAAAGCTCATAGCCTTCAGAACGCCAATCGGAGTATACTGCTACACAGTCATGCCTTTTGGGTTGAAGAATACAGGAGCAACATACCAAAGAGCTATGATGAGGATTTTTGATGATCTCATTCACAACCAAGTTGAATGCTACATGGATGATGTAGTCATCAAAAGCAAATTGAAAGAAGATCACCTGTATGATTTGAGAATTTTTTTCGAGCGATTAAGACAATTTACCTTAAGATGAATCCCTTGAAATGCACCTTCGGCGTCACCTCTGGGAAATTCTTAGGATTTTTGGACCGACATCGCGGAATTGAAATCGATCCAGATAAGATTAAAGCTATCTTCAAAATGCCTCCTCCCAAAACTTTCAAACAACTACGATCCTTTCAAGGGAAGTTGGCATATCTTCGACGCTTTATTTCAAATTTATCAGGTAGGTGTCAGCCCTTCTCGGCATTAATTAAAAAGGACGCCAAATTCATTTAGGAAGAGAAATGCCAACGGGCCTTTGAGGAAATTAAGCAGTATTTAATGACACCTCCTGTTTTAGCAGCCTCAGTCTCAGATCAACCGTTAATACTTTATACCGCGACTTTAGATGACTCCCTTGGAGCCCTGCTAGCCCAGGTCAATGACGAGGGGAAAGAAAATGCTCTCTACTACTTAAGTCGTCGTCTGATTCCGACGGAAGTAAAGTACCCTCCGATTGAGAAGCATTGTTTGGCCCTGATCTTTGCCGCTCAAAAGCTCAGGCACTACATGCTTTCTCATAAGGTCAACCTTATTTCGAAGTTTAATCTGTTGCAATATTTGATGACCCGACCGGCGCTTTCCGACAGACTTGCCAGGTGGTCAATGATACTATTGCAATTCGATAAAATTTTTGTTCATCTTCATGTCGTGAAGGGACAACTTCTAGCAGACTTTCTCGCAGAATCGCCTCTCAATGACGACTTGCCTGACGAGCAGATAATGAGCCTAGAAGACCCCGACGATCAGCGTTGGGATCTTTACTTCGATGGAGCATCTTCAACACAAAAAGATAAAGAATCGAAAATGATAGTGCCCAGTAAGACAGGAATCAGACTAATATTTATAACACCAGAGTAGGTAATGTTAAGGTATTCCTACCATTTAATTGAGTCATGTACGAATAACGAGACCGATACAAAGCTCTCATAACTGGACTGGAATTAACTATTCAGATGGAGATAACGGACATCAACATCTACGGGGATTCTCAGTTAATCATTCAACAGGTCGCCGGACAGTACAAAATTCTAAAGCCAAGACTCGAGCAGTACTTTCAATATGTAATGAAGTTGCTAGAACAGATTCTGAATGTAACGATCTACAAGATTCCAAGAAGAGAAAATGCTCTCGCAGATGCGTTAGCCCACTTTGCAAAGGAATCTGCCTTCTTGTAGGATGAATCAGTTGAAGTGTCAGTTCAGGGACGTCAGGTTCTCTCGCAGCTCGACATGGACATGATACACAAGTCAGAAAAAGAAGAAGGATCAATCACAGCATTAACAGAAAATGCAGAAGACTGGCATCAACCGCTCATAGACTACCTGCAAACAGGAAACCTACCGGACGATAAGTCATTAGCTCATCAGATCAAGAAAAGAACTTTGTCTTACACATTAATAAACAATACATTATACAGAAGGTCTTTCGATCAGATGTGGCTAAGGTGCCTGAATGAGTCCGAGGCTCGTGAGATTGTTAAAGAAGTGCACTCAGGACTTTGTGGTGCTCATCATTTGGGTCCGAAAATGAAGATGAAGATTAAGAGACTAGGGTACTACTAGCCCTCGATGATGACCGATTACATGAAGGTTGCCAACCTCCAAATGTGCTACATTGGACAATCACGTCGTGGCCGTTTGAATGTTGGGGCACAGATATTGTGGGCCTGATAGAACCGCCTTCTTCAAGAGGACATTGCTTCATTCTTGGAGCTACATATTACTTTTCCAAGTGTGCAGAAGCAGTACCGCTCAGAGAAGTGAAGACACCACGTGCTATAGTTCTTCAAGAATGAAGTCGTTTACCTTTTCAGGGTACCGCGCATGATTATTTCAGATATCGGGTTCGCGTTCAGAAGTATGAAGATCAACAATTTTGTCAGAAGACACGGGATCGACTGGCACTATTCGATAATCTACTACCCAAGAGTGAATGGCTTGGCTGAAGCTTTTAATAAAACTCTCGTCCAAATTCTAAAGAAAACTTTGGACAACAACAAGAGAAATTGGCATGAGAAGTTGTTAGAAGCCTTATGGGCCTACAGAACAACTTTCAGGACTCCTACTCAGTCTACGCCCTACGCTCTAGTGTACGGGTCAGAGGTCGTCTTACCCTTGGAGGTATAGCTTCCCTCACTCAGAATTGCAGTTGCAAACAAGATCATTACAGAAGAAAATGCCAATTTACGACTAGAAGAGTTGGAAAGCTTGGAAGGGAAACGACTTTTAGTGCAGCAGAATTTGGAACTGTATCAAGCCAAGATGATCCAAGCCCACGATAAAATGGTCCGCCCAAGGACATTCAAAGTTAGTGACTTGGTTCTAGTTCTCAAGAGACTTATTCTTGCACACAGCAAGATAGGAGGTAAATTTGAACCGACTTGGGAGGGGCCATTCGTGGTCGAGATAGTCTACTCTGGAGGTTCCTACCAACTGGTGAATTACCGCGGAGAACGACCTATGCTTCCAATTAATGGACGATATTTGAAGAAATATTACGCAACCTGATGTTTCAAAGGATGGACTTTAAAAGTGGAGTCTCATTCCAAGAAACACGAGTAGATTAATCATTTGTGACTAGGTCCGAACCTAAAATAAAATGGATGATAAAAAAAAATCATTAACAAAATGTGTTAAAAAAAAACATGTGAAATTGTAATGATAAAATGTTGATCTTTCCTTTTAAATCAATTCATTCCTAATCTTTCCTCATCTCTTCCTACTTTCTTTAAAATTTAAAAGAAATAAATAAAAAAAATTTCATTAATAAATGTTTTCTTATTGTTCTTGTTCTTAGTACAGCCCCTGATCTTTTCCTTCTTTTTCGCAGGGAAATGTTGAACGGCCGGATGGTTCTGAACTTTAAAAATGGTGTGAGTCTAGCACTTGATGAAAAGAGGATGAGGAATGAAGCCGTGATTGAGATCGACTCTAATTTCAAACCAGCCGGGCTACAATATGAAGAAACTGAATGAACTTCGATTGATCGAAAAGAGCTCTGCAGCCATACAGTGATGAAATTAGGTGACCCAAGTCAGCCGTCTACTAGCAAGAAAAGAAAAGTAAATGCCGCTCATGCAACGGGAGAAGACAAGAAAATAAAGTCCGTGGTTGCTACAACAGAGGGCAGGCTTGTCAACGCCATGCCAATAGAAATTCAAGAAGTAAGGAGAGCTACTCTCACTCCGACCCAATGAAGAAACAAGTATCGTCGCATACGCAAGATGCTGACCAAGCTGGCAGTGGATCAACAAAAAGAGACAGTTGCTACCGTCAATGCAAATACTCCAAAGAAATCAGTTCATCAGGCACCAAAAAAGAGAAATTCAATTCTAGGAACAGTAGAAAGGATGAAAGCAATTCCAAGAATAGCAGGAAGGACGAAAGAAATTCCAAGAACATCAGAAAGGATGAAAGAAACTCTAAAAAGAGCAGAAATAGAATCAGGGCCTCGACGCCAAGCAGGTGTACCAGTTCTAAAGAGTCTTGTTGAGAAAGCAACCCCGGAGGATGTCCCGACAGAAACTATTCCCGAGGAGCAAAGCCATGCAGGAGAGCGTGCTAGGGTTGAACCATACATTCCCCTGTACGTCACCAGGCCTCGCCGATTGTAGATAATTCTGGAATACGAGCTGAAAAAAATGTAGAATGTTGAAAAGAAAACTTTTGAATAATTTGAAAGGATTCGAGGCAGGAGGATCGACATCCTAGAAGGCCTCGAGCTACATAGGAATGTGTTTTCAAGCTACGAGCAGCAGCAAATTGTGGACTGTGTCATCGAGCTTCAGAAAATGGGTCGAGCCAGTCGTTTAAGAGAAAAGACCTACTCAGAACCTCGAAAGTGGATGAGAGGAAAAGGAAGAGTTATGATTCAGTGCGGATGTTGCTACAACTTCGCCGAGGACAGAAAGGGAAATCCACCAGCTATACTCCGTCGTAGTGAGGTGGATCCGATGCCAAGAATTATCAAGAGAATGGTAAAAAGGATGTTAACATGGAGGTTTTTGCCTACAGATTACATACCCAATAGCTGCATCATTAACATATACAGGGAGGGCGATTGCATACCTCCACACATAGATCATCATGACTTCGTCAGACCTTTCTGCATAGTGTCTTTCGTCAACCAGTGTAACATCATGTTTGGATCTGACCTCCGGATAGCAGGCCCCGGTGAATTCCGAGGGCCAGTGGAGATACCACTACCGGTAGGTTCCATCCTGGTGTTAAAAAGGAAACAGAGCCGGCGTAGCTAAACATTGCATCCCAGGAGTGCCTGTGGAGTGGATCTCCGTCACTTTCAGGAGGACGGACGATAGAAAAATGCCTTTCCACTTTCAGCCAGATCCAGAGTTAGAGAATCTCCGGCCCTACTAGCTGTGAGTTACATGAGAGATAGCACACCTCCAATGCACATCAGCACGACATTTCTTGCCAAGGATAGCTTGGAAGGTGATGTTACTGTCCATGTATTTAATATTCAGACCATGGATTCTGACTGATGCTTTTGGAAGAATCAACAAGAATCTTACACAATCCTTTTTGGATTAATGTGGATTGTATGAGATACTGATTTTTCAAAGAAGATATTATCATGTTTTGGATCAGACTATGTGATGTATTTTCAACAAATTGAAATGGAAACGACTATGTCATGTTCTGCCTTCACCTCATTTGTGCAGATTGACTGGGAAACGCCATTAAGTTAAATGAACTTTGAAAAAAGAATATAAATAAAAGAGAATATAAAAAGAATGAATAAGAATAAAAAGAAAATGGAAAAAAAATGAAAAACGAAAAATGAAGACGAAAAAAAAGAGAGAAAGAAAATGAATAAGAACTCTTTTTAAGAATCTTAATGTCAAAACAAACTGCAAATGAACACGAACTCTAATTAAAAAAACAATGAAATTTTATCACTAAAACGAAATGAATCTAAATCTTGAATTGAATTCTGATCTGAATCCTTCGATTTAAATCCTTTGATTTGAATCCTTCAATTAATCTTCAAATCGAAATCCGTTTGAAACTCATCTGTAATTCAAATGTTTTCCTCGACTTATTGCTAGGTCGGGTCTTTTCATCTTGGTACACTTACCAGCTCCTTTCAATTCTCATTCTTCTGTGTCTTAGAGGATCAACTAGTTCTATTGACACGGAGCCACGAACTTTGTTCAATTTGGTTCTGAAGGCATAGGACTGGGTCCCTCTTCATACAGATCAACTTTTGAGGCTGGAGCCTAACTTCCAGTTCTCTTCGAGGCTAGAGCCTAACTTCTAGCTCTCATTTAAACTTTCGAGGCTGGAGCCTAAGTTCCAGTTCTCTTCGAGGCTAGAGCCTAACTTCTAGTTCTCATTCAAACTTTCAAGGCTGGAGCCTAACTTCCAGTTCTCTTCAAGGCTAGAGCCTAACTTCTAGTTCTCATTCAAACTTTTGAGGCTGGAGCCTAACTTCCAGTTCTTTTTAAGGCTAGAGCCTAACTTCTAGCTCTCTTTCAAACTTTCGAGGTTGGAACCTAACTTCCAGTTCTCTTCGAGGCTAGAGCCTAACTTCTAGTTCTCATTCAAACTTTCGAGGCTGGAGCCTAACTTCCAGTTCTCTTCGAGGCTAGAGCCTAACTTCTAGTCCTCATTCAAAATTTCAAAGCTGGAGCCTAACCTCCAGTTCTCTTTGAGGCTAGAGCCTAACTTCTAGCTTTATTTCAAACTTTCGAGGCTGAAGCCTAACTTCCAGTTTTCTTCGAGGCTAGAGCCTAACTTCTAGTTCTCATTCAAACTTTCGAGGCTGGAGCCTAACTTCCAGTTCTCTTCGAGGCTAGAGCTTAACTTCTAGTTCTCATTCAAAATTTTGAGGCTAGAGCCTAACATCCAGTTCTCTTCGAGGCTCAGCCTAATTTCTTGTTCTCATTCAAACTTTCGAGGCTGGAGTCTAACTTCAAGTTCTCTTCAAGGCTAGAGCCTAACTTCTAGCTCTCTTTCAAACTTTCAAGACTAGAGCCTAACTTCCAGTTCTCTTTGAGGCTAGAGCCTAACTTTTAGTTCTCATTCAAACTTTCGAGGCTGGAGCCTAACTTCCAGTTCTCTTCGAGGTTAGAGCCTAACTTCTAGTCCTCATTCAAACTTTCGAGGCTGGAGCCTAACATCCAGTTCTCTTCAAGGCTAGAGCCTAACTTCTAGCTTTCTTTCAAACTTTTGAGTCTGAAGCCTAACTTCCAGTTCTCTTCGAGGCTAGAGCCTAATTTCTAGTCCTCATTCAAACTTTCGAGGCTGGAGCCTAATTTCCAGTTCTCTTCAAGGCTAGAGCCTAACTTCTAGCTCTCATTCAAACTTTCGAGGCTGGAGCCTAACTTTCAGTTCTCTTTGAGGCTAGAGCCTAACTTCTAGTTCTCATTCAAACTTTCGAGGCTGGAGCCTAACTTCCAGTTCTCTTCGAGGCTAGAGCCTAACTTATAGTCCTCATTCAAACTTTCGAGGTTGGAGCCTAATGTCAAGTTCTCTTCGAGGCTAGAGCCTAACTTCTAGTTCTCATTCAAACTTTCGAGGCTGGAGCCTAACTTCCAGTTCTCTTCCTGAGGCTAGAGCCTAAATTCAAGTTCTCTTTCATTCTTCGAGGCTGGAGCCTAAATCTCCAACCTTCTTTACAATCATGAGGTTGGAACCTAGGTTCCAATTCTCATTCCATATTCTGAATCTCAACGAGATCCACCTCGAAATTAATCTTAAATCGAACTTCAATCAGAATCAAAACTCTGATTAAATAAAAACTCAAAATCCAAAATTAAAACTTGGAATTGAAACTTGAAAAAATGAATTTAAAATCAAATCTCACCAGGTCTTGTGATTTGGAATTCACCTTCTTTTTCCCCAGCGAGAGTTCAAGGCTCTCCAGTCTTGGAGATATACTCGATACTCCTCAGCGGACATTTTCTTCGCTCTGTTCAAAGTGTGTCACTTAGACGTCTGTGTTAGTTTTTTGATCTCTTCGGTCAACACCAATACGCGTGGTGTGCTTGGTTAGCACACCACACCTGTCGGGGGTCCATTTGTTAACCTCATTTTTTGTGAGGTCTTCTCTCCCCTTAGTTCTTAGGATCTAGCCATAGGTTTTCCCTTTGACAATCCTAGAGGAATAGAAATGGAACCCACCACCACTTAGAAATTCAAACCCCTTCAAACCCCACAAGTTTGATTGTAAAACCCTAAACCACTTGGAGGGTTAAAATCAATATGTTGAGGTTTAAAGGATGAGTTTCCTATAGGGCTCTTTGGCCTTAGGACTACCCTGAATGGTCTGGTCTGGTGAGGGTTGACTTGCACACACACTACACTCTCACACACATTCCAACCCTAAAACCACACCTATACCCAATTTGACTTCCCGACTCATGTAGGTAATTCATATGGATGGACCTTAACCCCTATGCCCCTTGCTAAGAGGGTTAGGCACAACATAGTGAATGTCTAAAATGAGTCATCTCATGGCTCTTGTGAGCTTAATATGGCTTCATGGCTCAACCAAAATGATTTCATTTCACTCACACTTGATCAACCTTCATTTTTCCAAAATTTCAATTTTTGACCCCCAGGACCCTAAACCCACCAAACCTACCAAATGCCCTATAAATTGTCAAAAATTTGCAAAATTGCCTAAATTACCCAAAATTCCTAAAAATCAGTCCTAAACATTTCCCACCACTCAAATTGATCATCCTTTGTCAAATATACCAAATTTTTCAAAATACACCCCCAACAACCTCCAAATACCCAAAATACCCTTTTAACCAAAAAATTGTAAAATTCCCAAAAATTTCAGAAAATCCCAAATATTTCCAATTTCATTTTGTGCAACTACACCATAAGCCAATTTTATCAATTTAGCCCACTTTTATGAAAACCCCCAATTTGACCTAGTTTTTTAACCTAAGAGAGTTCAATGACCAACCAAACCACTCCAATTAACCTCAATTTTGATCCAATTCAATCCTTACCTTCAATTTAATATCCCCAATACCAATTTAGACCAAATCCAAACCCAATTTCATCAACATGTGGATCCAATTTCAATTTGAAGCTTAAAGACCAATTTTGGCCCATAACTTAAATTTAGCCCAAACCAACCCAACTCAACTCCAATTAACCCCAAATCTTTTCCTAAACCTTCCTAACATCCCCATAAACAAAATACTAACTTGATTTGCCCAAAATTTGAACCCAAACTCCACCAAATCAAACCCAAACAAAAAATCCCCAATTTGGCCTAAATCAATCATGAACCCAAATGAGCCCAAATCCCAAAATCAAAGCCCAACCAAAGTTGAAAACTCTTTATCACACCCTCAAAAACATTTTTCAACATTAATTTTACATCAAACTCAACATTGGCCCAACCTTAACCCAAGTTAGCTCAATTTGATCCACTTTGGCCCCATTACCAAAGAGACCTAAATTAAATCCACCCCAAATTACCCTAAATTTGCTCCAAACCATTCATGAAACATTCCCAAATTAAATCCAATAATTATTGAGCCCAATCTTTTATAAAACTTTCATCCACTAACTTGTTTTAAAACCTAAAAGCCCACTCACTTAAAATATTTAAAAGCCCATCCAAAATGATCTAAAAAAGCCCAAAATCCACTCCAAAGCCTACATGAAATTTCCTCTTATCATCCCTTTGATTTAAATCATTCCCTACGTTTCAAACTCAAGCCTCATGGCAATCTCCCCTAAAGTTATCAAAAATGCCAACATCCTTTCTCATGCAAATGAGATAACTTTTCCCTAAGCCAAATGGAGCCATGAAGCCATGCATAAGCCACATACAAGCCATGGAAGTCCCAATCCACCTCACCAAGCCATTTATGGCAAGAGGAGGGGGCTCTTTCTTAATCCTTCATTAATCTTTTTAACTCAATTTATGCTACACTCTAAACCAAGCTTAGCCACCTCACAATGGGTGGAGACTTCACCACTCCAGTTCATCTGACCCAAATGATTCTCTAAGCCCAAAACTAGGTCATGGGAGGGTGCACCCAACCCATTTGCATGAGTTGACCAAACCAAGCCTAAAATAGCCCTTTCCCCATACCATTTAAATCAAACCACTTTACACTTGTCCAAATCCAATTGAGTTCACCAAATCCCAGCCCTAACCCCACTGAGTCAGATGGTGACCTGACCTGGCTGGCCAGCCATCGGAAACCACCAGGCCGAGAGGCTTAATTTGATTCAAAAATTCAAAATGAATTGGCTAAGCTGTCCCAACCCAAATGGCCACTGTGGTTGTTCTTCCCTTGACCTAGGCAGCTAATCCCAACCCTTAGTTACCCCTGGGAAGCCCTCCAGCCAGCTCTATTGAAACTCCACCCCCTCTCGGCCAAAGAAGGTGCTGAACAAAACCTTACCAAAACTTTGCCAAAATTTCTCCACACTCTTCTCCATACATAGAGCGTTTGAGCCCCACTAAAATCTAGCCCTAATTCCCTCTGGCCGAGCTCAATTTTTGAGTTCAATTTCAAGCCTAAAACAAGGAAACTTCACCACAGTGAGCCAGTCCTTAAATTGATTGACTCTACACCTTCACCAGACCAAGAGAAGAAGTTCCTCAGCAAAAGCCCCCTCTCTAGGCCAGCCATTTATTCTATCGACCAAGCTTTGAAATCAGGCTTGGTGGAAATTGGGTCTAGGCAATTCACCAGAGCTAGAGACTTCATCTGGAGCTTCCTTGGGTTCAATCGAAGGTGCCACAACTCTATGATTGAAGTTTCACTTCTCAGAGCAAAGGCAAGGACCTCTTCTTCCTCCCGAGCTTCTGTAAGTTCTCCATTTTGTTTGGCTCTATTTCATAGCATGTTAGCCATATAGATGTGTGTGTCTTGTTGAGACGAATCCATAGAGTATAAGAACATGAAATTTGGTGGAGAAATGAGGGAGATCTTAGGGTTTTAGTGTGGACGGATCTCGGGACATACCAGTCGGAGACGATGACCAGCAGCCGTCGGATCGCGCGTGTATCGAATGGATGGTCCAGATCAAGCCGGACGATGAGATGGGACGAGACCGCGGGCCGCGTGGCATCCTAGTTAGATGACAACATCAAATGGGAGCGCGCCGCGTGGGCTTTTGATCCGCCGTAGGATGACATGGAGCCGACGTGTTTAAGTAGATAAATAGAGTTTTTTTTATTTATTTAATTACCTAGAACTTCAAAAATTCATATCTTTGTGTAGAAAAATCACAAAAATAAAATAAAAATACTCTCTTGCTTAGTGAATAGAGGAGAATAATGTGAAAAATGAATTAAGTTATTTTGATGAGTATTTTATTTTTAATTAATTATTTACTCATTTCAGTATTTTAATTCTCCATGCATGCACACAATCACCATGGCATGAGACCATAGGGCTTTTGCAGCCTCTGTTCTTAGGAACATTCCTTGAATTATCCAAGGCTAGAGGCCATCTCTGTGGCAAGATATTGATTTTTCAAAATAATGTGTCTGTTTTTCCATTTTAATTCCAATAATTAGCATGTTGCTTAGAAAATTCAAGGAAAATTTGGGGAGATATCTTATGATTAGATGACCCTAGGAAAATTTTGGTTTGGTTTAATTCCTTAAGAATAACCCTAATTGGTCTAAACGCCCAAAACTAAATTTTAATTAATTAAGATAAACCACATGTAAAAATTACTTGAAAATAATTCTCCACTGTCACTTAGGATGCAGAGAACCTCACATAAAAATTTGAAGTCAATTGGAAATAATTTAACCCATTAAATGAATTATTTAAGTTGTATGACTTTTTTTAAATTTAAAAAATTCATAAAACCTAAAATACACTTCAAAAATTCAACAAAATTGTTTTGTGAGCTCTCTGATATCAGAGTTTTCTAAGAAAATTAAAATTGGAATTTTCTAAAAATTTTCATTTTTAATCAAATTTTTAATATTTTAATAATTAAAAAAATAATAAAAATCACAAAAATATTAAAAATCTTAAAAATGTCACATTTTGCCTCCTAATCACTTATGAATAAACCAAATATTTTTATCAAGTCTATAGGTTAAGAAAATGGATTTTAAAGGCTTAAGACAATTTTTAATATTAAAAAATGAATTTCCCCACATTTTCACTAAATTAATTCTAGTAAATCAAAGAAAAATCAGAAAAATATAAAATTTGCTTCTCTGAACTCCTTAAGGTCAGAGAGATTTATGAAAAATATAAAATTCATTTTTCAATTTTAATTTTATTTTATAATTAATTAATACCATAAAACTCAAAATAATTATAATAAATAAAATATAATTCAAAAAATCACCAAAATTAGTTTAGGTGGTCCTCTGGTCAATACAAATATCCCACAATTTTCCTAAGGATAGAAACCTCACCTTGGTCATGTTTTTGAATTTTCATTGAAACCCTCATTTTCTCACAAAAATAAATATATAAATTAAATTAAATTCAAAAAAAATCACATTTTCTCCTCTAGTATCTTAATTGACATATGGGTGAAGTGACATAAAAATTTTTAAATTCATTTGAGCTTAATTTGATGAGCTATGAAATAAATAAGCCTAAAGGGGCATAAAGGTAATTAAAGACATTAACCCTAATTAATATTTAGGTCTAATCAAAGGGAGGGTAAAAGATCTGATCTTAATTTTCCATTGGCTGATTGAAATTTAAGTAATAATGGGGTAGAAACCTATTAATCATCTTGAAAATATTTAATGTAAACCTTAATT
Source organism: Papilionanthe hookeriana x Papilionanthe teres (assembly GCA_022702705.1). Classification (NCBI taxonomy): domain Eukaryota; kingdom Viridiplantae; phylum Streptophyta; class Magnoliopsida; order Asparagales; family Orchidaceae; genus Papilionanthe; species Papilionanthe hookeriana x Papilionanthe teres. Next base: position 13,078,526 of record CM040425.1, on the reverse strand, counting down.
AATTAAATAATTAAAATTTTTGAAGAATAATCAAAATTTGGATTATTAAAGTTGGGGATGTGACTTAGGAAGATACGAATTCGTTAATCTAAGATCCCTAAATTAATCACTTTGATAATATTTAACTCTTAATTAAACTAAAGATGATAATTGGAATTAAAAATTAAATAATTAAAAGGAAAATAATCCTTAATTAAATTAAACTTTAAAATATTAAGTGATTTAATAACTTAATTAAATTAAATTAAAAACATTAAAATTAATTTATCATTTGAAAACAAACCTTAAACAAATTTAAAACATTAAAAATAATTTGAAATATTAAGATCATTAAAATATAAAGATTTAATTAAATTGAAACAACTTGGACACTATCTCAAACTTAAAATTATTAATTAAATTTGTATAACTAAACCAAATTATTTCAAAATCATCAATTTCCTAATTAAAAATTGTTAAAAATCTTCAACAAACTAATTTGCCCCTAAAGGCTTTCATTATCATAACTCTTAAATGAAGCATTAAGTGAAATGTCACTTCACTCATAGGATAATCACATCCTAATTCACTGAGCAAGAGTAACCTGGGTGATTGATTCATCACCACAATGAAACTAACTGAACTTGAAATAATCTCTATAATGTTTAAGAAGATGTTCAGAATTCAATTCCGAGCACTTCTCTAACTTGATGGGATGTTTTAAAAAAATAGTGAGACTTCATTGTTCTTTGATGAAGAAAATCAACCTTAACAGAACACAAGAACCTAGACGTCATAGGAATTGACTAGCTATAGGATTAGGATTTTGGTAGACAACCAAAACCTTCCCTTAGCTTTACCTAGTTGTTTTCTTGCACATTATATAAATGCTTTAACCTGTGTTTTAAGTGCAGGAGAAAATAAATAGGAATGCTTACCAGGTACGCTTTTTTTTCATTACAATTTATTTACCTGCACTGTACTTTACTTCTGTTGCATGTTAAACAGGAATGTCACCATGCATGAAAACTGAAACCTTTAGGATAGCCACAAAACTGAAACCCAAAACTAAATTAAAAGTCACAATAAGATAAAATTCACCGCCACAACATTTCAAAATATAAAATAACTCAAAATTTAATCACAAACAGAACAACAAAACTACAACTACAACTAAATTAAAACGTCTCGTTGAATGATCGGGAATACCTCGGATGATGTAACCCACGTGTTGCTAACGAGATTTCCCACGGTCTAAATGAAAGTGTGGAACTCATTCAGTTAAGTTGAGTAAATTTATTTGGACTAAGTGAATCCAATGAAAATAATGGTGTCGAGATGACGGAACCTTGGGATCTTAATCGGTTCTGTTTAACCAACTTTAAGATTTGTTTTAATTAAAACATTAAAAATATTTGGACTTTAAGACTTTTCTAAACCAAAACACTTCTCTCATCTCCTGATTTTCGCTTTCTAAAACTAAACCTCTGCAACAACAAGGAGCTTGGAGCATAGTAGGCAGCACAGCCATCGTCGTCAGCAAAACTAGAATCTACATCAACAAAACCTTTCTTAGTATAAATAACCAAGCCATAGGATTTCAAGGTAGTTTGCCTAGTGCAACATAAATATTCAACTTTTCGTTAGGCATTTGCATAATCATATTATGCAAATTAAGCCCTAATCGGTCTTAGGACTCCGAGGTAGTCGTTTGGTACGACATAAACCCTCACATCTCCGAGGCTATTTGTATGATTGTATCATACAAATATAAGTCCAATTTAATTAAAATCTGAAGGATTGAAACATTAAACATACTCTTAAATTGAAGCCAAACAATAGGATAGTTTGGGAAGTTTCCAAGAATCTTCTTGGATCCTCAGCTTCTCCTACTTCTCTTCCTTTGGACTCCTAAAATTAATTGTTCCAAATTTGAGCTAATCCCTCTTGAAATTTCAAAATTTAATCCTTTGTAAACCTTAAACTTTAAAATTCTTGAGAGCAAAACCACTGATCATTATTGAGAGTTTTTTTGAATGATTCCTGTCATTTAAGGTGTAATTAACTATAGGGGCTTGCCCTTTTAGGGAACTTTAAGAACCCAGGTAATATAAGCCCTGCTTAATTTCTTTATATTAAGCAGGGGAACTTGTCGGCTTATAAAATTGGTTCACAGACCAAACGGATGTCACAAATCTTCTAGTTTATTTAATAGAGTCCCATCATCAAGTAGTGTGTCTATTCTTCGGGATAGATATACGGTTTGTGGTGCGGTGCTCGTTTATATGAACTATTTGGGATGTGAGATCGGTTTGCTTTCATATCTTAAAATTTTCAAACTTAAAATTATTTTCAAAATCAAATGCTACTTTCTAAATTATATATATATTTAAAATAAATTTAAAACCTAAACTTCACCGACAATTTCTGTAGGTGACCTCTTTTCCAAACACATAACCTAAAAATATGCCGACATGCTATTATATATTTTTCTTTTCCTAGAAGGGCCATTCTTAAGGAAGAACTTTTCCACTTCTTAGGTTGACTTTGGTAATTTTTTGTGATGTAACATTCAATTCTTGAGTTTCTTAATCAAAAAATTCTAATTGTATGGAAATTGGTACTTTTCCTAATTCGAGCGTGAAGGTTTCATCTTCACTGTTATTATCATTTTGGTTGTCATTGTCAGCATATTTTTATGTTAAGTGGTATTTTGAAAAGGGGTCGCCTACAGAAGTTGTTGGCATATTTTTAGGTTATGTGGTATTTTGAGAAGGGGTCGCCAATAGAAGTTATCGGCGAATTTTCATATTTTAAGTTTAATTTAAATATGTATATAGTTTAAAAGATAGCATTTGGGTTTGAAAGTAATTTTAAGTTTGAAAATTTTAAGATATGAAATCAAACCGATCTCACATCCCAAATAGTTTATATAAACGAGCACCGCACCACAAACCGTATATCTATCCCTAAGAATAGACACATTGCTTGATGATGGGGCTCGCTTAAATAAACTAGAAGATTTGTGACATCCGTTTGGTCTGTGAACCAATTTTATAGGCCGACAAATTCCCCTGTTTAATATAAATGAATTAAGCAGGGTTTATATTACCTGGGCTCTTAAAGTTCCCTATAAGGGCAAGCCCCTATAGTTAATTACATCTTAAATGACGGGAATCATTTAAGAAAACTCTCGATAATGATCAGTGGTTTTGCTCTAAAAAATTTCAAAGTTTAAGGTTTTCAAAGGATTGAATTTTGAAGATTTCAATATGGAATGAATCAAATTTGGAACAGTTATTTTTAGGAGTCCAAAGGAAAAAAAGTAGGAGAAGCTGAGGATCCAAGAAGAATCTTGGCAACTTCCCAAACTATCCTATTGTTTGGCTTCAATTTAGAAATTTATTTAATATTGCAATCCTGCCAATTTTAATTAATTAGGACTTATATTTGTATGACATGATCATACAAATAGCCTGGAAGATATAAGAGTTTATGTCGTATCAAACAACTACCTTGGAATCCTAAAACTGGTTAGGGCTTAATTTACATAACATGATTATGCAAATGCCTAATATAAAAGTTGAGGATTTATGTTGCACTAGGAAAACTACCTCGAAGTCCTATGGCTTTGTTATTTAACTCTAAGAAAGGTTTTGCTGAAGTAGCTCCTAGTTTAGCTGATGACGATGGCCGTGCTGCCCACTGTGCTCCAAGCTCCTTGTTGTTGTAGAGGTTTAGTTTTAGAAGTCATAAATCAGGAGATGAGAGAAGTGTTTTAGTTTAAATAAAATCTTAAAATCCAAGTGTTTTTAATATTTTAATTAAAACAAATCTTAAAGTTGTTTAAATAGAACCGATTAAGATCTCACGGTTCCGTCATCCCGGCACCGTTATTTTCATCGAATTCACTTAGTCCAGATGAATTTCCTAAACTCAACTGAATGAGTTCCACACTTTCATTTAGACCGTGGGAAATCCCGTTAGCAACACATGGGTTACATCATCTGAGGTATTCCCGATCATTCAACGAGACGTTTTAATTTAGTTGCGATTGTAGTTTTATTATTTTGTTTGTGAATAAATTTTGAGTTGTTTTATATTTTGGAATGTTGTGGCGGTGAATTTTATCTTGCAATGACTTTTAATTTAGTTTTGGTTTCAGTTTAGGGACTATCCTAAAGGTTTTGGTTTTCATGCAACAGTCTTATTTAACATACAAGAAAAGTAAAATACAGTGCATGTAAGTAAATTGCAATAAAGTAAATTGCAATAAAATAAAAGCGTACCTGGAGGGTCTTCCCATCATCCCAAGCTGCACTTAAAACACATGTTAAGACATTTAAATATTTCAATAGATACCTAGGTAAAGCTAAGGGAAAGGGTTTTGGTTGTCTACCAGAATCCTAATCCTATAACTAGTCATCTCCTATGACGCCTAGGTTCTTGGTTTGGTTTAAGGATGATTTTCTTCATCAAAGAACAATTAAATTCAATTGTTCTTCTAAAACATCCCGTCATATTAAGGAAGTGCTTAGGACGAGTCCTAGACATCTTTTGAATACTTCTGGGATTATTTTGAGTCCAAGTAAATTTAATTGCACATATGAATTAATCATCTAGGAGTTTAGTTAAACTTTGTCTCTTGCTCAGTGAACTTGGGTATTTGATTTCCTAATGAATGAAGTGACATCTCTTTTAATGCTCTATTTAAGAGTTATAATAATTAAAGCCTTTAAGGGCAAGTTGGTTTATCGAGAATTTTAATCATCCCTAATTAAAAGTTTGAGTTAATGATTTAAAGTGATTTAATTTAATTATGAGGTTTTAATTAATAATTTTAAGTTTGCAATAGTGTCCAAATTATTTTAGATTTAGTTTAAATCTTTACATTTTCAATTATCTTGGTATTTCAAATTGATGTTCATGTTTTAAATTCACTTAGATAGAAAGAGGTGTTGAAATTATTGATATGTTTTGATTTAACTCTTAATTATTTCATTTAGATTTTTTGTTAAATGATTTTAATTTAATTTAATTCAATTTGATTTTAATTTAATTTAAATTTAATTTAATTAAATTTTATTTAATTTTAATTTTAGTTTAACTTTAATTTTAATTTAATTTTTATTAATTTTAATTTTAGTTTTAATTTTAGTTTCAATGTTTTTAATTTAATTTAATTTAATTCTAGTTTTAATTGTAAATTTGGATTATTATTTTAATTTTTAATTAAGAACTAAATATTGTTAAATTGACTTATTTAGGGATTTTTAAATTAAAGAATAAATATCCTCTTAATAATATCCCTATTTTAATAATCCATATTTTAAATATATTCTTTCCAAAATTTAAATTATTTAATTAATTAAAGTTTCATTTTGATATTTTCAAAGTGTTTAATGGGTTTCTACCCCTTAATTTCTCTAAGTTTCAATCATCCAAGAGAAAGTTAAAATCAAATATTTTACCTCCCCCCCCATTTTGATCAAACCTAAAGTTTTAATTAGGGATTTAAATTTTTAATTACCTTTATGCCCTTTTAGGCTTATTTATTTCATAACTCACTAAATTGAGCTCAAATGAAATTGAATTTTTTATGTCACTTCACTCACATGTCAATTAAGACATTTTTCTGAATTTAATTTATTTATATAATTATTTTTAGTAGAAAATAAGGGTTTTCAAAGAAAATTCAACAACATGAGTAAGGAAAGGTTTCTGTCCTTAAGACAATTATGGGATGTTCCTAATGACTAGAGAACCACTTGGACCAAATTTTGTGATTTTTTGAAGTATATTTTATTTATTATAATTATTTTTAGTTTTAGAGTATTAATTAATTATAAAATAAAATTAAAGTTGAAAAATATATTTTATATTTTTCATAAATTTCTATGACCTTAAGGAGTCCAGAGAAATAAATTTTATAATTTTCTGATTTTTCTTTGATTTATTAGAATTATTTTAGTGAAAGAGGTTGAAAATTCATTTTTTTAATATTAAAAATTACATTAAGCCTTTAAAATTCAATACCTTATCTTAGGGACTTAGGAAAAATATTTGGTTTGTTCCTAAGTGATTAGAAGTCAAAATGTGACATTTTTATGATTTTTAATATTTCTATGATTTTTATTATTTTTTAATTATTAAAATATTAAAATATTGTGAAAAATCAACTTTTTTAGAAAATTCCAATTTTATTTTTTCTGAACTCCTCTGATATCAGAGAAGCTCCAAAACTATTTTTGTTAATTTTTTAAAAGTGTTTTTGGAGTTATGAATTTTTAAAGTTCCATTTTGCTTATGAGGTTTAATCAATCCATTTGGTGGGGTTAACCTAGTCCAATTGATTTCAAAATTTTATGTAAGGTTCCTCTAACCCTAAAGAGTAATGGAGAATTGTTTTTAAGTCAATTTGATGTGTGGTTAACCCTGATTAATTCAAATTCAATTTTAGGGTTTTAGGCCAATTAAGGTTATTATGAATGAATTAACTCAAAATATATTTTTCACAGGGTCCCCTGGTCCTAAGAAACATCACCAAATTTTCCTAGAATTTATTTTACAACATGCTAATTATTGGAATTAAAATACCTAAAACCGTGACATGAACTTCAAAAATCAACAACTTTTCACAGAGATGGCCTCTGACCTTGAAAAATTCAGGGAATGTTTCCAAGATCAGAGGCTTCAAATGCCCTATGGTCTCATGCCATGGTGAATTATCTTTGCAAATAGAGAATCAAAACATTGAAAACAGTAAATAAATTATTAAAAATAAAATACTCATCCAATTAACTTGATTTATTTTCCACATTATTCTACTCTGTTCACTAAGCAAGAGAATATTTTAATTTTATTTTTGTGATTTTTCTATGCAAAGATATGAATTTTTGAAGTTCAGGGCATTTAAATAATTCAAAAATACCCTAATTTTCTACTTATCCACGTGGCGCCGCGTCAACCTCGGCAGCTCTGAAAGCCCACGCGTCGCGCTGTGATTCGGTGCCGCCATCTGACTCAGCTCTCCAGGGGCCCGCGGTTCACGTACCATTGCGCTGTCCGGCTTGATCTCGACCGTCCGCTCGATACACGCACGATCCAACGACTCCTGATCATCGTCTACGACTGGTCTGCACCCGTAACCGTCCACACTCAAACCCTAATATCTCTCTTAATTTTCATTGGATTTTCGAGTTCTTATACTCTATTGATTTGTCTTGAAGAGACGAACACATCCATACAGTTTATAAGCTATGAAATTAACCCAAAGAAAATGGAGAATTGCTGGAAGCTCGTAAGGAAGAGTGAGTTCTTACCTTTGCTCAGAGAAGTGAAGCTTCGATCTGAGGGTTGTGTCACCTTCGATTGAGTCCAAGCAAGCTCCAGATGAAGTCTCTCGCTCTGGGAATTGTCTAAGTAGGAAAGTGACCAAGGCCGATCACAAAGCTTGGAGGCTGGAAGCAATGGCTGGCCTAGTGAGGGGGCTTTTGCTGGGAAACTTCTCCTCTTGGTCTGGTGAAGGTGTAGGGTCTATCAATTTGAAGATTGGCTCACTATGGTGAAGTGTCATGTTTTTGGGTGGATTTTCAACTCAGAAATTAAGCTCACAAAGAGGGTTTTAGGGCTGGATTTCAGTGGGGATCAAGTTCTCTATGTCTGGAGAGGGATCTGGAGTGATTTTGGCAGAGTTTTGGTAAGGTTTGGTTCAACACCTTCCTTGGCCGAGAGGTGGTGGTGTTTAAATAGAGGTGGCTGGAGGGCTTCCCAGGGGGGTTTGATGCTTGGGACCAGGTGCTCTATGCAAGAGAAGAACAGTCATGGTGTTCAATTGGACTGGGACAACTCAGCAAGGGAGAATTAAAAATTTTGGCTCACATGGAGCTCTCAGCCATGGTTTTTTCAGGCGACCCAGGCTGCTGGCCGGCAGGGTTAGGTCACCATCTGGTTCAGAAGGGTCAGGGGTTGTCAATGGTGCAGTCAATTGAGGCTTGACATGTGTAAAGGATTTTGATTTAAGTGGTAAGGGGGAAGAGTCATTTTTGGCTTGGTTTAGTCAACTCATGGTTTAGGCTAGGTGCACCTCTCCAAGGCTGGTTTGGGCTGAAAATAAAGTCACTTGGGTCAGCTTGAATAGTGGCGTCAAGTCACAATCCAAGTACAATTAGGCTTAAGAAAGATTAGGGGATACATGGGAGTGTTTAATCACTCCTAAGGGAATCATTAAAGGGTTTCCTCCTTTTTCCATTTAGGGAGTGGTGATAAGTCAAAGCTCTCATGGCTTTCATGTGGCTTGTGCATGGCTCCAAGGACTCCATTTGGCTTAGGGATGGCTTGGCTCATTTGCATGGAAATTGATTTTGGGATTTTTGATGAATTTAGGGGAAATTAGCATGAGGCATAATTTAGGATAATTTGATGATGAGTTTGAAACTTATGGAATGATTTAAATCAAAGGGATGATGAGAGGAAATCCCATGTGGGCTTTGGAATGGATTTTGTGCTTTTTGAATTTTGGTGAAAATGGGCTTTTAAAGGCTTTATGGAAGTGGGCTTTTAGATTTTAAAATGGGCTTTTGGATGAATGTTTTGGGAAGGACCATGCCAAATAAATGTTGGGTTTAGTTTAGGTATGTTTCATGAGAGATTTGGAACAAATTTGAAGTGATTTTGAATTGAATTGGATTTAATGTGGGTCTTTTAGTAAAGGGGCCAAAGTGGGTCAAATTGGGCTAACTTGGTTTAAGGTTGGGCTACAGTTGAATTTGATGTAAAATTAATGTTTATAAATGTTTATGGGAGTGTCACAAAGAGTTTTCAACTTTGGTTGGGCTTTGATTTTGGGATTTGGGCCCGTTTGGGTTAGGTTTAGGCTTAGGGCCAATTTAAGGGATTTTAGTTTTGGGTTAGGTTTAGGTGGATTTTAGGTTCAAATTTTGGGCAAATAAAGTTAGTGTTTTGTTTATGGGGGTGTTAGGAAGACTTAGAAAATATTTGGGGCCAATTGGAGTTGAATTGGGTTGGTTTGGGCTAGGTTTTGGTCATGGGCCAAAATTGGGCCTTAGGCTTCAAATTGAAATTGGGCCCAAATGTCAATCAAATTGGACTTGGATTTGGTCTAAATTGATGTTGAGGATATTGAATTGATGTTTAGAATTGAATTGGACCAAAATTGAGGTCAATTGGGGTGGTTTGGTTTGACATTAGGTTCACTTGGGTTAAAAATGGGTCAAATTAGGGGTTTTGGTAAAAGTGGGGTAAATTGGCAAAATTGGCCTATAGTGTAGTTGAATAAAATGAAATTGGTAATATTTGGGATTTTCTGGAATTTTTTGGGAATTTTGCTAAATTTTTGGATTTTTGGGGTAAAAGTGTATTTTGGTAATTTTGAGGGGTTTAGGGGTATTTTTGGAAATTTTGGTATTTTTGGCCAAAGATGGTCAATTTGAATGGTGGGAAGTGTTTAGGATTGATTTTGAAGGATATTGGGTAATTTAGGTAATTTTGCAAATTTTGGGTCATTTCAAGGACATTTGGTAGGTTTTGTGGGTCTGGGGCCCTAGGGGTCAAAAATTGAAATTTTGAAAAAAAGAAGATTGATCAAATGTGAGTGAAATGGAATCATTTTGGTTGAGCCATGAAGCCATATTGAGCCCATATAAGCCATGAGAGGACTCATTTGAGGCATTCACTATGTTGTTCCTAACCCTCTTGCCTAGGGGCTTAGGGGTTAAGGACCATCCATATGAATTACCTACATGAGTCAGGAAGTCAAGTTGGGTGAGTGTGTGGTTTTAGGACTTGGATTGTGTGTGAGAGTGTAGTGTATGTGCAAGTCAACCCTCACCAGACCAGGCCACCCAAGGTATTCCTAAGGCCAAAAATGTCCTATAGGGAACTCATCCTTTAAACCTCCACATTTGATTTCAACCCTCTGTGATTAGGGTTCTACAATCAAGCTTGTGGGGTTTGTAGGGAGTTAAGAAGTAGTTTGAATTTATAAAGGGTGGGTTCCATTTCTAGTCCTCTAAGATTAGTAAAAAAAAAGCCTAAGGCTAGATCCTAAGTACTAAAGAGAGAAGCAAAAGACCTCATCAAAAATGAGGTCAACAAATGGACCCCCAATAGGTGTGGTGTGCTAACCAAGCACACCGCGCTTATTGGCGTTGATCGAAGAGATCAACAAAACCAACATAGATGTCCAAGTGACAAACTTAGGACGAAGTTGAAGAATTTTCTCTGGGGAGTATCAGGTATATTTCCAAGACTCGAGATTCCTGAACTCTCGCTGGGGAATGAAAAAGGAGGTGAACTCCAAATCACAAGATATGGGGAATTCGATTTAGATTTCAGTTTACTTTTTAAATTTCAAGTTTTAAAGTGTGAGTTTATATTTTGGTTTGTTCTGAGTTTCAATTTCGATTGAAGTTTTATTTGAAATCGATTTAAGGAAATTTTGAATTTGAAATTTGGATTTGAAATGAGAATTGAAACCTAGGTTTCAACCTTGGGATTGTGAAGAGAACTGGAATTTAGGTACCAGCCTCGGAGTGAGAATCAGAGTTTAAGTATCGACGTAAAGAGGATGAAAATCATAATTTAGGTACTGATCTCAAGAGAGTGAGATTTGAAATATAAGTATCAAACCTGAAAGAGAATCAAAATTTAGATATCGATCTCGGATGAGAGTAGGAATTTAGGTACCTACCTCAAAGGAAGAGAACTGGAATTTAGGTACTCGTCTCGCAATTTAGAATTGAAATTTAGGTATCAATTCGAAAGAGAATCGAAATTTAGGTACCGATCTCGAATGAGAGTCGGAATTTATGTACCGACCTCGAAGGAAGAGAACTGGAATTTAGGTACCAGTCTCGGAATTTAGAATTGAAAATTAGGTATCAATTCGAAAGAGAATCGAAATTTAAGTATCGATCTCGAATGAGAGTCAGAATTTAGGTACCAACCTCGAAGGAAGAGAACTGGAATTTAGGTACCAGTCTCATAAATTTAATGAGAAATGGAAACTGGTTCCAATCTCGAAGATTTATCTGTATGAAGAGGGACCCAATCCCATGCCATCAGAACCAAATCAAACAAAGTTCGTGGTTCCGTATCGATAGAACTAGTCGATCCTCTAAGACACAAAAGAAAGAGATTTGAAAGGAGCTGGTAAGTGTACCAAGCTGAAAAGACTTGACTTAGCAATAAGTCGAGGAAAATATTCAAATTTCAAAAGAGTTTAAAACAGATTTCAATTGAGGAAAGAACTGAAAGGTTCGAATCAGAGGATTCAGATCGGAACTCAATTTGAGATTTAGATTAGTTTTGTTTGTCCTTTAACAATCCCATTTTTTTATTTTTTGTTATTTATTTAATGTTCATATGAATTTGAAGTTCATTTCAATATTTAGATTTTTAGGAAAAATGCTCATTTATTTTCTTTTCTTTTCTAATTTTCGTTCAAAGTTCATTTAACTCTAATGGCGTTTCTCAGTCAATTTGCACAAAAAGAGGTGAAGGCAAAATATGACGTACTCGTTTTCATTCCAACTTGCTGAAAGTACATCATACAACTTGATCTAGTCATGATGACATTTTCCTCAGAATTTTAATGTCTCATACAATCCATGTAATTCCAAAACGGACTGTGTAAACTTCTTGCTGATCCATTCAACAGTGTCTGTCAAAAAATCCATGTTTGAATAGTAAGAAACATGGGCAATAACATCACCTTCCAAGCCATCCTTGGCAGGAATGTCGCATGGATGTGCATTGGAGGTGTGTTATTTCTCGTGTAACTCACAGCTCGTAGGGCCGGAGACTCTTCAATTCTGGATCTGGCTGAAAGTGGTAAGGCATCTATCTGTCGTCCATTCTTCTAAAAGTAACTGAGATCCACTCCACAGGCACTCCTGGAATGCAATTATTTGCAACATCTGCTCCGTTTCCTTTTAACACCAGGACGGAACCTACCGGTAGTGGTATCTCCACTGACCCTCGGAACTCACTGGGGCCTGCAATCTGGAGGTTAGATCCGAACATGATGTTGCACTGGTTAACGAATGACACTGTGTAGATGGGTCTAACAAAGTCATGATGGTCTATATGTGGAGGTATGCAGTCACCTTCCTTGTAGATGTTAATAATGCAACTGTTGGGTATGCAATCCACAGGCAATACCCTCCATGTTATCATCCTTTTCACCATTCTCTAGATGATTCTTGGCATCAGATCCACCTCACTGCGACGGAGTATCCGTGGTGGATTTCCTTTTCTGTCTGTGGCAAAATTGTAGCAACATCATATTGGATTGTAACTCTTCCCTTTCCTGGCATCCATCTTCGGGGTTTTGAATATGTCTTTTCTCTCAGGCGGCTAGCTCGACCCATTTTCTGCAATTCGAGGATGCAATCTACAATTTGGTATTGCTCATAATCTGAGAAAATATCTGTATGCAGCTCGAGGCCTTCCAAGATGTTGACCCTCTTGTTTCCAATTCTTTCAAAGTATTCAAAGGTTTTCTTCTCAACTAGTTGCATTTTCTCCAGCTCGTATTATGGGATTATCAGAAGTCCTCGGTGTTTAGTAACATACCGCGGGATGTATGGCTCAACCCCAGCACGTTCTTTTGCATGTCTCGGCTCCTCGGGGGTAGTCTCCGTAGGGACATCCTCCGGGGTTGCTTTCGCAACAAGACTCCTCGGATCCGGTACCTCTGCCCAGCATTGAGGTACTGACTCTATTTCTGCTTTTCTTGGTATTTCTCTTATCTGTTCTGACCTTCTTGGATTTGACTTTCTTCTTTCTGGTTCCTGACGAACCGGTCTCCTTGGAGCATTTGTGCTAACGGTATCCACTGTCTGTTTATGTTGATCTTCTGCTAACTTGGTCAACATTTTGCGAATACGACGATTCTTATTTCTTCGCTGGGTAGCAGTGAGAGTAGCTCTCCTTACCCCTTGAATTTCTGCTGGCGCGGTGCTGACAAGCCTACCCTCTGCTGTGGCAACCACGGACTTAATTTTCTTATCTTCTCCGGTTGCATGTGCGGCGTTTGCTTGTTGCTGGATTGGTGGCTCGAGCCACCCATTTTCATCACTGTCTGGCTGTGAAGTTCTTCTCGATCATCTGGGATCCAATCATTTTCTTCGTATTGTAAACCAGCTGGTGTGAAGTTTGAGTCAATCTCTATCACTGCTCTATCTCTCACCCTCTTTTCATCAAATGCTAGACTCACGCCATTTCTAAAGTTTAGAACCAACCGCCCGTTCGACATTTCCCTGCGAAAAACAAGGAAAGGATCAGGGGTTGTACTAAGAACAAGAACAATAAGAAAAATCACTTAAAAATTATTATTCACTTCTTTTAAATTTAAATGAAGTAGGAAGGATGAGAAAATATCAGGAATGAATGGATTTAAAAGGAAAGATAGACATTTTATTATTACGGTTTCCCATGTTTTCTTTTTAACATTTTGTTGATGAGATTTTTTTTTATCATCCATTTTATTTTGTTTTGGGTTCGGATCCAGTCACAAAGTGATTACTTCACCCATGTTTCTAGGGATAAGATTCTACTTTAGAGGCCACCCTTCGAAACATCAGGTTGCGTAATACTTCTTTAAATATTGTCCATTGATTGGAAGCATGGGTCGTTCTCCACGACAATTCATAAGCTGGTAGGAACCTCCTGAGTAGACTGTCTCGACCACAAACAGCCCTTCCAATGTTGGTTCAAATTTACCACCTATCTTGCGATGTGCAAGAATAGGTCTTCTGAGAACCAAAACAAAGTCACCGACTTTGAAAGTTCTTGGGCGAACCAGTTTATCATGGGCCTGGATCATCTTGGCTTGATACAGTTCCAAATTCTGCTGTGCGGAAAGTCTTTTCCCTTCCAAGCTTTCCTATTCTTCCAGTCGTAGTCTGGCATTTTCTTCTGTAGTGATCTTTTCTTCAACTGCAATTCGGAGTGACGGAAACTGAACTTCCAGGGGTAAGACGGCCTCGAGCCCGTACACTAAAGCGTAAGGCGTAGACTGAGTAGGAGTCCTAAAAGTCGTCCTGTAGGCCCATAAGGCTTCTAACAACTTCTCGTGTCAATTTCTCTTGTTGTCGTCCAAAATTTTCTTTAAAATTTGAACGAGAGTTTTATCAAAAGCCTCGGACAAGCCGTTTGCTCTTAGGTAGTAGATCGTTGAGTATCGCCAATCGATCATGTGTCTTCTGACAAAATTGTTGATCTTTGTACTTTTGAATGCAGACCCATTATCTGAAATGATCCTGCGCGGTACCCCAAAATGGTAGACGACTTGGTTTTCAAAAAACTGTAGCACGTGGTGTGCCTTCACTTCTCTGAGTGGTATAGCTTCTGCCTATTTAGAAAAGTAGTTTGTAGCTGCAAGAATGAAGCGATGTCCTCTTGAAGAAGGTGGTTCTATCAGACTCACTATATATGTGCCCCAACACTTAAATGGCCACAACGCGATTGTCGGATGTAGCACATTTGGAGGTTGGTGTAGAACCACTCCGTGCTCTTGGCACTAGTGACAACTTTTGGAAACTTTCATACAGTCGGTCATCATTGAGGGCCAGTAGTACCTTAGTCTTTTAATCTTCATTTTCATTTTCGGACCGATCGATGAGCGCCACGAAAGTTCCGAATGTACTTCTTTAACGATTTCATGAGCCTCGGACCCGCTCGGGCATCTTAGCCACATCTGATCAAAAGACCTTCTGTATAATGTATTGTTTATTAATGCGTAAGACAGAGTTCTTTTCTTGATTTGATGGGCAAACGACCTATCGTCAGGCAGGCTTCCTGTTTGCAAGTAGTCTATTAATGGCTGCTACCAATCTTCTGTATTTTCTATCACTGCTGTAATTGTTTCTTCTGCTTTTCTTTCTGATTTGTGTATTGTATCCATGTCGAGCTGTGATAGGACATGTCATCCTTGAACTGACACTTCAACTAACTCATCCTGCAAGCGGGAAAATTCCTTTGCAAGGCTGGCTAACGCATCTGCAAGAGCATTTTCTTTTCTAGGAATCTTGTAGATTGTTACGTTTGGAATTTGTTCCAGCAATTTCATGGTGTACTAAAAGTACTGCTCGAGTCTTAGCTTTAAAATTATGTACTGTCCGGCGACCTGTTGAATGATCAACTGAGAATCTCCGTAGATGTTGATGTCCGTTATTCCCATCTGCATGGTTAATTCCAATCTGGTTATAAGGTCTTCATATTCTGCCTCGTTGTCTGTACATGGTTCTGTTAAATGGTAGGAGTATCTTAACATCCCCGCTCCTGTGTTATAAAGATTAGTCTGATTCCTGCCTTACAGGGCACTATCATTTGCAATTCTTTGTTCTTATGTTCTGAGGATGCACTGTTGAAGTATAGTTTCTAACGTCGATCATCAGGGTCTTCTAGGCTCATTACCTGCTCATCAGGCGAATTGTCGTCGAGAGGCGAATCCGCCGGCAAAGGGTGTGCTGCGAGGAAGTTTGCTAGGACTTGTCCCTTCACGGTGCGAAGAGGAACGAAAGTTATGTCAAATTGCAATAGTATCATCAACCACCTGACGAGTCTACTAGAAAGTGTCGGTCGGGTCATCAAGTATTGCAACGGATTAACTCTCAAAATAAGGTTGACCATATGAGAAAGCATGTAATGCCTGAGCTTCTGTGCGGCGAAGATCAAGGCCAAGCAGTGCTTCTCAATTGGAGGATACTTTACTTCCATCAAAATTAGATGACGAATTAAGTAGTAGAGAGCATTTTTTTTCCCCTCATCATTGACCTGGGCTAGCAGGGCTCCAAGGGAGTCGTCTAAAGCCACGATATAAAGTATCAACGGTCTACCTGAGACTGGAGCTGCTAAGACAGGAGGTGTCATTAAATATTTCTTAACATCCTTGAAAGCTTGCTGGCATTTCTCATCCCAAATGAATTTGGCGTCCTTTTTAACTAATGTCGAGAAGGGCTGACACCTACTTGACAAGTTCGAGATAAAGCGTCGAAGATATGCCAACTTCCCTTAAAAGGATCATAGTTGTTTCAAAGTTTTGGGAGGAGGCATTTCTAAAATAGCTTTAATTTTTTCCGGATCAATTTTAATCCCGCGATGTCGAACAACAAATCCTAAGAATTTCCCTGAGGTGACACCGAAAGCGCATTTCAAGGGATTCATCTTAAGGTTGTATTGTCTCAGTCGCTCGAAAACAATTCTCAAATCATACAGGTGATCTTCCTTTAGTTTGCTTTTGATGACCACATTATCCACGTAGCACTCAACTTAGTTGTGAATGAGACCATCAAAAATCTTTGTCATCACTCTTTGGTATGCTGCTCCTACGTTCTTTAGTCCGAATGGCATTACTGTGTAGCAATACACTCCGATCAGCGTTCTGAATGCCGTGAGCTTTTCGTCTTCTGGTGCCATCTTTATCTGGTTGTATCCTGATGATCCATCCATAAAAGAGAAGATTTCATGTGTTGAAGTAATGTCGATCATCCTTTGGACATGCTTTATTTAAATCTCTGAAGTCCACGCAGATTCTGATATGACCATTCTTCTTTCTGACCGGTACCACGTTGGCTAACCAAGTAGGGTATTGTTCTTCACGGACAAATTTAGCGTCTATTAGTTTCTTAACTTCGGTTATTACTTGTTGCTCAATTTTTAGACGCATTCTTCTTAGAGCTTGTCTAACTGGAACAATAGTGGGATCCACTCCTAATTTATGAACTGCGACCTCTGGAGCTAATCCTGGCATTTCATCGTAACTCCAAGCAAAATAGTCCTTGAATTCCATTAATAGCTTGATTACGTCTTCGGAGTCTTCTTTATTGAGCAAGGAGCTAACAAAGGTAGGCCTAGGCTCTTCGCTAGTACCAAAGTTAACTTCTGTTAACTCGTGTATTGTAGATTTGATTTCTTCCTCGAATTCTGGTGGAGCGTCGCCGATTGGTAGATCTTCAAGATCTTCTGAGGCTTCCAAGCACTCTTTATTAGGTTCGCAAGTGACAACCAAGCAAAATACCGTATCGTCAACTGATCCTACTGTGCCGAATCCGAGACCATGTTTTGAATTGGGAGGCCGACCGTCATTATTCCATAATTTTTCAAAATGTTGTGATTGACCTTTTGTCCATTGTCGAGGTAAGACACCACGTTGAATTAAATTTTGAACACAGGGAGAGTACCACTCAAAAGGTAATTCCATTAATTCAGACGAAGTAACATCTTGAAATTGTACATCTTTTTCAGTATTAGAAGAAGAAGCACCACGGTAAAACATGATTGGTTTAATACCACCACCATGCACTTCCTTGACCACCATACCCTCGATCTTATTAGAATGGATCGGGGTCAGGGTCATAGTATGTACATAATGGTTAATCTTCTCGTACATTGATTTGTATTATTCATTCCTTTCATCTTCGAGAGAGATCTTGAACTAGGGTTTCTTTTAACTTATTGTCGCTGCTTCTTTCTCAATTTCTTCTTCTTCTTAGGAACTGTTCTCCCAATCAACATCGATGACCGGTTTCTTCTGTCCAACTGTTCCAACATTTCTTCCACGTCCTTGTCCCCGGCCTCGACCTCGGGTGCGAGTTCTGGAGAAATCTTCACCATCTCGCTGTAAGGGATTGGTGAGTAAGCTGTTGGACTAGAACTTCGAGTTCTTCTTCTTCTTGAATTTCTTTTGCTTCATTTGGTATGGTATTTCTGGAAAAGATTGTTTTCTTCGGAGGCGTGTAGTAGGCTGCATCTTCATGAATTCTGATTTTGTGCACAGAGAACGGTTGAAAATCACCTTTGATGCATTGTTCCCCTCCTTCGTAATACTTTATGCACTGGTGCAGAGACGACGGTACCATCCGATTTTTATGGATCCATGGCCGACCCAGTAGAGCGTTGAACGATGTCTCAGAATCAATTATGTGGAATTTTACGGTTGTTTTGCTAAATCACCGGTCTTCATTAGTAGTGTTATCGATCCAAGAGCTCTTTCTCCTTTTTGATTGAAGCCTCTTAATAACATCTTGTCTGCTTCAAGCTCGCGAGCATCAATTTCCAAATATGCTAGCGTCCGAAGATTCATTATGTTGATTGATGCTCCTGGATCAACTAACACTCTAGAGAGCGTAAACTTTCCAATAGTGACTGAAATGTATAACGGTCGGTTGTGATCAGTTGTTCCCAGTAATAGATCATTGTCCGTGAAGGTAACACCTCGCTGTTCTCTTAACGAGCAAGCCTCGTCGAAGGAATTACCTAAACAAATCTCTGGATCAAGTAAAGCCTTGATCAGAGCCTCCCTCATCTCCTTTGACAGGATCAGAGCGTCGTATATGCTTAGTTTGGCTAGTAGCTTCCTAGGATGGGCTAGCACGTTGTAGTCCACTTTATTACCATATTCCTCGGTTTCTTCCTGAATGGGAAATTCTTGTACTGGGGTTGGCTCTTCCTGAGCAACCACTTGCTTTCCTTTATCCATTGGACCCATTCTCGGGGGTATAACTTTTCCACTTCTTAAATTTACTTCAGTTATTTCTTCTGAATTTGGTGTTGAATCTGCCAGTGTATCCTCTTGAATTGGAACAACTGGCTCTTCTGAAGTTGCTTCGGTGTCTGATGGTTCTAATTCTATCGTGATCGGAGGTCCTCAGAATTCATAAATGGACTCGTTTCTTGTCGAGCTTTCGTAGCCTCCTTTATGAACATCTCCTTCATTGTGGTCATCGAGGTTATGTATGATTTGAGAATCTTTATTTGTTTTGGAATCGAGATCTGAATTAAGATGGTTGTCGTCAGTTACGTAATCATTATAAACAGTCAAAACGTAGCCAACGCCAAAACTCTTATAATTATAAGATCCCGCCGGGGCGAGCAGATAATCATATAGAGACAGGAGTTCGAGGGATTTCTCCCCCGAATCGAAAATAACCATCCTAGGATAAGCAGCCGCTAGTCTACCCTTCGGAACCTCGGTCTTCTTTTCTTTCACTATCTTCTCCTCCTTCTGAGGCGGTTCTTCAATCACAAGTGATAGTGCCGTCTTGACAGGTTTCAAACTCTGAGTTGAAGTGCGTACCGAAGCGGTTTGGATGTGAACCAAAATTATCTTCGATAATCTTGTCCAGACAGTACTCCATCCATCATCAGTCGTATATGGGTCTATCGGAACAATGGGATCCGTTGAAATAACATTGACGGAACCTCCTTTCTGGGGTTACTTCATGTATTCCTTTAGGATCGTTATCTTCCCTCTCTGGAGATTGTCATTAAGCCAACTCTTGAAAGTGATGCAATCATCTATCTTATGTCCGAGCATCTGGTGGTAAGGGCAATAGTTCGGATGATCTTTCTTATTGACTTCCTCCGGCTTCTTGGGCTCTGGCAGCTGAAATCCTGGTGTCTTCATTAAGCTGCGGAACATCTTCGCTATTGCTTTAGTTTTGAATGGATATTCTCTATTTAGAAGTTCTCTTAAGGTACGTAATGAATGAGGCAGTTGTTCATAATGCTGAGGCGACTGATAGCTCGGACGAGGTTGTTGATAGCCCTGTTGAGGTTGCTAATAAGTCCGTTATGGTGGTTGATAACTAGGCTGTGGCCGCTCTGACTGTATCTGAACCGGCTTCTTGCCCTTATCTACTGCCACAACGATTCCAGATTTCTTTTCGAATGCCTTCACAGTTTTCTGCTTATCGGTCTTGTCCACGAAACTTAACTGCTTTGCCTCTTCTTGTAAGCTCTCAGCCTTGCTAAGCAACTTATTGAATATCTTGATTGTAAATCCTTTAAGGAAAAGTGCTATCGTGACATGGATACTTTTAAGTAGGATGCCGACTGCATGTTGTTCTTGAAGCTGTGGTTCACACTTCATGCTTAAGTTTCTCCATCGAATTATGTAATCCATTAAAGTCTCGTTCGGCTTCTGTTGTTCCACCACTAGATCACCGATAGTGATGTGGTGTTGAGCCCCATTGAATCGTTTAATGAAGAGATTCTCTAGTTCTGAAAAGGTCTTTACTGAACCATTCAGCAATTATGCGTACTAGTCGAAGGCAATCCCTGATAAACTGCTGAAGAACTGGCGGAAGAGTAGAGCGTCACTTCCACCGGCATTGCAGCAACTAGCACAAAAATGTGCAACATGCTGCCGAGGGTTTCCAGTCCCATCAATAGTCTTAAATAGAGGTGGTACGAAGCCTTTCGAGTATTGTACTACGTCGAACTCTTTGGGGTAAGGTCTACCCGTCTGAATAGATGCTCCACTCTTGGATTGTGCTAGGGCTTCTCGCACCTGCTGTTCTACCATGCTCTTAATGTCCTTTTCTGGAATCATGCTTTGTGCAGGATCTTTCTTTGGTTTTTCATCTCTGTTGACGGATGTGATCTCTTTTCCTCCATCTGCAATATGGATAATTTCTAGGGTGTCTCTTTCTAAGGTTGTACCTGACTCTGGAGAGTGGCTAAGGCAGCAACCATCTCTTCCATCCTCTTTGCCATCTGGGAAATTGTGTCATCTCTTTCCCAAAGTTGTGCCCTCATTACTTCCGGTTCATCTCTTTCTGCAGCTGCTGGAGCACCTTGTGAAGCGGATGATGTTCGCGTTTCAACCATGTTGATCTCGACATACTCCTCATCCATGAACTCTGATGAGTCAACTTCATCTTCTAGTTTTTCTTCTCTTTCTTTTGCTAACCGTCGGATGTTGGTTCTTAATTTTTCCATGGCATCCTCTAGTGGCCTTTTCCGCACGGTCTCGCAGTTGTCTCGTGAAGGTTGTTGAACTTCCTTTTCGGGAGTCCCCTTTATTGCAGTAGCACTTTCTTCTGACTCAAGTCTCCTGATGGGACTTTTCTTCTCAAGACATTATTTTGGTCTTAGCTCGCCTGTAGTAGGTCTCCATACCATCCTTCTCGCATCGGAAGCCTAGGACCGGATGATCTGTCGGCTATATGCTGGAAGGTGGTATCCTCCCTAATTTGTAGACCCGATACAACAACGGGTGAACTGGCTTTTATCTTCTTCTTTGGTTTCTCTGTGGCAGCAACAGGCTCTATTCGCGGTCCGAGGTGGGATTTAGCTGGCACCCATCTTATCCTTCTTAAGATTTCTGACACAGGGCATCTCTCTTTCTTTGCCAATCATTCTATCATAGATTGCAGTCGAGTCAATGGCGTAGTCTTATCCCTTTTCCTCTTGTAATTCGCCGTAGTATACGAGGTCGGGGGTAATGCGAGTGGCGATCCTACGGACATTATCTTTATCGATGCGGCGAGAGAGGGTGAAACACTGCTCCCTTCCAACGGGGTATATACTACGGCGGTTCTTCTCTTTCCTCGGGGATTTCTTCTAAAAAAGCAACTTCGGCGGCTACGACTTTCTCGATCTTGGCGATCTTTACGTTTCTATTTCTTCTTTGAGTACGAGTTAGGGGTGCAATTCTCGAGCTGGACCCCAATCTAAAAAACAGATGGTATTGTAGCAAAATTTGTACCCTCCACGGTGACAGGCCATCACAGACTTGGATTTCCTTCCCCTTTAGTTTGGCAGAAGTCGGGGTAGGTGCAGAGATGGATAGACCAGTGGGGGAAGAGACTACAGTTCTCCTACAAACAGTAGTACTCCTTTCAGCTGGAATCCTTTGCAGGGGAGGGAATTCTTGAGTTGACTTGAAGTTGAACTCAATCACGGGCTCTTCAGTTTCCGACACTTTGTCCTTTAGTGCGAAGAGAGTGACATTAGCGAACTTGATATCTGTATTGTCGAATCCTTGTCCGAAAAGGATGATTCAATTGTCGGGCAGCTCATCCTTGTAAACGGTGAAGTCCATTCCATTGGTGAAGGAGAAGATTAACTTTGGGGCAGTCATTTTCTGCAGGACAGATTCCGAATGTCAGTCCTGAATTATGCTTCTTTTTGTCGTAAAGTTCAGGATGAAAAAGAAAGAGTCCGAACACATTTTCTTTTATCTTAATGTATTTATGATTTTTAAAAGAGATTGTTTATTAGGAGGCTGTTTATTAGCAGGTTCGTTTGTTAGAAACAAAACGATTAAAGGAAAAATGTTATAGAAAACGTAAAGGGCCCGATTTAGAATTGGAAAGGAAAAGAAAGTCTTATGCAAGACTTCCCGACTCGAAGGACCGCTCCTAAACTATCACCTATTGGGGTCCACCCCACCTCAGAAAGGAGGTAAAAGGATCTCAGAACCTCTCCATTTTGGGGTGTCTAAACAATGGCTCCTAAATCCTAGAGGAGTTGGCTATACTAGTTCAAGAAAGAAATGAATGGGGTATTCCAACGAAAGAATGGTAGTTTTGGTCCACTAGGGATATAGACTCACTATCGGTTTATGAAAGCAAAATCATCTAATCAAAAATGGAGAGAGGAACTAGTCCCCAATGGAGTCGCTAGAAGTTGTCGGCATTTTTTTAGGTTATGTGGTATTTTGAAAAGGGGTCGCCTACAGAAGTTATCGGCATATTTTTAGGTTATGTGGTATTTTGAAAAGGGGTCGCCTACAGAAGTTGTTGGCGAATTTTCATATTTTAAATTTAATTTAAATATATATATAGTTTAAAAGATAGCATTTGATTTTGAAAGTAATTTTAAGTTTGAAAATTTTAAGATATGAAATCAAACTGATTTCTCATCCCAAATAGTTTATATAAACGAGCACCGCACCATAAACCGTATATCTATCCCGAAGAATAGACACATTGCTTGATGATGGGGCTCGGTTAAATAAACTAGAAGATTTGTGACATCCGTTTGGTCTGCGAACCAATTTTATAAGCCGACAAATTCCCCTGCTTAATATAAATGAATTAAGCGGGGTTTATATTACCGGGTTCTTAAAGTTCCCAATAAGGGCAAGCCCCATAGTTAATTACATCTTAAATGACGAGAATCATTTAAGAAAACTCTCGATAATGATCGGTGATTTTGCTCTCGAGAATTTCAAAGTTTAAGGTTTTCAAAGGATCGAATTTTGAAGATTTCAATAGGGAATGGATCAAATTTGGAACAGTTATTTTCAGGAGTCCAAAGGAAAAAAAGTAGGAGAAGCTGAGGTTCCAAGAAGAATCTTGGCAACTTCCCAAACTATCCTATTATTTGGCTTCAATTTAGGAATTTATTTAATATTGCAATCCTGCCAATTTTAATTAATTAGGACTTATATTTGTATGACATGATCATACAAATAGCCTGGAAGATATGAGGGTTTATGTCGTATCAAACAACTACCTCAGAATCCTAAAACTGGTTAAGGCTTAATTTACATAACATGATTATGCAAATGCCTAAAAGAAAAGTTGAGGATTTATGTTGCACTAGGCAAGCTACCTTGAAGTCATATGGCTTTGTTATTTAACTCTAAGAAAGGTTTTGCTGAAGTAGCTCTGAGTTTAGCTGATGACGATGGCCGTGCTACCCACTGTGCTCCAAGCTCCTTGTTGTTGTAGAGGTTTAGTTTTAGAAGTCATAAATCGGGAGATGAGAGAAGTGTTTTGTTTTAGAGAAAATCATAAAATCCAAGTATTTTTAATATTTTAATTAAAACAAATCTTAAAGTTGTTTAAACAGAACCGACTAAGATCTCATGGTTAGTCATCCCGGCACTGTTATTTTCATTTGATTCACTTAGTCCAGATGAATTTCCTAAACTCAACTGAATGAGTTCCACACTTTCATTTAGACAGTGGGAAATCCAGTTAGCAAAACGTGGGTTACATCATCCGAGGTATTCCCGATCATTCAACGAGACGTTTTAATTTAGTTGCGATTGTAGTTTTGTTGTTTTGTTTGTGATTAAATTTTGAGTTATTTTATATTTTGGAATGTTGTAGCGGTGAATTTTATCTTGCAATGACTTTTAATTTAGTTTTGGTTTCAGTTCAGGGACTATCCTAAAGGTTTTGGTTTTCATGCAACAGTCTTATTTAACATACAAGAAAAGTAAAGTACAGTGCATGTAAGTAAATTGCAATAAAATAAAAGCGTACCTGGAGGGTCTTCCCATCATCCTAAGCTACACTTAAAACACATGTTAAGGCATTTAAATATTTCAACAGATACCTAGGTAAAGCTAAGGGAAAGGGTTTTGGTTGTCTACCAGAATCCTAATCCTATAACTAGTCATCTTCTACGACGTCTAGGTTCTTGGTTTGGTTTAAGGATGATTTTCTTCATCAAAGAACAATTAAATTCAATTGTTCTTCTAAAACATCCCGTTATATTGAGGAAGTGCTTAGGACGAGTCCTTGACATCTTTTCAATACTTTTGGGATTATTTTGAGTCCAAGGAAATTTAATTGCACATATGAATTAATCATCCAGGAGTTTAGTTAAACTTTGTCTCTTGTTCAGTGAACTTGGGTATTTGATTACCTGATGAATGAAGTGACATCTCATTTAATACTCTATTTAAGAATTATAATAATTAAAGCCTTTAAGGGCAAGTTGGTTTATCGAGAATTTTAATCATCCTTAATTAAAAGTTTGAGTTAATGATTTAAAGTGATTTAATTTAATTATGAGGTTTTAATTAATAATTTTAAGTTTGGAATAGTGTCCAAATTATTTTAGATTTAGTTTAAATCTTTACATTTTCAATTATCTTGGTATTTCAAATTTATGTTCATGTTTTAAATTCACTTAGATAGAAAGAGGTGTTGAAATTATTGATATGTTTTGATTTAACTCTTAATGATTTCATTTAGGTTTGTTGTTAAATGATTTTTATTTAATTTAATTCAATTTGATTTCAATTTAATTTAAATTGAATTTAATTTTATTTAATTTAATTTTAATTTAATTTTATTTAATTTTAATTTAATTTTAATTTTAGTTTAACTTTAATTTTAATTTAATTTTTTTAATTTAATTTTAGTTTTAATTTTTGTTTCAATATTTTAAATTTAATTTAAGTTAATTTTAGTTTTAATTATTTATTTGGATTATTATTTTAATTTTTAATTAAGAACTAAATATTGTTAAAGTGACTTATTTAGGGATTTTTAAATTAAAGAATAAATATCCTCCTAATTATATCCCTATTCTAATAATCCAAATTTTAAATATATTCTTTCCAAAATTTAAATTATTTAATTAATTAAAGTTTCATTTTGATATTTTCAAAGTGTTTAATTAAAATCTCCTCCTAATTAATTAAAATTCAAATTATTTTCAAAGTGATTAATTTCCCTAAGTTTCAATCATCCAAGAGAAAGTTAAAATCAAATATTTTACCCCCGCCCCCCCCCCCATTTTGATTAAACCTAAAGTTTTAATTAGGGGTTAAAATTTTTAATTACCTTTATGCCCTTTTAGGCTTATTTATTTCATAACTCACTAAATTGAGCTCAAATGAATTTGAAATTTTTATGTCACTTCACTCACATGTCAATTAAGACATTAGAGGAGAAAATGAGATTTTTCTGAATTTAATTTATTTTTATAATTGTTTTTAGTAGAAAATAAGGGTTTTCAAAGAAAATTCAACAACATAACCAAGGAAAGATTTCTGTCCTTAAGAAAATTATAGTATGTTTCTAATGACCAGAGAACCACTTGGACCAAATTTTGTGATTTTTTGAATTATTTTTTATTTATTATAATTATTTTGAATTTAAGAGTATTAATTAATTATAAAATAAAATTAAAGCTGAAAAATAGATTTTATATTTTTCATAAATTTCTCTAACCTCAAGTAGTCCATAGAAACAAACTTTATAATTTTCTAATTTTTCTTTGATTTACTAGAATTATTTTAGTGAAAGAGGTTGAAAATTCATTTTTTTAATATTAAAAATTACATTAAGCCTTTAAAATTTAATACCTTATCCTAGGGACTTAGGAAAAATATTTGGTTTGTTCATAAGTGATTGGGAGTCAAAATTTGACATTTTTATGATTTTTAATATTTTTATGATTTTTATTATTTTTTAATTATTAAAATATTAAAATTTTGTGAAAAATCAACTTTTTTAGAAAATTCCAATTTTAATTTTCTTGAACTCCCCTGATATCAGAGAAGCTCCAAAACCATTTTTGTGATTTTTTGAAAAGTATTTTTGGAGTTATGAATTTTTAAAGTTTCATTTTGCTTATGAGGCTTAATCAATCCATTTGGTGGGGTTAATCAAGTCTAATTGATTTTAAAATTTTATGTAAGGTTCCTCTAACCCTAAAGAGTAATGGAGAATTGTTTTCAAGTCAATTTGATGTGTGGTTAACCCTAATTAAGTCAAATTCAATTTTAGGGGTTTAGGCCAATTAAAGTTATTATGAATCAATTAACTCAAAATATATTTTTCGTAGGGTCCCCTTGTCCTAAGAAACATCACCAAATTTTCCTAGAATTTATTTTACAACATGCTAATTATTGGAATTAAAGTACCTATAACAGTGACATGAACTTGAAAAATCAATAACGTTTCACGGAGATGGCCTCCGACCTTAAAAAATTCGGGGAATATTTCCGAGATCGGAGGCTTAAAAGCCACATGGTCTCATGCCATGGTGAATTATCTATGCAAATGGAGAATCAAAACATTGAAAATAGTAAATAAATTATTAAAAATAAAGTACTCATCCAATTAACTTGATTTCTTTTCCACATTATCCTCCTCTATTCACTGAGCAAGAGAGTATTTTTATTTTATTTTTGTGATTTTTCTATGCAAAGATATGAATTTTTGAAGTTCAGGGCATTTAAATAATTCAAAAATACAGTAATTTTCTACTTATCCATGCGGCGCTGCGTCAACCTCGGCAGCTCCGTAAGCCCACGCGTCACGCTATGATTCGGCTCCGCCATCTGACTCAGCTCTCTAGGGGCCCTCGGTTCACGTACCATTGCGCTGTCCGGCTTGATCTCGACCGTCCGCTCGATACACGCGTGATCCAACAGCTCCTGGTCATCGTCTACAACTGGTGTGCACTCGTAACCATCCACACTCAAACTCTAATATCGCTCTCGATTCTCAATGGATTTTCGAGTTCTTAAACTCTATCGATTCGTCTTGAAGAGACGAACACATCCATACGGTTTATAAGCTATGAAATTAACCTAAACAAAATGGAGAATTGCTGGAAGCTCGGGAGGAAGAATGAGTTCATACCTTTGCTCAGAGAAGTGAAGCTTCGATCTGAGGGTTGTGTCACCTTCGATTGAGTCCAAGCAAGTTCCAGATGAAGTCTCTGGCTCTGGGTAATTGTCTAAGTAGGAAAGTGACCAAGGCCGATCACAAAGCATGGAGGCTGGAAGCAATGGCTGGCCTAATGAGGGGCCTTTTGCTGGGAAACTTCTCCTCTTGGTCTGGTGAAGGTGTAGGATCAATCAATTTGAAGATTAGCTCACTGTGGTGAAGTGTCCTGTTTTTTGGGTGGATTTTCAACTCAGAAACTGAGCTCATAGAGAGGGTTTTAGGGCTAGATTTCAGTGGGGATCAAGTTCTCTATGTCTGGAGAGGGATATGGAGTGATTTTGGCAGAGTTTTGGTAGGGTTTGGTTCAACACATTCCTTAGCCGAGAGGTGGTGGTGTTTAAATAGAGGTGGCTGGAGGGCTTCCTAGGGGGGTTTGATGCTTGGGATCAGGTGCTCTAAGCAAGAGATGAATAGCCATGGTGTTCAATTGGACTGGGACAACTCAGCAAGGGAGAATTGAAAATTATTGGTCACATGGAGCTCTTGGCCATGGTGTTGTCCGGCGACCCAGGCGGCTGGCCGGCAGGGTTAGGTCACCATCTGGCTCAGAAGTGTCAGGCGTTGGCAATGGTGCAGTCAATTAAGGATTGACATGTGTAAAGGAGTTTGATTTAAGTGGTAAGGGGGAAGAGTCATTTTGGGCTTGGTTTAGTCAACTCGTGGTTTAGGTTAGGTGCACCTCTCCAAGGCTGGTTTGGGCTGAAGAGAAAGTCACTTGGGTCAGCTTGATTAGTGGGGTCAAGTCACAATCTAAGTACAAATAGGCTTAAGCAAGATTAGGGGATACATGGGAGTGTTTAATCACTTCTAAGGGAATCATTAAAGGGTTTCCTCCTTTTTCCATTTAGGGAGTGGTGATAAGTCAAAGCTCTCATGGCTTTCATGTGGCTTGTGCATGGCTCCAAGGACTCCATTTGGCTTAGGGATGGCTTGGCTCATTTACAGGGAAATGAATTTTGGAATTTTTGATGAATTTAGGGGAAATTGGAATGAGGCTTAATTTAGGATAATTTGATGATGAGTTTGAAACTTAGGGAATGATTTAAATCAAAGGGATGATGAGAGGAAATCTCATGTGGGCTTTGGAATGGATTTTGGGCTTTTTGAATTTTGGTGAAAATGCGCTTTTAAATGCTTTATGGAAGTGGGCTTTTAGATTTAAAAATGGGCTTTTGGATGAAAGTTTTCTGAAGGACCATGCCAAATAAATGTTGGGTTTAGTTTAGGGATGTGTCATGAGTGATTTGGAACAAATTTGAAGTGATTTTGAATTGAATTGGGTTTAATGTGGGTCTTTTAGTAAAGGGGCCAAAGTGGGTCAAATTGGGCTAACTTGGTTTAAGGTTGTGCTAAAGTTTGATTTGATGTAAAATTAATGTTGATAAATGTGTATGGGAGTGTCACAAAGATTTTTCAACATTGGTTGGGCAATGATTTTGGGATTTGGGCCCATTTTGATTAGGTTTGGGCTTAGGGCCAATTTATGGGATTTTGGTTTTGGGTTAGGTTTGGGTGGAGTTTAGGTTTAAATTTTGGGCAAATCAAGTTATTGTTTTGTTTATGGGGGTTTTAGGAAGGCCTTAGAAAATATTTGGGGCCAATTGGAGTTGAATTGGGTTGGTTTGGGCTAGGTTTAGGTCATGGGCCAAAATTGGGCCTTAGGCTTCAAATTAAATTGGGCCCAAATGTCAATCAAATTGGACTTGAATTTGGTCTAAATTGATGTTGAGGATATTGAATTGAAGTTTAGAATTGAATTGGACCAGAATTGAGATCAATTGGGGTGGTTTGGTTTGACATTGGGTTCACTTGGGTTAAAAATGGGTCAAATTGGGGGTTTTGGTAAAAGTTGGTTAAATTGGCAAAATTGGCCCATGGTTTAGTTGAACAAAATAAAATTAGGAATATTTTGGATTTTATAGAATTTTTTGTGAATTTTCTAAATTTTTGGATTTTTGGGGTAAAAGGGTATTTTGGTAATTTTGAGGGGTTTAGGGGTATTTTTGGAAATATTGGTATTTATGGCCAAAGATGGTTAATTTGAATTGTGGGAAGTGTTTAGGATTGATTTTGAAGGATCTTGGGTAATTTACGTAATTTTGCAAATTTTGGGTCATTTCAAGGACATTTGGTAGGTTTGGTGGGTCCGGGGCCCCGGGGGTCAAAAATTGAAATTTTGAAAAAAAGAATATTGATCAAATTTGAGTAAAATGGAATCATTTTGGTTGAGCCATGAAGCCATATTGAGCCCATATAAGCCATGAGAGGACTCATTTGAGGCATTCACTGTGTTGTTCCTAATCCTCTTAGTCAGGGGCTTAGGGGTTAAGGACCATCCATATGAATTACCTACATGAGTCAGAAAGTCAATTTGGTGAGAGTGTGGTTTTAGGACTTGGAATGTGTGTGAGAGTGTATGTATGTGCAAATCAACCCTCACCAGACCAAGCCACCCAAGGTATTCCTAAGGCCAAAAAGGTCCTATAGGGAACTCATCCTTTAAAACTCCACATTTAATTTCAACCCTCTAGGTGATTAGGGGTCTACAATCAAGCTTGTGGGGTTTGCAGGGAGTTAAGAAGTAGTTTGAATTTCTAAAGGGTGGGTTCCATTTCTAGTCCTCTAAGATTAGTCAAAGGAAAAGCCTAAGGCTAGATCCTAAGAACTAAAGAGAGAAGCAAAAGACCTCATCAAAAATGAGGTCAACAGTCATTAGTCTCATCAGATTTACATATGATCGAAGTATCGTCTACATGATCAAAATCGACTCTCTAATTTTCATGAATATCATGAGAAATAATCAGGATATAAGTGGAACGGGAAACATTTTTATTTAAGAACAAAAAGTCATATAAAGTTAACGGTCCAAGGGATTTTCTCTCTTTGTCTGAAACAATTATCCTGGAAGGATATGAAAACGTAGGAGTGAAAGATACAAAAGGAGGAGTAGCCCCTATGTTTACAAGACTCTTATTTCTTATCTGCTTTTTGGAAGATTCATTAAAAGCATTCTCAGGTTTGATGAGCATTTCTTTATAAGATTTGCCTAGAGGAATATCAAAGCGATCTTCATGAGTATTTACTGAGATCATATGTACTAAACCTATTTCAGCCTCCTTCAGATATTCTTTTGGGATAGTAATATTTCCTTCTTTGAAGTTTTTCTCCAACCAGTCTTTAAAGACAAAGTAATCTTCAATTTTACGTCCCAACATCCTATGATATGGACAGTAGTTAGAATGATCTTTCAAATCAACCACTCCCGAACTTTTAGCCTCAGGTAATTTGAATTCAGGTATCTTTAACAAACCACGAAAGATTTTAACAACCGCTTTTGTTTTAAATGGATATTCTTTATTCATTCTTTCAGCTAATGTTCTTTTGTCTATTGGTGGTAAGTTCTGTAGTTGATATTGTAACTGGGAAGGCGACTATTGTTGTAGTTGATTTTGTCTTTGCTTCTTTTATTTAGGTTGTATTTGCATCACTTGTATTCCTTTTTCTATCGTGGTATTTTTCTTTTCTAGTACCTTGACTGGTTTCGTTTTCTCAGTCTTTTCCATCTGCCTGGTTTCTTCTTGGATATTAGCAGCTCTAATGAGTAATTTTTCAAACATTTTTATGTTAAATCCCTTTAGCATAAATGCTATTAAGCCATGTATATTTTTTAGGAGTATTTCCACTGCATGTTGTTCCTGAAGCTGTGGCTCACATTTCATACTAAGATTTCTTCAACGTAGAATGTAATTTATAAGTGTTTCTCCTGGCTTTTGCTTTTCTACAACAAAATCTACAACTGTTACATTATGTTGTGCTCCAATAAAGCATTAGATAAACAAATTTTCTAATTTTGTAAAGGTTTTAACAGAACCAATAGGAAGTTCGACATACCATTCGAAAGCAACTCCCGTTAGACTGTTGACAAATTGCTGGATTAGCAGGGGATCACTTCCTCCTGCATTGCAATAGCTTGCTCTAAAATGAGCAAGATGTTGTCTTGGATTTCCTGTTTCATCAAAAATTTTGAAAAGTGGTGGAACAAAACCTTAAGGATATTGAACCGAATCGAATTCTTCTAGGTAAGGTCTACCCTTTGAAATTAGCGAACCAATTCTTAATCCATAGTTTCTTTTACTTTTTTTTCCACTAGTTGTGTAAGTTCTTTCTCAGGAATTCCACTTTGAGTGGATTCCTTTTTCTTCTGTTAGCTTTCTTCAACTTTAGTTTTATCTTCATGGATATGTATTGTTTCAGGTCAGATAATTTCAATGGCCGGTGGTGGAGTTGTTGGTGAGTTTTGCAAGGCTGCCGCCAATTCTTCCACTCTTTGTTCAAGACGATTGATTTGTTCATCTCGTTGTCGAATGACACATAATTCTTCAGTAACATCTTATTCATTCTGTGGAGATATTTACCGAGCAACTTCAGATCGTGTTTATATCACATTTATTTCTATAAATTCTTGACTATGTTGCTTAGAAGGATATTCCTTCCTTTGTGAAGCTAATTGTTTAACATTTTCTCTTAATTTTTCCAGTCTCTCTTCAATTATTTTCCCAGAACTCTTTTCGGAGGTATTGGCTTGAGAAATGTCCATGGGAGTATTTAAGATACTAGAAGCTCCATCTGAAATTTCCATGGGAGTATCTTCCTTGCTTAGCCTGTCTTCAAAACTATTCAAACTTTAGATTAACCAAAGTTCTTTATAGCATCTCTAGTACAGGTAAAGAATATAATTGCTCCTATTTGTTACAATATCACTCTCTACTTGTTTTACTTTTAGACATGTCATTAATTTTTTGTATGATGAAGGGTACTTTTAATATATCAAATCCACTTTCTGATTTTCACTAAGTATTTTAGTTTAGAAGTTATATTGTAATGATAATTGTAGGATATAATCAAAATCAAACCTTTATCTACCTTCTAAGCTAGGGCGTATTATTGTAGACTAGAAGTTCTCTTGAAAGTCGCCATGATTAACCTCGATCTCCATGGGATCGATATTCGGAGTTTAATCAGAAAGCCCTATATTAGTTGATAACGATACGTATACTTGTATAAAATCCCAACTAAACTCTCATTTGAATTGGCATCAAGTTTTTGACGTCTTTATAAGGAAAGAGATATAATTAAAAGGAAATATAAAGTATAAAGTTAAATATAAAACGTAAGCATAAATATCCAAGATCAACTAATAAAAGTAGTCTTTTGTTTATCCTCAGGAGCAATTGGTATTTGACGATAGCCAGTATATTCATCTAAAAAGCAAAAATATTTTTCCCAGCAAGTGTATCCAACATTTGGTCTAGAAAAGGTTAAGGAAAGTGATCTTTCCTAGTGGGGGCATTTAATTTTATATAATCAATACAGATGCACCAACCAGTGACTTGTCTCGCGGTAATTAATTCTTTTCTTTCATTAGTCACAACTGTCGCTCTTCCTTTCTTAGGAATATAATGAATCAGACTTACCCATGCACTATCTGAAATAGGATTTATAATTCTAACATCCAACCACTTTAAAATTTGTTTCTTCACTACTTCCTTCATCAATGGATTTAACCTCCTTTGCGGATTAGCTCTAGGTTTATGTTGTTCATCCAATAAAATTCGTTACATGCACTTTGAAGGACTGATTCCTTTAATATCAGCTAAAGTCCAACCAAAAGCTTTTTTGTATCTTCTCAAGGTTTCTAGTAATTTTTGCTCTTGTAAATCATTTAAATCTGAGGATACAATAACTAGTAATGTAGATAATCCTCCCAAGCACACATACTTAAAATGATTTGAAAGTATTTTCATCTCAAGTTTAGGAGGTTTTAGGATAGATGAAATTTTACTTTTATTATCATTTTCTGTAATATCAAACATCTCAATTCTTTCCTGAACATAATCCAGTTTTTCATTATCTACCTCATCAAATTTATCTTCCATTTCATCTTAATTATCACATTTTAAATTTTCTTGTTCAAGTTTCTCTTCATAATTTTTCTTAAAACGCTCATCTTTTAAGCAGTCACAAATTTTCATTCAAAAGCATTCATCATCCTTTTCTGTTGCAGGGTATTTCATACCTTTTGATATATTAAATGTCACCTCTTGATTATTAACTCTCATAGTTAACTCTCCTTTTTGAACATCTATCATAGCTCTTCAAGTTGCACGGAATGGTCTTTCCAAAATAATAGGATATTCTATATCATCCTACATATCTAAAACAATAAAATACACAGGGAAAATAAATTTATCAACGTTTACTAAAATATCTTCAACAACTCCTTTAAGATAAGTAATAGAATGATCAACCAACTAAAGAGTTATTGAAGTAGGGAAAATTTTTCTTATTCCCAACCTTTTAAATGTTGATAGAGAATTGAGATTAATGCTGGTTCCCAGATCACATAAGGCTCTCTCAAAAAACTTTTCTCCAACAGCACAAGGAATAGTGAAGCTACCAGGATCCTTAAGTTTTTCATGAAGATTTTTCTGAATAATTGCGCTACACTTTTCGCTGAGTGCGACAGTCTCATTATTAGTAAACTTCCTTTTCTTATTTAGTATATCCTTCATAAACTTTGCATAAGTAGGTATTTGTTCTAGAGCTTCAACAAAAGGGATATTTATAGTTAATTTTTTAAGGATTTCTAGGAATTTTGAAAATTTTTGTCTCTCTTTTGTTGTTTCAATCCTTGAGGAAATCAAGGTCGTGGTATTTCTACAATAATTTTCATTGTTTTAAGCGAATATTTCAAATCAGGATATATATTACCATTACCTTTTTCAGTTTGCACATTCTCTTTTTTAATTTCAACATCTTTTCACACTATTGATTCCAATTCTATTCCACTTCTTAACTGTATAGCCTTATTATGTTCTTTATTTTGTTCCTTTAGGTTAATCTCTACATTACTAGAGAAAGTTCCAGAAGGTCTATTACTAAGTGCAGTAGCAATATGTCCTAATTAATTTTCAATATTTTTTATAGGAGCTCCCTGAGTTTGTAATTGTCTACCTTGACTTTGTAATTGGTTCCCTTCACTTTACAATTGATTACCAATGTTTAATATCAATTCTTCCATAGACAAATTCTTTTCCTTAAATTGTTGGTTACTATTGAAACCTGAGGATGAGAAGGTCTATAATTAGTGTTTCCTTGGTTGTTCGAATTTTCCAATGTGTTCACAGAATTGTTCCCCCACTGCTGGTTAGCAACAGTGATGTTATTATTCCAGTTTAAGTTTGGGTGGTTTTTCCAACAGGGTTATAATAATTAAAATAAGGATTGTTGGGTTTATTATTGATAGCATTTAAAGTCTCATAAGATGATTGAGAATGTACTATCTGTCATAATGAATTTTCCTCTAACATTTGAGGCGTTCGAGAAAAGTTCATTCTGAATTAATCTATTTTCTTTGAAATTGCAACAAATTGAGAAGCCAACATAGATATTGCATTAGAATAATGAATACTAGCTACTCTATTTGGATTTACCCATTCAGAGGGCCTTTGAAAATTATTTGTGGCCATCTCTTCAATTAAAGAATATGACTCTTTAAAAGGTTTTGAGATTAACGATTCTCCAGCAGCAGCATCAATAATCGATCTAAGAGTTCCCACTAATCTATTATAAAATGTTTGGTAAAGCATGATGTGGAAATTTCCTAATGAGATCTTTAAATCTTTCCTAATTTTCATATATCGATTCCCTTTCAAACTGAAAGAAAGATGTAATATCGTTTCTAAGTGTAGCAGTTTTTTATGAAGAGAAATATTTTGATAAAACTTTTTGTGATAGTTCTCCCCAAGTTCTGATAGATCCAGGTGC
Source organism: Papilionanthe hookeriana x Papilionanthe teres (assembly GCA_022702705.1). NCBI lineage: Eukaryota > Viridiplantae > Streptophyta > Magnoliopsida > Asparagales > Orchidaceae > Papilionanthe > Papilionanthe hookeriana x Papilionanthe teres. The sequence goes on along the minus strand of CM040425.1, from coordinate 13,043,484 downwards.
CAACAAATTTAACCACACCTTAGCATAATCCCTTAATTAAAAATGAAAAAGTCTAAGCCTAACAACGTTGTTCGACACTCCATCATATTTAGATGTAGCACACAATTTTAGAAAACTAGCAAGATGTAAGCTAGGATCCTTATTCGGTGTTCCACCAAATTGATTATTTTGTATCATTTAGATAATAGAAGGTTTAAACTCAAATGAATTAGCAGCTACATTAGGATTTTGAATAGTTAAGTGAATTACATTAGGATTTTTAATAGTTAAGTGAATTTCATCTCCTGTAGGTTTATCATAATCTCTTAAAGGTCTAGTTTGATGTTCATTTTCATGTCTTTGGTTATCTAGATTGTTCTCCTTTTTACTCAAAATTTTATATTCTTTTTGTTATTTTCAAATTTTCTTAATGGTACATTCTAATTCCGAACCTTAAGGTAATAAACATTCAGATCCAAAACTACGCAAACAAAAATATGAATTAAAGGTTTTAAGTTACTACTAAATTTACTATTGCCTCCTTGACAACGGTGCCAAAAACTTGACCATGGTTTGTTGACTTAAAGTAAAATTTCAAAAGTAGTTTCAATTCATTTACAAAGTATAATCAGTTTAATAAGAAACTAGTCAAACTATATGTAAGTATACGTATTGCTCAAGTAATATATGACTCTAGTGGAGTCTCGGTTATCGATCCCACTGGGAGGAATCAAACCTTAAGCGTAGCACAAAAATCCATTATTCAAATTTACAAAACACCAAAAGTAAATACTAAAGTTACTAAAGTTTAAAGAGGTTGGAGAATTTAAAATTTCTAAATTACTTTCTAAACATCAAATTAAAGTTAACTATTACTAAAGTAAGTTTTGTAATGTAAGTTTCAGATTTAGAGAAAGTGTCGTCCCCCTTACAATGATATTATGGTGATTGAATGATATAGATTAGTATAATTATTGTATTGTGTCACATAGAAGCATACCTATTCTTTACCCTCTTCTAGTGCTATAAAGAACATTGGCTAATCTTAGGTTTAGTCCCTAAATCTGTGGTTAGGCTGGGAGGATACTGGATCTCACTCTAGAGCTTCCACTTCCCTTCGTCTGAAGGCCAACTCTCGCTTTAGTTTCCAAACACTAGGACCAAATTGGAAATTCTAGTTTGTCATCCTAAAATCTCCAATTTTAATCCCAACAAAACATATTTCCCTATTTAGTTACACCAAAACCCCATTAACTACATCACTCATTCATGGACATTGAATGTAATCTCCAATTTTACTGTAGAAAGCATAGCCCTTTCAGATCATATGTTTCACAAAATATTGTAACAATTCAATTGGCTAGATCGAAAAGTAAATGAAGAACGAAGTGAAAAATTATCATAATTTCTTATCTTTCATATGGCACAACCAATCTAAACCGTCACTTCATTATTTATTATTGCAAGGAGAAAGACAACGAATCTACTCAGAATTCATGAGGAAGATACAACAAAATAATGATTTTATATATAAAAGCAAAGTCATACAAACTATGAAAAGTAAATAAAACATATCTTAATTTCTTCCCCTATTAAATCCCTTGAAGTTCCTTTAAATCGACTTTTTTTTTGGGGGGGGGAAGGAGCTACTCTTGGCTCCCTACATGTTGATTTAAAAGTATGAAGTTACAAAAGAGATCCCACAGGGAAGAATTAAACCACTACAACTCCACACCAAAATAAGAAAGGAGACTAAGTAAGTGAAAATACACTAGAAAGTAATCGACCACTCCCAAAATCAGCCCAGAAGAAAAACCCAAAAAGAAAATAACCAAATAAAAGAACAGTAAATGCACCTACAGTAACTATAAACACCTTTTAGCGAGTGCTGGGAGAGTAACAATAGCTGGGACATTACTCCAAAATTCTGAAATGAGGAGCTTGGAAAGAGTCAACTCGGATGAGATGATGAAGTCGGGGAGGTAGAGTAGAAGAGACCATTATCTCTTGGGAAGATAAGGCTTTTCAGCAATCCAATTAGCAGGTCTGTTACCTTCTCTGAAAATAAAATTAAATTGAACAGTAAGCTGGGGCAGCAAAGATCTGATTTTGTAAACCCAAGTGGAATGGTGCCAAGGAGGGAGAAGGTCATTCTGAAAGTACTGAAATAAGGTAGAAGAGTCTCCCTCCACAATGATAGATGACCACTGAAAGAGTGTAGCAATGTGAAGAGCCCAAAAACGAGCGACGATTCGGCTTCCAATGGATCGACTATACGATAGTAGGAGCACTGGAAGAAGAGCAAACCTTTCCCGATATGGTCTCCGAAAATGCCTCCAATGCCAGCAAACTGATTAGTGAAGGCACCATTAGTATTGACTTTAATAAAAGGAGGGCTAGGATCTTTCCAAAAGATCTTAATGACTTTGTGAAGCATAGGTCTATTGGCAGACAAGGATGGCTGTAGGATGTTTGGAAAATTTTTAACAGAAATCAATTTTGAGATAAAAGTGAGGCAGTGGGTAACTACCCTATCAGCTTTATGAAGCACTCCATCATACTTAAAAAAAGAGATGATTCAGAGTTTCAGAATTTACAGCACAGAGGAGGCATTTGGAAGGGCCTCTCAAACCTTTGAGTTTTAGAAGTTCCTTTAAATCTACTTCTCTCTTCACAAAAACACATAATTCTCTCTTGGAATAGTAGGGAAAGAAGCAATCTCTCACTTTCCCTCTCCTCCTACAACTCTTTTGAGAAGAATCCCTCACAAAACAACATTTAACACAAAATCCTAGACTCTAAACACTCTCTAAGGACTTCCTCATCACTCTCAGACACTTTACTTCACTTACAAAAACATACACACCTTACTTCACTTACATAAACACACAAACAATAAATTCAAGCGCCAAAAACTAGTTAAAATAGTCTAGGAATGAATTTCCTAAGAGTTGCCTCAAGAATCCCTTAAAAAGTCATCCAATTACATTGAATTTGGCCTCCACCAACATTGGGCATTGTCAGCACCCTATCGTGAAATTTAATTTTAAACTCTCTAGAACAACGCAGCGTCGACGCCCATTTGGGTGCCATCAGTGCCAGAACTTCAAATTCTTGGTTTTTGCCTTTTTTCGCTCCAAATTCATTCCTTTTCGCTTCTCTTTGCTCCATTTACCTAAAATCATCATACCTGCAATAAAACATGAAAAATACCTTCCATTAAAGTGCAATATCACCAAACAAGAGTACCAAATGTATATGAAAAATCAAATATATTTTTGGTGCTTCATACTCAGTTATGTAAACTACAAAACATGTGAGATCTTCATAGTCTCAGTTTTAAAAAAATAGAATACTATTTTTCAGAAATCAAAATTATATATATACTTTAATTCTTAAAGCTAAATGAATTTTCAATGAAAAATGTATTTTGGACGATAGATCCTGGCAATTCCACTGGAGAATAGTTTCTCTCTCTATTTTAATCTGAAGGTTTTTTCTTCAAACATTGGTAGTGTGTCCATGTCCAAGTTTACCATTCTTCTCTTAGTATGCTTCACTCATTTCTTCCTTGAGCAAGTATAATAAACTCCCTTTAAAGTCTAGAACCTTTTATTTAATCATCCTTTAATAAGGAGGTTTTGAAATATTTAGATTTTTAGTGTAGGTTAGATCCCCAATAGGTGTGGTAGACAGGAGTGATCAATCGAAGCAAGTTTGGTATGAAGCTAATCCCTCTCCGAGTCTTATGTTTCATTCTTCTATCGATTTGACTTATTGATAATAAGTTGAGTTAAAATTATTATCATAATAATTCCCCTTAAAAGAATTCTAAGTAAAACAAAGATTGTAAAATTTTTGATTCAACACATAAAAATTTTTTAAACATGCCAAAACATAAATACATTAAAACACGATACCCAATTGGTAAGACAATTCATCAATTATCTTACTTACAATGCTCGGAGATAAAGCATAGGATTTTGCATATGTTCTTAAGTTTTTAACTGGCTGGAATAATGTCATCACCAAGCCTGAATTTCCTGTTGAAGATGCCTAGACCGAGACTCCCGCCACATGGCGACAATGATTCAGTTTGGGTCAAGTTTCAACAAGTTTGAGGTGCTACTCAGAAAAGAACTCTACATGATGGTGAAGATGGCTACCCTGAGGTTCAAGCGATGTCTTATGAGTTTAGCCTGCACTGTGCCTAAGACTTCCTTTTCTTCAAGGAGGTGTGATCAACCTAAAAATTTACTACTTTTTTTGCTAAATTTTATAATGATATTTCTCTTTAAAGGTATGTTTTCTTGTGTTTTTCTTGTAGGTACATCAAATTGAAGAATTTGGAGTGATTGAAGCAAAAGGATCAAAATGTACCAAAATGGAGCATTCCGGAGCAAAACGGGTCAAACTGAAGCGTACCAGAGCAAGACGTGTCAAATTAGACACATTTGAACCTGTTTCTGGTGCCTAGGCACCACCAGTTAGAGCATAGCCACCAGGCAGTGGTGCCAATGCACTAGAAATCGGTGCATAGCCTCCAGTGACAGTTTTTGGCATAACTTCTAGAAAAAATGTAGGATTTCGATGATTTTTGAAGTGTTGCAAACTGTGTCTCTTAGGGAATTTATTGGGAATGATAAAATAAACTTTATAGAAGAGTTTGGGTCTGTTAGAAGGAGTTATTATGTAAGATATGTGTCTCTTTGAGTGAAAAGGAACTTAAGGCACCCTTTGGAAGATTCTTTGAATGTGGACTCTTTTAGAAGAGACACTTAAGCATCCCTTAGGAAATTATAAAAACACTCATAAACTCTTGGAGAAAATGATAATTACGAGGAGAAGATCAGAAGAGGAGAAGAAGGCTTGGAGAAGAAGATCACTTGGGCATGAGCCGAAGTGGGGGCGACAAGGTGAGAGAGAAAGAGAGTGTGAGAATTTTTTCTTTTGTTTTCAGTTTGTTCTTTCAAAGGATTGGAAGGAGATTCCTTTTCCTATAAAAGGAGAGTTTGATTTCCATCAAAGATAAGTATTTACAATGTATTTTGGTTTGAATTTGGTACTTTTTTTGTATGGATTCATAGTGTTGTTCAATGAAAAGTTGTTGTTTCTCCATATGTAGTGAGTAGTTTTCTTTACTCTTCCCTCTTACAATGAATTAGTATGCATGTGTATGATAGATAATTGGGTAGAGTTAGAAAATATTATGATGATTTTACTTTGATCTTCATTTACTTGTAAACTTGATCAACTTGCATGTTAAAATCTGTTGTGAGAACTTGTAAGAACCAATGTGTTATTGTCTCAGTCAACTATTGGTAAAATCACATGAGATTATATGGGTGAGAATGTTGTCCATATGATTGAGTGCAAATAAATAGAGAGATATGCATGTTTAAGATGTGTAGAATTAGAGTACTTTAGGGTGACAGACTAAATCCTCTAATTTGGTTTGATGTGAAAAGTTTTGTTATGAGATGTTAACCCCCAGGTAGAGGACGAAGAGGGAATTCTAAAGTTAGACCTAGTATCTTCCGTGCCTAACCATGTACAAGATTTCAAATCATAAAATTAACTGATGTTATTTATAGAATTAAGTAAGGGTAAAAAATGTAATTGCTCCTATTTGTCACAATCTCTCTCGCTACATTTTTTACTTTTACACATGTCACTAATTTCATTGCATGAGGAAGAGTACTTTCAATATATTAAACCCCACTTTTTGTTTTTCACTAAGTATTTTAGTTTAGGGGTAGAAGTAGTATTGTAGTGATAATTGAATGATATAATCAAAACCAAACTTCTATCGACTTTCCAAGTTAGGGCGTGTTCTTGTAGACTAGAATTTCTCTTAAAAGTAGTCGTGATTAACCGCGATCTCCGTGGGATTGATATCCAGGGCTTAGTTAGAAAGCCCTATATTACTTGATAACGATATGTATACTTGCATAAAATGCATATTATTTAAATACATAATTGAAATCTTACTTTGCTTTGGAGTCAAGTTTTTGGCACCACTATAAGGAAAGAAATTTAAATAAGAAAATTAAAGGATTAAACTCTTGTATATTATAATCGGGGATCAAGATTTTGGTACCGTTATCGGGGACTGTAATGGTTGATCTTGACTTTTAGGAGGATTTTAGTTGAAATATTTAGTCTTAGACTTGGAAAATTGAAGTGTCGTAAAAAATGTTTTTGTGTGAAAAGTGTTTTTTGTTTGAAAATGTGTTGTGAAGAAACCATTTCTGTGTAAAACAAAGTTTTTGTGAAAATGTTTTCTTGTGCTGAAAATATTTTTTATTTAATTGTTAAGGTATTATACATTGTGTTATGTATGTGAACTAAAGGATCTGCAGGACTTGTGCCTTATGATCCGAAGTGAGAAAAAATGAAAAAAAATCAAAAAACAGAAAGGACTTAAAAAGCTAGAAATGGAAATGGAAAACATTCAAAATAATAACATGAAAAATCATCATAAATCATTGTGAGATTATGTAAATCCTACGTTAGGTGAAATTCACTCAAGTAAACAAAACCCTGTCATAGAAGTTCACTCGTTTGAACTTAATCCAAAGATTATCCAACTAGTGCAGAACAACTAGTTTGAGGGAACTCCTTTGGAGGATCCCTTTTTACACTTATCATGTTTTCTAGAACTTTGTGTAACATTTCGTTATAACGACATGTCAGACGATGCTGTTAGACTAAGGCTTTTTCTTTTCTCACTAAGGGATAAAGCTAAAATGTGGCTATACTCATTAGCACCTGGCTCTATTAAAAATTGGGAGGAGTTAACTCAAAAATTTCTAGCTAAGTGTTTTCCACCTTCAAGAACTACTAAACATAGAAACGATTTTATCTCATTTTTTCAGTATGAAGGGGAATTAATATACAATGCCTGAGAAAGATTTAAGGAATTCCTAAGAAAGTGTCCACACTATGCTCTACCTGACTAGTTAATCATTCAAACTTTTTACAATGGATTAGTAGGATCCCTTAGGTCTATAATTGATGCTGCCGCTGGTGGATCATTAATGTCAAAACCATTTGATGAAGCGTATGCTTTAATTGAAAGGATGGCTACAAATGAATTTAAATGGCCCTCTACAAGGTTAAATCTGAAAAATATAGTCAGTTTTAATGATACAAATGCGATTTCAATTCTTGCATCTTAGGTTGCTGCAATATCAAGGAAGTTGGACCAATTTGGAATGAACCAGCCTCAATTTACTCCAGAAAGTGAGGAAAGTTCATTAGAGCATATGATTGATTCTAACTTATCATATGAGACTTTAAACACAGTAAACAACCTGTATTCTAACTTTTACAACATAGGTTGAAAGAACTATCCTAGTTTTAATTGGAATCATAGTATTGGGGGCGGAAACCAACAATAGGAAAATTATCATTCAAATCTTAATGGAATTTGGAATAATCAGAGGAAAACAAACTATAGACCTTCATATCTATCGTACTCTAATAATGATGAACAATTTGAGTATAAGAAGGTGTCTATAGAAGAAGTGGTATTACATATGGGAAAGAGGTTGTAAAGTCAAAATGCTGGGATTTTAAACATAGAGAATCAACTGGGACAAATTGCTAACTCAGTTAGCAATAGACCCCAAAGAACACTTCCTAGCAACATTGAGATCAATCCTAAAGAGAACGCTAATGAACAAGTAGAAGCTATTCGATTAAGAAGTGAAAAAGAGATAGAGGATGTGTTTAGAAAAGAGAAAGAAGTTGTGAGAGAAACAAAATAAACTAAAATTCCTAAAGAACATGGTTCTAAGGATATGGAAAATTTAAGATCTCCAACTAAAATCAATTTAGAAGGACCATCACCTTCAATTCCTCAAAGACTTAGAGAACATGAGTTGGATAAATAATTTTTAAAATTCCTGAAAGTACTTAAGAAGTTAAAGATAAATATTCCTTTCACAGAAGCTTTGGAACAGATGCCAAGTTATGCAAAGTTTTTGAAGGAGATATTAAACAAGAAAAGAAAACTTGGGGATTACAAGACAGTTGCACTAAGGGAGGAGTGCAGTGCTATACTTCAGAAAAAGATTCCTAAAAAACTTAAAGATCCTTGTAGCTTTAAAATTCCTTATACAATTAGAGAATAATTATGTGGGAAAGCTTAATTTGATTTAGGAGTGAGCATCAATGTGATGCCTCTATCTATACTTAAAAGGTTAGGCTTAGCTGATATTTCTCCTTCTACTGTAACCCTTCAGTTAGCTGATCGATTTATACTTTACCCAAAAGGGGTTATAGAAGATGTGCTTGTTAAAGTTGATAAATTTATCTTTTCTTTGGACTTTATTTTATTAGATATGGAGGACGATAAAGATAATCCAATTATTTTGGGGAGACCTTTCCTTGTTACTGGATAAGCTATGATAGATGTGCTAAAAGGAGAGTTGACTATGAATATTAATGATCAAGAAGTAACTTTTGATGTATTAAAGACTATGAAATATCCAACTGAGAGAAAAGATGACGATTATTTTTGGATGGATGAAATTGATTGTCTAAGTAAAGACCATTTTCAAGAGATTTTTGAGAGTAAGTTAATATATGAGATCAAAATGGACTTTTATAATGAGTAGAAAATATTATTTAAAGAAGACTGTATATATGTTCATGAGACGTGTAAAATGATGGGCGTTACCGAAACTAGTAAACTTTTAATTCCATCTTTTGAATAATCTCATGAACTTAAGATGAATGTTCCCCATACAATTTTAAAGCCTACCTATTTAGAGAATTCATCTAAACTATCAGTCCTTATATCTTCGGATTTGACTCAATCACAAGAAGAACCTGAATTGAATGATGAAATCAGTAAAAGATCTCCTACGAAAGAGTTATTCAAAATCACAGAATGGCATATTTCATGGTATACAGAAAAAATGAATGAAATTCTGATGCTGGGGAAACCAAAGTAATCATTGGATACACCGGGTCATTGATGTTAGACCAAGCGCTTCGTGGGAGTCAGCCCATGTTTATCATTGTTATATGTTTGGTGTGATTGTTGTTTTGTTGGATTGGATGATAGTGAGATGTTGTACTTTAATATTTGATTGATTTGTAAGATTATTTTAAGTTAATGTTGTGAGGTTATGCATTGGTCTTGACTAAATTTGTATATGATTTTTGGTAGTAGCTAGCTGATGAGTCTGTTACGACTTAGTTCTCAACCAGAGTTGAGCATTACCTTGAAGCATGTAGAGTTTGGACTTGGACCACTCCATGTTAACTCTATTACTTCCTTTATAAAACTTTGTCTTTACCGAGTAAAGTCATGAACTTACTTAGTGAACTACATCTGAATGAACTACATTACATTTATTTACATTACATTTATTTACTAGAATATGTATACCTTAGACTTAGAGTAAACTTGAAATTGGAAACACATGAGTTCTTATGATAGGGGAATTATGGTCCAAGGGTGATAACCATATAAAAATTTTATAATACACCCACGTTATTAGTGTACTTTCGTCTGTTAGAAATTGAACATAAGGAGGGGAAATATGAGTAGAAGGGAGATCAAATTAAACTCAGTTGTTGTTTGTTTATGAAATCTGTGAGTCAATGTATTGGAGTTTCTGTGTCTATGTTTGTGAGACAAGTTGAATGAGTCATTAGAGACAACAAAACTTATCTTAATATTTTAAACTTGTTAGCATCCAACAATTCCTTTATAAAGTTTAAAATGTATTCCTGTTTAATCTTCACTTTGTACTTATTCTACAATTTAAAATTCCTTTATAGTGTTATGTCAAGCATGTTTAGGCTAGATTTACTTTCAACTGCAATATTCTACCACGTTCTATTTGTTGATATTTTTGTAGGACGTGTAGTAAATTGTAAAAGTGATCTTTCCCTGCCGCATATTTTTGTACTTCATCATTACACATGTTTGAGCTTAAGTTTGGGGGGAAAGAAAAAGGTTTCAAATTTAAAACTTGTTTTTAAAAATACTACAAATAAATATGTATTTTATTTCTAATTGATTATTGTTATGTGGAGTCATCTTAAGAATGTTAGAATTTTAAGTATATAAATGGAGTAGAGAAACTTAGTTGATATTTTTAGTGAAAAGGGTGAACCTAGTGTTAAAGATATTTAGTGGAGAACATGAGAAAATGAAATAACTATCTTTAGTAGGAAGAAATGTAATTTTTTAAAAAACTAAGGATTCTTAGAATTTTTATTTTCAAACATTTAAGGCTCTTATAGAAAGAATTTTAAAAAAACACATCTTTTCAAGTGAAGAAAAGTAATAATTTTTAACTTTAGAGAAGGATGGTGGAATTCAAAATCATTTAAGGACTTCTCCAAATATAGTAATCCTCACATATAAAAAAAAGAAAAGAAAATAATGGATCAAAAAGATCCCAAAAAAGAAAAAAAAGTGAAGAGATGCTTGAGGAGCTGTCCTAATTAAAAATTAGTTTCACTTGAGTCTTTCTAGAGTAAAGAACTTAGAACAATTCTAAGCTTACTTTTTATACTTATATTAGTAGAATTATTTTTTAGAGAGTTATTAAATCTAAAAAGTAAAGTTCATAGGATCCGAAGTTTGAAAAATCTGCATATTTTTTTGAATTAGATAGGAAAATAAATTCCCAATTTTGATGATAAATATCTTAGACCCTAGGTTAGTCTTATTTACTAGAAGTTCTTCTAGGTTGAACTATCCATTTTTAGAACAAAATTTTAGCAAATTTAAAAGGTGACCCATTAACTCTAATCTACAAAAATTATTTTATAAGTGTAGTAATACTTGAGGACAAGTAATGTTTAAGTTTGGGGGATTTTGATCAACCTAAAAATGTACTACTTTTTATGAAAAATTTTATAATGATTTTGCACATTAAAGGTATTTTTTCTTGTATTTTTAGTTGTAGGTACATCGAATTGAAGAATTTGGAGTGATTGGAGCAAAAGAAACAAAAATGGACCAAAATGGAGCATTTCGAAGAAAAACGGGTCAAACTTGAGCATACCGGAGCGAAAAATGTCAAACCGGACACTTTTTTACCTATGTCTAACACCTACGCGCCACCAATGGATGTGTAGCCACCAGGCAGTGGCGTCGATGCGCCAGAAATCGGTGTATAGCCACCAGTGATGGTTTTTGTGAAAACTTCTAGAAGAAATGTCAGATTTGGATGATTTTCGAAGAGTTGCGAAGTGTGTCTTCTGGAGAATTCATTGGGAATGATAAAATAAACTTTCTATAAGATTTTGTGTTAGTTAGAAGGAGTTATTATGGAAGAAATGTGTCTCTTTGTGCGAAAAGGCACTTAAGGCACCCTTTGAAAGATTCAATGAATGTGGACTTTTTTAAAGAGACGCTTATGGGTATCTTCGAAAATTATATAAACACTCTTGAAATCTTGGAGAAGATGATAATTAGGAGGAGATGATTAGAAGAGGAGAAGAAGGCTTGTAGAAAAAGATCACTTGGGCGTGAGCCTAAATGGGGGCGACAATGTGAGAGAGAAAGAGAGAGTGTGAGAATTTCTTCTTTTCCTTTCAGTTTGTTCTTAGAGAGGATTGGAAGGAGATTACTTTTTCTATACAAGGAGAGTTTGATTTCCATCAAAGATAAGTATTTTCAATGTATTTTGGTTTGAATGTGTTACTTTTTTTGTATGGATTCAAAGTTTTGTTCAATGAAAGTTGTTGTTTCTCCATGTACAGTGAGTAGTTTTCTTTACTCTCCCCTCTTACAATGAATTAGTATGCATGTGTATGATATAGAATTGAGTAGAGTTAGAATATATTGTGATGATTTTACTTTCAGCTTCATTTAAATGTAAACTTGATCAACTTGCATGTTAAAATATGTTGTGAGAACAAGAACCAATGCAGTATTGTCTCAGTCAACTATTAGTAAAATTCACATTAGATTATATGGGTGAGAATGTAGTCCATAAGCTTAAGTGCAAATAAATAGGGAGATATGCATGTTTAGAGGTGTAGAATTAGAAGACTTTAGGGTGACAGACTAAAGCCCCAAATTTGGGTTGATGTAAAAAGTTTTGTTATGAGATGTTATCCCCTAGGTGGAGGGAGAAGAGAGAACTCTAGAGTGAGAGCTAGTATCTTTTCTGCTGATGCGATGCAACTTTAAATATGCTTTAAAATACAAGAATTTGATACCACTTGTTAGAATATTTAATTTCCAGCAAATGGCTTTGAAAACTTGAAGTGCGAGGTTTACTTTTATAATTTTATATTTAGATTTAATTTTTGTAAAAGTCACAATTTTAAACGCAAGTATACGTATCGTTCAAGTAATACAGGGCTCTAGTGGAGTCCTAGTTATCGATGAAATAAAAAGTACGAGATATAAGTAATATTTTGAAATTTTCTTATGCAAATTATATATACTCCTTTTCTTAATATATATATATATATATATATATATATATATATATATATATGTTAATTAACATACAATTTTTACTAAGAGAAAGTAAGCAACAAGAAGGAAAGTAAAGTAAGCAGTAATTAAAATACAATGCAAGTATAAAAACGACTCTCTTTTTTCAACTAATTCAAGAATTATAGATTAATTATCTTTTGAAGGGAATTAAGATTATGGTATTGTGCCAAATAAAAGCATTCCTATTCTTTACCATTTGGTCCAGGTGCGAAGAACATTGACTAATCTATACTTAGGCTCAGGATGTTTTATTAGTAGAATGGGTTAATCTAGGCTCACACTACTAGATGTCTAAGGGTGGCTATGGTGGGCCCTACCAGTGACTCGTTACCTTTCTATAAACCAAATTATTAGAATATAGTCTGTCACTCTAAAAACTAATTCATTTTATGCCCAATAAATAATATATTCATATTTATTTGCACTTCACCTTAAACAATCCATGTATAGCTTGCGATTATCTAAGGATTCATGTGATATCTACTAGTTAAGAATTTATCTCCGAATAGGTCTTAAAATTCTTCAACAGGTTTTAACAAATTAAATGACCAATTTAAAAAGTAAACTAACATCAGGTATTAATATCATCACAATATTTTAAAATATTTTATATTTAATTCTCCTACGAAATTTAATTATTTTATAATCTTTGCATAGTTGAAAGGATAAAGATAACTAACTACTCAGAACTCATTAGAATAACACAACAAAACATATTTATAAAACTTTGAACCAAAATACAAATACTTATCTGAAGTGCTCCTTCAAGAGATCTGCTGACTTCTACTGACACCAAAGCAATGATGAAAGACTCCAATAGCAATAACACACAATAAACACTCAAAATAAACTCACTAGATATAAAATAAATTGGCACCCTAAGTATGGAAGAGACTAAATTAAACTAGAGATGAGAGAGAATATGCTAAAATGGGTATGTGTACTAAGAGGGGGGGTTTTGGTGCCATTTTCTCTGTAGAATGGGCTTCTATTTATAGAGCTTTGAATTTGACCTGGGGTTGCTTAAGGCACCTCTACAAAATTTGTCCAAATTCATTGTATCTTCTAGAAGGTAATCGTCGAGCCTAGGTGCCGGGATCTGGAGCCTAGGGACCGGGATCTGGAGTCTAGGCACCGGACTTCGTGACCAGGTCTTTTGTACCTCTTCACTTTGGGTCGCACCTCTTCGTGATCTAGACCATTTCCTTGTGTCCAAATTCATTGTATCACATGTCCAATATATTAGGAGTAACTTTCTGTCTTCTAAAAGCTCCAATAACAGCTTAACACTGTCAACATAACTGCCTAAAGTCATCAAAAAAACTTAACAGCGTCTGTATCGAACTGGTGCTTAAGCACCAGACTCTGGCGCCTAGGCACCAGACCAATAATTCAAAAATCTGCTCCATAAGATCCATTTTTGCTCCTTTTTGCTCCTTTTACGTTCTTTTTCTTTCTTGGACTCTTTTTATTCATCTAAATCCAAAAACATGAAACTACCTTTCATTAAAGCATAATATCCTTAAGAATTGAATCATAAATAAGGCATAAAAATGGGTATTTTTTAGGTAGATCAAATTCCCCCAAACTTAAACATTTCTTGTCCTCAAGTAACTCTTTTAATTACATAAAATAGATAACATTTGGAATGAAGCTAAATTATTTAAGATTCCTTATAATTTTTGGTTTTATAAATGCTTTAGCAAATCATTAACCAAATTTAACTAACTAAGTTTTTTTTAAGAATTAAAGAACATTTAACTACCAAATCATAAGACTTCTAATTATTCATTTATTTCAAGAATAATTGTAGTTTATCATATTAAGGTCACATAGAATATTTACAAGAAGAAGATTATCATGAAATATTTTTCTAGTAAAAATACATGTACATAGAAATTAAGTTTAAAATGTAATCAGTTTTCTTACTATAAGATAATTCTAGTGAAGCCAATTTTTGATTAGGCATTTCCTCAAGTTTCTCCTCACTTTTTTTTTTTTTGATGTGAGTATTACTATTTTTGGACAACCTGTTAATGATTTTGAACTTCACTATCCTTAACTTATTTTCAAAAACTTATACATTCTTACTTAATAAATATGACATTAATAATTTATTATTTTTCAAAACTATTTCAATCTTTTCTTTTTCAAGCAATAATTTTGATTCCTTAGTATTTCAAAAATACAATTCTCTTTACTATAAATAGAAAAATTTTCATCTTATTATTCTTTAAGCTAAATAATTCTATTCTTAAAATCAACCAAAATTTTTGAAATTTTAGTTAAGTTTACTAAATTATTTATAAATTCAAAAATTTAGGTATTCTTAAACAAAATTTTCATTCCTAATGTTATGTTAATATATTTTTAAAGAAAATACTAGCTATTTAAGGACAAATAATATTTAAATTTGATAGATATTTTCCTTCCCCCAAACTTTAGCTTTATTATAAATATGAATTATGAAATTTTATAAAGCATGAAAGAAAGAAATAACAGGAATTAATCTAAGTACAATAATGATGTAGTAAGGAAAAACTAACTTCTAATTCTACACATGCTTCAATATGAATATAGCAGAAACGATTAAGCATATATAGAAAAGTTTTGTAGAGCAGGAGTTAATTTCTAAAAATAAATCCTTTTTGTTGTTGTTTTTTATTTAATTATAGAACATGCAAATTACTAACTATTCATGAACACTAAACAGTAGGCTGAAACAGAAATAAACTTTTATAGAAATTCATTCACATCTCAGTCTTAAACACACATCAGACAAGCTAAAAAAATAGTTATAACATAAAAAGTTCACAACAACTCTAACAAATAACATCACAATAAATAGTACAAGAAATTAGAAAACACTCTAAAAACTGAATCAATAATCTCTAGAGATAAGTCATGCTACTAATCACTGTTTGTAGCTTCATCATCATCATCACCAAAATAGAACTCCATATTTATAGGATCAACATAGGGTGAAAATCTGGAACAAGTAGGGAACTGAACATCATGCTCACCCTTCAGAAATCTCACTAAAGACTCTGAATACTCAGCATCGAAATCACTCTTTCTTTGTTTATACTCAGAAAGGTGATCAATCTTCTTGTCTATCGTATCTACTCTGCAGTGAGTTAAGAATAACTCATGCTGCTACTCTATGAATTGATCATGCATGGTTTCCCAAAAAGTAGATGATGGCTCAGCAGAAGTAGATGCTCTCGAAGTAGAAGCTCTACCCGAAGTAGGTAATGAAATAGAATATCTAGTAGAACTCTTACCTTGCAGTCAGTCATAAATGCTGACGCTTTCTCCTCCTATAGGCTTCATCGACTTACGCTTTTCCTCAAAAAGCTCAGTAACTACTCCAGCACTTTGACATAGAGAATAGATCAGTGATGGAAAACCAAGTCCAATAGATGTACTAGAACAAGCAGTAGCCTCCACAGAATCATAAATAATGCTCCATACATCAATAGACTTCCTCTCTTGAATGCAGTAGTTTAGAATAACTCTATCTCTGGTAACTTCACTCAGATGAATGGATGGAAGTAGACGAGCAAAAATAAAGTAGTACCATGCCTTGGAATCACCATTAAGCTTAGAAGATAAAAAATTTACACTTTTTTCGTTCTGAATCTTCCAGGCTCCAGTACTATCAGTCGGGTAGGCAATGATCAAGTCCTAATTTTCTTCAGATGGAGATAAACCTTAGTAATAACACTTTATGTTTGGCGACAGGCCATAAAAAATGTTGGTGCATTCAGGAGTGAATCCTACTCCAACCCCTCGAAAAAAAATCTCATATTCCTCCGCATCCACGAAATTAGCATAAAATTCTCTAACCACCGGACTAACGACAACAACAGTGGAATAGCAGAATCGTTGCCAGTTGAGTGCAACGATTGTTTCCTTAATTTTTCCTCCAGGATTATAAAAACTTCTCACCGAGATAAACTTCCGAGTAGTAGCACAATCACTGTATCGGAAGTGTGCAGTAGCAGTAACAAACTTGCTACGATCAAAATTTTCTCGTTCCTTTCCTCGCTTAGATTTGGGTGTCATCAAAACGTGAAAGCAAAACACGAAATAAATTCAACGGATCTAGGAAAATAAACTAATTTAAGCTTTTCAAACTTGAAAGAGCTTAAAAATTTCATGGATTTAAACATAAAAATCAAAATTTTACTCAAAATTTTGGTTTTTCTCAATGAGAACAAAATTCATAGTGAAAATAAAAAATAATGAGTTTAAAATGTAGATCTGACCTCAAGATAAATAAATTGGGAGATTTCAAGCCCAAAACATGAAAATTCGGCTCTAAATGGGATCTCTAGGTGGTATTTTTGCAAAATACTGTGGAGAAGGAAGCTTAGGCGTCAAAAATGGCGTTGGGGGGGGCGGGGGTTCGGGTTCAGGTCGAACCGCCACTTAGGTGCCAGACTTGCCTTTCCAGAAATTCGATGTAAATTAAATATTTTCCACCAAATCTTATCAAATTTGACTCCTAATTACTCTTATGAGAGTATTAATCCAATTTATAACCTCCAAATACTTTCACATTCAATTTAAAATGATAGCATAGATCCACATAAATGTATCCAAATTCTTCAATTCAAAATCCTAATATCCACAAGACTTGTATCAAGGTTCATTGTTTTATAAATAACACAAAAAACAACATAATCAAAGCAAAAATTCAAATCCAATAACACACATTGAACAATTTAAGCAAATACACAAATAAGATATTCAACCCACTAACACAGGACTCGATCACACCTAAAACACAAATAATCTATTCAACACCGATCTTCAATTTCCATCTCTTTCATAATGAATTCGCTAGGACCGAAGGGATAAAACATTAACGCCCTTGGAAATTCCAAAGCCGTCTTTTCATCAATCCACTTGTTCTTCGCGTACATTTCTACTTGAGCGTCTTGATAGGTAGCCATATGATCAGATTGAAGTTTGGTTTGCCATTTCAAGTTTTCATGGTGGTGGTACATCTCATGGAGAGGATTACCAATACTTTAAAGTTCCGCTTCAATTTTATCCATTCCACTAAACATCTTCTCCAAACTAACAGCAATAAAACTATTAAAATAAGGCTGAGGATTTTTAGGAGATTTCTCTCTTACCTCTTTTACATGATTTCCTCTATCCATGGCCTCTAAATCCTTCCTAACTCCTCTAAAATGAATTGTTCTGGTCAAAATTAGTGTTTCTATGGGATTGGGGATGAAAAATAGGCAATATATAAAGAGATTTCGTGTGAAAACTAAATAATTTTGATTTCTCCATAATCTGTAACTGCTGCGCTTAGGCGCCAAAATTTGGCGCCTAGACACCGTATCATCGATATGCTAGTTATTCTGGCGCTTAGGCGCCAACTTTTGGCTCCTAGGCGCCGGAACCTCGATCGACTCTGATTCACCTATCGTCAAATTTTGCAAAGTTTCGATCGTAAAAATAGGTCTAACAAACGAGTATGATCAACACATAAACACAATTACAAAAAATTCAAATCACAAATAATCACAAACAAAGGTTAACTTGATCTCCTTTTTACTCACATTTGACATGGAGTGGTCCAAGTTCAATTTCTATATACTTAAAGAAAATGTTTAGCTTAAGCTAATACAGACTCATTAGCTTTCTATTTCTAGAAGTTATATAAAAATTCAGTCAAGACCAAGGCATAACCTTACAACGATAATTAAACTCAAATTAATAAATATGGGTTGCCTCCCACAAAGCGCTTGGTTTAACGTCGTCAACCCGACCTAATTAATTGAATTAATCGGGTAAACTCAGCTCATAAGCCTCTTTGTAATTTAATTTTATTTCTCCCATATAAGGCTTCAGTCTTAATCTGTTAACTTTAAATGCTTTTTCTAGTTTTGGGATCTATAATATCCACAGCTCCATAAGGGTCAATTATAAATGGTAACATCCATTTAGATTTTAATTTTCCAGGGAAAAATTTTAAACGAGCATTAAATAATAATACTTCTTGTCCAGGCTCAAATAATTTCCTAGAAATCATTTTTTCATGCAATTTCTTCATTCTTTCTTTATAAAGTCTTGCATTTTCATAAGACTCATTTCTAATCTCTTCCATTTCATTCAGTTGTAATAATTGTTTTTCTCCTGCAGTATTCAAATTATAATTAAGCTCCTTTATCGTCCAATAAGCTTTATGCTCCAGTTCAACAGGTAAGTGACAATGTTTACCATAAATTAACATATAAGGTGACATTCTGATAGGTGTCTTATAAGCTATTCTATAAGCCCATAATGCAAAATCAAGTCTATCAACCCAGTCAGTTCTTTTAGGATTAACAGTCTTTTCCAATATTCTTTTAATTTCTCTGTTTGACACTTCAGCCATTCCACTTGTTTGAGGATGATAAACAGTTACAATTCTATGCTTAATTCTAAATTTATCCAGCAATGATTGAATTTTTATATTTCTGAAATGACTTCCCCCATCTGTGATAATTATCCTGGGCATTCCAAATCTTGTAAAAATCATTTTCTTTAAAAATTTCGAAACACGTTTGGAATCACAGTTCAGTAAAGCTACAGCTTTGATCCACTTTGAAATATAATCAACTGCTAATAAAATATAAATCTTTCTAGATGAAGGTACGAAAGGTCCCATAAAGTCTAAGCCCCATACATAGAAAATTTTGATTTCTAATATAAAGTTTACAGGCATTTCATCTTTTCTGGATATATTTCCCATTCTTTGTGATCGATCACAAGTTTTCACATAATGTCCAACATCTTTAAATAAAGTAGGCCAGTAGAATCTAGAATTTAAAATTTTAAATGCAGTTTTATCCACTCCAAAGTGTCCTCCAAATTCAGAATCGTGACATTTTTTAATAATTGCAAAAGTTTCTTCATAAGGTACACATCTTCGAATCACAGAATCTCTTCCTAATTTAAATAAATGAGGATCTTCCCAAATATATGATTTACAATCATTCTTGAATTTCTTAATATATTTACTATTCATCACATATGGTAAAATATTACTAACCAAATAGTTAACTATATCTGCATACCACGGCATTTGTAATCCTTGAATGGCATATAATTGCTCATCCAGAAATTTCTCATTTATATTTTCTTCATCAATCTTCTCATTATTATTTTTGATTTTTCATAAATGATCAGCAATTTGGTTGTTAGTTCCTCTTCTGTTTACAATTTTAAAATCAAATTCTTGCAAAAGTAAAACCCATCAGATCAATCTAGGTTTAGCATCCTTTTTACATATCAAATACTTAGTAGCAGAATGATCAGTATGCACAATACATTTTGTTCCAAGAAGATATGGTCTAAATTTATCAAAGGCATATACTATTGCTAATGACTCTTTTCGATAGTTATGTAATTTACTTGAGTTTCATTAAGAGTTTTGCTAGTATAATATATAACTTTAAAAATCTTCTCATATTTTTGTCTAAACACAGCTCTGATTGCATAATCACTTACTCACACATTAATTCAAAAGGTGTATTCCAACCAGGTGCAACAATGACAGGTGCAGTTATTAACGTTTTTTCAGAATATTGAACGCATTTAGACAATCTTCATTAAATTCAAATTTAGCTTCTTTTTCCAAAAAATGGCAAAGAGGTTTAGAAATTTTAGAAAAATCTTTTATATATCTCCTATAAAATCTAGCATGACCCAGAAAACTTCTTAAATCAGTAACAGTAGTAGGTGGTTGTAGTTCAGCAATAATTTTCACTTTTGCTTGATCAACTTCCATCCCTATTTGTGAAACTTTATGTCCAAGTACAATGCCTTCTATGACCATAAATTGACATTTTTCCCAGTTTAGAACTAAATATGTTTCTTCACATCTTTTCAAAACTCTCGTTATATTTTCCAAGCAAGATTCAAAAGAAGTTCCAAAACTGAAAAATCATTCGTAAATACTTCAATTACTTTATCAATCAAATCACAGAATGTTGACATCATACATCTTTGAAAAGTTGCAGGTGCATTGCATAAACCACAAGACATTCTTCTAAAGGCAAATGTTCCATAAGGACTTACAAATGTTGTCTTTTCTTGATCCTCAGGAGCAACAAGTAATTGATGATAACCAAAATATCCATCCAGAAAAAAGAAATATGAGTGTCCAGCAAGTTTATCCAACATTTGATCCAAGAAAGGTAAAAGAAAATGATCCTTCCTAGTGGCGTTGTTTAATTTTCGATAGTCAATGCAAATTCACTATCCAGAAACTTGTCTTATTGGGAGTAATTCATTCTTTTCATTAACAATGATAGTTACTCCTTTCTTTGGAACACAATGAATAGGACTTACCCATTGGCTATCCGAAATAGGATAAATAATTCCAAGATCTAACCATTTCAAAATCTCTTTCTTAACAACCTCTTTCATAATTGGATTTAATCTTCTTTGGGGTTCAATAGTGGGTTTACAATTCTCTTCCATTAAAATTCTATGCATATAGATTGAAGGGCTTATTCCTTTTATATCTGCAATAGTCCAACAAAAAGCTTTCTTATAAATTTTCAGAACTCCAATTAATTTTTCTTCTTGATCTTTGCTTAATTTTGAAGATATAATTACAGGTAAAGTTAATGAATCTCCAAGAAATGCATAATTTAAATGTGCAGGTAACATCTTTAATTCCAGTTCATGGGCTTTTTCAATTGAGGGTAAAAGTATAACATTTTTAGTTGTGTCTAAAATTTCCCAATTTTCATGAATATAATGAGTTTCTTCAGATGAATTTTCTTCATTTAATGACTCATCATATAACATAGATTCTTTATCTTTATAATAAAAAATGACCTTACATCTTTCTTGATAATGCTTTTTAATCATATAATCAAAAATATCCATCCGATAGCATTTTTCTTTTTCAGGATACCTCTTTGATTTCAGAACATTGAATGTTATCTCTTGATCATTAACTCTCATCGTTAATTCTCCTTTTTGTACATCAATCATAGCTTGACCGGTAGCTAGAAAAGGTCTCCCTAAAATGATAGGTATTTCTTTATCTTCTTCCATATCTAAAATAATGAAATCTACAGGGAAGATAAATTTATCTACCTTAACAAGAACATCCTCTATAACTCCTTTAGGATAAGTAATCGATCGATCATCTAACTGAAGAGTTACAGTGGTAGGAGAAATCTCTCCTAAATCTAATCTTCGAAAGATTGAAAATGGCATGAGATTAATACTAGCTCCTAAATCACATAAGGCTTTTCCACATAATTTTTCTCCAATAGCACATGGTATAGTGAAACTTCCAGGATCTTTATGTTTCAGAGGTAATTTTTTCTGAATTATTGCACTACATTCTTCACTTAATGCAACAGTTTCAAAAGCTTCAAATTTTCTATTCTTGCTTAAAATATCCTTCATAAATTTTGCATAGCTTAGCATTTGCTCCAAAAATTCAGCAAAAGGAATGTTGATAGTAAGTTTCTTAAAAATTTTAAAGAACATAGAAAATTAATGGTCAAGCTTCCGCTGTTTAAGTCTTTGAGGAAAATGTGGCGGTGGTCTTTCAACTCCCACTTCAATAGCTACAATATTATGTTCTTTAATTAGAGAAAGGGTATCTTTAGGTTTTTCATTCTCTTCAACTTCTTTCTCTTTTTCAATCTCATTCCATGTTTTCTCTTTTAATTCCTTTCCACTTCTAAGTTGTACAGCTTTTTCTTATTCATGTTCTTTTCCAAATCCTTTAGGATTAATTTTGACATTGCTAGGCAGTGTTCCTTGAGGTCTGTAATTATTGAAATTAGTAATTTGACCCATCTGATTCTCAATATTACGAATAGCAGTGCTTTGACTTTGTAGCTGATTGCTTAGTTGCAAGATCAATTCTTCTACAGACAACTTTTTCTGCTGACTGTTATAACCAGGAGGATAAGTTGGTCTATAGTTTGAATTTCCTTGATTGTTCCAATTTGGATTGGTTTGGTGTCCATTACTCCAATTAAAGTTAGGATGATTTTTCCAACCAGGATTATAATAATTAGAATAAAGATTATTAATTTTACTAGCAATAGCTTGTAAATTTTCCCTTGTTTGAGAATCATCAGATTTTGCAGAATTATCATTACTTACGTGCGATATATTAATAGCAAAATTATCTAATTTCTTAGATATCGCGGCCACTTGTGAAGCTAAAATAGAAAAGGCGTCATTATTATGAATTATTGCCATTCTTTTATGATTAAACCTTTCAGAAGGCTATTGAAAATTGTTATTAGTCATTTCTTTAATTAAGGTGTAGGCTTCTTCAAATGTCTTAGCCATTAAAGAACCACCAGCAGCAGCATCAATAATACATCTAAGTGATCCAATAAGTCCATTATAAAATGTTTGAATAATTAACCAATCTGGTAAAGCATGATGAGGACATTTTCTTAATAGTTCTTTAAATCTTTCTCAAGCTTCATAAATTGTTTCTCCATCAAATTACGTAAATGAAGTAATATCATTTCTCAATTTAGCAGTTTTAGAAGGAGAAAAATATTTAGCAAGGAATTTTTGTGCCATATCTGCCCATGTTTTAATAGAACAAGTTGCTAATGAATTAAGCCACATCTTTGCTTTATCTTTTAAGGAATAAGGAAAGAGTCTAAGCCTAATAACATCATCAGAAAAATTATTATATTTAAAGGTAGCACAAAGTTCTTTGATGTTTTGAAATTTGTTTTCCTTTTTTAATTCTTTTAATTGTTCTTTCTAATTCAGAATCAAAAGGTAGCAATCCTTCAGATCCAGAACTACGCATAAAAATTTAAACAAAAATATTTTTGTTTTATGTTTTTATATTTTGTTTTTACTTTTTATTTAATCTTATTTTATTTTTTACTTTTTATTTTATTCTATTTTTATTTTTACTTTTTATTTTGTTCTATCCCCAGACAACGTGCGCCAAAAACTTGATGCGATGCAACTTTAAATATGCTTTAAAGTACTAGAATTTGATACTACTTTTTAGAATATTTAATTTCCAGCAAATGACTTCAAAAACTTGATGTGCGAGGTTTACTTTTTTAATTTTTTATTTAGATTTAATTTTTGTAAAAGTCAGAATTTTAAATGCAATTATACGTATCATTCAAGTAATACAAGGCTCTAGTGGAGTCCTGGTTATCGATCCCACAGGGATTGTGAAATATAAATTAAGAGATACAAGTAATATTTTGAAATTTTCTTATGCAAATTATATATACTCCTTTTTTTTAATATATATATTTTAATTAACTTATAATTCTTACTAAAAGAAAGTAAGCAACAAGTAAGAAAGAAAAGTAAGCGAGTAATTAAAATTCAATGTAAGTATAAAAACAACTTTCTCCTTTTTCAACTAATTTAAGAATTATAGATTAATTATCTTTTGTAGGGAATTAAGATTATGGTATTGTGCCAAATAGAAGCATTCTTATTTTTTACCCTTTGGTCCAGGTGCAAAGAACATTGATTAATCTATTGTTAGGCTTAGGATGTTTTATTAGTGGAATGGGTTAATGTAGGCTCACACTACTAGACGTCCAAGGGTGGCTATGGTCGGCCTACCAGTGACCCATTACATTTCTATAAACCAAATTATTAGAATTTAGACTCACTCTAAAAACTAATTAATTTTACGCCTAATAAATAATATCTTCCTATTTATTTGCACTTCACCTTAAACAATTCTCGTATAGCCTGCGAGTATCTAAGGATTCATGTGATATCTACTAGTTAAGAATTTATCTCCGGATAGGTCTCCAAATTCTTCAACAGGTTTTAACAAATTAAATGGCCAATTTAAAAAGTAAACTAAGATCAAGTATTAATATCATCACAATGTTTTAAAATATTTTATGTTTAATTCTCCTACGAAATTTAATTAATTTATAGTCTTTTAATAGTTGAAAGGAGAAAGATAACTAACTACTCATAACTCATTAAAATAACACAACAAAACATATTTATAAAACTTTGAACCAAAGTACAAATACTTATCTGAATTGTTCCTTCAACAGATCCACTGACTTTTACTGACTCCAAAGCAATGATGAAAGACTCCAACAACAATAACACACAATGAACACTCAAAATAAACTTACTAGATATAAAATAAAGTGGCACCCTAAGTATGGAAGAGACTAAATTAAACTAGAGATGAGAGAGAATATGCTAAAATGGGTATGTGTACTAAGAGGGGGGGTTTTGGAGCCATTTTCTCTGTAGAATGGGCTCCTATTTATAGAGCTCTGAATTTGACCAGGGGTTGCTTAACGCACCTCTTTAAATTTCGTCCAAATTCAATGTATCTTATAGAAGGTAACCATCGCACCTCTTCACTTTGGGTCACACCTCTTCGCGATCCAGACCATTTCCTTGTGTCCAAATACATTATATCACATGTCCTATATGTTATGAGTAACTTCCAGTCTTCTAGAAGCTCCAACAACCTCTTAACACCATCAAAATAACTACCTAAAGTCATCAAAAAAACTTAACAGTGTCTGTATCGAACTGGCGCCTAGGCGCCAGGCCAATAATTCCAAAATTTTCTCCATAAGCTCCATTTTTGCTCCTTTTCGCTCCTTTTTCCTTCTTTCTCTTTCTTGTACTCCTTTTAATCATCTAAATCCAAAAACATGAAAATAACTTTCATTAAAGCATAATATCCTTAAGAATTGAATCATAAATAAGGCATAAAAATGGGTATTTTTTTAGGTAGATCACCTGCCTAACCTATCTACAAGATTCAAATCATCAAATTAACCTATGTTCTTTATAGAACCAAGTTAGGGTAAAGTATATAATTGCTCCTACTTGTCACAATCACTCTTGCTACTTATTTTACTTTTATACATGTCACTAATTTCATTGCATGAGGAAGAGTAATTTTCATATATTAAACCCCACTTCCTGTTTTTCACTAAGTGTTTTAGTTTAAGAGTAGAAGTAGTATTGTAGTGATAATTGAATGATATAATCAAAATCAAACTTTTATCGAGTTTCCAAGTTAGGGCATGTTGTATTATATTAGAATTTCTCTTGAAAGTAGTCGTGATTAACCGCCATCTCTGTGGATCGATATATCAGGCTTAATCAGATAGCCCTATAGTGCTTGATAATGATACGTATACTTTCATAAAATCCTTACTAATTAAAGAAATAATTAAAATCTTACTTCGCTATGGAGTCAATTTTTGGCACCCTTGTAAAGGAAGAAATTTAAATAAGAAAATTAAATGATTAAACTCTTTTATATTGTAATCAGGGATCAAGGTGAAGGTCACTACCACCCCAGTTTCAACTACTGCCCCCTTTTCCGCTAGAGCCATCCCTACTGCCATCATGATTGTTACAGATTCACCCACTGGATTAATTGTCTCTGCACCTGCTAGTCCATTAGTGAAAGGAAAGGAAATTTTGTATGAGGACGACCTGATGGATGTCTTTGCCCCCCACCCTATTCTGTGTTTGAGATTGGGTCATGTTCTATTTTTGTGTCACTGACATGATCTTAGAGGAAGAACCATAAGAGAAGGGAATTGAAGGTTTAGAGGGCACAGGCTGCTAAGTAAGTCTTGGTAGAAACAACACCTTTGCTAGAGGAGATGGAGTCAATGGAGACCTCACCTTACATTGAGGGGAGTAGGTTCCATCCTTGTATGCGCTTCAAGAGAGGAAGACATTTACTAGATTGCAGCCAACCTATAATCACCATCTCTCCAAAATGGACAGGAAGAAATGAAAGCGATGTCTACTCCTCTCACCAGCGTTCACACAATTTTTGAGAGATTGTCTTGGAGGGAAAAATGTTCAGTAAATTAGTTGATAAAGAGGATGGGATGTGTCATAACTCCCAGAATGAAAGAAAAAATTTCGAAGAAGGATAAATGTGCTACACCGCTCCATAACCACAAGAATGTGCCACTCTTTGTATCTTTGCAAAGCTCCGCTTGGGGGAGCGAGTAGTTATAGATGCCAATGCCACCGCTGTCACCAGTGTCAACACCTCAAAACAAATGTCGATCAAGTCACGGTTGGGACAAAGATTATCATCTTCAATTACACATGGAGAGCCCTTGAGGGCAAGGGAGGCAAAGAGATCATTTGTCACGGTATCCAACTCGCACACGAGGGGACATTCTTCCCTTCACCACGTTGATGCCATCAATGGGATAACCCATCTCTAGACATCAGTGCCATATCGGAGGTGGAGACTGTTGACCTCATTTTTGTTGAAATCTATTCTTTCTTTAGGCAGCCTAGGATCTAGCCATAGGACTTTCCTGGTGACTATCTTAGAAGACTAACAATGGAACCCTTAACCCATAGAAATTAAAAACACTTCTTTACTTTACTTAGAGTCTCAAATTCTTAAAGTCTAACCTATAAGCACTTACGAGGATGAGACCAAGCATAAGGAAATTCAAATAGGGTTCCCAATAAGTTGGTCAAGCTTTAGGGTAAACATTGGGTGGCCTGGTCTTGAGCTAGGACTCACACACTTTAACCCCACACTTACACTCATCACCTCAAACCGTAAAATAAAACATTTCTTTGATTCCCTACTTTTTGGAAATTCATATGAGTGCTCCCCCCAAACCTTAGGCCTATGGCTAAGGAGGTCGGGACCAGCATATGAAAGATCTACAAGGGGAATTCCCTTCATCCATGACTCAAGAAGGTTGGCATCCTTCAAGTTAAAATCCTCAATTTTACCAAAAAAAACCCTAATTTTGATCCTTTTAGCCCTAAACTTCCCCCAAATTACCATATTGCCCCTACAACCCTAATTTTGACTAAAATTACCATTTCTTACCCAATTTTCTCTAAAAATCATTCCAAAATACTCCACATCACCAAAATTGACCAAAATACTCAAAATTGACCAAAATTCCCAAAAAGCCCTAAAAAAATTAGACAAAATGACCAAAATGTCCAAATCACCTCCAATGTCCACCCAATTGACCCAAAGTTTCCCCAATTTAAATCCTAAACTCTAATTAACTCTGACTAAACCCAATTGAAACTAAATCTAAGCCAAATTTGGCCCAATTCCAAACCAAATTTCAACCAAAATAAAAAAGCCCCAATTTTGGCCATATGACACAATTCTCCTAAATTGAACCACATGATCAAATCAAATCCCTCAAATTAACATTAAAAACTCTTCATGACATTCCACTAAACCTAATTGAGCCACCAATTAACCATAATTTAAACTCAAGCCACACCTAAATCTAGCCCAAGTCAAAATCCTTAAATTTGCCCCAAATATGCCATATGCCCAAATGTCACCAAATTGAATGGCATAAACCCAAAATTTTCTCCTAATTTATGTCCCAAACACTTCATGACATTCTTCTAGACCAAATTGAACCATCAATTGAAGCCTAGCCAAACTCTAGCCTAACCCAAACCCAAGTTGGTCAAAATTGACCACATGACAAAAATCCATAAAATTGTCCCTCCAAACCAACTCAAAATCACTCCAATCCTTTTCTAAAATCTTTGCAACAATCATACACATAAATTTGAACAATCAATTGGAACCAACACAAGATCAAACCCAACCTAACCCAACTTAAACCAAATGTCCTCAAAATTGAACCAAGAACTAAATGTCACCCAAGCCTAGCCAAATTAACCAAGCCAAGCCTCCCACAGCCATCAAGTGGACCCTAGGAACCACCGTAGATCCACTTAGCCCAACCTAGTTGGTTCATGGACCAAGGGTCCCATAATTTGTGGGATCACCTCCCATTCATGGCTAAACCATATATTGCCTTGTCTAAAGCTTTCCCCAAATCAATTAATCATCTTAATGACCTGCCTACCTGACCACCTAACCACCTGACCACCTGACCACCTGACCACCTCCCCTGACCTAGCCAGCTGGCCTAGTCCCGGGAAGAGCCAAAACTGAGAGCCACCTTACCTCAAATTGAACCATAATTAACCCACACAATGTGTCCAGCTCTGATTGGTTGTTTGCGCCGCACATCACTCCACCTTAACAAGCTAAAGCACCCATTGCCAAAACCTGAGCTCCACCACAGCCATGGCTATATAAACCACCCTCCTCACGACCATGAGAAGACATGAGCAATTTCCTTGGGGAAACTTAGCCAAATTGATCTTTGAGCTTCTTCAAGACTTACTGAGTTCATCCCCTCCATCCTCTAGCCATAACAGCCACAACCTGAGTCTAATTTCTTCATTGAAATTTTCCCTGAAACTAGGACATCTTCTGTCACTCTACCATAGTGCACTAAACATTAAATTGATTTGCTCCTCACCATCCCCTGACCAAATGAAATGATCCCCCATAGAAGCCACATTAGGGAGCCTCTCAAATCCAGACATCCATCAGACCTGAAATCCTCTCTTGATTGAGTTTTGGTGAAGACCCAACAAGAGCTCAAATTGGTGCTTGTAGGAGCTTCACGAGGTCATTATAACGTGTGGTGGCATCCGAAGTTGTGGGATGCCAGCTCGTCAACGGTACGTCGCCACCTGGATTTTCTCTTGTTGATGTCAATGTCATTGTTTGGAGTCACGATTCTGTCTTATTTCTTCAGATCATGTATAGAATCCTCCGATATTATGAAATTTGAAGAAAATAAGAGTTGATAAAATAGATAACAGTGGAATAAGAAATGTTAGTGATAATCCTTACACAAGGAGGATCACATGTGAAATTTTAATAAACAGAGATTTCTAGGTGTGATCCTATTTTGAGTTCTTAAATGCCTTATAGGAGTAAACTTCTATAGTTAATTACATCTTAGATAACTGAGTTTATCTAAGAAAACTTGTGATTGATGTTAACACTTGTTTTCTAAGAGATTTTAAGAATAAGGAAAGAAATGTCAATGTTTAATCCTAGGGGTAATATGTTTCTAAATGTCACGTACTACTCTAAAGGATTGGTTTTTTCAATGTCATTTATTAAGTTAGTTTTTATTGTTGATTTATTATTTATCATTTTATTGTCATCTCATTTTGTAGTTTGTTATTTGTTTGGTGGCTACCCTTAAAGTTTTAGACTTTGTGATTATCCCAAATGTTTAGGTTTTGTTTTGTTCTCGGTCTTGATTATATCATTTTATTCTTGTTTTTTTTAACACAATTAATGACATTTTTATTTTGTTTTGTTGTTTGCCCCGTCTTCAGAATGTCACCCTGCAAACAGAGTTAGCACACCTTAATAATATGTAAAATAAATCTAAAACAAAACTTGTCTTCAACTTGCAAGAAAACATTATCAGAATGATTTAAAATAAATAATGTGAATTTTATTTCTTAAATTGTTGATTTAGTTGATTTTGAATTAAATCTAATATGAATTAGATTTAGATTCAATTTCCTTTGAATTTAAAGATGTTTGGGTTAAGTATAATATAAATTAGACTTTAAGATAAAATCAAACATAAGTTAGATTTTAAGATTTTTAGATTTGTTGTCTTTTAAATCTAAAGAATTTTGCTTAGTATAACGTAAGTTAGATTTTATGATTTTTTAGATTCCATTTCTTTTGAGCCCAAAGAAGTTTGATTAAGTCTTACTAGACTTAAAATTGGGTAAAATCATTTATTCAGAATTGTTTGAAACTAAAGATGTTTAAGTTAAATCTTAGATTCAGTGTTATTTAAATCAATATAATTTGACTTAGGTGTATTGGACCTAAGTAAGATTTGAATTAGGTTTAATGTTAGTTGAACCTATTTTAAGTTTGAATCAAGTTTAATATAGGTTGAGCTTGAGTTAAGTTTGAGTTAGTTCAATGTAGGTTGAACCTAAGTTTGGATTAGGTTCAATGTTGGTTGAACCTAAAGGTTTGGTTTAAGTTTAAGTCCAATGTAGGTTGAGCCTAAGTTTAGATTAAATTAGGTTCCACGTACATTGAACCTAAGTTAATTTTGAATTAGGTCTAATGTTGGCTGAACCTAATGATATGTGTTTGACTTGGGTTTAAGTTGAGTTGTACTTAAGTATAGGTTAAGGTTAGGTTCAATTTATGTTAAAACCTAAAAGGTCTGAATTTGAGTTTAAGTTTGACTTAGGTTCAAGTTGGGTTAAACCTAAGTATAGATTAAGGTTAAGTTCAATATATGTTGAACCTAAATGATTTGAGTTTGACTTAGGTTTGGGTTAAACCTAAGTTAGGTTAAGGTTATTTCAATGTATATTGAACCTAAAAGATTTAAATTTGAGTTTAAGTTTGACTTAGGTTCAAGTTGGGTTCAACCAAAGTATAGGTTAAGGTTAGGTTCCATATATGTTGAACCTAAAAGGTTTGAATTTAACTTAGGTTCAGGTTGGGCTGAACCTAAGTTAGGTTATGGTTAGGTTCAATATATGTTGACCCTAAAAGGTTTGAATTTGACTTAGGTTCAAGTTGGGTTAAACCTAAGTATAAGTTAAGGTTAATTAATCTTATTTGGGTAAGGTTTAACAGATTAATTAGAATTAATTGTGATTAAATCTAAGTTGGTTAAGGTTAATTAAACTTTATTTGGGTAAGGTTTAATTGATTAATTAAACTTAATTGTGGTTAAGTCTAATTAGGTGAAAGTTAATTAAACCTAATTTAGGTAAGTTTGAATTGATTAATTAGACTTAATTGTGGTTAAGTCTAATTAGGTTAAAGTTAATTTAACCTAATTTAGGTAAGGTTTGATTGATTAATTTGATTTAATTGTGGTTACGTCTAATTTGGTTAAGGTTAATTAAACATTATTTGGGTAAGGTTTAATTGATTAATTAGACTTAATTAGTGGTTAAGTCTAATTGGGTTAATGTTAAAAAAAACTCATCTAAGTAAGGTTTAATTGATTAATTAGACTCAATTAGTGGTTAAGTCTAATTTGGTTAAGGTTAATTAAACCTAATTTAAGTAAGGTTTAATTAATTAGTTAGACTTAATTAGTGGTTGAGTCCAATTGGGTTAAGGTTAATTAAACCATATTTGGGTAAGGTTTAATTGATTAATTAAACTTAATTAATGGTTAAGTCTAATTGGGTTAAGGTTAATAAAGCCTAATTTAAGAAAGGTTTAATTGATTAATTAGACTTAATTAGTGTTTAAGTCTAATTGGGTTAAGGTTAATTAAACCTAATTTAAGTAAGGTTTATTAAACCTAATTTAAGTATGGTTTAATTGGTTAATTAGGTTTAATTAATAATTAAGTCCAATTGGGTTAAGTTTAATTAAACCTTATTTACTAAAGGTTTAATTGATTAATTAACTAAATTAGTGATTAAGTCTAATTAGGTTAAGGTTAATGAAACCTAATTTAAATAAGGCTTAATTGATTAATTAAACTTAATTTGTGATTAAGTCTAATGGGTTAAGGTTTATTAAACCTAATTTAAGTAAGGTTTAATATATTAATTAGATTTAATTAGTGGTTAAGTCTAATTAGTGGTTAAGTCTAATTGAGTTAAGGTTAATAAAACCTTAACTAGGTAAGGTTTAATTAATTAATTAGACTTAATTATTGGTTAAGTCTAATTGGGATAAGGTTAATTGGGGTTAATTAGGTGTTGATCTACCTTAAAATTTACTATTTTTATAAATAAATTATTATTATATTTTAAAGGATATTATGCTTTAACGAAAAGTATTTTATATATTTGGTTGCAGGTATAAGAAGAAGAGTTTGAGTACAAAAAGAAGCAAAATGGAGCGAAATTAGGGCTTCATGATAAAAAAGGAAGAACATCAGTCTGGTGCCTAGGCGCCAGAACTAGCGCCTAGCGCCTAGGCGCCAGAACTAGCGCTTAGGCGCCAGAACTAGCTCCTAGCGCCAGAGAGGGTTAGAGTGGTTAGACTTTAAGTTTGGCGGGTTCAAAGTAATTTAGAAGACACCAGATGATAGAGCATGTTTTAAATGAAGTATACAATTAATCTAGATACTTTTTGATGAAGTGATGTGTCGCTTAGAGCAAAAAGATAGGTAATTGAACATTTGACCTGGTGCCTAAATGCCACAGTTATTTTCTAGAAGATTGATTGAATGTGGCCTGATTTTGAAGAGGTGCCATAAGTAACCCCTGGCCATTTCTGAAGCTCTATAAATATAAATTATTTTGGCTGTCAAGTGGAGTCATTTTAGAGTCATTCACAATTAATACTTAGTTTCTTTCACTTTAAAGTCAAGTTTGTAAGAGTTTAGTGAGTGTTTGTGATTCTCTGAAGTTTAAAGTTCTGTGAAGAGTAAGAGAAGTCAGAGAATTTCAAAGGATTTATTTGGTGAACATTCCAAATAAGTGTTTGTAACTTAACTCTTAAGCTGTGTGCTTTAGATTTAATGATTATGACTATATTTTGTTGTGTTAATCCAATGCTTTCTAAGTCGTTTTCTTCTCTTTCTTCTTATAAATATAGCGTAATTAAGTCAAGAAGTTTGAATTTTTGTTTAAGAACTTTTTCTTTTTCTTATTAAAAATTATGATGATATTTTACCTAAACTTCTTTTACTTTACAACTTGGCCAATTGTATTGTTAAAACCTATAGAGAAATCTTATAGACCTGACCGTGGGCTAAGATTTCTTAACTTGTAAGTATCACATATCACTTTAGAAGATCAAAATTTATCAACTGAAGTGGAGTGCAAATAGATAGGGGATAAAATTTAAAGGGTGTAGAATTGAATGTTTTTAGAGTGATAGGCTAAATTCTATCAATTTGGTTTAAAGTGAGGAAAACGGGTTACTGCTAGGTCCTATAGAAAGAGCATAATGGGTAATCTAGAAGTGAAAGCCTATAATCTACTTAGCACCACTAATAACACATCCTATACCGACCTTTAGACTAGCCAATGTTTTTTATGTCTGGACCAAAGGGTAAATAATTTTTATGCTCTTATTTGTCACAATACAACATTTTTAAGTTCTAAACATTTTGAATTCCTCTACTTATTACATAAATATTTGTAAGGAGAAAGTATTTTAAATTAAGTATTTTATTCGTGTGCTTAGACATTTACTAGCATAATTATGAAGGTTTAGAATGTTTAATTTTAATTTAGTTTAGTGATTTAAAATTAGAGCTTTATTTTATGAAGTTTTCTTTTAATTTTCACAAATTTCATCATGGGATTGATATCTGGGGTTTTTAAAAATAAAATCTTATATTACTTGAAACAATACATATACTTTCGTAGTACCCCTAGTGTGTTTATTATCATTATCTATAAAATATTGAAATCTTGCACACTAGCCGCTTATTTTAGGGTCAAGTTTACCTATCTTTGTAAGTTTAATTATCTGCGTAATTGTGGGTTAACTCAAGTGTTCAACGTCGTTACTGGGGAAATTATTTTTAAATTAAAGTAGAATGAAAAATAAAAATAAATAGATAAATAAATATAAGTAAATATAAATATATAATACTTCATTTTTATAGTTTTTATGTGCTAGATTATTTTCATAAAATCTTTTTATTTTTGTATGTGTAGTTCAAGATCTGAAGGTATAATACCTTACGATTATGAATTAAAATGAATTATAAGAAAAATAAGAAAAGAGAAACAACTTCATAATATTCAAGAAATGGTGAATATACCTTGAAATAATCCTAAAAGTGGTATCAAGTTCTTGTATTTAAAATCATATATAAAGTTGCATTGCGTCAAGTTTTTAGCATCGTTGCTAGGAATAGAATAGAATAAAAAGTAAAAAGAAAGATAAGTAAAATAAAACAAAAACATAAAAACAAAATAAAAGTAAAACAAAATAATTTTAAATTTTATGCTTAGTTCTGGAAATTACTACCTTTTGATTCTGAATTAGAAAGAATAGTTAAAAGAATTAGAAAAGGAAAAGAATTTTCAAAACTTCAAGAAATGGCTAGCTTACATAACAATAGTCAAAATCCAATCAAAATTAATAAACAAAATATTTATAAACCATTAAGGGAATATGCAAACCCTACAGCTGATGAACTTCATGTTAGTATTCAAATGCCAGCCGTAGATGCAAATTCTTTTGAGCTTAAACCTTCTATTATTCAGATGGTTCAAAACAATCAATTTGGAGGAACACCTAATGAGGATCCAAATTTACACCTTGCTAGTTCTTTAGAACATTGTGCTACCTTTAAATATAAGAATGTTTCTGTTGATGCTATTAGGCTTAGACTCTTTCCTTTTTCCATAAAAGATAAAGCAAAGATGTGGCTTAATTCATTAGCAACTTATTCTATTAAAACTTGGTCAGATATGGCACAAAAATTCCTTGCTAAATATTTTCCTCCTTCTAAAACTGATAAATTGAGAAATGATATAACTTCTTTTACGCAATTTGATGGAGAAACAATTTATGAAGCTTGGGAAAGATTTAAAGAACTATTAAGAAAATGTCCTCATCATGCATTACCAGATTTGTTAATCATTCAAACATTTTATAATGGACTTATTGGATCACTTAGATCTATTATTGAAGCTACTGTTAGTGGTTCATTAATGGCTAAGACATTTGAAGAAGCTTATACCTTAATTGAAGAAATGGATAATAATAATTTTCAATGGCCTTTTGAATAGGTTAACCCTAAAAGAAAAACAAGTATTCAAGATAATAAAGCCTTTTCTATTTTAGCTTCACAAGTGGCTATGATATCTAAGAAATTAGATAATTTTGCTATTAATATATCGCATGTAAGTAATGATAATTCTGCAAATTTTGATTATTCTCAAACAATGAAAACTTTGCAAGCTATTGCTAGTAAAACTAATAACCCTTATTCTAATTATTATAATCCTGGTTGGAAAAATCATCCTAATTTTAATTGAAGCAATGGTCATAAACAATGGAATAATAATCAAGTTAATCCAAATTGGAACAATCAAGGAAATTCAAACTATAGACCAACTTACCCTCCTGGTTAGAACAATCAGCAAAAAAAGTTGTTTGTAGAAGAATTGATCTTGCAACTAAGAAATCAGCTACAAAGTCAAAACACTGCTATTCGTAATATTAAGAATCAGATTGGTCAAATCGCTAATTTCATTAATTACAGACCTCAAAGAACACTACCTAGCAATGTTGAAATTAATCCTAAAGATTCTAGAAAAGAACATGAACAAGCTAAAGTTGTACAACTCAGAAATGGAAAGGAATTAAAAGAGAAAACACGGAATGAGATTGAAAAAGAGAAAGAAGTTGAAGAGATTGAAAAACCTAAAGATACCATTTCTCCAAGTAAAGATCAAATTGTACTACCTATTGAAGTGGAAGTTAAAAGGCCACCACCATCTTTTCCTCAAAGACTAAAACAACAGA
Source organism: Papilionanthe hookeriana x Papilionanthe teres (assembly GCA_022702705.1). Lineage (NCBI taxonomy): Eukaryota > Viridiplantae > Streptophyta > Magnoliopsida > Asparagales > Orchidaceae > Papilionanthe > Papilionanthe hookeriana x Papilionanthe teres. The sequence goes on along the minus strand of CM040425.1, from coordinate 13,007,692 downwards.
AGCTTAACCATCAATTTTCTAAGTTCTTTGAAATTTTTAAACTTACTATCAAAATTTCTTTTGCTGAAGCTTTGGAGCAAATGCCAAGCTATGCAAAATTTATGAAGGATATTTTAAGTAAGAAAAGAATGTTTGAAGCTTACGAAACTGTTGCATTAAGTGAAGAATATAGTGCAATAATTCAGAAGAAATAACCCCAGAAACTTAAAGATTCTGGAAGTTTTACTATACCATGTGCTATTGGAGAAATATTATGTGGAAAAGCCTTATGTGATTTAGGAGCAAGTATTAATCTCATGCCATTTTCAAACTTTCGAAGGTTAGATTTAGGAAAGATTTCTCCTACCAATGTAACTCGTCAGTTAGCTGATCGATCGATCACTTATCCTAAAGGAGTTATAGAGGATGTTCTTGTTAAGGTAGATAAATTTATCTTCAAGGTGGATTTCATTGTTCTAGATATAGAAGAAGATAAACAAATACCTATAATTTTAGGGAGACCTTTTCTAGCTACAGGACGAGCTATGATTGACGTGCAAAAAGGAGAATTAACGATGAGAGTTAATGATCAAGAGATAACATTTAATGTTCTGAAATTAATGAGGTATCCTGATAAAGAAAAATTTTATCGGATGGAATTTTTTGATTATATAATTGAAGAGCATTATCAAGAAAAATGTAAGGTCATTTCTGATGATAAAGATAAAGAATTTATGTTATATAATGAGTCATTAAATGAAGAAATTGAAAAATTAAATGAAGAAATTGAAAAATTAAATGAAGAAAATTTATCTGAATAAACTCATTATATTCATGAAAATTGGGAAATTTTAGACACAACTAAAAATGATATACTTTTACCCTCGATTGAAAAAGTCCACGAACAGGAATTAAAAATGTTACTGCACATTTAAAGTACGCATTTCTTGGAAATTCATTAACTTTACTGTAATTATATCTTCGAGAATTAAACAAAGATCAAGAAGAAAAATTAATAGGAGTTCGAAGAATTATAAGAAAGATTTTGGTTGGACTATTGCGGATATAAAGGGAATAAGCCCTTCGATACTGTATGCATAGGATTTTAATGGAAGAAAATTGTAAACCCACTATTGAACCTCAAAGAAGATTGAACCCAATTATGAAAGAGGTTTTTAAGAAAGAGATTTTGAAATGGTTAGATGCTGGAATTATTTATCCTATTTCGGATAGAAAATAGGTAAGTCCTATTCATTGTGTTCCAAATAAAGGAGGAGTAACTGTCATTGTTAATAAAAAAATGAAATAATCCCAACAAGACAAGTTACTGGATGGCGAATTTGCATTGACTATCGAAAATTAAACAACGCCACTAGAAAGGATCATTTTCCTTTACCTTTCTTGAATCAAATGCTGGATAAACAAGCTGGACACTCATATTTCTGTTTCCTGGATGAATATTCTGGTTATCATACCCATTTATCTTAAGGATCAAGAGAAGACAACATTTACAAGTCCTTATGGAACATTTGCCTTTAGAATAATGTCTTTCAATTTTTGCAATGCATCTGCAACTTTTCAAAGATGTATGATGTTAATATTTTGTGATTTGATTGATAAAGGAATTGAAGTAATTATGGACAATTTTTCAGTTTTTGGAACTCCTTTTGAATCTTGCTTGGAAAATATAGTGAAAGTTCTAAAAAGATGTGAAGAAATAAATTTAGTTCTAAACTTGAACAAATGTCAATTTATGGTCACAAAAGGAATTGTACTTGGACATAAAGTTTCACAAATAGGGATGGAAGTTGATCAGGCAAAAGTGAAAATTATTGTTGAACTTCAACCACTTACTACCGTTACTGATGTAAGATATTTTCTGGGTCATGCTAGATTTTATAGAAGATATATAAAGGATTTTTCTAAAATTGCTAAACATCTTTTCCATTTATTGGAAAAAGAAGCTAAATTTGAGTTTAATGAAGATTGTCTAAATGCGTTCAATATTCTAAAAGAAAAATTAATCACTGCACCTGTCGTTGTTACACTTGATTAGAATAAACCTTTTGAATTAATGTGTGATGCAAGTGATTATGCAATTGGAGCTGTATTGGGACAAAAATATGAGAAAATTTTTAAAGTTATATACTATGCTTAAAAAACTCTTAATGAAACTCAAATAAATTACAGTACTACAGAAAAAGAGCTTTTAACAATATTATATGCCTTTGATAAATTTAGATCATATCTTCTTGGAACAAAATGTATCGTACATACTGATCATTCTACAATTAAATATTTAATGTCTAAAAAAGATGCTAAACCTAGATTGATCAGATGGGTTTCACTTTTACAAGAATTTGACATTGAAATAGTAAACAGAAAAGGAACTAACAACCAAATTGTTGATTATTTATCAAGAATAAAAAATAATAATGAGAAGATTTATGAAGAAAATATAAATGAGAAATTCCCTGATGAACAATTAGATGTCATTCAAGGATTACAAATGCCTTGGTATGTACATATAGTTAACTATTTGGTTAGCAATATGTTACCATATGGGTTGAATAGCAAATATATTAAAAAATTCAAGAATGATTATAAATCATAAATTTGGGAAGATCCTCATTTATTTAAAATAGGAAGAGATTCTGTGATTCGAAGATGTGTACCTTATGAAGAAACTTTTGCAATTATTCAAAAATGTCACGATTCTGAATTTGGAGGACACTTTGGAGTGGATAAAACTGTATTTAAAATTTTAAGTTATAGATTTTATTGGCCTACTTTATTTAAAGGTGTTGAACATTATGTGAAAACTTGTGATCGATGTCAAAGAATGAGAAATATATCCAAAAAAGTTGAAATGCCTCTAAACTTTATATTAGAAATCGAAATTTTTTATGTATGGGTTTAGACTTTATGGGACCTTTCGTACCATCATCTGGAAAAATTTATATTTTATTAGCACTTGATTATGTTTCAAAGTGGATCGAAGCTGTAGCTTTACTTAACTATGATTCCAAAAGTGTTCGAAATTTTTAAAGAAAATGATTTTTACAAGATTTGGAATGCCCAGGATAATACAGATTGGGGAAGTCATTTAAGAAATATAAGAATTCAATCATTGCTAGAGAAATTTAGAATTAAACATAGAATTGCAACTGCTTATCATCCTCAAAAAAGTGCAATGGCTGAAATATCAAACAGAGAAATTAAAAGAATATTAAAGAAGACTGTTAATCCTAAAAGAACTAACTGGGTTGATGGACTTGATTCAGCATTATGGGCTTATAGAACAACTTACAAGACACCTATCAGAATGTCACCTTATCGGTTAATTTATGGTAAACATTGTCACTTATTGTTGAACTGGAACATAAAACTTATTGGGCGATAAAGGAGTTCGATTATAATTTAAATACTACAGAAGAAAAATGATTATTACAACTGAATGAGATGAAAGAAATAAGAAATGAGTCTTATGAAAATGTAAGAATTTATAAGGAAAGAATGAAGAAATTGCATGAAAAAATGATTTCAAGAAAAATGTTTAAGCTTAGACAAGAAGTATTATTATTTAATGCTCGTTTAAAACTTTTTCCTGGAAAATTAAAATCTAAATGGATGGGACAATTTATAATTAAGAAAGGATACCCTTATGGAGCTGTGGATATTAAAGATCCCAAAACTGGAAAATTATTTAAAGCTAACGGATTAAGACTGAAGTCTTATATGGGAGAAATGAAATTAAATTACCAAGAGGCTTATGAGCTGAGTTTACCTGATTAATTCAATTAATTAGGTTGGTCTGACGACGTTAAACCAAGCGCTTTGTGGGAGGCAACCCATATTTATTAGTGTGAGTTAAATTATTGCTATAAGGTTATGCCTTGGTTTTGACTAAATTTGTATAAAACTTCTGGAAATAGAAGGCTAACAAGTCTTTATTGGCTTAAGTTAAACATTATCTTGAACTATATAGAATTTGAACTTGGACCACTCCATGTCAAATATGAGTAAAAAGGAGATCAAGTTAACCTTTATTTGTGATTGTTTGTGATTTGAATTTTTCATAATTGTGTTTGTGTGTTGATCATACCCGTTTGTTAGACCTTTTTATACGACCAAAACTTGCAAAATTTGATGATTGGTGAATCGAAGTCGATCGAGGTTCCAGCGCCTAGGAGCCAAAAGTTGGCGCCTACGCGCCAGAATGGCCCGGGTATCGATGATCCGGCGCCTAGGCACCAGATTTCGGCGCCTAAGCGCCACTGTTACAGATCGTGTAAAAACCAAAAATCTTTAGTTTTTCACAAGAAATCTCTTTATATATTGCCTTATCTTCTTCCTCAATCCCATAGAAACCTTAATTTTGACCAGAGCAATCTATTTTGGAGGTGTTAAGAAGGATTTGGAGGCAATGGATAGAGGAAATCATGGAAATGAGGTAAGAGACAAATCTCCCAAAGATCCTCAGCCTTACTTTAATGATTTTATAGCTGTTAGTATGGAAAAATTGTTTAGTCGATTGGAGAAGATTGAAGCAAAACTTCAAAGTATTGGTAATCATCTCCATGAGATGTACCACCAATACGAAGACTTGGAATGGTAAACCAAACTTCAATCTGATCATATGGCGGCTTATCATGACATTCAAGTAGAAATGTACACGAAGAACAAGTGGATCAATGAAAAGACAGCTTTGGAATTTTCAAGTTCGTTGGTGTTCTATCCCTTCGGTCCTAGCGAACTTCATTGCAAAAGAGATGGTAATTGAAGATCGGTGTTAAATAGATCTTATATGTGTTTTAGGTGTGATCGAGTCATGTGTTATTGTGTTGAATATCGAATTTGCGTGTTTGCTTAATTGTTCAACGTGTGTTGTTGGATTTGAATATTTGCTTTGAATATGTTGTTGTTTGTGTTATTTATAAAATGATGAACCTTGATACATTCTTGTACTGAAATTTATTGAATTTGGAATGGAAGTTATGGATTGGAATTGAAGAATTTGGATACATTTTTGTGGATCTAAACTATCATTTTAAATTGATTTTGAAAATGTTTGGAGGATGTAAATTGGATTAATACTCTCATAAAAGTAATTAAGAGTCAAATTTGATAAGATTTAGTGGAAAATGTAAAAATTTAAATCGAATTTTTGGAAATACGAGTCTGGCGCCTAGGAGCCAGAATTCGGCGCCTAAGCGCCGGTTCAGCATGAACCTGAAAACTCATCTTCTTAAACACTCTCATGCCATTTTTGAAGCCTAAGCTTCCTTCTCCACTAGTTTTTGTGAAAATAACCCCTATAGATCCCATTTAAAGCCAGATTTTTAAGTTTTCGAATATGAAATCATTCGATTTCTTCATCGCAATGTCAGATCTACACTCTAAACTCATTATTTTCGATTTTTAACATGGATTTTGCTCTCATGTAGAAAAACCAAAATTTTGAGAAAATTTTTTATTTTTATGGTTAAATCCATGAAAATTTTAAGCTCTTTCAAGTTTGAAAAGCTTAAATTAGTTTATTTTCTTAAATTCGTTGAATTTATTTTGCATTTTTATTTCACGTTTAGATGGCGCCCAAATCTAAGCGAGGAAAGGAACGAGAAAATTTTGATCGTAGCAAGTTCGTCACTGCTGCTACACATTTCTAATACAATGATTTTAATACGACTCAAATATTTATCTTAGAGTGATGTTTTTACAATCTTGGAGGAAGAATTGAGGATACAATTATTGCGCTCAACTAGCAACGATTCTGCTATTTCACTGTTGTTGTAGTTATCCCGGTTGTTAGAAAGTTTTATGCTAATTTCGTGGATGCTGAAGAATACGAGATTTTAGTCAGTGAAGTTGGAGTAGGATTCATTCCCGAATGTATCAACATTTTCTATGGCTTGCCGCCAAACATTGAGTGTTATTACTCCAGATTATCTCCATCTGAGGGAGATTTGGATATGATCATTGCCTACCTGACTGATAGTACTGGAGCCTGAAAGATTTGGAACAGAAAAAGGGGAAATTTTTCATCTTCTAGGCTTAATGGTATTTTAAAGGCATGGCACTACTTTATTTCTACTCGTCTCCTTCCATCCAATCATCTGAGCGAGGTTACCAAAGAGATAGAGCTATCCTCAACTACTGCATTCAAGAGAGGAAGCCTATTGATGTGGGGAGTATTATTTATGATTCTGTAGAGGCTACTGCTCATTCTAGCACTTCTGTTGGACTTGGTTTTCCATCTCTGATCTATTTTCTATGTGAAAGTGCTGGAGTAGTTGCTGAGCTTTCTGAAGAAAAGCTCAAGTCGACAAAGCCTATAGGAAGAGAGAGCGTCAGTATCTATGATTAACATCGAGGTAAGAGTTCTACAGCACCTTCTGGTTCATTACCTACTTCAGGTAGAGCTTCTACTTCTAGACCATCTACTTCTGCTGAGCCACCATTTACTTTTTGGGAATCCATGCATGATAAGCTTATAGAGCAGCAGAATGAGTTATTCCTAACTCATTGTAGAGTAGATACGATCAATAAGAAGATCGATCATCTTTCTGAGTATACACAAAGAAAGAGTGATTACGATGTTGAGTATTATGAGTCTTTAGTGAGATTTTTGAAAGGTAAGCACGATGTTCAGTTCCCTACTTGTCCCAAATATTCACCATATGTTGATCCGAAGGATATGGAGTTTTCTTTTAGTGATGATGATGATGAAGATACAGATGATGATGGGTAGCTTGAATTACCTCTGGAGATGTGTTGATTCTGTTTTAGTGTGTTTCTTGTTTATTGTGCTATTTAGTGTGATGTTATTTGTTAGTGTTTATGTGAACTTTTTATGTCGAAACTGTTTTTAGATTATCTGATGTGTGTTTAAGACCAAAATATGAATGAATTTTTATAAAAGTTTATTTCTATTTTAGCCTATTGTTTAGTGTTCATGAATAGTTAGTAATTTTGCATTTTCAAAAATAATAAATATATATATATATATATATATTAGAAATTAACTCGTGCTCTACAAAACTTTTCTATATATGCTTAATCATTTCTGTTATATTCATGTTAAAGCATGTGTAGAAGTAGAAGTTAGTTTTTCCTTACTACATCATTTATGTACTTAGATTAATTCATGTTTATTTATTTCTCTCATGCTTTAGAAAATTTCATGATTCATACTTATACTAAAGCTGAAGTTTGGGGGAAGGGAAAATATTTATCAAACTTAAATATTATCTGTCCTTAATGAACTAATATTTTCTTTAAAAATATATTAACATAACATAAGGAATGAAAAATCTGTTTAAGATTACCAAAATTTTTGAATTTATAAATAATTTAGTAAACTTAACTAAAATTTCAAAAATTTTGATTGATTTTAAGAATAGAATTATTTAACTTAAAGAATAATAAGATCAAAATTTTCTATTTATAGTAAAGAGAATTTTATTTTTAAAATACTAAGGAATCAAGATTATTGCTTAAAAAGAAAAGATTGAAATAAGTTTTGAAAAATAATAAATTATTAAAAATGTCATATTTATTAAGTAAGAATGTATAAGTTTTTGAAAATAAGTTAAGGATAGTGAAGTTCAAAATCATTAACAGTCTATCTAAAAATATTAATCCTCACTTGAAAATAAAAGAAAAAAAGAAAAGAAAAAGAAAAAAAAGAAGAAAAAAAAAGAATGTGAGGAGAAGCTTGAGGAAATACCTAATCAAAAATTGGCTTAACTTGAATTATCTTATAGGAATAAAACTGATTACATTTTTAACTTAATTTCTATGTACAAATATTTTTACTAGAAAAATATTTCTTGTAATTATTCTATGTGACCTTAATATGATAAACTATAATTATTCTTGAAATAAATGAAAAATTGGAAGTCTTATGATTTGATAGTTAAATGTTCTTTAATTCTTAAAATTAAATCTAATTAGCAAAATTTGGTTTATGATTTGCGAAAGCATTTATAAAACCAAAAATTATAAAGAATCTTAAATATTTTAACTTTAATCCAAATGTTATCCATTTTATGTAATCAAAAGGGTTACTTGTGGACAAGTAACATTTAAGTTTGGGGGAATTTGATCTAACTAAAAATTACACATTTTTATGCCTTATTTATGATTCAATTCTGAAGGATATTATGATTTAATGAAAGGTATTGTTATGTTTTTAGATGTAGATGATTAAAAAAAGAGTACAAGAAAGAAAAAGAAGGAAAAAGGAGCAAAATGGAGCAAAATGGAGCTTATGGAGCAAAATATTGGAATTATTGGCCTGGAGCCTAGGCGCCAGGGTCGGCGCTAGCTCCGACTCGATACGGACATTTGTTATGATTTTTTGATGATTTTGGGGAGTTATTTTGACGGAGTTAAGTTGTTATTGGAGCTTCTAGAATACTGGAAGTTACTCCTAATAGATAGGACATGTGATACAATGCATTTGGACACAAGAAAACGGTTTTAATCGCGAAGAGGTGTGATCCAAAGTGAAGAGGTGGGAAGACCTGATCACGGAGTCCGCGCCTAGGCGCCAGATCCCGATGCCTAAGCGCAACAGTTACCTTCTAGAAGATGCATTGAATTTGGACGAATTTTGAAGGGGTGCCCTAAGTAACCCCAGGTCAAATTCAGAGCTCTATAAATAGGAGCCCATTCTAAAGAGAAAATCGCCTTTTTTAGCGCATTCTCTCCCCCCTCTAGTTTTACTTAATTATTTTAGTCTCTTCCACATTTAGGGTGCCACTTTACTTTGTATCTAGTGAGTTTATTTTGATTATTTATTGTGTGTTGTTGCTGTTGGAGTTTATCATCATTACTTTGGAGTCAGTAGAAGTCAGCGGATCACTTGAAGGAACACTTCAGATAAGTATTTGTACCATGGTTCAAAATTTTATAAATATGTTTTGTTATGTGATTTCATTGTGTTCTGAGTAGTTAGTTATCATTCTCTTTTCAACTATGGAAAGAAAATAAATTAATTAAATTTTTTTGGAGAACTAAATTTAAAATATTTAAAACATTGTGATGATATTAATACCTGATCTTAGTTTACTTTTTAAATTGGCCATTTAAATTATTAAAACCTGTTAAAGAATTTTGAGACCTATCCGGAGATAAATTCAAAATTAGTAGATATCACATGAATCCTTGTGTAGTCGAAGGCTTTATGCAGGTTATTCAAAGTGAAGTGCAAATAAATAGAAAGATATTATTTATAGGGCGTAAAATTAATTATTTTTTAGAGTGACAGACTAAATTCTAATAATTTGGTTTATATAAAGGGAACGGGTCACTGGTAGGGCCGACCATAGCCACCATTAGACATCTACTAGTGTGAGCCTAGATTAACCCATTCTACTAATAAAACATCCTGAACTGATCTATAGATTAGTCAATATTCTTTGCACCTGGATCAAAGGGTAAATAATAGGAATGCTTCTATTTGGTATAATACAATAATCTAAATTCCCCACAAAAGATAATTATTCTAAAAATCTTAGATTAGTTGAAAGGAGAAAGTCGTTTTTATACTTGCATTGAATTTTAATTACTGCTTACTTTACTTTATTACTACTTACTGCTTACTTGCTTATAGTAAAAATTGTTAGTAAAATAAATTTGAAAATAATATATATATATATATATATATTACTCATAATTTGAAAAATTCCAAAATATTTCTTACATTTCTTACTTGAACGATACTTATACTTGCATTTAAAATTGTGACTTTTACAATAAGTATTATAAAATCTAAATATAAATTCATAAGTAAAAATAAACATCACACATCAAGTTTTTGAAGCCATTTGCCATGATTTAAATATTCTAACAAGTGGTATCAAATTCTTGTATTTAAAAGCATATATAAGTCGCATCGCATCGGTATCTCCACTGGCCCTCGGAATTCTCCAGGGTTTGCTATCCAGAGGTCTGATCCGAACATGATGTTGCACTAGTTGATGAAGGACATAGTGCAGAAGGGTCTTATAAAATCATGATGATCTATGTGGGGAGGTATGCAGTGTCCTTTCTCATATATGTTAATGATGCAGCTGTTGGGTATGCAATCTGCAGGTCGTACCCACCATATCACCATCCTCTTAATGATCCTTGGCATTGGATCCACATCACTGTGACGGAGAATCCCTGATGGATTTCCTTTCTTATCTTCAGTAATTTTGTAACAACATCCGCACTGAATTGTAACTCTTCCTTTTCCTTTCATCTATTTTCGGGGTTTTGATTAGGTATTTCCTCTTAAGCGACCTGCTCGACCCAATTTCTGAAGATTGAGGACGCAGTCCACAATCTGCTGCTGCTTGTAGTCTGAGAACACGTTTGTATGTAGCTCAAGGCCCTCCAGGATATTGATCTTCTTGCCTCGAATTCTTTCAAAATATTCGAAGGTCTTTTTCTCAACTCTCTGAAGCCTCTCCAGTTCGTATTCTAGAATTATCTAAAATCATCGAGGTCTGGTAACGTACTGTGGGATGTATGGCTCAACCTCAGCATGCTCTCCTACGTGTCTCACCTCCTCGGGGATAGTCTCTGTCAAGACATCCTCCAAGGTTGCTTTGCAACAAGACTCATCAAAACTGGTATTTCTGCTTGATGATGTGGCACTGATTTTGTTTCTGCTTTTTCTACAATTTCTTTCATCTTCTCTGCTGTCTTTGGAGTTGATCTCCTCTTTTCTGGTTCCTGCCAAACCGGTTTCCTCGATGTACATGCACTGACAGTAGCAACTATTTCTTTCTGCTGGTCTGTCGTTAGCATGCTTAGCATCCTGTGAATGTTGCAGTTTTTGTTTCTTTGCTTGGTAGGGGTGAGAGTAGCTCTCCTTACTTCCTAAAATTCAGTAGGTACGGCACTGACAAGCCTGCCCTCTACTATAGTAACCATGGACTTGACTTTCTTGTATTTTCTAGTCATATGAGCAGCGTTCACTTTCCTTTTCTTGTTGGTAGCCTGCTGACTTGGGCCACCCAATTTCACCACTATCTGGCTGTGGAACTCATTCCAGTCAATCGGGGTCCAATCGGTCTCCTCGTACTGTAAGCCGGCCAGTGTAAAATCAGAGTCGGCCTCAATCACGTCCCCATCCTTCAACTTCTCTTCATCGAGTGCTAGACTCACGCCATTCTTGAAGTTTAGAATCAACCACCCATTCTACATTTCCTTGCGAAAATAAGGAAAGGATCAGAGGTTGTATCAAGAATGAGAAGGAAAATTTATTTGTTAATGAAAATCTTTAATTATTTATTTTTTTTGAGTTTTAATAAGATAGGGAAAGATAAGAGAAAATCAGGAATGAGTTTCGATTCAGAAGGAATGTTCAAAATTTTATTATTATGATGATTTCTATCACATATTTTCTTTTTAACAAAAATTTTTTTTTGTTCATTATTTTTTCTTATCAAATTTTTGGTTCGGACCCAGTTATAAGTTATTACTATACCCGTGTTTCTAGGAATGATACTTCATTTTTTAAAGTTCATCCTTCAAAACATCAGGTTGTGTAATACTTATTTAAGTGTCGTCCATTGATTAGAAGCATAGATCATTCTCCACAGCAATACACAAGTTGGTAGGAACCTCCTGAGTAGACTGTCTCGACCACGAATGACCCCTCCCATATCGGTTCAAATTTACCTCTTATCTTGCAATGTGCAAGGATAAGTCTCTTGAGAACTAGAACCAAGTCACTGACTTTGAACATCCTTGGGCGGACTAGTTTATCGTGGGCTTAGATCATCTTGGCTTAGTACAATTCCAAATTCTGCTGTGCTGAATGTCATTTCCCTTCCAAGCTTTCCAATTCTTCTAGTCGTAGTCTGGCATTCTCTTCTGTAGTAATCTTATTTGCGAATGCAATTCTGAGAGACGGAAGCTGAACCTTAAAGGCCTCAGACCCGTACACTAAAGCATAAGGTTTAGACTGAGTAGGACTTCTGAAAGACATCATGTAGTCCAACAAGGCTTCTAATAACTTCTCGTACCAATTTCTCTTATTGTCATCCAAAGTTTTCTTTAGGATTTTGACGATAATTTTATTAAATGCCTCGGCCAAGCCATTTGCACTTGGGTAGTAGATTGTTGAATAGTGCCAATCAATCCCGTGCCTTCTGAAAAAATTGTTGATCTTCTTGGTGCTGAATGTGGACCCATTATCTGAGATAATTCTGCGCGATACCCCGAAACGGTATACAACCTGATTCTTGAAGAATTATAACACGTGATGTGCCTTCACCTCTCTGAGCGGTACAGCTTCTGCCCACTTGGAAAAGTAGTTTGTCGCTGCAAGGATGAAATGATGTCCTCTCGAAGAAGGCGGTTCTATCTGACACAAGATATCTGTGCCCCAACACTCAAATGGGCATGACGCAATTGTCGGATTTAGCACATTTGGAGGATGGTGTAGAACCACTCCATGTACTTGGCACTGGTGACAACTTTTGGTAACATTCATGCAGTCGATCATCATTGAGGGCCAGTAGTACCCTAGTCTCTTAATTTTCATTTTCATCTTCGGACCCCAATGATGAGCGACACAAAGTCCTGAGTGCGCCTCATTAACAATTTCAGGAGCCTCGGACCAGCTTAAGCACCCTAGCCACATCAGATCGAAAGACCTTTTGTATAAGGTATTATTTATTAATGCGTAAGACAGAGTTCTTTTCTTAATCTGATGAGCTAATGACCTATCGTCCGGTAGGTTTCCTGTTTGCAAGTAGTCTATTAATGGCTACCGCCAATCTTCTATAGTTTCTATTACTACTACAACTGTTTCTTCTTCTTTTCTGATTTGTGGATTGCATCCATGTCGAGCTTTGATATGACCTGTCGTCCTTGAATTGACATTTCAACTGACTCATCCTGTAAGCAAGAAATTTCTTTTGCGAGGTGGGCTAACGCGTCTGCAAGAGCATTTTCTTTTCTGGGAAACATGTAGATCGTTACATTTGGAATCTGCTTCAGCAACCTCATTGCATACTAAAAGTACTACTCAAGTCTTGGTTTCAAAATTTTGTATTGTCCTGCAACTTGTCGTATGATCAACTGTGAATCACCATAGATATTGATGTCTGTTATACCCATTTGAATGGTTAACTCCAGTCCGGTTATAAGAGCTTCGTATTCTGCTTCGTTTTTTGTACACAGTTTGTTAAATGGTAAGAGTACCTTAACATCCCCCGCTCCGGTGTTATAAATATTAATCAAATTCCTTCATTACTGGGCACTATCTTTTGCAATTCTTTATTCTTCTGTGTTGAGGATGCACCGTCGAAGTACAGTTTCCAATGTTGATCATCAGGGTCTTCTTGGCTTATTATCTGCTTGTCTGGCAAGTCGTCGTTGAGAGGTGATTCTGATGGTAAAGGGTGTGCTGCGTGGAAGTCATTATCTGCTCATCTGGACTTGTCCCTTTAAGTCACGAAGAGGAAAAAAAGTTATCTTTATTGCAATAAAATCATTGAACACCTGGCTAGTTTGCCGGAAGCGTCAGGTGAGTCATCAAATATTGCAATGGATTAAACTTCAAAATAAGGTTCACCTTATGAGAAAGCATGTGATTCCATAGCTTCTGAGCGGCAAAGATCTGGGCCAAATAATGCTTATCAATTTGAGGATACTTTATCTCTGTCAGAATTAGACGATAACTTAAGTAGTAGAGAGTGTTTTCTTTATCTTTGTTATTGACCTAAGCTAGCAGGGCTCCGAGTGAGTCGTCCAAAGCCGCAGTATAAAGTATCAACGGTCGGCCCGAGATTGGGGCTGCTAAGATAGGAGGTGTCATTAAATACTATTTAATATCTTCGAAGGCCCGATGGCATTTTTCTTCCCAAACAAATTTGGCGTCTTTTTTAACTAATGCTGAGAAGGGCTGACACCTACCTAACAATTTAGAAATAAATCGTCAAAGATGCGCGAACTTCCCTTGAAAGGATCATTATTATTTCAAAGTTTTAAGAGGCAGAATTTCTAAGATAGCTTTAATCTTCTCCTGATCGATTTCAATTCTGTGATGTTGGACAACAAATCCTAAGAATTTCCCGTAGGTGACGCCGAAGTCACATTTCACGGGATTCATCTTAAGGTGAAATTGACTTAATCGCTCAAAAACAATTCTCAAATCATACAGGTGATCTCCTTTCAGTTTGCTCTTGATGACCACATCGTCCACGTAACACTTGACCTGGTTGTGAATGAGATCATCAAAAATTCTTTTATTGCTCTTTGGTATGTCACTCCTGCGTTCGTCAATCCAAAAGACATTACTGTGTAGTCGTACACTCTGATTGGCGTTCTGAAGGTTGTGAGCTTTTCATCTTTCGGTGCCATCTTTATCTGATTGTATCATGATGATCCATCCATGAATGAGAATACTTCGTGTGTTTAAGCGATGTCGATCATTAACTCTGGAATAGGTAGCAGGAATTTACCTTTTGGGCATGCTTTATTCAAATCTCAAAAATCTACGTAGATTCTGATCTGACCATTTTTCTTTCTGACTGGTACCACGTTGGCTAGCCAAGTCGGGTATTGTTCTTCACAGATAAATTTAGCGTTAATTAATTTCTTAGCTTCAGCTATTACTTGTTATTCGATTTCAAGACGCATTCTTCTGGGAGCTTGTCTGACTGGAACAACAGTGTCGTCCACTCCTAACTTGTGAACTGCAACTTTTGGAGCTAAACCTGACATTCCATCATAATTCCAAGAAAAACAGTCATTGAATTCCATTAATATCTTGATCATATTTTCGGAGTCTTCTTTGTTGAGTAAGGAGCTAACAAAGGTCAGTCTAGGCTCTTGGCTAGTACCTAAGTTAACTTCCATTAACTCGTCTATCGTAGATTTAATTTCTTCTTCAAATTCTGGCAAAGCGTCTCTGATTGGCAAGTTCTCAATCTCATCTGAAGCTTCCAGACAATCTTTATTAGGTTTGCAAGTGACAACCAAGCAAAATTCTGTATCGTCAGCTGGTCTTACTGTGCTGAATTCGATACCATGCTTTGAATTGGGAGGTCGACTGGCATTGTTCCATAGCTTTTCAAAGCGTTGAGATTGATCTTTTGACCAGTTCTTAGGTAAGACACCGCGTTGCATCAAATTTCGAATACAGTGAGAATATCACTCAAAAGATAATTCCATTAATTCGGATGAAGCAACATCTTTAAATTTTACATCATTTTCAGTATTGGAAGAAGAAGCACCATGGTAGAACTTGATCGGCTTAGCACCTCTACCATGTACTTCCTTGACCACCATTCCCTCGACTTTACTAGAATAGATCGGGGTCAGGGTCATAGTATGTACACAGTGATTTATCTTCTCGTACATTGATTTGTATTCTTCGTTCTTTTTTACTTCGAGAGAGATCTTGAACTGAAGTTTCTTTTGATTTTTCTTTATTGCTTCCTTCTTGGTTTCTTCTTCTTCGGAGTTTCTCTCCCAATTAACATTAATTACTGACTTCTTCTGTTCAACTGTTCCACTGTTTCTTCCTCGACCTTATCCCCGGCCTCGACCTCGGATGCGAGTTCTGGCGAAACCTTCACCATCTCGCCTTAAGGGAGTGGTGAGTAACTATTGAACTAGAACTTAAGGTTCTTTGTTGTCTTCAGTTTCTTTTTCTTCA
This sequence comes from Papilionanthe hookeriana x Papilionanthe teres, assembly GCA_022702705.1. NCBI lineage: Eukaryota > Viridiplantae > Streptophyta > Magnoliopsida > Asparagales > Orchidaceae > Papilionanthe > Papilionanthe hookeriana x Papilionanthe teres. Next base: position 12,992,043 of record CM040425.1, on the reverse strand, counting down.
TTCGGAATGGCATTTATGGTGAAGATTGTTTTCTTCGGAGGTGCGTAGTTGACACGCCTAAAATATATACAATTTTTGCAATATCATTTTACTCAATTTTTATGATATTACACTTAAAGGAAGGTATTTTGTATGATTTTTTGGTTTTAGGTACAAGTATGGTGATTGGAGCAAAAGGAAGCAAAAGTGATGCAATTTGGAGCAAAAACGAGTAAGAAATGAAATTCTGCCCTGACACGTTACGATAAGTCTTTTCATGCTTAATCTCTTTAACACTTCTTGCATATTTTTGAATGAGATTAAAATTTAAAGAAATTTTCTTTTATGCTTATTTTGTAGGGCTATCTCTTGCGAACAAAACACAACTGAAACAGGGCAAATCGGAGCTAAAATGGAGCCAAACGGATTAGCTGCGCAGCAGTCTGCTCGCCGATTGTTGACCTCATTTTTTATGAGGTCTCTTCTCTTAAGATCTAGCCTTAGGCTTTCCCTTTAACTATCTTAGAGGACTAGAAATGGAACCCACCACTTAGAAATTTAAACACCTCTTAAACTCCCTGCAAACCCCATAAGTTTGATTGTAAACCCCCAAGTCACTTGGAGGGTTAAAATCAAATGTGGAGGTTAAAAAGATGAGTTCCCTATAGGACTCTTTGGCCTTAGGACTACCCTGAGTGACCTGGTCTGGTGAGGGTTGATTTGCACATACATTACACTTTCACACACATTCCAATCCTAAAACCATTCATGCCTAGCTTCACATCCTGACTCATGTAGGTAATTCATATGGATGGACCTTAACCCCTAGGCTTTTGGCTAAAAGGGTTAGGAACAACATAGTGAATACCTCAAGTGAGTCCTTTCATGGCTCTTATGGGCTTGATATGCCTTCATGGCTCAACCAAAGTGATCCCATTTTACTCAAACTTGATCAATCTTCTTTTTTCCAAAATTTCAATTTTTGACCCCCGGGACCCTACACCCGCTAAACCTACCAATTACCCTCGAAATTGCCCAAATTTTGCAAAATTGCCTAAATTACCCAAAATTTCTCAAAACCAATCCTAAACATTTTCCCCCACTCAAATTGATCATCCTTAGCCAACTATACCACAAATTCCAAAAATACCCCCCAATACCCTCCAAATACCCAAAATGCCCTTCTTAACAAAAAATTCCATAAATTCCAAAAATTCCCAAAAAAATTCAAAATATCCCAAATATTCCCAATTGTTTTTTGTTAAACTACACAATAAGCCAATTTTGTCAATTTAACCCACTTTTACCAAAACCCCCAATTTGACCCATTCTTAACCCAAGTGGACCCAATCTCCCACTAAACCAACCCAATTGACCTCAATTTTGGTCCAATTCAATTCTAAACTTCAATTAAATATCCCCAATGTCAATTTAGACCAAATCCAAGCCCAATTTGATTGACATTTGGATCCAATTTCAATTTGAAGCCTAAAGCCCAGTTTTGGCCCATGACCTAAACCTAGCCCAAACCAACCCAATTCAACTCCAATTAACCCCAAATATTTTCCTAAACCTTCCTAATATCCCCACAAACAAAAACCTAACAAGATTTTCCCCAAACTTGAACCTAAACTCCACCGAAGCCTAACCCAAAGTCAAAATCCCCATTTTTGGCCTAAACCCAAACCTAACCCAAATGGGCCCAAATCCCAAAATCAAAGCCCAACCAAAGTTGAAAACTCTTTGTGACACTCCCATAAACATTTCTCAACATTAAATTTACATCAAATCCAACCTTAGCCCATCCTTAAACCAAGTTAGCCCAATTTGACCCACTTTGGCCCCTTTACTAAAAAGACCCACATTAAACCAAATTCAATTCAAAATCACTTCAAATTTGTTCCAAATCACTCATGACACATCCCTAAACTAAACCCAACATTTGTTTGACCAAATCTTTTGCAAAATTTTCATCCACCAATTTCTTTTCAAACCTAAAGGCCAACTTTCTTAAACCATCCTAAAAGCTCATCTTCACCAAATCCAAAAGCCCAAAATTAGCTCCAAAGCCCACATGACAACTTCTTCTCATCATACCTTTAATTGATATCATCCCTAAGTTCTAAATCAATAACCAAATAATTCCAAATCAAGCTTCATGAGAATTTCCCACTAAAATGCCAAAGTTTCCAAAATTCATTTTCATGAAAATGAGCCAAGCCTTGCCCCAAGCCCAAATGAAGCCATGAAGCCATCCTTAAGCCCCATGCAAGCCATGTGAGTGATGTTCATGTGACCATGCCATATTGGGCAAAAAAAGGAGCCTCTTTCTTGATTCCCATAAAGTGATTAAGCACTCCCATGTTTCCCCTAAACCATGCTTAAACTTAAATAAGCTTAGATGGTGACTTTTCCCCCACTAAGCTAGCTGACTCACCTGATCTTCCTCAGCCCAAACCAGGGCATGGAGAGGTGAACCCAACCCATTTGCATGACTTGACCCATTTGGATCCAAAATCACCCCTCTCCCCATACCACTTAAAGATAAACTCTTTACACATGTCCATGGCTAATTGACTGCACCATTACCAACCCCTGACCCTTCTGATCAAGATGGTGACCTAACTCTGCTGGCCAGCCGCCTGGGTCGCCGGAATACGTCTTGGCTGAGAGCTCCATGTGAGCCAAAATTTTTAATTCTTCCTTGTTGAGTTGTCCCAGTCCAATTGAACACCATGGTTGTTCTTCTCTTACATAGTGCAGCTGATCCCAAGCCCTAACTCCCCCTGGGAGGCCCTCCAGCCATGTCTATTTAAACCCACCACCTTCTCGGCCAAACAAGGTTGATTAACCAGACCTAAACAAAACTCTGGCAAAATTGCTCCATGACCTTCTCCTCACCTAGAGCACTTGATCCCCATTGGACTCCAGCCCCAATTTCCCCCAGCTGAGCTCAATTTCTGAGTTCAAATTCGAGCCCAGAAATAGAACATCTCCTAAACCTCCACCAAATCCAAATTAAACTTACCCACACCTGCACAAGACCAAGAGATGGAGTTCCCCAGTGAAAACCCCCTCTCCAGGCCACCCATTTGCTCCAGCCTCCAAGCTTTGAAATCAGCTGTGGACACTTTCATACCTAGACAATTCCCCAGAGCCAGAGACTTCATCTGGAGCTTACTTGGGTGCAATCGATGGTGACACAACTCTCTGATTGAAGCTACACTTCTCAGAGCAATGGTATGGATCATTCCTTCCTCCCGAGCTTCCAGTGATTCTCCATTTTGTTTTACTTAATTTCATAGCATGTAAACCATATGGAAGTGTTTGTCTCTTCAAGATGAATCCATAGAGCATAAAAACACAAAAATCCGTTGAGAAATGTGAGAGTTCTTAGAGTTTTAGTGTGGACGGTCACGGGTGCACACCAGTCGTAGACGATGACCAGGCGTCGTCCAATCGAGCGTGTATCGAGTAGACGGTCCAGATTGCGCCGGACCAGAGAACGTTACATGAACCGCGGGCCCCTAGAGCGCTGAGTCAGATGGCGACATCGAATGGGAGCACGACGTGTGGGCTTTCGGAGCTGCCGAGGATGAGTCGGCGCCGCGTGGATAAGTAGAAAAATATGGATTTTTTTTATTTATTTAAATACCATGACTTAGAAAATCCATATCTTTGTGTAGGAAAATCATAAAAATAAACTAAAAATACCCTCTTGCTCAGTGAACAGAGGAGAATAATGTGGAAAAGAAATCAAGTAATTTTGATTAGTATTTTATTTTTAATTAATTATTTACTTATTTCAGTATTTTGATTCTTCATTTGCATAGACAATTCACCATGGCATGAGACCATAGAGCTTTTGAAGCCTCTGATCTTAGGAACATTCCCTGAATTTTTCAAGATTAGAGGCTATCTCTATGGAAAGTTATGTATTCTTCAAGTTTATGTCACTTTTTTTGGTATTTTAATTTGAATAATTAGCATATTGTCCAATAAGTTCTAGGAAAATTTGGCGAAGTTTCTTAGGACCAGAGAACCCTAGGATAATTATATTTTGAGTTAACTCATTAAGAATAACCCTAATTGACCTGATTATTCAAAACTTAACTTTAATTAATTAGGGTTAACCACACATTAAAATAACTTGAAATTAATTCTCCATTATCTTTAGGATACAAGGAACCTTGCATAAAAATTTGAAGTCAATTGGAAATGTTTAACCCCACTAAATGAATCAATTAATCCACATGATTAAAATTAAACTTTAAAATTCCATAACTCCAAAAATACATTTAAAAATTCACCAAATTAGTTTTGTGGGCTCTCTGGTATCAGAGGAGTTTATAAAAATTAAAATTGGAATTTTCTAAATTTTTTTATTTTTAATCATATTTTAATATTTTAAATAATTAAAAATTAATAAAAATCATAAAAATATTAAAAATCATAAAAATGTCTTATTTTGACTCATAATCACTTAGGAACAAACCAAATATTTTTCCCAAGTCTCAAAGTAAAGATATTGAATTTTAAATGCTTAAAACAATTTTTAATATTAAAAAATGTATTTTTCCAACCTTTTCACTAAATTAATTCCAATAAATCAAAGAAAAATTAGAAAATTGTAAAATTTGTTTCTCTGAACTCCTTGAGGTCAAAGAGATTTAAAAAAAATATAAAACCTATTTTTTAACTTTAATTTTATTTTATAATTAATTAATACTCCAAAAATCAAAATAATTATAATAAATAAAATATTATTTAAAAAATCACCAAAATGGGTCCAAGTGGTCCTCTAGTCATTAAGAACATCCCCAAATTTTCTTAAGGACAGAAACATTACCTTGGTCATGTTGTTGAATTTCCATTGAAAACTCTTATTTTTCACTAAAAATAATTATATAAATAAATTAAATTCAGAAAAATCACATTTTCTCCTCTAATGTCTTAATTGACATATGAATGTAGTGACATAAAAATTTCAAGTTCATTTGAACTCATAAAAAATTAAAAAATAAATAACCCTTAAATTAAAGAAAAGTTCAAAATTGTAAATAGTTTAATAATTAAATTAAATTAAATTAAATTAAATTAAACTAAGTAAAAGTTAAATTAAAATTAAAATTAAATTAAATTAATATTTTAGCAACTAAGTTAAGTTAAATTAAAAAAAATATTTAAATTAAATTAAATTAAATTAAATTTAAATTAAATTAAGTTAACATCATTCAATAATAAAAGTAAAACGAGTTTAAAATATTAAGATCACCTAAAGTATAAGGATTTAAACCAAAATATAATTTGAACATTATTCCAAACTTAAAATTATTAATTAAAACCTCGTAATTAAACTAAATAACTTTAAACCATTAACTCAAACTTTAAATTAAGAATGATTAAAATTCTCAACAAACTAACTTGCCCCTAAAAGCTTTAATTATTTTAACTCTTAAATAGAGTATTAAGTGAGATGTCACTTCATTCATCAGGTAATCAAATGCCCAAGTTCACTGAGCAAGAGACAAAGCTTAACTAAACTCTTGGATGATTAATTCACCTGTGCAATTAAATTTACTTGGATTCAAAATAATCTCGGAAATATTGAAAAGATGTTTAGGACTCGTCCTAAGCACTTTCTCAATATGACGGGATGTTTTGAAAGAACAATTGAATTTAATTATTCTTGGATGAAGAAAATCATCCTTAAACAAAACACAAGAACCTAGACGTCATAGGAGATGACTAGCTATAGGACTAGGACTTTGGTAGACAACCAAAACCAGACCCTTAGCTTTACCTAGGTATTTGTTGAAATATTTAAATGCCTTAACATATGTTTTCAGTGCAGCTTGGGATGACGGGAAGACCCTCCAGGTACGCTTTTATTTTATTGGAATTTACTTTATTGTAATTTACTTACATGCACTGTACTTTACTTTTTCATGCATGTTAAACAAGACTGTTGCATGAAAACCAAAACTTTTAGGATAGTCCCTGAATTGAAACCAAAACTAAATTAAAAGTCATCACAAGATAAAATTCACTGCCACAACATTCCAAAATATAAAACAACTCAAAATTTAATCACAAACAAAACTACAAAACTACATTTGCAACTAAATTAAAACGTCTCATTGAATGATCGGGAATACCTCGGATGATGTTACCCACGTGTTGCTAACGGGATTTCCCACTGTCTAAATGAAAGTGTAGAACTCATTCAGTTGAGTTTAGCAAATTCATTTGGACTAAGTGAATTCGATGAAAATAACGGTGCAGGGATTACGAAACCGTGGGATCTTTATCGGTTCTGTTTAAACAACTTTAAGATTTGTTTTTATTAAAATATTAAAAACACCTGGACTTTAAGACTTCTAAACCAAAACACTTCTCTCATCCCCTGATTTTCACCTTCTAAAACTAAAACACTGCAACAACAAGCAGCTCAGAGCATGGTGGGCAGCACGGTCATTTTCGTCAGCAAAACTCGAGTCTACACCAGCTAAACCTTTCTTAGAATTAAATAACCCAGCCATAGGACTTTGAGGTAGTTTGCCTAGTGCAGCATAAATCCTCAACTCTTGGTTAGGCATTTGCATGATCATGTCATGTAAATTAAGCCCCAACCGGTCTTAGGACTCCGAGGTAGTCGTTTGGTGCGACATAAACCCTCACATCTTCGAGGCTATTTGTGTGATTACATCATATAAATATAAGTCCTAATTAATTAAAATTGGCAGGATTGCAATAATAAATAAATTCTCAAATTGAAACCAAACCATAGGATAGTTTGGGAAGTTGCCAAGATTCTTCTTGGATCCTCAGCTTCTCCTACTTCTCTTCCTTTAGACTCCTGAAATTAACTGTTCCAAATTTGATCCATTCCCAATTGAAATTTCCAAAAATCCAATTGTTTAAAAATCTTAAACTTTGAAATTCATGAGAGCAAAACCACTGATCATTATCGAGAGTTTTCTTAAATGATTCCCGTCATTTAAGATGTAATTAACTATAGGGGCTTGCCTTATAGAGAACTTTAAGAACCCGAGTAATATAAACCATGCTTAATTCCTTTATATTAAGCAGGGGAACCTGTCAGCTTATAAAGTTGGTTTTCAGACCAAACGGATGTCACAAATCTTCTAGTTTATTTAATCGAGCCCCATCACAAAGTAGTGTGTCTATTCTTCGGAATAGATACACAGCTTGTGATGCGGCGCTCGTTTATATAAACTATTTGGGATGTGAGATCAGTTTGATTTCATATCTTAAAATTTTCAAACTCAAAATTATTTTCAAAATCAAATACTACCTTCTAAATTATATATATATTCAAATGTAAAATCTAAAAACTTAGCCGACAATTTCTGTAGGCGACCCCTTTTCAAAACACATAACCTAAAAATTCGCCGACAGCTTCTGGCGACTCCGCTGGGGACTAGTTCCTCTCTCCATTTTAATCAGATGGTTTTGCTTTCATAAATCGGTAGTATATCCAAGTCCCTATTGGAGCAAACTACCATTCTTTCCGTTGGCGTACCAACTTCATTTCTATCTTGAACGGGTATAGCCAACTTCTCTGGGATTTAGGAGCCACTGTTTAGACACCCCTAAATAGAGTGGTTCTGAAATCCTTTTACCTCTTTTTCTGAGGTGGGGTGGACCCCCAATAGGTGTTAGCTTAGGAGCGGTCCTTCGAGTTGAGAAGTTTTGCTAGACTTTCTCTTCCTTTCCAATGCTTAATCAGGTCCTTTACCTTTTCTATACCTTTAACCATTTCGTTCTTAACAAACAAATCTTCTAATAAACAACCCTTTAAACAAACTCTTTTAAATCATAAATACATTAAGGTAAACGAAAATGTGTTCGAAATCTTTCTTTTTTGTCCTAAGTTTTGCGACAAAAGGAAGCATATTTTGGGACTAATACTCAGAATCTACCCTGCAGAAAATGACTGTGCCAAAGTTAATTTCTCCTTCACCAATGGAATGGACTTCGCCATCTGTAAGAATGAGCTGCCTGACAATGGGATCATCCTTTTTGGACAAGGATTCGACAACATAGATATCAAGTTTGCTGACGTCACTCTCTTAGCACTAATGGACAAAGTGCCAGAAACTGAAGAGCCCGTAATTGAGTTCAACTTGAAGTTGGCTCAAGAATTCCTTCCCCTGCAAAGGGTTCCAGCCGAAAGAAGTACTGCTATTCGTAGGAGGACTGTTGTCTCTACCCCCACCGGTCTAGTCATCTCTGCACCTACCCCGGCACGCAGGCCGAAGGGAAGGAAATCCAAGTCTGTGGTGAGGCTGTCACCGTGGAGGGTAAAGATTTTGCTACAATACCATCTAATTTCAAGATTGGGTCCAGTTCAAGAGTTGCACCCCTAACTCGGACTCGAAGGAGAAATAGAAGCAAAAAGATCGCCAGGATTAAGAAAGCCAAAGCTGCTGAAGTTTCTTTTCTAGAAGAAATTCCTGAGGAAAGAGAAGAACTTCCTGAGTATATACCTCTGTTAGAAGGGAGTAGGTTTCACCCCCTCTCTGCTGCATCGGATGAGGAAGATGTCCGAAGGATTGCCGCTACACTACCCCGACCTGCATACTATAGTAACTACAAAAGAAAAAGGGTTAAGACTACGCCATTTGCTCGGCTACAAGCTGTGATAGAAAAATTGGCAAAGAAAGAAAGATGCCCCGTGTCAGAAATCCTAAGAAGAATAGGACGAGTGCCAGCTAGATCCCGCCTCAGACCGCGAGTAGAGCCTGTCACTGCCATAGAGAAACCAAGTAAGAAAATGAGAGCAACTTCACCTGTTGTCGTGTCTGGCCATCATATTAGGAAGGATACCACCTACCAGCATATAGCTGACAGACCGTCTGGTCCTAGGCCTTCTGCTGTAAGAAGGATGGTGTGGTGACCTATTATTACTGAGCCGAGACCAACACAACAGCCTGAGAAAAAAAGTCTTGTCAAAGAACTTGAATACGAAGGAAGTGCTACTGCAATAAAAGAAACTCCCGAAAAAGATGTTCAACAGCCATCGTACGACTACCGCGAGACCGTCCGGAAGAGACCCCTTGAGGATGCTATAGGAAAGCTAAGGACGGATATCCGCCAGTTGGCAAAAGAAAGAGGAGAAAAGTTGGAAAAGGAAGTTGATTCATCAGAGTTCATGGATGAGGAGTATGCCAAGATCAAAATGGTTGAGACACGAGCATCGTCAGCTTCGCAAGGTGCTCCGGCAGCTGCGGAAAGAGATGAACCGGAAGTGATGAGAGCACAGATTCGGGAGAGAGATGACACAATTTCCCAGATGGAAAAGAGGATGGAAGAGATGGATGCTGCCTTAGCCACTCTCCTGAGTCAGATACAACCTCATAAAGAAACACCTCCAGAGATCATCCATATTGCAGATGAAGGAAAGTAGATCAGGTTTGTCAACGGGGATGAGCCACCAAAGAAGGATTCTGTACAGAGCATGATTCCCGAAAAGGACATTAAAAACATGGTAGAACAGAAGGTGCGAGAAGCCCTAGCACAATCTAAGAGTGGAGCATCTATTCAGACGGGTAGACCTTACCCCGAACAGTTCGATGCAGTCCAATACCCGAAAGGCTTCGTACCACCTCTGTTTAAGACTTTTAATGGAACGGAAAACCCCCGGCAGCATGTCGCACATTTTTCGTGCTAGTTGTTGCAATGCCGGTGGGAGTGACGTTTTACTCTTTCGTCAGTTCGTCGGTAGTTTGTCAGGGATTGCCTTCGACTGGTACGCAGATTTACTAAATGGTTCAGTTAAAACCTTTGCAGAATTAGAAAACCTTTTCGTCAAGCGATTTGCCGGAGCTCGGCACCACATCACCATCAGTGATCTAGTGGTGGAACACCAGAAACCAAACGAGACTTTAGTGGATTACATACTTCGATGGAGAAATTTAAGCATGAAGTGTGAACCACAACTTCAAGAACAGCATGTAGCCGGCATCTTGCTTAAGAGTATCCATGGCCCGATAGCACTTCTCCTTAAAGGATTTACAATCAAGACTTTTGAGAAGCTGCTTAGCAAGGCGGGGAGCTTGCAAGAGGAAGCAAAGCAGCTAAGTTTCATGGACAAGAACGATAAGCAGAAGCCCATGAAAACATTCGAAAAGAAGTCCAGAATCGTCATGGCAGTCGGTAAGGCAAGCAGCCAGTGCAGATACAGCCAAAGCGGCCACAGCCTAGCTATCAACCACCGCAATGTACTTACCAACAACCTCAGCAGGGTTATCAACAACCTCGACCAAGCTATCAGTCGCCTCGGCATTATGAGCAATCTCCTCGTCCACAACATACCACGAAAGATTTTCCGAACAAGTAATATCCATTCAAGCGAAGCGATGAGCGAAAATGTTCCGCGAGTTTAATGAAGACACCGGATTTTCAACTACCGAGCCCGAGAGGCCGAGAGAAAGTCAATAAGAAAGATCATCCAAACTATTGCCCTTACCAGCGGATGCTCGGGCACAAGATAGAGGATTGCATCACTTTCAAGATTTGGCTTAACGACAATCTCCGGAAAGGGAACATAATGATCCCAAAGAAATACATGAAGGAACCTCAAAAGGGAGGCTCCGTCAATGTTATTTCAATGGATCCCGTTGTTCCGATAGACCCTTACACAACCCAGGATGGATGGAGTACCGTCTGGACAAAGTCTTCAAAGAAAATCTTAGTTCACATCCAAACCACTTCGGTGTGTGCTTCAACTCGTAGTTTGAAACCTGCCGAGCCGGCACTATCGCTTGCAATTGAAGAACCACCCCCGAAGGAAGAGAAGATCGCAGAAGAGAAGAAAACCGAGGCTCCAAAGAGTAGACTAGGGGCTGCTTATCCTAGGATGGTTGTTTCTGATTCGGGGGAGAAATTCCTTGAACCTCTGACTCTGTATGATTATTTGCTCGCCCCGGCGGGATCTTATAATGATAAGAGTTTTGGCGTTGGCTACGTTTTGACTGTTTCGAACGATTACGTAACTAACGAAAACCAACCTAATCCGGATCTCAATTCCGATATAAATAACGATTCTCAAATCATACTAAACCTCAATGACCACGACGAAGAAGAAGACGTTCACAAGGATGGTTACGAGAGCTCAACAAGAAACGAGTCTATTTGCTTATTTAGAGGAGCTCCGATTACAATAGAATTAGAGTCATCAGATTCAAAAGCAACGCTAGAAGAGCCAGTCGTTCCGATTCAAGGGAAGACACCGACAGATTCAACACCAGATTCAGAAGAAATACCAGAAGTCAATCTAAGGAGCGAAAAAGTTCTACCTCCAAGAGTGGGTCCAAAAGATAAAGGAAAGTAGGTGGTTGCTCAGGAAGAGCCAACCCCAGCAGAGGAATTGCCCATTCGGGAAGAAACCGAGGAACATGGTAATAAAGTAGACTACAACGTGCTAGCCCATCTTAGGAAGCTACCAGTCAAACTAAGCATATACGATGCTCTGATCCTGTCAAAGGAGATGAGGAAAGCTCTGATCACGGCTCTACTTGATCCAGGGATTTTTTTAGCTCAAATGGCCGGTAATTCCTTCGACGAGCTTTGCTCGTTAAAAGAACAACGAGGTGTTACCTTCACGGACAATGCTTTACTACTCAGAACGGCTGATCACAATCGATTGTTGTACATTTCAGTCACTGTTGGAAAGTTTACACTCTCCAGGGTGTTAGTTGATCCGGGAGCATCAATCAACATAATGAGCCTTCGAACGTTAGTATATTTGGAAATTGATGCTCGCGAACTTGAAGCGGACAAGATGTTATTAAGAGGGTTCAATCAGAAAGGAGAAAGAGCACTCAGATCGATAACATTGTTAATGAAGACCGGTGATTTATCAAAGACAACCGCAAAATTCCATATAATTGATTCTGAGACATCATTCAATGCTCTACTGGGTCGACCATGGATTCATGAGAACCGGATGGTACCGTCGTCTCTGCACCAGTGCATAAAGTATTACGATGGAGGAGAACAATGTATCAAAGGTGACTTGCAACCGTTCTCCGTGCATGAAATCGGAATTCATGAAGATGCAGGATACTACGCGCCTCCGAAGAAAACAATCTTTTCCAGAAATGCCATACCAAATGAAGCAAAAGAAGTGCAAAATGATAAAGATCCATAAATTCGAGTCCAACAGTTACTCACCACTCCCTTACGATGAGATGGTAAAGGTTTCTCCAGAACTCGCACCCGAGGTCGAGGCCGGGGACGAGGTCGTGGAAGAGACATTAGAACAGTTGGACAGAAGAAACCAGTCATCGACGTGGATTGGGAGACCTATTTCGAAGAAGAATAAATCAAGAAAGAAGCAGACAACGATAAATCGAAAGAAACCCCAGATTCAAGATCTCTCTCGAAGATGAAAAGAATGAAAAATACAAATCAATGTACGAGAAGATTAACCATTATGTACATACTATGACCCTAACCCCGATCCATTCTAATAAGATCGAGGGTATGCTGGTCAAGGAAGTACGTGGTGGTACTAAACTGATCAAATTCTACCGTGGTGCTTCTTCTTCCAATATTGAAAAAGATGTACAATTTTAAGATGTTACTTCTTCTGAATTAACGGAACTGACTTTTGAGTGGTACTCTCCCTGTGTTCAAAATTTAATTCAACGTGGTGTCTTACCTCGATGATGGACAAAAGGTCAATCACAACATTTTGAAAAATTATGGAATAATTCCAGTCGACCTCCCAATTCAAAACATGGTCTCGGATTCGGCACAGTAGGATCATTCGACGATACGGGATTTTGCTTGGTTGTCACTTGCAAGCCTAATGAAGACAGCTTGGAAGCTTCAGAAGATCTTGAAGATCTACCAATATTAGATGCTCCGCTAGAATTCAAAAAAGATATTAAATCTACAATAGACGAGTTAATGGAAGTTAACTTAGGTACTAGCGAAGAACATATGCCGACCTTTGTTAGCTCCTTACTCAATAAAGAAGACTCCGAAGAGATAATCAAGCTACAAATGGAATTCAAGGACTGTTTTGCTTGGAGTTATGATGAAATGCCAGGATTAGCTCTAGAAGTCACAGTTCACAAATTAGGAGTGGATCCCAGCTGTCGTTCCGATCGAACGAAGCTCCGAGAAGGATGCGTCTACAGATCGAACAACAAGTAATAGCAGAAGTTAAGAAGCTAATAGAAGCTAAATTTGTCCGTGAAGAACAATACCTGACTTGGTTAGCCAATGTGGTACCGGTTAGAAAGAAGAATGGTCAGATCAGAATCTACGTGGACTTCAGAGATTTAAATAAAGCATGTCCAAAGGACGAATTCCCGCTACCAATTCTAGAATTGATGATCGACATTACTTCAACACATGAAGTCTTCTCATTCATGGATGGATCTTCAGGATACAACCAGATAAAGATGGCACCGAGAAGATGAAAAGCTTACGGCCTTCGAACGCCGATCGAGGTATCTCTGCTTACACGGTGATGCCGTTTGGATTAAAGAACACAGGAGCAACTTATCAAGGAGCAATGACAAGAATTTTTTATGATCTCATTCACAACCAAGTCGAGTGCTACGTAGATGATGTGGCCATCAAAAGCAAACTAAAAGAGGATCACTTGTATGACTTGAGAATTGTTTTCAAGCGATTAAGACGATATAACCTTAAGACAAATCCCTTGAAATGCGCCTTCAGCGTCACCTCTGGGAAATTCTTAGGATTTGTTGTTCTCGTGAAATTGAAATCGATCCGAAAAAGATTAAAGCTATCTTAGAAATGCCACCTCCCAAAACCTTGAAACAATTACGATCCTTTCAAGGAAAATTGGCATATCTTCGACGCTTTCTCTCGAATTTGTCAGGAAGGTGTCAGCCTTTTTTTTCTTTGGTTAAGAAGGATGCCAAGTTTACTTGGGACTCCGAATGTCAACATGCCTTCGAGGACATTAAGCAATATTTAATGACACCTCCTATCTTAGCAGCCCCAGTCTCGGGTAGACCGTTGATACTTTATACATCAGCTTTAGACGACTCTCTCGGAGCCCTGTTAGCCCAGGTCAATGATGGGGGAAAAGAAAATGCGCTCTATTACCTAAGCCATTGTCTAATTTCGAAGGAAATAAAGTATCTTTCTATTGAGAAGCACTGTTTGGCCCTGATCTTCGCCGCACAGAAGCTCAGGCACTACATGCTTTCTCACAAAGTCAACCTTATTTCGAACTTTAATCTGTATCAATATTTGATGACCCGACTGACGCTTTCCGGCAGACTTGCCAGGTGGTCAATGATACTATTGCAATTCGATATAACTTTCGTTTTTCTTTGTGTTGTAAAGGGACAAGTCCTAGCAGACTTCCTCGCAGCACACCCTTTACCGGTAGAATCGCCTTTTAATGACGACTTGCCAGACGAGCAGATAATGAGCCTAGAAGACCCCGATGATCAGCGTTGGGAACTGTACTTCGATGGAGCATCCTCAGCATAGAAAGATAAGGAATCGCACTAATGTTTATAACACCAGAGCGGGGAATGTTAAGGTACTCCTACCAATTAACAGAACCGTGTACAAACAACGAGGCAGAATACGAAGCCCTCATAACCGGATTGGAATTAACCATTCAGATGGGGATAACGGATATCAACATCTATGGGGATTCTCAGTTGATCATTCAATAAGTCGCTAGGACAATACGGAATTCTAAAGCCAAGACTCGAGCGAGTACTTCCGGTATGCCATGAGAGCTGCTGGAGCGGATTCTAAATGTAACAATCTATAAGATTCCTAGAAAAGAAAATGCTCTCGCAGATGCGTTAGCCCGCCTTGCAAAGGAATTTGCCTGCTTGCAGGATGAGTCAGTTGAAGTGTCAGTTCAAGGACGATAGGTCCTATCACAGCTCGGCATGCATACGATACATAAATCGGCAGAAAAAGCAGAAGAAACAATTGTATCAGTGACAGAAAATACAGAAGACTGGCGGCAGCCACTGATAGACTACTTGCAAACAGGAAACTTACCGTACGATAAGTCATTAGTCCATCAAATCAAGAAAAGAACTTTGTCTTACGCATTAATAAACAACACATTATACAAAACGTCTTTTGATCAGATTTGGCTAAGATGCCTGAGCGGGTCTGAGGCTCGTGAAATTGTCAAAGAAGTACATTCAGGACTTTGTGGCACTCATCAGTCAGGTCCGAAAATGAAAATGAAGATTAAAAGACTAGGGCACTTATTGGCCCTCAATGATGACCGATTGCATGAAGATTGCCAAAGTTGTCACCGAGTGCCGAGTGCATGGAGTGGTTCTACATCGACCTCCAAATGTACTACATCCGACAATCGCATCGTGGCCATTTGAGTGTTGGGGCACGGATATCGTGGGTCAGATAAAGCCGCCTTATTCGAGAGGACATCGCTTCATTCTTGTAGCTACGGATTACTTTTCTAAGTGGGCGAAGCGTGCCGCTCGGAGAAGTGAAATCACATCATGTGCTGCGATTCTTCGAGAATCGAGTTGTCTACCATTTTGGGGTACCGTGCAGAATTATCTCAGATAACGGGTCCGCATTCAAGAGTAAGAAGATCAACAATTTTGTCAGAAGACATGGGATTACTGGCGCTATTCAACAATTTACTACCCAAGAGAGAACAGCTTGGCCGAGGCTTTTAATAAAACTCTCTTTCAAATCCTAAAGAAAACTTTGGACGACAACAAGAGAAATTGGCACGAGAAGTTGTTAGAAGCCTTATGGGCCTACGGGACGACTTTCGAACGCCCGCTCGGTCTACGCCTTACGCCTTAGTGTACGGGTACGAGGTCGTTCTACCCTTAGAGGTTCAGCTTCCTTATCTCAGAATTACAGTTGCAAACAAAATTACTACAGAAAAGATTGCCAAAGTACGACTAGAAGAGTTAGAAAGCTTGGAAGGGAAACGACTTTCAGCGCAGCAGAATTTGGAAATGTATCAAACCAAGATGATTCAGGCTCATGATAAATTAGTCCGCCCAAGGACATTCATAGTCGGTGACTTGGTTTTAGATCTCAGAAGACCTATTCTTGCACATTGCAAGATAGGTGGTAAATTTAAACCAACATGGGAAGGGCCATTCGTGGTCGAGACAGTCTACTCAAGAGGTTCTTACCAGCTTGTAAATTGCCGTGGAGAGCAACCTATGCTTCCAATTAATGGACGATATCTAAAGAAGTATTACACAACCTGATGTTTCAAAGGAAGAATCCTCATTCCTAGAAGCACGGGCACAGTAATTACTTATGACTGGGTCCGAACCCAAAAATATTAAAAAAATAATTGATGATAAAGAAAATCATTAAAAAAATGTGTTGACCTCATTTTTGATGAGGTCTTCTCTTCTTCTTTTTAGTGCTTGAGATCTAGCCTTAGGCTTTTCCTTTGACTATCTTAGAGGACTAGAATTGGGACCCACCTTTTAGAAACTCAAACCACTTCTTAACTCCCTTCAAACTCCACAAACTTGACTATAGACCCCTAATCACCTAGAGGGTTGAAATCAAATGTGGAAGTTTAAGGATGAGTTCCTATAGGACTCTTTGGCCTTAGGACTGCCCTGGGTGGCCTGGTCTAGTGAAGGGGCTGACTTACACACACACTACACTTATACACTACACTTTCACACACCTCCTAAAACCACACCCATACCTAACTTGACCTCCTGACTCATGTAGGTGATTCACATGGATAGTCCTTAACCCCTAAGCCCTTGGTAAGAGGGTTAGGAACAACATAGTGAATGCCTCAAATGAGTCCCTTCATGGCTCATGTGGGCTTGATATGGCTTCATGGCTCAACCAAAATGATTTCACTCCACTTACATCCACCCGATCTTGATTTTCCAAATTTTCGATTTTGACCCAGGGACCCTACACCTGCTAGCTTACATAAAACCCTTGAAATTACCCAAAATTTTCAAAATTTCCTAAATCACCCAAAATTCCTCAAAATTGATCTTAAACATTTCCACATTACTCAAATTGATCATCCATACCCAAAATACCAAAAATTCCAAAAATACCTCCCAATACCCTCCAAATACCCCTCTTGGCCAAAAAAATCCAAAAATTCAGAAAATTCCCAGAAAATTCCCAAAAATCCCAAATATTCCCAATTTCATTTTGTCTAACTACACCATGGGCCAATTTTGTTAATTTACCCTACTTTTGTCAAAACCTCCAATTTGACCATTTTAACCTCTAAGTGAACCCGATGTCAAACCAAACCTACCCGATTGACCCAAATTCTGGTCCAATTCCATTCTAAACTTCAATTCAACATTCCCAATGCCAATCTAGACCAAATCCAAGTCCAATTTGATTGACATTTGGATCCAATTTCACTTTTGGCCTTAAAGCCCGATTTGGACCCATGACCCGAGCCTAACCCAAAATCACCCGATTCAGCTCCAATTAACCCCAAATCTTTTCTAAACCTTCCTTAACATTCCCACAAAAAAAACACTAACATGATTTGCCCAAAATTTAGACCCAAACCCCACTCAAATTCAACCCAAAGCTAAAAGGCCCAATTTTGACCTAAACCCAAACCTAACCCAAATGAGCCCGAACCCCAAAATCAAAGCTCGACCAAAGTCGAAACCTCTTTGAAACACTCCCATAAATATTTCTCAACATTAATTTTACATCAATTTTAACCCTAGCCCAACATTGGCCCAAGTTAGCCCAATTTGACCTACATAGGCCCACTTACCAAATAAATCCGAATTCGAGCCAATTCGACCCCAAATCACACTAAATTGACTCCAAGCCCTTCATAGAACATCCCTAAACCAATTATAACACTTATTTGACAAGGTCCTTCACAAAATCTTCACCCAAATGCCCATCCTAAAATCAAAAAGCCCATTCCCCTTAAGCTTTCCTAAAAAGCCCACTTCCTTCAAATTCAAAAGCCCAAATTCATCTAAAGCCCACATGGCACTTCACCTCATCATCCATTTAATCAAAATTGCCCCTAAGTTTCAAAGTCATCAATTAAACAATTCCAAATCAAGCCCCATACAAATTCCCATCAAAATATCAAAATTTTCTTAAATCCTTTTTTATGAAATTGACCGAAGCTTTTCCCAAGCGAATGGAGCCGAGGATGAGCCATTCACAAGCCATATCGAGCCATGAAAGTTTGGCATGTGACCATGCCATTAATGGTAAAAGGAGGAGGTCCTTTAACCATCTCCTAAAAGTCATTAGCCTTAAGCATGTTTCCCCTTAACCAAGATTTAATCCAAATATTCTTGGATAAGGACATCACCACCTCTTGACCGGCTAGCCTAACTGATCTTCTCGGCCAAGACCGACCATGGGGAGGTGAACCCGGCCCAAATAAATGGGTTGACCAAACCTAGCCAAGTATAGCCTTCCCCCATTCCATTTCGATTCAAAGCCTTTACACATGTCCAACTCCGATTGACTTCACCAACTTCAAGCCCTGGACTCCACGACCACGAAGGTGACCCATGCCTGCCGGCCGGCCGCTTAGATCGCCGGAAAACACCATGGCCGAGACCTTGGGAGGAGCCAAACTTTGGAATTCCACCTTGCTCGAGCTGCCCCATGCCCGATGGCCACCATGGTCGTTCTTCCCATGACCGGAGCAGGTGATCCCGACCCTTGGCCATCCACGGGAGGCTCTCCAGCCACCTCTATTTAAACCCGACCCCTCACGGCCATGAGAAGAGAGTTGCACAAACCATGCCGAAACTCGCCAAAATTGTTCCAAACCTTCTCCACCCTTAGAGCGAGTTGATCCCAGGTGTCGATTTGCCCCAATCCCCGTCGACAAAACCCGATTTCTCAGCCGAAATTCCACCCAAAGCCGGGACACTTCTCCACGGTGAGCCAATCCCCAAATTGATTGGTTCTACACCTTCACCGGACCGGGGGAAGGTGTCCACCAGCAAAAGCCCCATCTCCGGGCCTCCGGAGTTGCTCCGGCCTCCAAGCTTTGTGATCGGCCGTGGTCGAAATCCAACCTAGACAATTCACCGGACCGGGAGACTTCATCCGGAGCTTGCTTAGGATCCGATCGAAGGTGCAACAACTCTCGGATTGAAGCCACACTTCTCCGAGCAAAGGTATGAGCTAATTCTTCATCCCGGAGCTTCGGAGATTCTCCATTTTAATGCTTTAATTTCAATGCATGATAACCAGTATAGATGTTTTCGTCTCTTCGAGACGAATCCATGAAGCATAAGAACATGAAAATCCATTGAGTATCGAGTGAGATATTAGGGATTTAGTGTGGACGGCTCTCGGGTGAGGACACTTGGGGACGATGAACGAATGCCGTTCATTTAATACACGCGCGGACGGACGGCCAGGATCGCGTCGGATCAGAAGACGGAACTATACAGCGGGCCCGGGAGCGCCGAGTCGGATGGCGGCGTCGAATGGGAGCGCGCCGCGCGGCGTTTCGGAGCTGTCGAGGTTGACGCGGCGCCGCGTGGATAAATAGAAAATTAGGGTATTTTTCGATTTATCTAATTCCCTAAACTTCAAAAATTCATAACTTTGTGTAGAAAAATCAGAAAAATAAAATAAAAATACCCTCTTGCTCGAGTGAACGAGTGGAGAATAATGTGGAAAAGAAATCATTCAATTTCATCAAGTATTTTATTTTTTATAATTTATTTACTCCCTGCATACTTTTAATTCTCCATGCATGTATACAATTCACCATGGCATGAGACCATAGGGCTTTTGAAGCCTCTGAATTTGGGAACATTCCCTGAATTTTCCAAAGTCAGAGGCCATCCTATGAAGAGTTATTGATTTTTCAAATTCATGTTACTGTTTTGAGTATTTTAATTCCAATAAATAGCATGTTGTGAAATAAATTCTAGGAAAATTTGATGATGTTCCTTATGACCAGAGAACCCTAGGAAAAATAGGTTTTGAGTTAGTTCATTTAAAACAACCCTAATTGGCTTAAACACTCAAAATAGGTCTCTGATCAATTAGAGCTAACTATACATCAAATTGATCTGAAATCAATTCTCCACTGACCTTTAGGATCGGAGGAACCTACCATAAAAATTTGAGGTCGATTGGACTAAGTTAGCCCCTACTAATTGGGTTGATTAAGCCACTTAGTCATTTTAAACTTTAAAAATTCATAACTTTCAAAATACCTTTCAAAAATTCACCAAATTGGTTTTGGAGCCTCTCTGATATTAGGGAAATCTAAGAAAATTAAAATTTCAATTTTCTAAAAAAGTTGATTTTTAATATTATTTTAATATTTTTAATAATTAAAAAATAATAAAAATCACAAAAATAATAAAATTCACCAAAATGTCACATTTTGAATTTTAATCACTTAGGAACAAACCCCATATTTTTCTTAGGTCTATTTAGTGAGATATTAAATTTTAAAGCTTTAAGGTAATTTTAAAATTAAAAAAATATGTTTTCTAGCTTTTTCACTAAAATAATTATAATAAATCATAGAAAAATCAGAAAATTTTAAAATTTGCTTCTCTAATTTCATTGATATGAGAGAGATTTTTGAAAAAAATAAAATTCATTTTTCAACATTTATTTTATTTTTAAATTAATTAACATTCCAAAACTTAAAATAATTATAATAAAAATAATATAATTCAAAAAATCACCAAAATTGGTCCAAGTGGTCCTCTGGTCATTAGAAATGTCCCCTAATTTTCTTAAGGACACAAACCTTCCCTTGGTCATGTTATTAAATTTTCCTTGAAAATCTCTATTTTCTACCAAAAATAATTATATAAATAAATTAAATACAGAAAAATCACATTTTCTCCTCTCATGTCTTTATTGACATATGAGTGAAGTCACATAAAAATTTCAAGTTCATTTGAGTTCAATTTAATGAGTTATGAATTTATTAAGCTTAAAGGGTAAAATGGTAATTAAAATTTTTAATCCTTAATTAAAACTTTAGGTTTAATAAAAAATTAACAAGTAAAATATTTTATCCTAATCTGATTTGGGTGATTGAAATTTAAATAATTAAAGGGTAGAAACCCATTAAGCAATTTAAAATGATTAAACTTTAATTAAATAATTGATTAAATTTGGAAGAATAAAAAAATTGGAATTATTAAAATAGGGATATTATTAGGAAGAGATTTATTCTTTAATTTAAAAATCCCTAAATTAATCATCTCATTAATATTCAATTCTTAATTAAAATGATAACTCAAATTCAAAACATTAAAAGACTTAATCATTAAACTAAAATTAAATTATTAAACTCTTTTAAAATTTTAATTAAAATTAAAAAAAATAAAATTAAATTAAATTAAAAAATTAAATTAAATTAAGTAAATTGAATTGAATTAAATTAAATTAAAAATCAAATTAAATTAAATCAAATTAAATTAAATTAAATTAAATTAAATTAAATTAAATCAAATTAAATTAAATCAAATTAAATTAAATTAAATTAAATTAAATTAAATTAAATCAAATTAAATTAAAATTAAATCAAATCAAATTAATTTAATGAAACATCAAATCAAACTAAATTGAATTAAATTGAATTAAATAGAATTAAAACTCAATTAAATTAAATTAAATTAAATTAAGTTGAATTAAATATAAGATCACCAAAGACATAAAGAATTCAAAATAAATCTAAAATAACTTGAACACTATTCCAAATTTAAACTCATTAATGGAAATTAAACTGAATCACAAACCATTTGAACACCAATTTACCCTCGAAAGCTTTAGTTATCATAACTCCTAAACAGAATATTAAATGAAATGTTACTTCACCTATAGAATATTCAAATGTCCTAATTCACTGAGCAAGTTAACAAAACTTGAATCCCTGGACGATTAATTCATTTATATAATTAAATTCATTTGGACTTAAAACAATCCTGTCAGTATTGAAAAGATGTTTAAGATTCTCCTTAAGCACTTCCTCAATATGATAGGATATTTATAAGAACAATTGGACTTAATTGTTCTTTGATGAAGAAAATTGTCCTCAAACCAAACACAAGACACTAGACGTCATAGGAAATGACTAGCTATAGGATTAGGAATTTGGTAGAAAACCATAACCCTTCCCTTAGCTTTACCTAGGAACTTGCTTAAATATTCTAATTGTGTTTTAAGTGCGACTTGGGATGACGGGAAGACCCTCCAGGTACGCTTTTATTTTATTGCAATTTACTTTCTTGCAATTTACATTATTGCAATTTACTTAATCGCATTGCACTTACTTTTCTTGCATGATAAACAACTCGTTGCATGAAAACTCACACCTTTAGGATAGCCCCTAAAGCTTGGAACCAAAACTAAATTAAAAGTCATTGCAAGATAAAATTCACCACCACAACATTTCAAAATATAAAACAACTCAAAATTTAATCACAAACAGAACACAAAACTACAATTACAATTAAATTAAAACGTCCTGTTGGATGATCGGGAATACCTCGGATGATGTAACCTACGTGTTGCTAACGGGATTTCCCACGGTCTAAATGAAAGTGTGGAACTCATTCGAGTTGAGTTTAGAAAATTCATCCGGACAAAGTGAATCCGATAAAAATAATGATGCGGAAGGATGGAACCGTGGGATCTTAATCGGTGTCGTTATAATCAACTTTAAGATTTGTTTTAATTAAAATATTGAAAACACTTGGAAATTAAGATTTTCTCTAAACCAAAACACTTTTCTCATCCTCCGATTTATGACTTCTAAAACTAAAACCTCTGCAACAACAAGGAGCTTGGAGCATGGTGGGCGGCACGGCCATCGTCGTCGCGAAAACTTGAATCTACATCGACAAAACTTTCTTAGAATTAAACAACCAAGCCATAGGATTTCGAGGTAGTTTGCCTAATGCAACATAAATCCTCAACCTTTTATTAGGCATTTGCACTGCAAATTAAGCCCTAACCGGTTTTAGGATTCCGAGGTAGTCGTCCGGTACGACAATAAACCCTCACATCATCGAGGCTATTTGTATGATTCTATCATATAAATATAAGTCCTAATTAATTAAAATTGACAAGATCAAAACATTTAAATAAATATTAGGACTTTCGTAAACTCAAGCCAAACAATAGGATAGTCGGGAAATTACCGAAGTTCGCTTCGAATCCGTGATTTCTCCTACTTTTCTTCCTTTGGATTCCCAAAACAAAATGTTCCAAATTTGATCCATTCCCTATTGAAATTCCAAACTTCGATCTATGAGAACTTAAACTTTGAAATTCTTGAGAGCAGAATTATTGATTATTATCTAGAGTTTTCTTAGGTGATTCCCGTCACTTAAGATGTAATTAACTATAGGGGCTTGCCCTTATAGGGAATTCTAAAGAACCCAGGAAATATAAACCCTGTTTAATGCTTTCATATTAAGCAGGGGAATTTGTCGGCTTATAAAATTGGTTCGCAGACCAAACGGATGTCACAAATCTTCTAGTTTATTTAATCGAGCCCCATCTGTCGAGTAGTGTGTCTATCCTTAGGGATAGATACACGGTTTGTGGTGCGGTGCTCGTTTATATAAACTATTTGGGATGTGAGATCGGTTTAATCTCATATCTTAAAACCTTCAAATTTAAAATTATTTTCAAAATCAAATACTACTTTTCAAAATTATTTATTTAAATTAAATTAAAAATTTGCCGACAACTTCTGTTAGGCGACCCCCTTTTCAAAATAAAACACACAACCTAAAAATATGCCGACAAAATGTTAAAAAAGAAAACATGTGAAATCATGATAATAAAATCTTTATCCTTCCTTTCAAATTGAGTTTCACTCTTAATCTCTCTTGTTCTTTTCCTACTCTTATTTAAATTTAAAATAAATGAATAAAAGCTAGTCATTAATAAACATATTTTTCTACTGTTCTTGTTCTTAGTACAGCCCCTGATCCTTTCCTTGTTATTCGCAAGGAAATGTCAAACGGCCGGTTGGTTCTGAACTTTAAGAATGGCGTGAGTCTAGCACGTGATGAAAAGAGGGTAAGGGCTAGAGCCGTGATCAAGATTGACTCTGACTTCACACCAGCTGGGATACAATATGAAGAAAATGATTGGACCCCGATTGATCATGAAGAACTCCGCAGCCATATAGTGATGAAATTGGGTGGCTCAAATCAACCATCTACCAGCAAAAAGAGAAAAGCAAATGCCGCTCATGCAACAGGAGAAGATAAGAAAGTTAAGTTCATTGTTGCTACGGCGAGAGGCGAGCTTGTCAGTGTCGTGCCCACAGAAATCCAAGGGGTAAGGAGAGCTACTCTCACAGCCACTCAGCAAAGGAACAAGAACCGTCGCATTCGCAAGATGCTAACCAAGTTAGCAGTAGATCAACATGAAGAGACAGTTGCTACTGTCAATACAAATACTCCGAAGAAATTGGTTCGTCAGGGATCGGAGAGGAGGAGATCAACTCCAAGGAAAGCAGAACAGATAAAAGAAATTTTGAGAAGAGCAGAGATAGAATCAGCGCCTCGACGCCAAGCAGATGCACCGGTTCCGAAGAGTCTTGTTGCGAAAGTAACCTCGGAGGATGTCCCGACAGAGACTATCCCCGAGGAGCCAAGACTTGCAGGAGACCATGCCGGGGTGGAACCATACATTCCCCAGTACGTTACTAGACCTCGCCAGTTGCAGATAATTCCAAAATATGAGTTAGAAAGAATGCAGAATGTGGAAAAGAGAACTTTTGAATACTTTGAGAGAATTGGAGGCATGAGGATCAATATCTTAGAAGGCCTCGAGCTGCATACAGATCTGTTCTCAGACTACGAGCAACAACAAATTGTGGACTGCATACTTGAACTCCAGAAATGGGTCGAGCTGGCCGCCTAAGGGAAAAGACTTATTCAGAACTCCGGAGATGGATGCCAGGGAAAGGAAGAGTTACAATCCAGTGTGGATGTTGCTACAACTTTGCGGTAGACAGAAAAGGAAATCCACCAGGGATACTTCGTAGCAGTGAGGTGGATTCGATGTCAAACGTTATTAAAAGAATGGTAAAGAGGATGATAACATGGAGGGTATTGCCCGCAGATTGCATACCCAATAGCTGCATCATTAACATCTACAAGGAGGGCGACTGCATACCTCCACATATAGACCATCATGATTTCGTTAGACCTTTCTGCACAGTGTCTTTTGTCAACCAGTACAATATCATGTTCGGATCTGACCTCTGGATAGCAGGCCCCAGTGAGTTTCGAGGGCTGGTGGAGATACCTCTACTGGTAGGTTCCGTCATGGTATTAAAAGGGAATGGAGCGGACATCGCAAAGCATTACATTCCAGGGGTGCCTGTTGAGCGGATCTCTGTTACTTTCAGGAGGATGGACGACAGAAAAATGCCTTTCTACTTCCAGCCAGATCCAGAGTTAGAGAATCTCCGGCCTTACGAGTTGTGAGTTACATGGGAGATAGCACACCTCCAATACACATCCATACGGTATTTCTGCCAAGGATGACTTGGAAGGTGATGTTATTTTCCATGTATCTCACTATTCAGACATGGATTTTGACAGCTTCTTTTAGAAGAAACTTGAAGAATCTTACACAATCCGTTTTGGATTTATATGGATTGTATGAGATATTAAATTCTCAAAGAAAATATCATCATGTTTTAGATCAAGATGTATGATGTACTTTCAACAAGATTGAAATGGAAGTGACCATGTCATGTTTCGCCTTCACCTCTTTTCGTGCGAATTGACTGGGAAACGCCATTAAATTTAAAGAACTTCGAGCAAAGAACAAAGGGAAAATGAAAATAAACGAGAACTTTTTTTAAGAATGTAAATGTCAAAATGAATTCTAAACTGATACGAATTCTAAATATTTTTAAAATTGAATCACCAAAACGAACGAAATAAATTTGAATCTCAATCTGAATCCTTCGATCTGAATCCTTCGATCTGAATCCTTCAATTATGCTTCAAAATGAAATCTGTTTAAAACTCTTCTGAAATTCAAATCTTTTCCTCGACTTGTCACCGGTTCGAGTCTTTTCAACTTGGTTCACTTACCAGTTCTTTTTAAATCTTTTCTCTGCGTGTTAGAGGATTGACTAGTTCTATTGACACGGAGCCACAAACTTTGTTCGATTTGGTTCTGATGGCATGGGATTGGGTCCCTCTTCATACAGATAAATTTTCGAGATTGAAACCAGTTTCCATTTCTCATTAAATCTTTGAGATTAGAACCAGTTTCCATTTCTCATTAAATCCTCGAAATTGGAACCAGTTTCCAACTCTCATTAAATCTTCGAGATTGGAACCAGTTTCCATTTCTCATTAAATCCTCGAGATTGGAACCAGTTTCCATTTCTCATTAAATCTTCAAGATTGGAACCAGTTTCCATCTCTCATTAAATCCTCGAGATTGGAACCAGTTTCCATTTCTCATTAAATCTTCGAGATTGAAACCAGTTTCTAATACTCATTAAATCCTCGAGATTGGAACCAGTTTCCATTTCTCATTAAATCTTCGAGATTGGAACCAGTTTCCATTTCTCATTAAATCTTCGGGATTGGAACCAGTTTCCATTTCTCATTAAACTTTTGAGACTAGTACCAAATTCCAGTTCTCTCCTTTCGAGGTCGGTACCAAATTCCGACTCTCTTTCCGAGATTGATACTAAATTTCAATTTTCCCTTTCGAGGCTGGAACCTGATTCTAGTTCTCTTTAAACTTTCGAGATTAGTACCTAAATTCTGACTCTTATCCTTTTCAATCGATACTTAAACTCCAGTTCTCACTCCGAGGTTGGTACCTAAATTCCAGTTCTCTTCGCAATCCCGAGGTTGGAACCTAGGTTCCAATTCTCATTTCAAATCCAGATTTCCTTGAATTGATTCTAAATTAAACCTCAATCAAAATTGAAACTCGGAACAAATCGAAATCTAAACTCACACATTAAGAAAAAAAAACTCGTAATAGAAAATGAAATGAAATTTAAATCAAATTTCACCAGATCTTATGATCTGGAATCTACCTCCTTTTCTTTCCCCCATCGAGAGTTCAGGGATCTCCAGTCTTGGAGATATACTCGATACTCCCCAGCGAAAATTTGTTTCTACTCTGTTCTAAGTGTGTCACTTAGACGTCTGTGTTGGTTTTGTTGATCTCTTCGGTCAACACCAATACGCGCGGTGTGCTTGGTTAGCACACCACACCTATTAGGAGTCCATTTGTTGACCTCATTTTTGATGAGGTCTCTTCTCTTCTCTCTCCTTAGTACTTAGGATCTAGCCTTAGGCTTTCCCTTTGACTATCTTCGAGGACTAGAAATGGAACCCACCACTTATAAATTTAAACACCGCTTAAACTCCCTGCAAACCCCATAAGTTTGATTGTAAACCCCCAAGTCACTTGGAGGGTTAAAATCAGATGTGGAGGTTTAAAAGATGAGTTCCCTATAGGACTCTTTGGCCTTAGGACTACCCTGGGTGGCCTGGTCTGGTGAGGGTTGACTTGCACATACATTACATTTTCACACATATTCCAATCCTAAAACCATTAATGCCTAGCTTCACTTCCTGACTCATGTAGGTAATTCATATGGATGGACCTTAACCCCTAGGCTCTTGGCTAAAAGGGTTAGGAACAACATAGTGAATGCCTCAAGTGAGTCCTCTCATGGCGCTTATGGGCTTGATATGGCTTCATGGCTCAACCAAAGTGATCCCATTTTACTCAAACTTGATCAATCTTTTTTTTTTCCAAAATTTCAATTTTTGACCCCCGGGACCCTACGCCCGCTAAACCTACCAAATACACTCGAAATTGCCAAAATTTTGCAAAATTTCCCAAATTACCCAAAATTCCTCAAAACCAATTCTAAACATTTCCCCCACTCAAATTGATCATCCTTAGCCAACTATACCAAAAATTCCAAAAATACCCCCCAATACCCTCCAAATACCCAAAATGCCCTTCTTAACCAAAAATTCCATAAATTCCAAAAATTCCCAAAAAATCTCAAATATTCCCAATTTCATTTTCTTCAACTACACCATAAACCAATTTTGTCAATTGAACCCACTTTTACCAAAACCCCCAATTTGACCCATTCTCAACCCCAAGTGGACCCAATGTACCACTAAACCAACCCAATTGATCTCAATTTTAGTCCAATTCAATTCTAAACTTCAATTCAATATCCCCAATGTAAATTTAGACCAAATCCAAGCCTTATTTGATTGAAATTTGGATCCAATTTCAATTTGAAGCCTAAAGCCCAATTTTGGCCCATGACCTAAACCTAGCCCAAACCAACCCAATTCAACTCCAATTAACCCCAAATCTTTTCCTAAACCTTCCTAATATCCCCAAAAACAAAACACTAACAAGATTTACCCAAAAATTGAACCTAAACTCCACCCAAGCCTAACCCAAATTCAAAATTCCCATTTTTGGCCTAAACCCAAACCTAACCCAAATGGGCCCAAATCCCAAAACCAAAGCCCAACAAAAGTTGAAAACTCTTTGTGACACTCCCATAAACATTTCTCAACATTAATTTTACATCAAATCCAATCTTAGCCCAACCGTAAACCAAGTTAGCCCAATTTGACCCACTTTGGCCCCTTTACTAAAAAGACCCACATTAAACCCAATTCAATTCAAAATCACTTCAAATTTGTTCTAAATCACTCATGACACATCCCTAAACTAAACCCAACATTTGTTTGACCTAATCTTTTGCAAAATTTCCATCCACCAATTTTCTTTCAAACCTAAAGGCCCACTTTCTTAAACCATCCTAAAAGCCCATCTTCACCAAATCTAAAAGCCCAAAATTAGCTCCAAAGCCCACATGACAATTTCTTCTCATCATACCTTTAATTGATATCATCCCTAAGTTCTAAATCAATAAACAAATAATTCTAAATCAATAAACAAATAATTCTAAATCAAGCTTCATTAGAATTTCCCACTAAAATGCCAAAGTTTCCAAAATCCATTTTCATGAAAATGGCCACGCCTTGCCCCAAGCCCAAATGAAGTCATGAAGCCATCCTTAAGCCCCATGCAAGCCATGTGAGTGATGTTCATGTGACCATGCCATATTGGGCAAAATGAGGAGCCTCTTTCTTGATTCCCTTAAAGTGATTAAGCACTCCCATGTTTTCCCTAAACCATGCTTAAACTTAAATATGCTTAGATGGTGACTTTTCCCCACTAAGCTAGCTGACTCACCTGATCTCCCTCAGTCCAAACCAGAGCTTGGAGAGGTGAACCCAACCCATTTTCATGTGTCAGCATATTTTTAGGTTTCTGTTGTACTTTAGAAAAAGGGGTCGCCTAACAGAAATTGTCGGCGAATTTTTAATTTTAATTTAAATAAATAATTTGAAAAGTAGTATTTGATTTTGAAAATAATTTTAAATTTGAAAATTTTAAGATATGAAATCAAACTGATCTCACATCCCAAATAGTTCATATAAACGAGCACCGCACCACAAACAGTATATCTATCCCTGAGAGTAGACTTACTGCTTGATGATGGGGCTCGGTTAAATAAACTAGAAGATTTGTGACATTTGTTTGGTCTACAAACCAATTTTATAAGCCGACAAGTTCCCATGCTTAATATAAAGGAATTAAGCAGGGTTTATATTACCTGGGTTCTTAAAGTTTCCTATAAGGGCAAGCCCCTATAGTTAATTACATCTTAAATGAAGTGAATCGTTTAAGAAAACTCTCAATAATGATCAGTGGTTTTGCTCTCAAGAATTTCAAAGTTTAAGGTTTTCAAAGGATTGGATTTTTGAAATTTCAAAAGGGATTAGCTCAAATCTGGAACATTTATTTTCAGGAGTCCAAAGGAAGAGAAGTAGGAGAAGCTGAAGATCCAAGAAGAATCTTGGCACTTCCCAAGCTATCCTATTGTTTGGCTTGGATTTAGGAATTTATTTAATGATGCAATCTTGCGAATTTTAATTAATTAGGACTTATATTAGTATGACATAATCATATAAATAGCCTAGAAGATATGAGGGTTTATGTCGTACCAAACAACTACCTCGGAATCCTAAGACCGGTTAGGGCTTAATTTGCATAATATAATTATGTAAATGCCTAACGAAAAGGTTGAGGATTTATGTTGCATTAAGCAAACTACCTCGAAATCCTATGGCTTGGTTATTTAATTCTAAGGAAAGTTTTGCTGAAGTAGATCCGAGTTTTGCTGATGATGATGGAAATGCTGCCCACCATTCTCCGAGCCCTTTGTTGTTGCAGAGGTTTAGTTTTAGAAGTCATATATCAGGAGATGAGAGAAGTGTTTCAGTTTAGAGAAAAAAATCTTAGAATTGAAGTGTTTTTTAATATTTTAATTAAAACAAACCTTAAATTTGGTTAAACATAATCGATTAAGATCTCACGGTTCCGTCATCCCGGCACCGTTATTTTCATCAAATTCACTTAGTCCAGATGAATTTGTTAAACTCAACTGAATGAGTTCCACACTTTCATTTAAACTGTGGGAAATCCCGTTAGCAACACGTGGGTTACATCATCCGAGGTAATCCCGATCATTCAACAAGACGTTTTAATTTAGTTACAATTTTAGTTTTGTTGTTTTGTTTGTGATTAAATTTTGAGTTGTTTTATATTTTGAAATGTTGTGGCGGTGAATTTTATCTTGCAGTGATTTTTAATTTAGTTTTGGTTTCAGTTCAGGGACTACCCTAAAGGTTTTGGTTTTCATGCAACGAGTTGTTTATCATGCAGAAAAGTAAAATACGGTGCATGTAAGTAAATTGCAATAAAATAAAAGCGTACCTGGAGGGTCTTCCCGTCATCCCAAGCTGCACTTAAAACACATGTTAAGGCATTTAAATATATTTTTGAAAGAAATACCTAGGTAAAGCTAAGGGAGAGGTTTTGGTTGTCTACCAAAGTCCTAATCCTATAGCTAGTCATCTCCTATGACGTCTAAGTTCTTGTGTTTTGGTTTAAGGACGATTTTCTTCATCAAAGAAACAATTAAATTCAATTGTTCTTATAAACACCCTATCATATTGAGGAAGTGCTTAAGACGAGTCTTAAACATCTTTCCAATACCTCTAGGATTGTTTTATGTTCAAGAGAATTTATTTATACAAGTGAATCAATCATACAGGGGTTTAAGTTTTGTTCTCTTGCTCAGTGAACTAGGACATTTGAATATCCTATAAGTGAAGTAACACTTCACTTGATACCTCATTTAAGAGTTATAATAATAAGAGCTTTAAAAGGGCAAATCAACTTATTAAGTATTTTAATGATATAAACTTAATGATTTTATTTTAATTTTGACTTAATTATAAAAAATTAGTTTAAGTTTGGAATAGTGTTCAAGTTATTTTAGATTTAATTCTTAATGATTTCATTTAGGCTTGTTGATAAATGATTTTGATTTAATTTAATTCAATTTAATTTAATTTAATTTAATTTAATTTTAATTTAATTTTAATTTAATTTAATTTAATTTAATTTAATTTAATTTTAATTTAATTTTAATTTAATTTTAATTTAATTTGACTTGATTTTAATTTAATTTAATTTAATTTAATTTAATTTAATTTAATTTTAATTTAATTTTAATTCAATTTTAATTTAATTTAATTTAATTTAATTTTAATTTAATTTCAATTTAATTTTAATTTAATTTAGTTTTAATTTAATTTTAATTTTAATTAAATTTAATTTTAGTTTAATTTTAATTTGGATTATTATTTTAATTAATTTTCTCTTTTTTTAATTAAGAATTAAGTATTATTGAAGTGATTTATTTAGGGATTTTTAAATTAAAGAATAAATATCCTCTTAAATAATATCCCTACTTTAATAATTCTAATTTCTATTATTCTTCCAAAATTTCAATTAATTAATTATTTAAAGTTTTAGTTTAATTATTTTTGAAATGGTTAGTAGATTTCTACCCTTAATCATTTAAGTTTCAATCATCCAAATTCAATTTAAAATCAAACATTTTACCCTCCCCCTTTTAATTAATCCTAAAATTTTTATTAGAGGTTGAAAAATTTTAATTACCATTTTGCCCTTCATGCTTAATAATTCTATAACTCACTAAATTAAGCTCAAATGAACTTGAAATTTTTATGTAACCTCACTTACATGTCAATTAAGACATTAGAAGAGAAAATGTGATTTTTCTATATTTAATTTATTTATGTAATTATTTTTAATGGAAAATAGGAGTTTTCAAGGAAAATTTAATAACATGACCAAGGAAATTTTTCTATCCTTAAGAAAATTATGGGATGTTCCTAATGACTAGAGGACCATTTGGACTAATTTTGGTGATTTTTTTGAATTATATTTTATTTATTAGAATTATTTTGAGTTTTATAGTATTAATTAATTTTAAAATAAAATTAAAGTTGAAAAATGGATTTTATATTTTTCTTAAATTTCTCTGACCTCAAGGAGTCCAAATAAAAAAAATTTATATTTTTTTAATTTTTCTTTGATTTATTAGAATTATTTTAATGAAAAGGTTGGAAACTACATTTTTTTAATATTAAAAATTACATTAAGCCTTTAAAATTCAATATCTTATCCTAGGGACTTAAGAAAAATATTTGGTTTATTCCTAAGTAATTAGAATTCAAAATGTTCCATTTTGGTGATTTTTAATATTTTTATGATTTTTATTATTTTTTAATTATTAAAAATATTAAAATAATGATAAAAATCAACTTTTTTAGAAAATTACAATTTTAATTTTCCTAAGTTCCTCTGATATTAGAGAAGCTCCAAAACCATTTTTGTGAATTTTTGAAAAGTATTTTGTGAGTTATGAATTTTTAAAGTTTAATTTTACCCATTTTGCTTAAGAGGCTTAATCAACCCATTTGGTGGGGTTAGTCAAGTCCAATTGATTTCAAATTTTTATGTGAGACTCTCCTAGCCCTAAAGGACAGTGGAAAATTATTTTCAAGTCAATTTGATGTATAGTTAACTCTAATTAATTAAATTTCAATTTTGGGTATTTAGGCCAATTAGGGTTGTTCCAAGTGAATTAACTCAAAACTTATTTTTCCTAGGTTCCTCTGGTCATAAAAAACATCACCAAATTTTCCTAGAATTTATTTCTCAACATGCTAATTATTGGAATTAAAATACTCAAAACAGTAACATGAACTTTGAAAATCAATAACTTCTCATAGGGATGGCTTCTGACCTTGAACAATTCAGGGAATGTTCCCAAGTTTAGAGGCTTCAAAAGCCCTATGGTCTCATGCCATGGTGAATTGTTTATGTGCATGGAGAATTGAAATAATGCAGAGAGTAATTAAATCATTAAAAATAAAATACTAAATAAAATTAATTGATTTCTTTTCCACATTATGCTCCTCTGTTCACTGAGCAAGAGGGTATTTTTATTTTATTTTTAGGATTTTTCTACACAAAGTTATGGATTTTCTACGTTCTGGTAATTAAATTAATCCATAAAATCCTATTTTTCGATTTATCCGAATCGGCGCCGCGTCATCCTTAGCATCTCCGAACAGCCACGCGGCGCTTTCTGGTTCGACGCCGCATCCGACTCAGCGCTCCAGGGGCCCGCGGTTCATGTACCATCACGCTGTCCGGATCGATCCCGACCGTCCGCTCGATACACACTCGATCCGATGGCTCCTGGTCATCATCTACGACTGGTGTGTACCCGTGACTGTCCACACTAAAACTCTAAGAACTCACTCGATTCTCAACAGATTTTTGTGTTCTTATGCTCTATGGATTCGTCTTGAAGAGACGAACACATCCATATGGTAGACATGCATTGAAATTAAGGCATTTGAAATGGAGAATCTCTAGAATCTCGGGAGGAAGAGAGAGTTCATACCTTTGCTCAGAGAAGTGAAGCTTCGATCTGAGAGTTGTGTCACATTCGATTGGGTCCAAGCAAGCTCCAGATGAAGTCCCTTAGCCTGGTGAATTGCCTAGGTACAAAAGTAACCACAGCCGATCACAAAGCTTGGAGGCTGGAGCAACTGGGTGGCCTGGAGAGGGGACTTTCACTGGGGAACTTCTCCTCTTGGTCTGGTGAAGGTGTAGGACCAACCAATTTGGAGATTGGCTCACTGTAGTGAAGTGTCCTGTTTTTGGGTGGAATTTGGACTGCGAAATTGAGCTGCGGTAATGGGGATTAGGGCAAATGGACACTGGGGATCAATTGCTCTAAGTGTGGAGAGTGGTCTGGGAAAATTTTGGCAGAGTTTCAGTAGGTTTGTTTCAGCACCTCTCCCATGGACGAGAGAGGTGGGGTTTAAATAGAGCTGGCTGGAGGCTCTCCCAGGGGGAGTTAGGGGTTGGAATCAGCTGCTCTAGTGAGGAGAAGAATAGCCATGGTGGCCATTGGGCATGGGGAAACTCAATAGGTGAGAATTCCAAGCTTGGGCTTACATGATGCTCTCGGGTGTGGTGTTTTTCGGCGGCCCAGGTGGCTGGCCGGCAGGCATGGGTCACCCTCAGGGTCAGGAGGTCCAAGGCTAAGGTTCAGTGCACGCAATTGACCAATGCCATGTGTAAAGAGCTTGGATTAAAATGGCATGGGGGAGAGGCCATTTTGGCTTGATTTGGTCCAAGCCATGGTTTTGGGTTAGGTTCACCTCCCTATGACCTGGTTTTGGGCTGAAAAAATCAGTTGGGTCAGCTAGGAAGGGGTGGTGAAGTCCACATCCAAGGTGATGTGGTTAAACATGTTTTAATGTGTAGCATGGAAGGAGTTAAAAATGCTTAATGAAGGATTAAGAAAGGGGCCCCTCCTTTTGCTACTTTGAGTATGGTCACATGTCAAACCCCTCATGGCTTCATATAGCTTCTAAATGGCTCATATTTGGCTCCATTTGGCTTTCGAAAAAGTTGGCTTTGTTTCATGAAAATGGCTTTCAAGGAGTTTTGACAATTTAGGGGTGATTTGATAGGATTTGGCATATGGCTTGGTTTAGAAAAATTTGATGGCTAATTTAGGACTTAGGGATGATTTTAATTGAGTGAGGATGTGATGAGATTGTAATGTGGGCCTTAGGATGGGTTTGGACTTTTGAAATTATTTTAGGAATGGGCTTTTAGGAAGGTTTAAAAAGGTGGGCTTTAGGCTTAAAAATAAATTTATGGATGAGATTTTTTTGTAAAAGTTTGGGCCAAGTAATTGTTGGGTTTGGTTTAGGGATGTGTCATGAGTGATTTGAAGCAAGTTTGAGGGGATTTGGAATTGGATTGGGTCTAATTTGGGTCTCTTTGGTAATAGAGTCCAAATGGGTCAAAATGAGCTATCTTGGGCTAAAGTTGGGCTAATGTTGAAATTGATGTAAAATTAATGTTGTTAAATGTTTATGGGGGTGTTACAAATAGGTTTCAACTTTGGTAGGGTTTTGATTTTAGGATTTGGGCCCATTTGGGTTAGGTTTAGGTGTAGGCCCATTTAAGGAATTTTGGGTTTGGGTTGAAATTGAGTAAGGTTTGGGTGTAAATTTTGGGTAACTCATGTTAGTATTTTGTTTTTGGGGATGATAGGAAGGTTTTAGAAAAGATTTGGGTCAAATTAGAATTGAATTGGGTTGGTTTGAGCTAGGTTTAGGTCATGGGTCAAAATTGTGCCTTAAGCTTTTAAAATGAAATTGGATTCAAATGCCAATCAAATTGGGCTTGAATTTGGTCTAGATTGATATTGTGGATATTGAATTGAATTTTAGAATTGAATTAGACCAAAATTGAGACCAATTGGGGTGATTAGGTTTGACATTGGGTTCATTTGGGTTTAAAATGGGCTAAATTGGCGGTTTTGGTAAAAGTGGGGTAAATTGACAAAATTAGCTCATAGTGTAGTTGGACAAAATGAAATTAGGAATATTTGGGATTTTCTGAAATTTTCTAGGAATTTTTGAAATTTTTGGAATTTTGGGTTAAAAAGGGCATTTTGGGTATTTGGAGGTTATTTAGAGGGTATTGGGGTATTTTGGTGGGTTCAAGAGGTGAGAATTGTTTCAAAATATTTTTTAGGATTTTTGGGAATTTTGTGTAAATTTTGAGAAATTTTGGAGAGTTTTGGGTTGTATGGGCAATTTCAAGGGCTTTTGGTAGGTTTGATAGGTATAGGGTCCCCGGGTCAAAAATTGAAATTTTGGAAGAATGAAGTTTGATCAAATATGAGTGAAATGGAATCACTTTGGTTGAGCCATGAAGTCATATTAAGCCTATATGAGCCATGAGAGGACTCATTGGAGGCATTCACTATGTTGTTCCTAACCCTCTTAATTAATCCATTTAGAGGTGAATTCCTAAACATGATTTTGGCGCGTCACACATAGTCACGCAAATTATTCAAAATTTTGTGACTTGATTTAGCCTAACCAGCCCACCCCATCGCTTGTCCCGCAACCTGAACCAGCCTGGCCAACTCGCGCTCTGCCTATATTTACTCCGGCCAACGTCACATACTGCACAATAGCTTGTAAAGCCACAACTGCACTAAAAGTTAAATAACCAAAATTCCAATGACTATAAATAAACCCATCTCTTCAGTTGGAGGGGGAGTAGTTGAATTCCAGTGCTCTTCATGACTGAAGACACAATGATTACTTCCAACATCCCTAGCCAGCGACCACTGTCGACCACCACCGATCGTCGTCTACTCAACATCATCAGCGAAATTTATTATGTAACAATGTATTTCTGAATGTTATGTAATGAGTATCCCCAAATATGGTGTAATGTATAATGCGCCATTACAGATCCCATGATAACTTCCAAAGACAATTACTTACAACTAATTCACTTAGAGTACATTGACTTTTTTCAAACTCTTTAAGTT
This sequence comes from Papilionanthe hookeriana x Papilionanthe teres, assembly GCA_022702705.1. Taxonomy (NCBI): domain Eukaryota; kingdom Viridiplantae; phylum Streptophyta; class Magnoliopsida; order Asparagales; family Orchidaceae; genus Papilionanthe; species Papilionanthe hookeriana x Papilionanthe teres. Next base: position 12,955,166 of record CM040425.1, on the reverse strand, counting down.
TTATGTACATTATGCATGTATGAGTGTTATATTTGTCGTAACGTTGTAACCCATCTTTCCCAATTGTGAGATATGAGTATAAATTTGTAATTACACACTTATAATGAATTATTTTTACTGAGCTAGACCTTGTGATTTTTTATCTTTCAAGATTTCTCAAGGTAAAAAATCAAAGTGCTTTCTCGTGCTCTTTCTAAACTTTCTCTGTGTTGGATCTTCATACAACGCTGACATGTTAAAAGGTCATGCTATCACCAAGAATCTTCCAACATGTAACAATAATAATTATACCTCATAGTGATAATATTATTTAAAATATTGAAAACATAAAAAGTAGTTTCAAATATTTTAAAGATATTTTATTTATTTAAAAATAAATAAATAATAGGTTAAAAATAAACTAAAAGTATACATTCTCACCAGTAAAAATATCTTAAATAGATTTTTATAATATTCCAACGAGTATGTTTATTTGAGAACACATCTGCTTGTCATGTTTTCATTTGTTATCTATATACTTGAAGCTATTTTTAAATTATAATATATCAGTACTTTATATATGATGAACGTGTACTTAAATTAATCTGATGGAATTTATGGATTTATGACTGGAGATTACACGGGTTAGATTTATATTAATCAGTTTAGAAAATACATATACATAAAATTAAAAAAATAATTATTATCTAGGGAAAAATAAAGACTTCCATAGTCACTGTTAAACCACAAGTTAAGAAATTTTTTTAACAACAACTGAAACTGTTATGTGAAAATGTAATGTACCCATGGCGAAATGTTTATTACTTTAGTATGTTGGTCAGCGCTTAGAAATTTAATTAAAAAGTTCGAGTTCGAGATATATGCAATGATTCTTAAGGAGACTTTACATAGATACCAAACAATTTTTTTACATTTATATTTTTATTAGATAAACTTTCATATTTACATTAAAAGCAATTTAATATGATAAATATATGAGAAAAGCAATAGAGCTTTTATTTTAATCTGAATAAAGAATATATATATATATATATTTTTTTTAGCAGAAAAAGAAAAATATATTAATCATGAAGATCTAGTACATCTGATATGAGGAAAGGAAAGCAGATCCCCATGCAATAAAATTCTAAACTCCTTAAAAATAGAAGAATTAAGATCCAAAGAAGAAAAGCATAAAATGTCCTTAGAAGAACTGCCTCTAGAAGCAAGCCAATTAGCTGGCTGATTTCCCTCTCTATGAATGTGACTCCAAACTATAGGTAGATTAGATACCAATAATGAAATTTTATTGATCCAAATTTGAAGATACCAAGGAGTAGCTGATTTATGCAGAAGAATATTTAGTAAAACTAATGAATCCATCTCCACATGAATTGGGCCTTTATGATTCAGAATAGCTATCTTTAGACTCCAGAAAACAGCTATAGCTTCAGATTCTAATGCATTAATGGCAGAAATTGGAGCAGAGATAACCCATAAGCAAGACCCCTTGTAGTTTCTGCATAAGGCCCCAATACCAGCATTAGAACTATTAACAGCAGTGGAATGTATATAACTTCCATCAGTATTGATTTTAACCCAAGGGTATTTAGGAGTTCTCCAAATAATCAATTGTAATTTGATTACTGAAAGCTTATTCATTAAATTTAAGGAAGCTGTCATCTTAAGAAGAAAATTCAAGCAGTTTTTTATGATAACTTTGGCTGAAAAAACCATATTATTATGCATAATCTCATTTCTAACCATCCAAGTGAACCAAAATATAATTAGGGGGATATAGAATTCAAATTGTCATCTTCCAATCTTGCCAGCAATCAACAAGGTTGGTCCAACAACGATATCTATGAGACAATCCCCTTTGATTAAGGACAGTCTTCCATACCTCCTGTATAGCATTGCAACTGATAAATAAATGAGAAATGGATTCTTCACTAGAGAGACAAAAAGGACACATAGAAGGTACCCGAATACCCTTTAATTTCAGAATATCATCAGTTGGCAAAAACTTCCTGAAAAGCTTCCAACAGAAAAATGACATAGAATAAAGAATATATATATACACACACACACACACACACACACACACACACACACACACACACACACACACACAAACACACACACAATGTATGACTAGAAAATACCACATCGCTAAGCAAGGATAAGCCATTGCCGGAGTCGCCCAAGCACGGATTTTCCCTTTGTTGGTTGGCCACCCTAGTTAGGTCTCCCTGGTTCGACATTCCTGGTTCAGCCTCCTTGGTTTAGCCCCCATGGTTTGGCCTCCTTAGTTCGACCTACCTGGTATGGCCTTCCTAGGTCGGTCACCCAATGTCGATGTGCTCCAATGCTTCTGAATGACAAAAAAATCAAAATATCTTATACCGCCCTCCTCAGAACAGCGGTATTCTTGTACTATTAATTTTGTCTTCTTCTATAAATAAAGGACTCTTTGCATGTGTAAAAAAGGGCTAATTAGCCCGAGAACACCAAAATATCTTATACAGCCCTCCTCAGAGCATGTTCGTCGCACCCCCCACCCCCTCCCCCTCCTCGAGCAACTCTTTCTCCCGTTCTCTCATTCCCTTTCTCCTTCCCTCGGATTCCATGTTCTATCCATTGGGCACGACCTAAATGACTGTTTAGTTCAACACCCTAAAAGATGTGATGAGCGTGAATCGTGCCCTCAATAATTAGATTAGCCTTCCGAGTTGGAGGGCCCAAACCAGAGAAAGAAAAAGAAGAAGTGAAAAAATAAGAAAATAAAAGAAGAGGAAAATAAGAGGAACAACACAAAAATTAGGTGAAAAAGCATAGAGCACAAATAAAAAGAGAAGGAAGAACCTCTCTTACTTTCCAAGAAAATTCCTTATGAAAGAACAAAATGAAAAGCAACTTTTATTTTGCCTCGTTTATTTTTCTCAATTGAAGAAAAAAATAAATAAGAGAGAAGAAGTACCAAGATATTCCATCCTCTCATTTAAGACTGTCCTATGGGATAAGCAAGCAAAAACTCTCATCCAGGACGAGCAATCAAAGTTTCTTTTTTGAGACGAGCAAATAAAGACTCTCCTCCAAGATAAGTAAACAAAGCCTCTTCTTCGGAACCAACAAACAAAGCATCTTCCCCCATACGAGTAAATAAACTATATTCTCTGAAACAAGCAGACAAAGCCCCTTCTCTGGGTCGAGCAAAACAAAGTCTCTCCTCCTGGACGAGCCAATTGATCCACCAAACACAATGTCTAAAAAACTTAACCAATAATAATCTTCTCAACAAAGGCCAATGGAAGGATTGATAAAAAACTATGTCCAGCTAGTGGTTAGTGAAATAATATTTTCTGCACTTATGAGTTTTTCATTCTTATTATAACTTCGCCTCCAAGAAATAAAAAAACTTAGGGGCTTTATGTATGGCCAGAAAATACCACCTCGCTGAGCTAGGATAAGCCATTGTCGGAGTCGCGCTGGCAAGGATTTTCCCTTTTTTTATCGACCACCCAATCCCTCAAGTTGGCCTCCCCGAGTTGGCTCTCTTGATTCAACCTCGTTGATTTCGGCCTCCCTGGGTCGGTCCTCCTTATTCAACCTCCTGCTTTGGCTCTCTGTATCGGACTCCCTGGTTCAACCTCCCTGGGTCGGCAACTAGCTCTAGCGATCCACCCAACGTCGATATGCTCCAACCCTTCAGAGTGACAAAAAAACCAAAATATGTTATACCACTCTCCTTAAAGCAGAGTATTATTATAATATTATTGTTCATATTGTCTTCTTCTGTAAATAGAGAACACTTGCAATGTATAAAAAAAGGGCTATCTCTCTCGATCACGCTCGCATTGTTATCTCATTTGTGTAGAATAAAATGAACCAAAGAGCCCGGCAACCCTCTCTCTCATTCTCTCATTCTCTCATTCTCTTTCTCTTTCCCTCGGATTCCACGCTCCATCCCTTCTCTCTCTCTCTCTCTCTCTCTCTCTCTCTCTCTCTCTCTCTATATATATATATATATATATATATATATATATATATATATATATATATATATATATGTATGTATATGTACGCGCGCGCGCGCACACACACACACATAATATATATATGTGTGTGTGTGTGTGTGTGTTTATATATATATATATATATATATATAGACACACACTTATATATATAAACACACACACACACGGGAGAAAATGCTGGACCGAGGCTTTTATCCCCCTCTATGTCTTACTTCTGCTGGAGAATGTTTCATCATTACCTTCCATTAGATGATATTTTAAAACTCAAAGGACTAAGACTAGCTTCTAGATGTTGGGCTGTGTCGAAGCTCGGGAAGAATCTTTTTCCCACCTCTTTCTCCATTGTACTGTCACTAAACATGTGTGGATTACTGTTTTACAACAATTTCATCTTAACCACCTCAATTACAATTGGCTCAATTGGGAAGCTTGCTGGGAGGACTGGAAAAATGAAAAATGGTTCCATTTACCTTTAGTTATCTGCTGGTTTGTTTGGATGCATAGGAATCATGTGAAGTATGACAACAGAACTTGTAGTATTAATCATATGGTGGCCAACTGCTGCAGTTTTCTAAGTAAGAAGCCACTGTTGGAGCCCACAATTAAAAGAAAACCTACATTGCTGAAGTTGTCCCTTCCACCTCCACCATGGATAAAAATAAATATAGATGGGAGTTTCACTAACTCTGCTGCTGGAATTGGGGCAGTTTGCAGAAATTCTGGAGGTAAGTTATTGCGGTACTTTCAAGTTCCTATCATCTCACTTGTCGGCTCTCCACTCGAACTCCAAGCCGCTTATTGGGCCCCGATTATCGCTAAAGCTTTGAACTACCAATTTGTACGGATTGAATCTGATTCTCAGCAGCTGGTTAATATAATACAAGGATTATCTCCTCCTCCTTGGAATTTGGTATACCCTTACAAAACATTGCTCTCTACATTTGGCTCTCTCAACATTAAGTGGTCTCATATCTTTAGAGAAGGTAACCAACACTTGCCAATTGGTTGGCCAAACATGCCACTGCAACTCGAAAGGATTATTTTTCTTCGTTAAACCTGATGATCCTTTAAAGCTTTTACATTTTGGGGATTTGACTGATATTCTCTTTATTAGATGTATGTAACTTTGTTGACTTTTGATGAATGAATTTTCTTCTTTTTCTAAATATATATATATATATATATATATATATATATATATATATATATATATATATATATACATATATATATATATATACATATACATATACATAATGATGTTTGTTCAGTTTGTTTATATTTCGAACACAAAAAATGTGTTCGTGTTTGACTAGTTTGCTTAGTAAGCGGAACATGAGCTGTCTGTGAACAAAGAATCATTTTGACAACCCTAATCACGCATTCATAAAATATTAATCTTATTATTTATATTAAAACTTTATTTAATTATAATTTAATATTTTTATTCTATTTTTTAATTAATAATTTTAATTAATTATGATACGTCATTAACAAATTTTCATCATCTAATATGAGTCTTGGTGCGATATTTTGAATAAGAAACACTCGAAATCTTGATAAAAGTTATTCAAAGATTTGATTTCAACAAATTTAGAATTAAAGTGACCGCCTCGACTGTTAAACCTGATGATCCTTTAAAGCTTTTACATTTTGGGGATTTGACTGATATTCTCTTTATTAGATGTATGTAACTTTGTTGACTTTTGATGAATGAATTTTCTTCTTTTTCTAAATATATATATATATATATATATATATATATATATATATATATATATATATATATATATATATATATATATATATATATATACATAATGATGTTTGTTCAGTTTGTTTATATTTCAACAAAAAAAGTGTGTTCGTGTTTGACTCGTTTGCTTAGTAAGCGGAACATGAAGTCATGTCAGTGAACAAAGAATCATTTTGACAACCCTAATCACGCATTCATAAAATATTAATCTTATTATTTATATTAAAACTTTATTTAATTATAATTTAATATTTTTATTCTATTTTTTAATTAATAATTTTAATTAATTATGATACGTCATTAACAAATTTTCATCATCTAATATGAGTCTTGGTGCAATATTTTGAATAAGAAACACTCAAATCTTGATAAAAGTTATTCAAAGATTTGATTTCAACAAATTTAGAATTAAACTGACCGCCTCGATGAGACAGACCTAATGATAGAAAAAACTAGTTCAATCCAAGTCAAATCAAGCACAAACTAAGTCATTAATCCACTCTTAGAATATTTATGGACATATTTGGAAGGTTAAACAGATGCCGACACTAGCAATTATATACTCAAATTGACCGTCTCGACAAGAAGAATCCAAAGAGCTCAATATCACTCAATTCTAACAACATTAAGTCACTCAAATGTCCATTAAATGTCGTATGATCAATAGAGAGTCTCTGAACCGTCCCATCAAAATGGTTCATATTCTTGAATTAGTTGCACCCATAACACTATAAATAGACCTCTACCCCTCACAAGAATGCGGGGAAGCTTAGAAAGAGAGAGAGAGAGCCTGAGGTCTTGAGGAGAAGTGCATCTCAGCCACCCACCGACGACAACCGCTGATGACCATTGCCGACCTCTGTCGGCCACCGTCTACCAACGTCAATCACCATTAAACGTCGTCGAACACCGCCAACCGTTGTCGAACACTGCTGACCACCATTGATCACCACCAATCAGACACTGTCAGATGTTGCTGTAGTCAGAAAAATATAGTTACACTTTCTTGCCTATGGGATAGGAAATTTTTATATTCATCAATCAATAGTGGATTTCTGTTACTGGGCTAGGCCCTGTGATTTTTCCTTTTACGGGTTTTCCACGTAAAATGATTGGAGTCATCACTGCTTGTTTTCTCTTTCATCTGTGTGTGATGAATTCTCGTAATGTTGAGATGATAAATCTGTTACTCTACCAGTGCAAATTTTCTACCACGCATCAGTTTGCCGCCGTTGTAGGAAACTCTCAATCCACCACTGAAATAGTTGCTTGCTTTGCTACATGGCCACTAGACCCAATATTCGAGACCATGGAGCATCTCGCTCCAATAACCATCATTCCAAAGTACAATCACGAAGTTAAGGGTGAGAGTTTTCTTCATCTTCCAGCCCTGGAAGATGATATCCCGCAAAACGAGTGGGTTTCAAGTCCTTCTATGGAAGAATGAATGCATAGAATGGAGGACTCTCAACTAGAGATCCTATAACTCCTACATGGGACCTAACAACCGCTATTCACACCGATGAACGAAACTCATATGCCATTAAATCTATGACCTCCTAGAAACATACCGCTCGGAGGAACTCGTACTAGCCCTCCCTCCTCCCTAACAAGGAACACTTCTCCTGTCAAGTCGTGATGCTGAACTCCTAGACACCGCAATTTCTACTCATCCATCTTATGCAGCTCACCTGACACCGCCACATCTTGCTACTGTTCTAGATAATGTCATCTGTAAGGAATTACATCATCTTGTCTGAGAAGAGTTCCCCCTAAAGAAAAAAATATCACTCCCACACTCACCATAACAACCATGTATCTTCTCCCTTAGCGAATGAGGTCCTCCAACACCCATCCCAACAGGCTTCAAGCTAACGAACATTGTCGCATATGCAGTGATAACTCTCCTCTATAAGCATACTGACCATTATCGAACAATCATGCACATTCAACGTGCATCTGATGTGCTTCTTTGTCAGGTGTTCTGACCCAACCCGCAATAACGCAATAATATTAGCTTCCAAAAGATGGCAAAACTTGACCCAATTTATAAATAGCGGCTAGTGAATAAAATTAAAATGTTGTAAAATTTTAGGAAATATTTTACACACTAGTGGTACTACACAAGTATACATATCGTTTCAAGTAATATAGGGTTTTCTTTTATAACCCCAGTATCGATCCCACAGAGAAGTGAGGTAAGCAATCCTTTAGGTTAATTCCAGTCTATTTCTATAAGGCCTAAATTTGGAATGTTTACTAAAATGGTTTTTTTTTAATAACTAATCCAAAATAAAGTTCTTAAATAAAAAGAAAACTTATGGATAAATTGGTTTGGAGAATTTTGAGATGTTAAAGATTACCTTTCTCTTGCAATTACATAGATAATGTGTAGGAAAGAAATTCTTAGAATTTTATGTAGTAGTGCCAAATAGAACCAATCCTATTCTTTACCCTTTGGTCCAGGTGTAAAGAACATTGGCTAATCTATAGATCGGTTCAGGATGTTTTATTAGTAGAATGGGTTAATCTAGGCTCACACTAATAGATGTACAAGGGTGGCTATGGTCGGCTCTACCAGTGACCCGTTCCCTTTCTATAGACCAAATTGATAAAATTTAGTCTGTCACTCTAAAAACTAATCAATTATACGCCCAATAAATAATATCTTCCTATTTATTTTCACTTCACCTTGAATAACCCACATTAAGCCTTCGATTACCCAAGGATTCATGAGATATCTACTAGTTAAGAACTCATCTCCGGATAGGTCTCAGAATTCTTCAACATATTTTAACAATACAAGTGATCAATTTGTAAGTAAATGAAGATTCGGTATGAATATCATCACCATAATTTAATAATAGAATATCTAACCAAATCTTAATTCCTAAACATGCATCTATTTCATTACAAAATAAAAGTAAATGAAAATAATGGCATAAGAAGTAAAAGACTTGAAAGAATTGTGTAATAAATTAAGTGCCAACAAGGAACTTATTTCATTAGTATTCTATTATATTTATGCAACTATCTGTCACCTAGAAGCATCTAATTGATAATTCTATCATAAAAATAATTTTCCTGGACATGCCACTATTTCATATTAAAAGAAAGAGTAAAGAAAATCAATTACAAAGCATGGATAAATCACAACAGAAAACTCGATTTAAAACAAAGAAAATCCACTAGAAAGTGTTTACAACTATTACAAGAGAATGAAGAACACAATACTTAGCTTTTTCCCTCTGAAAGAAAGAAGAAGATCTCTCATCCAAAGTCTCCCACAGATCTATGCGCCACTCGTACATCCCTTACATAAATATCTCAAAATCCCTCACAAATCTCTCCATAAGATGTAGAAATCTACATCTTCATGACTCTAAAATGACTAAAATGACCAAGGAGGAAGAGAGAGAGAGAGAGAGAGAGAGAACCAAGAGAGAAGCGAGAGAGGCACTTTTTCCTGTAGAAATATCTTCTATTTATAGAGCTTTGAAAATGGCCAAGGGTTGCTTAAGGCACCTCTTCAAAAGTAGTCCACATTCATTGAATCTTCTAAAAACTGACTCTGGCACCTTGGCGCCAGACTCGTCTAACTAAGTCTTTGCACCCCTTTACTTTGGGTCGCACCTCTTCGAGATAAAAACTGTTCCATTGTGTCCAGATACATTATATCACATGTTCTATATATTAGGAGTAATCTCCAGTCTTCTATAATGTCTAGAAACTACTTAACACCATCAAAATAGCTCCCAAAGTTATCATAAATCTGTCCAATAACCGTTTTGGATGATTTTGGTGCCTAAGCCTTGATTCTGGCACCTACGCGCCGTTTTCTCATCGTCACTGGTGCTTGGGCGCCGGGTTTGGTGCTTAGGTGCCGCCCTATGCGTAGCTCTACTGTTTTGCTCTATTTGGCTCCATTTCGACCCATTTCAGTTGTGTTGCGTTCCTAACATCTTCACCTACAAGATAGACATAAAAACAACCTTTCTCAAAAGTATAATTTCATTCAAAAACATGTGAGAAATATAAAAGATATTAAGCATAGAAAGACATATTAATATGTGCTAAGTTAGAATTTTCTCCCTTGCTTATTTTGGCTCAAAATTGCATAGTTTTTGCTTGATTTTCTCTAAAATCTTATTTTTATACTTGAACACAAAAATATGCAAAATTCCTTCCTTTAATGTGTAATATCTTTAAAAATGTGCATAAAGTTAGCATGAAATCTGCACTAAAAATAGGTAATTTTTAAAGTGGATCAAATTCCCCCAAACTTAAACGTTACTTGTCATCAAGTAACACTATAATCATGTAAAACCACATAAGCAAATCATGTGTATGAGTTTCTTTAGGAGTTTCTAAAATTTTGTTCTAGAAATGTAGTAGTCCAATTTAGAAAAAAATTTAGTAAATGAGACCAATTTGATGTTTAGAAATCTCTTAAATGAAAGAGTATGAAAATATGTCTTGCTATCTAATTCAGAAATTCTTGTAAATTTTTCAAAATATAGGGGTTAGGCATTTTATTTTCTTTACTTAAAAACCTTTATTAAAAATAATTATACTAACTATATTATATTTTTAAGCTTAAGATTTTCTCAAATCTTATAATTTAAAAATCTCAGGTGTGGAACCAATTTTTTATTAGGCCCTTTAATCCTCAAGATTCTCCTTCCTTTTTCACATACTATACTTTTCTTTTCTTTTTCTTTTTTTTATTTTTTTCTTTTTTTAGGCAAGGATTACTATATCCAGATAGGCCTTTAATAATTTTGAATTCCACCCTTCCTTTCCTAAAGCATAAGGTAGATATATATCTTTTACTTAGAAATATAATAACAGTTTTGAAAATTATTTTTCAATAAAAAAAATTTAAATATTGAAAACAAAAGTCTAATCCTTCTATTTTTCTAAAAATACAACTTTTCTTACTAAAGATGGTTACACAATATTTATCATTTCTTCACTAAGAAAAATTTAACTTTAAAATTTTCATCACTACTATAAATTTTAACTAAATTTTTTTACTCATTTCTATATTCAAAATTTTATTTCCCTAATATAACTTCATACACATAATTATTTTCAATCAAAAATCAAATTTATTTATAGCATTTTTGAGGATAAATAAAATTTAAGTTTTTGAAAATTGTTTTTCATCCCCCCCCCAAAGTTGAATTTTAAAATATTTTACAAAAATGTAGGAGGAAGAAAAATAAAAGCAGGACATGTATCGGCATAGGAATATATATTTAAGTGTTATTCAAATCTCTTAATTGTTGCAACAAAAACACACAAACTAAAATACCTAGACTCGCAGATTCATAAACAAATATCAATTGAGGTTAATTTGATCTCCTTTCTACTCACATTTTCCCTCCTTACTTTCAATTTCTAATGGAAGAAACTACACTAATAATGATAACCTGGTAAATAAAAATAGTGCAGTTCATTCATAAGTTGTTCATTAAGTAATTTCGTGACCTTACTTAGTGAAAACAAGGTAATGCTCAGCTCTGATTGATAACTGAGTTATAACAGACTCGTCAGCCTGCTACTACCAAAAGTCATATACAAATTTAGTCAAACCAAGGTATAACCTCACAACATTAATCTAATCCACACTAAAGCAAACACAAAACAAACAAAATAACACAAAAACATACTAGTAAAGATAACTATGGGTTGCCTCCCATGAAGCGCTTGATTTAATGTCGTCAGCCCGACAACTGATAACTATGGTTTACCTCTCATAAAGGGCTTGGTTTTAACATCGCGAGCCTGAAAAATGATTTCTCCTAAATCAAAATTCCAATTAAGTAATCCTCGAACAATCACCCAATCATTTCCAGATCCAGGGATTCCTATAAAATCCTCAAATTTTAATTTTCTATTCAGCTCTTCATTTTCAATTTGATTTATATCATTGTTCCTTATATTTCTTTCTAGATCCAATATTCTTCTATTGATTTTTTGAATTTGCATATTAATATCATCCTTGAAATTTATAGAAAATGGATCTTTATAAGATACTTCAATATCTCCCAAATTTTGGATCGGATTCTTTTTAGATAATTCAGATTCTGGATCAGTATATTCTATGTTACTCTTATGTTTCAAATTATCTTCCAATTCTTCACCTTTATAATTATTAGATGATGGAGGATCTATCATAGTTGAGGAAATAGGTTTTTCTAATTCCTTAAAAATTTTTCCAATGGTCTTCCAATATCCTTATCTTCTTTTCTCAACTCAAAGTTCTTTTGAAATATATTCTCAAATTCTCTTCCAAGTCCTAGTTCAATAACTTTATCATGTTCATCATTCAATTTAGGTTTTCCTTATGATTGAGTCGCATCTAAAGATATAAAGACTGGTTGTGTAGATGAATTCCCTAAATAGGTAGGCTTTAAAATTGTATGAGGTACATCCATCTTAAGTTCATGAGATTTTTCAACAAATAGAATTAAAAGTTTACTATTTTTGGTAGCGTCCATCATTTCACACCTCTCCTGAACTACATACAGTCTTCTTTAAATAACGCTTTTGAATCATCAAGAAAATTCATTTCAATCTCATCTGTTAACTTACTCTTAAAACTTTCTTTGAAATAGTCTTTACTTAGATAATCAATTTCATCTATCCAAAAATAATCATCATCTTCTCTCAGTTGGATATTTCATAGTCATTAATACATCAAAAGTGACTTTCTGGACATTAATATTCATAATCAACTCTCCTTTTTTGCACATCTATCATAGCTTGTCCAATAACAAAGAAAGGTCTCCCTAAAATAATTGGAATTTCTTTATCTTCCTCCATATCTAATACAATAGAATCCAAAGGAAAGATAAATTTATGAACTTTAACAAGCACGTCTTCTATAACTCCTTTTGGATAAAGGATAGATCAATCAGCTAACATAAGGGTTACAGTAGTGGGAGAAATATCGACTAAACCTAACCTTCAAAATATAGATAGAGGCATCACATTAATGCTCACTCCTAATCACATAAAGCTTTTCCACATAAACTTTCTCCAATTGCACAAGGAATTGTAAAGCTATAAGGATCTTTAAATTTTTTAGGAAAATTTTTCTAAAATATAGTGCTGCACTCCTCACTTAGTGCAACTGTCTCGTAATCCCCAAATTTCATTTTCTTGTTTAATATCTCCTTCATAAACTTTGCATAACTTGGCATCTGTTCCAAAGCTTCAGTGAAAGGAATATTTATCGTTAACTTCTTAAGTACTTTCATGAACTTTGAAAATTTTTTATACAACTCATGCTGTCTAAGTCTTTAAGAAAATGGAGGTGGTGATCTTTCCAAACTGATTTTAGTTGGAGAAATTAATTTTTCCAAATCCTTAGAAACATGTTTTTCAAGTCTTTTAGTTTCCTTTGTTTCTCTCACAACATCTTTCTCTTTTCTAACCACATCCTCTATCTCTCTTCTACTTTTTAATTGGACAGCTTCTACTTGTTCATTAGTGTTCTCTTCAGGGTTGATCTGAATGTTACTAGGAAGTGTTCCTTGGGGTCTATTGCTAAGTGAACTAGCCATTTGTCCCAGTTGATTCTCTATATTTTTAATCGCACCATTTTGACTTTGCAACTGGTTTCCCATTTGCAATACCACTTCTTCCATAGACATCTTCTTATGCTCAAATTGTTGATCATTGTTAGAGTCCGGTGGATATGAAGGTCTATAGTTTGTGTTCCTCTGATTATTCCAACTTTCATAAGGATTCGAATGATTATTTTCCCATTTTTGGTTTCCACCATCAGTAGTAAGATTCCAGTTAAATTTAGGATGGTTCTCCCAACACGAGTTGTAAAAGTCAGAATATGGGTTGTTTATGGTATTTAAAGTGTCATATGACAAGTTAGAATCAATTATACACCCTAATGAACTTTCCTTACTTACAGAAGTAAATTGAGGCTTGTTCATTCCAAATTGGTCCAACTTCCTTGATATTGCGGTAACCTGAGATGCAAGAATTGTAATCACATCTATATAATGAATACTAGCTACATTTTTATGATTTACCCTTGCAGAGGGCCTTTGAAATTCATTTGTAGCCATTTTTTCAATTAATGCATACGCTTCATCAAATGACTTTGACATTAATGAACTACCAGCAGTAGCATCAATTATAGACAATAGAGATCCTACTAACCCATTATAAAAAGTTTGAATGATTAACTAATTAGGCAGAGCATGATGTGGACACTTTCTTAGGAGTTCCTTAAATCTTTTCCAGGCTTCGTATATTGATTCTCCTTCATATTGACAAAATGAGATAATATTGTTTCTAAGTTTAGTAGTCCTTGAAGGTAGAAAATACTTAGCTAGGAATTTCTGAGTTAACTCCTCCCAATTTTTAATAGAGTCAGGTGCTAATGAGTATAACCATATTTTATCCTCATCCCTTAGTGAGAAAGGAAAAAGCCTTAACCTAATAGCATCGTCTGACATGCCATTATAATGAAATGTAGCACAAAGTTCTAGAAAACTAGATAAGTGTAAATAGGGATCCTCCAAAAGAGTTCCCCCAAACTGATTGTTCTACACCAGCTGGATAATCTTAGGATTTATTTCAAATGAGTCAGCTTCTATAATAGGGTTTTGTATATTTGAGTGAATTTCATCTGTCGTAAGATTTTGATCCATAAAAAAATATCTATTTTTATGCCTTGATTTTTACCAATTTCTAAGGATATTATGCTTTAATGAAAGGTAATTTTTTGTTTTTGGATGTAGGTGATGTAAAAAGGTCCAAAAAAAGAAAAAGGGTGAAGAATGAGCAAAAAAGAGCAAAAATGGAGCAAAATACAAAAATAATAAAAAATTATGGCCTGGCACCTAGGAGTCAGAAGTTGTCGCCTACGCGCCAGACTCGATACAGAAACTGTCAAGTTTTTTACAACGTTTGGACAATTATTTTGACGGACTGAGCGGTTATTGGACATTCTAGAAGACTGGCAGTTGTTCCTTGATAATAGGACATGTGATACATTGCATTTGGACGCTCCAAAACGGTTTGAATCGCGAAGAGTTGCGAGCCAGATTCCGGCGCCTAGGTGCCAGACAGACCTTCTAGAAGATTCATTGAATGTGGACATGTTTTGAAGAGGTGTCTCAAGGCAACCCTTGAAGCCTATAAATAGGAGTCCACTCCTTTAGAAAAATGTGCCCCCCATTGTAACCACTATCTCTTAGCCACTTTAGGATCTCTCATCCTTAGAGAGAGAAATAGAGAGAGAAATTTAGGGCCACTTTTATTTAGTTTACTAGTTTATTTTCAAGTTGTTGCATCTGGAGTTCATTACACTGTGGAGTCAGTAGGAATCAGAAGATCTGTAGAAGGAATATTTGAGATAAGTATTTTATTTTTGATTTAATATTTATTTATTTTGTTTTGTTGTTTATATTCAATGTGTTCTGAGTAGTTAGTTTACTCTCTTCCTTCAATTATGAAAAGATAAATAAGATAATATAAAATTCGATGGAGAATTGAAAATCAAAATATTTTCAAAACATTGTGATGATATTAATACCTGATCTTACTTTACTTTTTAAATTGGCCAATTAAATTGTTAAAACCTGTTGAAGAGTTTTGAGACTTAGAAGGAGAAGAACTCTTAACTTGTAGATGTCACATGAATCCTTGGGTAGTCGAAGGCCATGTGCGGGCTATTCACGGTGAAGTGCAAATAAATAGGAGGATAAGATTTAAAAGGCGTAGAATTGATAAGTTTTTAGAGTGAGAGACTAAATTCTTATAATTTGATTTATAGATAAGGAAAGGGTCACTAGTAGGGTCGACCATAGCCACCCTTGGACATCTAGTAGTGTGAGCCTGATTAACCCATTCTACTAACAATACATCCAGACCTGATATGTAGATTAGCCCATATTCTTTGTGCCTGGATCAAAGGGTAAAGAATAGGAATGCTTCTATTTGACACAATACCATAAAATAGATTCTCCAACGAATATTAAATTATCTTAAAAATCTTGGATTAATTGAAGGAAAGAAAGTTGTTTGTTTTATATAGTTTTCACAAAATCATTTTCTTATTATTATTTTCTTTATCTGCATCTAGTAAATTAAAAGTAATTTATAATTAGATTAAAATACCAAAAAGATTTTGAAATACAATATTTAAAAATTTATTACCATTTTTTTTTACCCGTGGGATCGATACTGGGGTCTTTGTTTCAAAGCCCTTTATTACTTGAAACGATACGTGTACTTGCGTAGTACCCAAAAAGTATATAAAATATTTTCCTTTAAAATTATATTTTGCTATATAAACATATATTAAAAAAGTGTTAATCATTAACGGCCTAGCATTTAGTAGCAATCAAGTTTTATTTAATGCTATTGTCGTAATTAAAATTTGGTATACATCTATATAGCAAGTTATTCCGGGTCAAGTGTTTCGCGTCTTTGCCAGAAATTAAATTTTCTAGCAGTGGTAACAAATTCTTGTATTTGGAAATACAAAAATCGGGTCAAGTTTTTGGCGCCGTTGCCGGGGAGAAAGAGGTTCAATTTTTAAATATTATATTTCTAAAAACATAAAAATATATATAAAAATATAAAATATAAAATAAAATAAAATAAACAAATTTTATTCCTTGCTTTATTTTTTTTATGAGTAGTTTTGGTTCTGAAGGACTAATACTTTTAGATTCTGAACTAGAAAGAACAATTAGAAAATTAAAAAGGGAAAACAAATACAAAAATTTCAAGAAATGGCTACTTTACAAAATCCAATTGATCTTAATGATCAAAATGTTTATAAACCACTAAGGGATTATGCTAACCCTACAGTTGATGAACTTCATAGTAGTATTCAAATACCCACTGTAGATACTAATTCTTTTGAACTTAAACCATCTATTATTCAAATGGTGCAAAACAATCAATTTGGTGGAACACCAAATGAGGATCCAAATTTACACCTTGTTAGTTTTTAAGAATTTTGTGCTACCTTTAAATATAACAATGTTTCTGATGATGCTATTAGACTTAGAATCTTTCCTTTTTCCTTAAGAGATAAAGCAAAGATGTGGTTAAACTCATTAGCAACTGGTTCTATTAAAACATGGGATGAAATGGCACAAAAATTCCTTGCTAAATATTTTCTTCCTTCTAAAACTGCTAAATTAAGAAATGATATTACTTCGTTTAGTCAATTTGACGGGAGACAATATATGAAACTTGGGAGACATTTAAAGAACTATTAAGAAAATGTCCTCATCATGCATTACCTGATTGGTTAATTATTCAAACATTTTATAATAGATTAATTGGATCTTTAAAATCAATTATTGATGCTGCTGATGGAGGTTCTTTAATGTCTAAATCATTTGAAGAAGCTTACACTTTAATTGAAGAAAAGGCTAATAACAATTTTCAATGGCCTTCCGAAAGGATTAATCCTAAAAAGATGGCAAGTATTCATGATAATGAAGCCTTTTCTATCCTAGCTTCACAAGTAGCAACGAATGTCTAAAAAATTAGATAATTTTGCAATTAATATTTCACATAATAACTCTACTAATATTGAAGATTCTCAAATATTGAAACTTTACAAGCTATTGCAAGTAAAATAATCCTTATTCAAATTATTATAATCCTGGGTGGAAAAATCATCCTAATTTTAACTGGAATAATTCACAACAACAATGGGGTAATAATCAATCTCATCCCACTGGAAATTGGAATAATCAAGTTAATCCAAATTATAAACCTCCTAGATTTAATAATCAACAGAAAAAGTTATCAATAGAAGAATTAATTTTACAAATGAATAATCAATTACAAAATCAAAATATTTCTATTCATAATATTGAAAATCAAATGGGGCAAATTGCTACTTTAATTAATAACAGACCTATAGGAACACTTCCTAGTAACGTTGAAATTAATTCAAAGGAGACTGGAAAAGAACATGAACATGTTAAGGCTGTGCAACTTAGAAGTGGAAAGGAATTAAAAGAAAGAATGCATATTGAAATTGAAAAAGAGATTGAAAAACTTAAAGAAACTCTCTCTCCTAGTCAAGATCAGACTGTTATACCTATTAATATGGAATTTGAAAAACCACTGCCACTTTTTCCTCAAAGACTTAAACAACAGAAACTTGATCATCAATTTTCTAAGTTCTTTGAAATTTTTAAGAAACTTACTATTAACATATCTTTTGTTGAAGCTTTGGAACAAATGCTAACTTATGCAAGATTTATGAAGGATATTTTAAGCAACAAACGAAAATTTGAAGCTTTTGAAACTGTTGCATTAAGTGAAGAATGTAGTGCAATAATTCAAAAGAAATTACCTGAAAGCTTAAGGATCCTGAAAGTTTCACTATACCCTGTGCTATTGGAGAAAAATTTTGTGGAAAAGCTTTATGTGATTTAGGAGCAAGTATTAATCTCATGCCATTTTCTATTTTTCAAAGATTGGATTTAGGAGAGATTACTCCCACCACTGTAACCCTTTAGTTAGCTGATAGATCTATCACTTATCCTAAAGGAGTTATAGAGGATATCCTTGTTAAAGTGGATAAATTTATCTTCCCTGTAGATTTCATCGTACTTGATATGGAAGAAGATAAAGAGATACCTATTATTTTAGGGAGACCTTTTCTAGCTACCGGACGAGCTATGATTGATGTGCAAAAAGGAGAATTAACCATGAGAGTTAATGATCAATAAATTAAATTCAATGTTCTTAAATCTATGAAGTACCCTGATAAAGAGAAATGGTATCGAATGGATATAATTAATTATTTAATTGGGAAACATTATCAAGAAAAATGTAAAATCATTTCTGAAGAGAAATTTGAATTTTTAACTGATGAAAATGAAGAAGTAGAAGAAGAAGAGACTCATTTTATTAAAGATAACTGTGAAACTTTAGACATAACTCAAAATGATATACTTTAACCATCAATTAAAAGAGCCCATGAACTGGAATTAAAAATGTTACCTTCAAATTTAAAATATGCATTTCTTGGAAATTTGTTAACTTTACCTGTTATTATTTCTTCTGAACTGAGTAAAGATCAAGAGAAAAAATTACTAGGTGTGTTAAAGAATTATAAGAAAGCTTTTGGTTGGACTATTGCTGATATAAGAGGAATAAGCCCTTCCATTTGTATGCATAGAATTTTAATGGAAGAAAATTTTAAACCTACTATTGAACCGCAAAGAAGATTAAATCCTATCATGAAAGAGGTTGTTAAAAAAGAAATTGTTAAGTGGTTAGATGCTGGTATTATTTATCCTATTTCGGATAGTCAATGGGTAAGTCCTATTCATTGTGTTCCGAAGAAAGGAGGTGTAACTGTCATTGTTAATGATAAAAATGAACTGATTCCTATAAGACAAGTTACTGGATGGTGAATTTGTATTGATAATAGGAAATTAAATAACGCCACTAGAAAGGATCATTATCCTTTACCTCTCTTGGATCAAATGCTCGATAAACTAGCTGGACACCCATATTTCTGTTTTCTGGATGGATATTCTGGTTATCATCAATTACTTATTGCTCCTGAGGACCAAGAGAAAACAACATTTACAAGTCCTTATGGAACCTTTGCTTTTAGAAGAATGTTTTTTGGTTTATGTAATGCACCTGCAACTTTTCAAAGATGTATGATGTCAATATTTTGTGATTTGATTGACAAAGGAATTGAAATATTCATGGAAGATTTTTCAGTTTTTGAAACTTCTTTTAAATCTTGTTTGGAAAAAATTTTGCAAAGTTCTGAAAAGATGTGAAAAAACAAACTTAGTTCTTAACTGGGAAAAATGTCAATTCATGGTGACAGAAGGTATTGTACTTGGTCACAAAGTTTCACAAAAAGGGATGGAAGTAGATCAAGCGAAAGTGAAAATTATTTCTGAATTGCAACCACCTACTACTATAACTGATGTGAGAAGTTTTCTAGGTCATGCTGGTTTTTATAGATGATACATAAAGGATTTTTCTAAAATTGCTAAACCTCTTTGTCATTTATTGGAAAAGATGTGAAATTTGAATTTAACAAAGAATCTATTAATGCTTTTAATATTCTAAAAGAAAAACAAATAACTGCACCTATCATTGTTGCACCTAATTGAAATAAATCTTTTGAATTAATGTGTGATGCAAGTGATTTTGCAATTGGAGCTGTATTAGGACAAAAATATGAGAAGGTTTTCAAAGTTTTATATTATGCTAGTAAAACTCTCACTGAAACACAAAGAAATTACACTACCACTAAGAAGGAGCTTCTAGCTATAGTATATGCCTTTGATAAATTTAGACCTTATCTTCTTGGTACTAAATGCATAGTTCATACTGATCATTCTCGCTTATTAAATATCTAATATCTAAGAAGGATTCTAAACCTAGACTTATAAGATGGGTTTTAATTCTACATGAATTTGATTTTCAAATAGTAGATAGAAAAGGAACTGAAAACCAAATTTCTGATCATTTTTCTAGAATAAAAAATGATATTATTTCAGAAGAAAATATAAATGAGAAATTTCTTGATGAATCTTTAAATGTTATTCAAGGATGCAAAACACCTTGGTATGCTGATATTGTTAATTATTTAGTTAGCAATATTTTACCTTATGAATTGGATAACAAATTTATTAAGAAATTTAAATATGATGCTAAATCTTATATTTGGGAAGATCCTTATTGTTGACCTCATTTTTGATGAGGTCTTCTCATCTCTCTTTAGTAATTAGAATCTAGCCTTAGGCTTTTCCTTTGACTATCTTAGAGGACTAGAGATGGAACTTACCCCTTTAGAAACTCAACCACTTCTTAACTCCCTGCAAATCCAACAAGCTTGATTGTAAACCCCTAATCACCTAGAGGGTTGAGATCAAATGTGGAGGTTTAAAGGATGAGTTCCCTATAGGACTCTTTGGCCTTAGGATTACCCCAGGTGGCACAGTCCGGTGAGGGCCGACTTACACATACACTACACTCTCACACACACATTCCAAATCATAAAACCCACACTCTCACCCAACTTGACCTCTTGACTCATGTAGGTAATTCACATGGATGGTCCTTAACCCCTAAGCCCCTGGCTAAGAGGGTTAGGAACAACATAATGAATGTCTCAAATGAGTCCTCTCATGGCTTCTATGGGCTTAATATGGCTTCATGGCCCAACCAAAATGATTTCATTTCACTCACACTTGCTCAATTTTCTTTTTTCCAAAATTTCAATTTTTGACCCCCGGGGCCCCGGGCCCACCAAACCTACTAAAAGCCCTTGGAACTACCCAAAACCACCAAAATTTCCAAATCACCCAAAACATTTCCAAAATCAACCTTGAACATTTCCCAACCACTCAAATTGATCATCCACAGCCAAATATACCAAAATTTCCAAAAATACCCCCAATACCCTCCAAATTACCAAAATGCCCCTCTTGACTCAAAAACCCAAAAATTCCCAGAAATTTCTGAAAACTCCCAAATATTCCCAATTTCATTTTATTCAACTACACCATGGGCCAATTTTACCATTTTACCCCACTTTTACCAAAACCCCCAATTTGACCCATTTTAAACCCAAGTGAACCCAATGTCAAACCAAACCACCCCAATTGACGTCAATTATGGTCTAATTCAATTCTAAAATTCAATTCAATATCCCCAATATCAATCTAAAACAAATCCAAGCCCAATTTGATTGACATTTGAATTCAATTTCATTTTTAAGCTTAAAGCCCAATTTTGACCTATAACCCAAACTTAACCCAAACCAACCCAATTCAACTCCAATTAACCCCAAATCTTTTCTAAACCTTCCCTAAAAAAAAGCACTAACATAATTTGCCCAAAACATGAACCCAAACCCCATTCAAATTCAACCCAAACCCAAAATCCCCAATGTAGCCTAAAACCAAGCTTAACCCTAACTTAGCTCAAATCCCAAAATTGAACCCCAAACAAAGTTGAAAACTCTTCATAATATTCCCCTAAACATTTCTAAACATTAATTTTACATCAAATCCAACATTAGCCCAATCTTAGCCTAAGTTAGCCCAATTTGGCCCACCTTAGCCCCTTTACCAAATAAACCCAAATCCAATCCAATTCAATCCCAAATCACTCCAAATTTGTTTTAAATCACTCATGACATATCCTTAAACTAAACCCAACATTTATTTAGCTTGGCCCTTTGCAAAATTTTTTATCTAAAAGCCTAATTTGAAACATAAAAACCCATTCCCCTTAAACCATTTTTAAAGCCCACCTTTACCAAATTTTAAAAGCCCAAACTTCATGCTAAAGCCCATATGACACTCCATTCATCATTTCACTAATTAAAATCTTCCCTAAATTCTAAATCAACAATCAAATTTTTCTTAGTCAAGCCATATGACAAACCATCCAAATTTCACACAAAAGTACCAAAATCCCTAAAACCCTTTTCCATGAAAGTTGACTTGACTTTTCCCAAGCCATATAGAAGCCATGGAGCCATCCTTAACCCCCATGTGAAGCCATGAAAGGTTTGACATGAGACCATACCACATTAGGTAAATAGAGGAAGCTCTTTCTAGGTTCCCTAAGTCATTAGCCTTAACCATGATTACCCTTAACCCAAAATTAATCCAAATATGTTTGGATGTGTACTTCACCACACATGTGAGCCTGACCCACCTGACCTCCTCAGTCCAAAATCAGGCCATGGGGAGGTGAACCAAGCCCAAATACATGGGTTGACCCAAACCAAGCCAAAATCACCTCTTCCTTTTTCCATTTCAATCCATCCTCTTTACACATGGCATTTGAAAATTGAACTCACAAACCTCAAGAACTGATCCTCCTGATCACAACAGTGACCTGACCCTGGCCGGCCGGCCACCACAGTCGCCGGAAAACACTAGACCGAGAGGTCCAAATCAACAAAAAATTGCAATTCCCCATGGCTGAGCTGCCCCACTCCAAATGGCCATTGTGGCTGCTCTTCTCCTCACCAGAACAGCTAATCTCAGCCCCTAACTTCCCCTGAGAGGCCATGGCCATGGCTATTTAAGCCAGCCAACCCCTCTCCGCCAAAGGTTTGGCTGAACCAGACCTTCACAGAATCCCTCCAAACTCCTCACAAAGCTTCCCCTAGCCAAGAGAATTTGATCCCCACTGTCCTCCTGCCCTAACTCCCACTGGTTGAGCTCAATTTTGGAGCTCAATTCTCAGGCCAGAATAGAACACTCCCAAATCCTCCGCCAAAATCAAATTAAACTCACCCACACCTGCACAAGACCAAGAGAAGGAGTTCCCCAGTGAAAGCCCCCTCTCCAGGCCACCCATTTGTTCTAGCCTCAAAAAGTTGAAATTGGGTCTGGTGGAAATCAGGTCCAGCAATTCCTCAGTGCCAGAGACTTCATCTGGAGCTTGCTTGGACTCAATCGAAGGTGACACAACTCTCAGATCGAAGCTTCACTTCTCTGAGCAAAGGTTTGAGCTCTCTCTTCTTCTCGAGCTTCTGAACATTCTCTATTTTGATTGGGTTAATTTCATGCCACATAAACCGTATGGATATGTTCTTCTCTTCAAGATGAATCCATAGAGCATAAGAACACGAAAATCCATTAAGAATCGAGTGAGATCTTAGGGTTTTTGTGTGGACGGTCACGGGTGCACACCAGTTTAGATGATGACTGAGAGCCGTTGGATCACGCGTGTATCAAGCGGACGGCTCAGATGGCGTCGGACCAGGAGATGGTACGTGGACCGCGGGCACCGTGGCAGCTGACTCAGATGGCGGCGTCGAATGGGAGCGCGCCGCGTGGGCTTTCGGATATGCCGAGGATGACAGGGCGTCGCGCTGAATAAGTAGAAAATTAGGGAATTTTCTTATTTATTAAATACCCATAACTTCAAAAATGCATAACCTTGTGTAGAAAATTCCTAAAAATAAAATAAAAATACTCTCTTGCTCAGTGAACAGAGGAGAATAATGTGCAAAGAAATCAAGTCATTTCATTGAGTAATTTATTTTTAATTAATTATTTACTCTCTGCACTATTTTGATTCTCCATGCATGTAGACAATTCATCATGGCATGAGACCATAGGGCTTTTGAAGCCTCTGAACTTGAGAACATTCCCTGAATTTTTCAAGGTCAGAGGCCATCCCTATGAGAAGTTATTGATTTTTCAATTGCATGTTATTATTTTGAGTATTTTAATTCCAATACTTAGCATGTTGAGAAATAAATTCTAGGAAAATTTGGTGATGTTTCTTATGACCAGAGGACCCTAGGAAAAATAGGTTTTGAGTTACTTCACATGAAACAACCCTAATTGGCCTAAACACCAAAAATTGAACTTTAATTAATTAGGGTTAACTACACATCAAATTAACTTGAAAAAAAATCTCCACTGATCTTTAGGATCAAAGGAACATCCCATAAAAATTTGAAATCAATTGGAAATGTTAACCCCACTAAATGGATTAATTAAGTCTCATAACCAAAATTAAACTTTAAAAATTAATAACTCACAAAATACTTTTCAAAAATTCATAAAAATGGTTTTGGAGCTTCTCTGATATCAGAGGAACTTAGGAAAATTAAAATTGTAATTTTATGAAAAAATTGATTTTTATCATTATTTTAATATTTTTAATAATTAAAAAATAATAAAAATCATAAAAATATTAAAAATCACCAAAATGTCACATTTTAACTCCTAATCACTTATGAATAAACCAAATATTTTTCCTAAGTCTCTAGGATAAGATATTGAATTTTAAAAGCCTAAAACAATTTTTGAATTAAAAAATGATTTTCTTTAATATTTCCACTAAAATAATTCTAATAAATCAAAGAAAAATGAAAAACTTATAAAATTTATTTCTCTGAACTCCTTAAGGTCAGAGAGATTTAAGAAACTATAAAAATCCATTTTTTAACTTTTATTTTATTTTAAAATTAATTAATACTCCAAAACTCAAAATAATTCTAATAAATAAAATATAATTCAAAAAATCACCAAAATTAGTCCAAATGGTCCTCTAGTCATCAGGAACATCCCATAATTTACTTAAGGACAGACACATTTCCTTGGTCATTTTATTGAATTTTCCTTGAAAACCCCTATTTTTCATTAAAAATAATTACATAAATAAATTAAATACAAAAAAACACATTATTAAGCTTAATTGACATGTGAGTGAGGTTACATAAAAATTTCAAGTTCATTTGACTTTAGTTTAGTGAGTTATAGAATTATTAAGCTTGAAGGTCAAAAGGGTAATTAAAAATTTCAACCCTTAATTAAAATTTTAGGATTAATCAAAAAGGGGAGGGTAAAATATTTGATTTTAAACTGATTTTGGATGATTGAAATTTAAACATTTGAAGGGTAGAAACCTACTAATCTTTTCAAGAATAATTGAAATAAACTTTAATTAATTAATTAATTAAAATTTTGGAAGAGTAATGGAATTTTGAATTATTAAAAGTAGGGATATTATTAAAAGGATATTTATTCTTTAATTTAAAAATCCCTAAATAAATCACTTCAATAATACTTAATTCTTAACTAAAAAAAATTAAAATAACAATCCAAACTAATAATTAGAACTAAAATTAAACTAAAATTAAATTAAATTTAAATTTAAACTAAATTAAAAAATTAAATCAAATTAAATTAAAATTAAATTAAAATTAAACTAAATCGAATTAAATTAAATAAATTAAATTAGAAATTAAATTAAAGTTAAAAATAAACTAAATTTAAATTAAAATTAAATTAAATTAAAATTAAGATTAAAATTAAAATAAATTAAATTAAATTAAATTAAAATTTAAATTAAATTAAATTAAACCAAATTAAATTAAAATCAAATTAAGTTAAAATTAAAATAAATTAAATTAAAATTAAGTTGAATTAAATTAAATCAAAATCATTTAACAACAAACCTAAATGAAATCATTAAAAATTAAATCTAAAATAATTTAACACTTTTGCAAACTTAAAATTGTTAATTAAAACTTCATAATCAAATTAAAACACTTTAAACCATTAACTCAAACTTTCAATTAATTTGATAAACCAACTTGCCCTTAAAGGCTTTAATTATTATAACTCTTAAATAAAGTAATAAGTGAGATGTCACTTCATTCATCGGGTAATCAAATACCTAAGTTCACTGAGCAAGAGACAGAGTCTAATTAAACTCTTGGATGATTAATTCATATGTGCAACTAAATTTACCTGGACTCAAAAATAATCCCAGAAGCATTGAAAAGATGTTTAGGACTCGTCCTAAGCACTTCCTCAATATGACGGGATGTTTTAGAAGAAAAATTGAATTTAATTGTTCTTTGATGAAGAAAAGCATCCTTAAACCAAACCAAGAACCTAGACGTCATAGGAGATGACTAGTTATAGGATTAGGAATTTGGTAGACAACCAAGACCCTTTCCCTTAGCTTTACCTAGGTATTTCTTGCAAAGATATGTTTTAATGCCTTGACATGTGTTCTAAGTGCAGCGTGGGATGACGGGAAGACCCTCCAGGTACGCTTTTATTTAATTGCAATTTACTTTATTGCAATTCACTTACTTGCACTGTACTTTACTTTTATTGCATGATAAATAAAACTGTTGCATGAAAAACAAAACCTTTAGGATAGTCCCTAAACTGGAACCAAAACTAAATTAAAAGTCATTGAAAGATAAAATTCACCTCCACAACATTCCAAAATATAAAACAACTCAAAATTTAATCACAAACAGAACAACAAAACTACAATTATAACTAAATTAAAACGTCTCGATGAATGATCGGGAATACCTCGGATGATGTAACCCACGTGTTGCTAACGGGATTTCCCACGGTCTAAATGAAAGTGTGGAACTCATTCAGTTGAGTTTAGCAAATTAATCTGGACTAAGTAAATTCAATGAAAATAACGGTGTCGGGATGACGGAACCGTGGGATCTTAATCGGTTATGTTTAACCAACTTTAAGATTTGTTTAATTAAAATATTAAAAAA
Organism: Papilionanthe hookeriana x Papilionanthe teres; assembly: GCA_022702705.1. Lineage (NCBI taxonomy): Eukaryota > Viridiplantae > Streptophyta > Magnoliopsida > Asparagales > Orchidaceae > Papilionanthe > Papilionanthe hookeriana x Papilionanthe teres. The sequence goes on along the minus strand of CM040425.1, from coordinate 12,928,330 downwards.
CACTTGGATTTTAAGATTTATAAACTAAAACACTTCTCTCATCTCCTGATTTATGACTTCTAAAATTAAACCTCTGCAACAACAAGGAGCTCGGAGCATGGTGGGCAGCTCGACCATCGTCATCAGCAAAACTCAGATCTACTTCAGCAAAACTTTCTTAGAATTAAATAACCAAGCCATAGGACTTCGAGGTAGTTTGCCTAGTGCAACATAAATCCTCAACTCTTCTTTAGGCGTTTGTATGATCATGTCATGTAAATTAAGCCCTAACTGGTCTTAGGATTCCGGGGTAGTCGATTGGTACGACATAAAACCTCACATCTTCGAGGCTATTTATGTGATCATATCATACAAATATAAATCCTAATTAATTAAAATTGGCAGGATTGAAACATTAAATAAACTCCCAAATTGAAGCCAAACAATAGGATAGTTTGAGAAGTTGCCAAGATTCTTCTTGGATCCTCAGCTTCTCCTACATCTCTTTCTTTGGACTCTTAAAATAAATTGTTCCAAATTTGATCCATTCCCTATTGAAATTTCCAAAACTCAAATTCTTTAAAAACCATAAACTTTGAAATTCTTGAGAGCAAAACCACTGATCATTATCGAGAGTTTTCTTAAGTGTCTTCGGACATTTAAGATGTAATTAACTATAGGGGCTTGCCCTTATAAGGAACTTTAAGAACCCAAGTAATATAAACCCTACTTAATTCCTTTGTATTAAGCAGGGGAACTTGTCAGCTTATAAAATTGGTTCGCTGAGCAAACGGATGTCACAAATCGTCTAGTTTATTTAACCGAGCTCCATCATCAAGCAGTGTGTCTATTCTTCGGGATAGATACACGGTTTGTGGTGCTGTGCTCGTTTATATAAACTATTTCGAGATGTGAGATCGGTTTGATTTCATATCTTAAAAGTTTCAAACTTAAAATTATTTTCAAAATCAAATGCTACTTTCCAAATTATATATATATATTTAAATTAAATTTAAAATTTAAAATTCGCCGACAATTTATGTAGGTGACCCCCTTTTTAAAATACAACACATAACCTAAAAATTTGCCGACAACTTCTGGCGACTCCGTCGGGGACTAGTTCCTCTCTCCATTGATCGGATGGTTTTGCTTTCATAAATCGGTGGTTAGTCCATATCCCTAGTGAACCAAAACTACCATTCTTCCGTTGGAATACCTTGTTCATTTCTGTCTTGAATGAGTATAGCCAACTCCTCTCGGATTTAGGAGCCACTATTTAGACACCCTTAAACAGAGAGGTTCCGAGATCCTTTTACCTCTTTTCTGAGATGGGGTGGACCCCCAACAGGTGTTAGTTTAGGAGCAGACCTTCGAGTCTAGAAGTCTTGCATAAGATTTTCTCTTCCTTTCCAGTTCTAAATCGTGTCCTTTACCTTTTCTATAGCCTTTTTTCCTTTAATCATTTTGTTTCTAACAGAACGAACCTTCTAATAAACAACCTCTTTTATAAATCACAAGTACACTAAGATAAACGAAAATGTGTTCGGACTCTTTCTTTTTCGTCCTAAAATTTACGATGAAAAGAAGCATAATTCGGGACTGACATTCGGAATCTGCCCTACAGAAAATGACTGCCCCAAAGTTAATCTTTTCCTTCACCAATGGAATGGACTTCACCGTTTACAAGGATGAGCTGCCCGATAATGGGATCATCCGTTTCGGACAAGGATTTGGTAACACAGATGTCAAGTTCGCTGACGTCACTCTCTTCACACTAATGGACAAAGTGTCAGAAACTGAAGAGCCCGTGATTGAGTTCAACTTGAAGTCGGCTAAAGAATTCCCTCCACTGCAAAGGGTACCAGCTGAAAAGAGTACTACTGTTCGTAGGAGGACTGTTGTCTCTACCCCCGCCGGTCTAGTCATCTCTGTACCTACCCCGACTTCTGCCAAACTGAAGGGGAAGGAAATCCATGTCTGTGATGAGCCTGTCACCGTGGAGGGTACAGATTTCGCTGCAATACCATCTGTTTTTTAGATTGGGTCCAGTTCAAGAGTTGCACCCCTAACTCGGACTCAAAGGAGAAATAGAAGCAGGAAGATCGCCAAGAAAGCTAGAGCTGCTGAAGTTGCTTTTCTAGAAGAAATTCCTGAAGAAAGAGAAGAACTGCCTGAGTATATACCTCTGTTGGAAGGGAGCAGGTTTCACCCCCTCTCTGCCGCATCAGATGAAGAGGATGTTCGTAGGATCGCCACCGCATTACCCCGACCTGCATACTACAACAATTACAAGAGGAAAAGGGATAAGGCTACGCCATTTGCCCGACTGCAAGCTGTTATAGAGAGATTGGCAAAGAAAGAAAGATGCCCTATGTCAGAAATCTTAAAAAGGATAGGATGGGTGCCAGCTAAATCCTGCCTCGGACCGCGAATAGAGCATGTTGCTGCCACATAGAAACCAAAGAAGAAGATAAAAGCCAGTCCGCCCGTTGTTGTATCGGGTCTAAAAATTAGGGAGGATACCACCTTCCAACATATAGCCGACAGACCATCCGGTCCTAGGCTTCCGGCTGCGCGAAGGATGGTATGGCGACCTACTACTAGCGAGTTAAGACCAAAACAATGCCCTGAGAAGAAAAGTCTCTTCAGGAGACTTGAATCAGAAGAAAGTGCTACTGCAATTAAGGGGACTCCTGGGAAGGAAGTTCAACAACCGTCACGAGACAACTGCGAGACCATGCGAAAAGGGCCACTAGAGGATGCCATGGACAAGTTAAGGACCGACATCCGATGGTTAGCAAAAGAAATATAAGAACAATTAGGAGATGAAGTTGACTCATCAGACTTCATGGATGAGGAGTATGCCGAGATCAACATGGTTGAGACACGAGCATCGTCAGCTTCACAAGGTGCTCCGGCAGCTGCGAAAAGAGATGAATCCGAGGTATTGAGAGCACAGATTTGGGAGAGAGATGATACAATTTCCCAGATGGCAAAGAGGATGGAAGAGATGGCTGCTGCCTTAGCCACTCTCCAGAGTCAGGCTCAGCCTCAAAAAGAGACACCCCCAGAGATTATCCATATTGCAGATGGAGGAAAGGAGATCACATCCGTCAACGGAGACGAACCACCAAAGAAGAATTCTACACAAAGCATGATTTCAAAAAAGGATATTAAAAACATGGTAGAACAGCAGGTGTGAGAAGCCTTAGTACAATCCAAGAGTGGAGCATCTATTCAGACGGGTAGACCTTACCCCGAAGAGTTCGATGCAGTCCAATACCCGAAAGGCTTCGTACAACCTCTGTTTAAGACTTGATGGAACAGGAAACCCTCGACAGCATGCCGCACATTTTCGTGCTAGTTGCTGCAATGCCGGTGGGAGCGACGCTCTACTCTTCCGCCAGTTCGTCAGCAGTTTGTCAGGGATTGCCTTCGACTGGTATGCAGAATTGCCAAACGGTTCAGTGAAGACCTTTTCAGAACTGGAGAATCTCTTCCTGAAATGATTTGTCAGAGCTCAGCACCACATCACTATCGAAGATCTAGTGGTGGAGCAACAAAAGCCGAACGAGACTTTAGTGGATTACATACTTCGATGGAGAAACTTAAGCATGAAGTGTGAACCACAGCTTCAAGAACAACATGTAGTCGGTATCCTACTTAAGAGTATCAATGCCCCGATAGCACTCCTCCTTAAAGGATTTACAATCAAGACTTTTGAGAAGTTGCTTAGCAAGGCCAGGAGCTTGCAAGAAGAGGCAAAACAGTTAAGTTTCGCGGACAAGAATGATAAGTAGAAGCCTGTGAAAATATTCGAGAAGAAATCTGGAATCGTCACGGCAGTAGATAAGGGCAAGCAGCTAATGCAGATACAGTCAGAGCAGCCACAGTCTAGTTACCAACCACCGCAACGAACATACCAACAACCTCAACAGGGCTATCAGCAACCTCAGCAGGGTTATCAGCAACCTCGTCCGAGCTATCAATCATCTCAGCATTATGAACAACCGCCTCGTTCGTCACGTACTTTAAGAGAACTTCTAAATAAAGAATACTCATTCAAAACCGAAGCGATGGCGAAGATGTTACTGCGACTTAATGAAGACACCGGATTTTCAGTTGCCGAGCCCGAAGAAGCTGGAGGAAGTCAATAAGAAAGATCATCCGAACTATTGCCCTTACCACCAGATGCTTGGACATAAGATAGAAGATTGCATCACTTTCAAGAGTTGGCTTGATGACAATCTCCGAAAAGGGAACATAACGATCCCAAAGGAATACATGAAAGAACCCCAGAAAGGAGGTTCTGTCAATGTTATTTCAACGGATCCCATTGTTCCGATAGACCCTTACACGATTGATAATGGATGGAGTACTGTTTGGACAAAATCATCGAAGAAAATTTTGGATCACATCCAGGCCGCTTCGGTATGTGCTTCAACTCAGAGTTTGAAACCTGTCGAGCCGGCACTATCACTTGCGATTGAAGAACTGTCCCATAAAGAGGAGAAGATCATGGAAGAAAAGAAGACTGAGGATGATTATTTTCGATTCAGGGGAGAAATCTCGAACTCCTGACTCTGTATGATTATCTGCTCGCTCCGGCGGAATCTTATAATGATAAGGGTTATGGCGTTGGCTATGTTTTGACTGTTTATAACAATTACGTAACTAGCGACGACCGACTTAATCTGGATCTCGATTCGAATACAAATAACGATTCTCAAATCATACACAACCTCGATGACCACGAAGAAGAAGGTGTTCACAAAGGAGGCTACGAAAGCTCGACAAGCAACGAGTCCATTTGTGAATTCCGAGGAGCTCCGATCACGATAGAATTAGAACCCTCAGACACCGAAGCAACTTCAGAAGAGCCAGTGGTTTAAATTCAAGATGATACACCGGCAGATTCAACACCAAATTCAGAAGAAATAACTGAAGTAAATTTATGAAGTGGAAAAGTTCTACCCCCGAGAATGGGTCCAAAGAATAAAGGAAAGTAGGTGGTTCCTCGGGAAGAACCAACCCCGGCGGAGGAATTTCCTATTTGAGAAGAAACCGAGGAACATGGTAATGAAGTGGACTACAACGTGCTAGCCTATCTTAGGAAGCTACCAGCCAAACTAAGCATATATGACGCTCTGATCCTGTCAAAGGAGATGAGAGAGGCTCTGATCAAGGCTTTACTTGATCCAGAAATTTGTTTAGCTCAAATGGCCGGTAATTCCTTCGACGAGGTTTGCTCGTTAAAAGAACAGCGAGATGTTACCTTCGCGAACAATGATCGGTTACTGGGAATAGCTGATCACAACCGACCGTTATACATTTCAGTCACTATTGGAAGGTTTATGCTCTCCAGAGTGTTGGTTGATCCGGGAGCATCAATCAACATAATGAATCTTCGGACGCTAGCATATTTGGAAATTGATGCTCGCGAGCTCGAAGCAGACAAGATGCTATTAAGAGGCTTCAATCAAAAAGGAGAAAGATCTCTTGGATCGATAACACTACTAATGAAGACCGGTGATTTAGAAAAGACAACCGCAAAATTCCACATAATTGACTCTGAAACATCATTCAACGCTCTACTGGGTCGACCGTGGATCCATGAAAACTGGATGGTACCGTCATCTTTGCACCAGTGCATAAAGTATTACGAAGGAGGGGAACAGTGTATTAAAGGTGACTTGCAACCATTCTCCGTACATAAAATTGGAATTCATGAAGATGCAGCCTACTACGCGCCTCCGAAGAAAACAATCTTTTCCAGAAATACCATACCAAATGAAGCAAAAGAAATCCGAGACGATGAAGAACACGAAGTTCTAGTTCGACGAGTTACTCACCACTCCCTTACCGCGAGATGGTGAAGATTTCTCCAGAACTCGCACCCGAGGTCGAGGCCGGGGACGAGGACGTGGAAGAAATGTTGGAACAGTTGGACAAAAGAAACCGATCATCAATGTTGATTGGGAGAACACTTCCGAGGAAGAAGAAGAAATCAAGAAAGAAGCAACGACAATAAGCAAAAAGAAACCCCAGTTCAAGATCTCTTTCGAAGATGAAAAGAATGATGAATATAAATTAATGTACGAGAAGATTAACCATCATGTACATACTATGACCCTGACCCCGATCCATTCTAATAAGATCGAGGGTATGGTGGTCAAGGAAGTGCATGGTGGTGGTATTAAGCCAGTCAAGTTTTATCGTGGTGCTTCTTCTTCCAATAATGAAAAAAGATGTACAATTTGAAGATGTTACTTCTTCCGAATTAATGGAACTACCTTTTGAGTGGTACTCTCCCTGTGTTCAAAATTTAATTCAACGTGGTGTCTTACCTTGATGATGGACAAAAGGCCGATCACAACATTTTGAAAAATTAAGGAATAATGCCGGTCGGCCTCCCAATTCAAAACATGGTCTCGGATTTGGCACAGTAGGATCAGTTGTCGATACGGGATTTTGCTTGGTTGTCACTTGTGAACCTAATAAAGACTACTTCGAAGCTTTAGAAGATCTCGAAGATCCACCAATCGAAGATGCTCCACCAGAATTCGAGGAAGAAATCAAATCTACAATAGACGAGTTAATGGAAGTTAACGTAGGTACTAGCGAAGAGTCTAGGCCAACCTTTGTTAGTTCCTTACTCAATAAAGAAGACTCCGAAAACATAATCAAGCTATTAATGTAATTCAAGGACTGTTTTTCTAGGAGTTACGACGAAATGCCAGGATTAGCTCTAGAAGTCGCAGTTCACAAGTTAGGAGTGAATCCTATGTCGTTCCAGTTAGACAAGCTCCCAGAAGAATGCGTCTAGAAATTGAGAAAAAAGTAATAGCCGAAGTTAAGAAGCTAATAGACGCTAAATTTGTCCGTGAAGAACAATACCCTACTTGGTTAGCCAATGTGGTACCAGTCAGAAAGAAGAATGGTCAGATCAGAATCTGCGTGGACTTCAGAGATTTAAATAAAGCATGTCCGAAGGACGAATTTCCACTACCAATCTCAGAACTGATGATCGACATTTCTTCAACACATGAAATATTTTCATTCATGGATGGATCATCAGGATACAACCTGGATAAGGATGGCACTGGAAGATGAAAAGCTCGCGGCATTCGAACGGCGATCGAAGTGTATTGCTACACAGTACTACCATTCGGACTAAAGAACGCAGGAGCAACATACCAAAGAGTGATGATGAAGATTTTTGATGATCTCATTCACAACCAAGTTGAGTGCTACATGGATGATGTGGTCATCAAAAGCAAACTGAAGGAAGATCACCTGTATGATTTGAGAATTGTTTTCGAACGACTAAGACAATACAACCTTAAGATGAATCTCTTAAAATGCGCCTTCGGTGTCACCTCCGAGAAATTCTTAGGATTTGTTATCCGACATCGCGGGATTGAAATTGATCCGGAAAAGATTAAAGCTATCTTAGAAATGTCATCCCCTAAAACCTTGAAACAGCTGCGATCCTTTCAAGGAAAGTTGGCATATCTTCGACGCTTTATATCGAATTAGTCAGGAAGATGTCAGCTTCTGCTTTGATTAAGAAGGATACCAAGTTTACTTGGGACTCCAAATGTCAACATGCCTTCGATGACATCAAACAATACTTAATGACACCTCCTGTCTTAGCAGCCCCAGTCTCAGGTAGACCGTTGATACTTTATACCGCGGCTTTAAACGACTCCTTGGAGCTCGCTAGCCCGAGTCGATGATGAGGGAAAAGAAAATGCTCTCTACTACTTAAGCCATCGTCTAATCTCGACGGAAGTAAAGTATCCTCCTATTGAGAAGCACTGCTTGGCCCTGATCTTCGCCGCACAGAAGCTCAGGCATTACATGCTTTCTCATAAGGTTAACCTTATTTTGAGAGTTAATCCGTTGCAATGCTTTATGACCTGACCGACTCTCTCTAGTAGACTTTCCAGGTGGTCGATGATACTATTGCAATTTGACATAACTTTCATTCCTCTTCGCGCCGTAAAGGGACAAGTCCTAGCTGACTTCCTTACAGCACACCCTTTACCAGCAGATTCGCCTCTCGACGACGATTTGCCTGACAAGCAGATAATGAGCCTAGAAGACACTGATGATCGATGTTGGTAACTATACTTCGACGGTGCGTCCTCAGCACAGAAGAACAAAGAGTTGCAAACGATAGTACCCAGTAAGGCAAGAATCAGACTAATCTTTATAACACCGGAGCGGGGGATGTTAAGATACTCCTACCACTTAACAGAACCATGCACAAACAACGAGGTAGAATACGAAGCCCTCATAACAGAACTGGAACTAACCATTCGAATGGGAATAACGGACATCAACATCTATGGAGATTCTCAGTTGATCATTCAACAGGTCACTGGACAATACAGAATTTTAAAGCCAAGACTAGAGTAGTACTTCAGTACGCCATGAAATTGTTGGAACATATTCCGAATGTAACGATCTACACGATCCCCAGAAAAGAAAATGCTCTTGCAGATGCGCTAGCTCGCCTTGCAAAAGAATTTGCCTGCTTACAAGATGAGTCAGTTGAAGTGTCAGTTCAGGGACGACAGGTCCTACCACAGCTCGACATGGATATGATATAGAAATCGGAAAAAGTAGAAGAATCGGTTGCGACAATAACGGAAAACACGAAAGATTGGCGTCGACCGCTAATAGATTACTACGAACAGGAAGCCTACCGGACGATAAGTCATTAGCTCATCAAATCAAGAAAAGAACATTAATAAATAATACATTATACAGAATGTCTTTTGATCAGATGTGGCTAAGATGCCTGAGCGGGTCGGAGGCTCGTGAAATCGTTAAAGAAGTACATTCCGGACTTTGTGGCACTCATCAGTCGGGTCCGAAAATGAAAATGAAGATTAAAAGACTAGGGTACTACTGGCCCTCAATGATGACCGACTGTATGAAAGTTTCCAAAAGTTGTCACCAGTGCCAAGTACACGGAGTGGTTCTACACCAACCTCCAAATGTGCTACATCCAACAATCGCGTAGTAGCCATTTGAGTGTTGGGGCACAGATATAGTGGGTCCGATAGAACCGCCTTCTTCAAGAGGACATCGCTTCATTCTCGCAGCTACAGACTACTTTTCTAAATGGGCAGAAGCAGTTTCACTCAGAGAAGTAAAGGCACACCATGTGCTATATTTTTTCAAAAATCAAGTTGTCTACCATTTCAGAATACCGCGCAGAATCATTTCAGATAATGGGTCTGCATTCAGAAGCACAAAAATCAACAATTTTGTCAGAAGACATGGAATCGATTAGCTATACTCAACCATCTATTATCCAAGAGCAAATGGCTTGGCCGAGGCTTTCAATAAAACTCTCGTCCAAATTCTAAAGAAAACTTTGGATGACAACAAAAGAAATTGGCACGAGAAGTTGTTAGAAGCCTTATGGGCCTACAGGACGACTTTCAGGACTCCTACTCAGTCTACGCCTTACACTTTAGTGTACGGGTCCGAGGTAGTTTTACCTTTGGAGGTTCAGCTTCCATCACTCGAATTGCGATTGCAAATAAAATTACTACGAGAAGAAAATGCCGGATTACGACTGGAAGAAGCTGGAGAGCTTGGAAGGGAAAAGTCTTGCGGCGCAGCAAAATTTGGAGCCGCATCCAAGCTAAGATGATCCAGGCCCATGATAAACTGGTCCGCCCAAGAACTTTCAAAGTTGGTAACTTAGTTCTTGTCCTCAAGAAACCTATTCTTGCACACCGCAAGATAGGAGGTAAATTTGAACCGACATGGGAAGGGTCGTTTGTGGCCGAGACAGTCTACTTAGGAGGCTCTTACCAACTTGTGAATTGCCAAGGAGAACGACAAATGCTTCCAATCAACAGACGATATTTGAAGAAGTATTATGCAACCTGATGTTTTGAAGGAATGAATTCTCATCCCTAGAAACACGGGTGAAGTAACCACTTGTGACTGGGTCCGAACCCAAAAACATAAAAATGGATGACAAAAAAAATCATTAAAAAAAAATATGTGCTAAAAATAAAATATGTCAAATCATAATAATAAAGTTTTACCCTTCCTTTCAAATCAACTCTTGTTCCTGATCTTTCTTCATCTTTTCCTACTTTCCAGAAATAGAGTCAGTGCCTCGACGCCGGACAGAGAGAACAGATCTGAAGAACCTTGTTGCGGAAGCAACCCCGGAGGATGTCCCGACAGAGACAATCCCCGAGGAGCTAAGGTATGCAGGAGAACGTGACGGGATTGATCCATACATCTCGCAGTATATTACTAGGCCTCGTCACTTGCAGATCATCCCATAATATGAATTAGAAAGAATGCAAAATATTGAGATGAAGACTTTCGAATACTTTAAAAGGATTAAAGGCAAAAGAATCGACATTTTGGAAGGCCTCGAGTTACACACAGATGTATTCTCAGAACATGAGCAACAACAGATTGTGGATTGAATCTTAGAACTTCAGAAGATGGGTCAAGCAGGCCGTCTGAGGGAAAAGACTTATTCAGAACCCCGGAGATGGATGTTAGGGAAAGGAAGAGTCACAATACAGTGCGGATGTTGCTATAACTTCGCGGAGGACAAAAAAGGAAATCCACCAGGGATACTTCGTCGCAGTGAGGTGGATCCAATGTCGAGGATAATTAAAAGAATGGTGAAAAGAATGATAACGTGGAGGGTACTGCCGGCAGGCGCATACCCAACGGTTGCATCATCGACATTTACCGAAAAGGTGATCGCATACATCCGCACATAGACCACCACGACTTTGTCGGACCTTTCGCACGGTTTCGTTCGTCAACCAATGCAATATCATGTTCGGATCGACCTCCGGATAGCGAGGCCCGGGTAAGTTCCGAGGGCCGGTGGAGATACCACTTCGGTAGGTTCAGTCATGATATTAAAAGGAAATGGAGCGAGACATCACAAAACATTGTATACCGGGAGTGCCAGTGGAGCGGATCTCCATTACTTTTAGAAGGATGGACGACAGAAAGGCACCTTACCACTTCCAGCTAGATCCAGAATTGGAGAGTCTCCGGCCCTACGATCACACCTCCAATGCACATCCATGCGGCATTCCTGCCAAGGGTGGCTTGGAAGGTGATGTTATTACCCATGTTTCTTACTATTCTGACATGGATTTTTTTTTTACAGACGCTTTTGGATGTATCAACAAGAAGTTTACACAGTCCGTTTTGGATTTACATGGATTGTACGAGACATTAAATTTCTGAGGAAAATGTCATCATGACTAGATCAAGTTGTATGATGTACTTTCAGTAAGTTGGAATGAAAATGACTACGTCATATTTTGCCTTCACCTCTTTTTGTGCAAATTGATTGGGAAACGCCATTAGAGTTAAATAAACTTTGAACGAAGAACAGAAGAGAAAAGAAAATAAATGAGAACTTTTCCTAAAAATCTAAATAGCAAAATGAAGTCCATATTCGCATGAACACTAAATAAACAACAAATAAGAAAATGGGATCGTTAAAGGACAAACAAAATGAATCTAAATCTCAAATTGAATTCCAATCTAAACCCATCTTTTCAAACCCTCTAATTCTTCTTCAAATCAAGATCTACTTCAGACCTCCTTTGAAACCCTCTCTCGCGATGACTTCAGAACCACGAAAAATTTTCGATTTGGTTCTGATCGCATAGATTCATACCCTTCGCCAAATAATCAAACTTTGATCGATTCTCGTGGAATGTGGAACACTTTCACATCTCATTTCAATCTCCCACTAAATCCAAATCTCCACACTACATTTCAATTCAAAATTTTCGAGACTGGTACCTACATTCCAGTTCTCATTTCGAGATCGATGCCTACATTTCTTTTCTCATCTGAATTGATACCTACATTTCAATTCAAAATTTTCGAGACTGGTACCTACATTCCAGTTCTCATCTTGAGATCGATACCTACATTTCGATTCTCATCTGAATTGATACCTACATTTCATTTCAAAATTTCTGAGACTGGTACCTACATTCTAGTTCTCATTTCGAGATCGATACCTACATTTCGATTCTCATCTGAATTGATACCTACATTTCAATTCAAAATTTCCGAGACTAGTACCTACATTCCAGTTCTCATTTTGAGATCGATACCTACATTTCGATTCTTATCCGAATTGATACCTACATTTAAATTCAAAATTTACGAGACTAGTACTACATTCCGAGTTCTTATTTCGAGATCGATACCTACATTTCGATTCTCATCCGAATTGATACCTACATTTCAATTCAAAATTTCCGAGGCCAGTATCTACATTCTAGTTTTCATCTCGAGATCGATACCTACATTTCGATTCTCATCCGAATTGATACCTACATTTCAATTCAAAATTTACGAGACGGTACCTACATTCCAGTTCTCATTTCGAGATCGATACCTACATTTCAATTCTCATATGAATTGATACCTACATTTCAATTCAAATTTTTCGAGACTGGTACCTACATTCCAGTTCTCATTTTGAGATCGATATCTACACTTTGATTCTCATCTGTACCAACATTTCAATTCAAAATTTCTGAGACTGGTACCTACATTCCAGTTCTCATTTCGAGATTGATACCTACATTTCGATTCTCATCTGAATTGATACCTACATTTCAATTCAAAATTTCTGAGACAGGTACCTACATTCCAGTTCTCTTTCAAGATCGGTACCTAAATTCTGATTCTCATCCTTTTCAATCGACACTTAAACTCGGATGCTTACTCCGAGGCTGCTACCTAAATTCCAGTTCTCTTCGCAATCCTGAGGTTAAAACTCGGGTTTCAATTCTCATTTCAAATCCAAATTTCCTAAATTGATTTTAAATCAAACTTCAATCTAAATTGGAACTCCAAATCAAAAATCTAAACTTACAAATCAAAATTTGAACATAAAATGAAGCGAAATCTAAACCGAATTTTCCCAGATCTGGTGGTTTGGAATTCACCTCCTTTTCCTTTCCCCAGCGAGAGTTCAACAACCTCCAGTTTTGGAAATATACTTGATACTCCCCAACGGAAATTTTTCTACTCAGTCCTAAGTTTGTCACTTGGACATCTGTGTTGGTTTTGTTGATCTCTTCGGTCAACGCCAATACGCGCGGTGTGCTTGGTTAGCACACCACACTTATTGGGGGTCCATTTGTTGACCTCATTTTTGATGAGGTCTTCTCTTCTCTCTTTAGTACTTAGGATCTAGCCTTAGGCTTTTCCTTTGACTATCTTAGAGGACTAGAGATGGAACTTACCCCTTTAGAAACTCAACCACTTCTTAACTCCCTGCAAACCCCACAAGCTTGATTGTAAACCCCTAATCACCTAGAGGGTTGAGATCAAATGTGGAGGTTTAAAGGATGAGTTCCACTATGGGACTCTTTGGCCTTAGGATTACCACAGGTGGCACAGTGCAGTGAGGGTGACTTACACATACACTACACTCTCACACACACATTCCAAATCCTAAAACCCACACTCTCACCCAACTTGACCTCTTGACTCATGTAGGTAATTCACATGGATGGTCCTTAACCCCTAAGCCCCTAGCTAAGAGGGTTAGGAACAACATAATGAATGCCTCAAATGAGTCCTCTCATGGCTTCTATGGGCTTAATATGGCTTCATGGCCCAACCAAAATGATTCCATTTCACTCACACTTGCTCAATTTTCTTTTTTCCAAAATTTCAATTTTTGAACCCCGGGGCCCCGGACCCACCAAACCTACTGAAAGCCCTTGGAACTACCCAAAACCACCAAAATTTCCAAATCACCCAAAACTTTTCCAAAATCAACCTTGAACATTTACCAACCACTCAAATTGATCATACATAGCCAAATATACCAAAATTTCCAAAAATACCCCCAATACCCTCCAAATTACCAAAATGCCCATCTTGACTCAAAAATCCAAAAATTCCAAAAATTCTAAAAATTCCCAAAAAATTCCAGAAAATCAAAAATATTCCTAATTTCATTTTGTTCAACTACACCATGGGAAAATTTTGCCAATTTACCCCACTTTTACCAAAACCCCCAATTTGACCCATTTTAAACCCAAGTGAACCCAATGTCAAACTAACCCACCCCAATTGACCTCAATTTTGGTCCAATTCGATTCTAAACTTCAATTAAATATCTCCATTATCAATCTAGACCAAATCCAAGCTCAATTTGATTGACATTTGAATTCAATTTCATTAATAAGCTAAAAGCCCAATTTTGACCCATAACCAAACTTAACCCAAACCAACCCAATTCAACTCCAATTAACCCCTAATATTTTCTAAACCTTCCCTAACATCTCCATAAACAAAGAACTAACATAATTTGACCAAAAATTGAACCTAAACCCCATTCAAATTCAACCCAAACCCAAAATCCCCAATGTAGCCTAAAACCAAGCTTAACCCCAACTTAGCCCAAATCCCAAAATTGAACCCCAAACAAAGTTGAAAACTCTTCATAATATTCCCCTAAATATTTCTCAACATTAACTTTACATCAAATCCAACATTAGCCCAATCCTAGCCTAAGTTAGCCCAATTTGGCCCACCTTAGCCCCTTTACCAAATAAACCCAAATCCAATCCAATTCAATCCCAAATCAGTCCAAATTTGTTTTAAATCACTCATGACATATCCTTAAACTAAACCCAACATTTATTTAGCATGGCCCTTTGTAAAATTTTTTATCTAAAAGCCCATTTTGAAACATAGAAACCCATTCCCCTTAAACCATTTTTAAAGCCCACCTTTACCAAATTTTAAAAGCCCAAACTTCATGTTAAAGCCCATATGACACTCCATTCATCATTTCACTAATTAAAATCATCCCTAAATTCTAAATCAACAATCAAATTTTTCTAAATCAAGCTATATGACAAACCATCCAAATTTCACACCAAAGTACCAAAATTCCTAAAACCCTTTTCCATGAAAGTTGACTTGACTTTTCCCAAGCCATATAGAATCCATGAAGCCATCCTTAAGCCCCATGTGAAGCCATAAAAGGTTTGACATGTGACCATACCACATTGGGCAAATAGAGGAAGCTCTTTCTAGGTTCCTTTAAAGTCATTAGCCTTAACCATGATTACCCTTAACCCAAATTTAATCCAAATATGTTTGGATGTGGACTTCACCACACATGTGAGCCTGACCCACCTGACCTCCTCAGCCCAAAATCAGGCCATGGGGAGGTGAACCAAGCCCATATACATGGGTTGACCCAAACCAAGCCAAAACCTCTTCCCCTTGCCATTTTAATCCATCCACTTTACACATGGCATTTGATAATTGAACTCACAAACCTCAAGCACTGATCCTCCTGATCACAACAGTGACCTGACCCTGGCCGGCCGGCCACCACAGTCGCCGGAAAACACCTGGCCGAGAGGTCCAAATCAACCAAAAATTACAATTCTCCATGGCTGAGTTGCCCCACTCCAAATGGCCATTGTGGCTGCTCTTCTCCTCACCAGAGCAGCTAATCTCAGCCCCTAACTCCCCCTGAGAGGCCATGGCCATGGCTATTTAAGCCAGCCAACCCCTCTTGGCCAAAGGTTGGGCTGAACCGGACCTTCACGGAATCCCTCTAAACTCCTCACAAAGCTTCCCCTAGCGAGAGCATTTGATCCCATCTGTCCTCCGCCCTAACTCCCATCGATTGAGCTCGATTTTGGAGCTCGATTCTCGAGCCATAACGGGACACTCCCAAATCCTCCACCAAAATCAAATTAAACTCACCCACACCGCACAAGACCAAGAGAAGGAGTTCCCAGTGAAAGCCCCCTCTCCAGGCCACCCATTTGTTCTAGCCTCCAAAGGTTGAAATCGGGTCTGATGGAAATCAGGTCTAGGCAATTCCTCAGGGCCAGAGACTTCATTTGGAGCTTGCTTGGACTCAATAGAAGGTGACACAACTCTTATATCGAAGCTTCACTTTTCTGAGCAAAGGTATGAGCTCTCTCTTCTTCTTGAGCTTCTGAACATTCTCTATTTTGATTGGGTAATTTCATGCCACATAAACCGTATGGATATGTTCGTCTCTTCAAGATGAATCCATAGAGCATAAGAACACGAAAATCCATTGAGAATAGAGTGAGATCTTAGGGTTTTAGTGTGGACAGTCACAGGTGCACACCGGTCGTAGACGATGACTGGGAGCCGTTGGATCGCGCGTGTATCGAGCGGACGGCTCAGATGGCGTCGGACCAAGAGAAGGTACGTAGACCGCGGGCCTCGTGGCAGCTGACTCAGATGGCGGCGTCGAATGGGAGTGCGCCGCTTGGGCTTTCGGATATGCCGAGGATGACAGGGCGCCGCGCTGGATAAGTAGAAAATTAGGGATTTTTCTTATTTATTAAATACCCAGAACTTCAAAAATGCAGAACTTTGTGTAGAAAAATCCTAAAAATAAAATAAAAATACCCTCTTGCTCAGTGAACAGAGGAGAATAATATGGAAAAGAAATCAAGTCATTTCATTAAGTATTTTATTTTTAATTAATTATTTACTCTCTACACTATTTTGATTCTCCATGCATGTAGACAAATCTTCATGGCATGAGACCATAGGGCTTTTGAAGCATCTGAACTTGGGAACATTGCTTGAATTTTTCAAGGTCAGAGGCCATCCCTATGAGAAGTTATTGATTTTTCAATTGCATGTTACTGTTTTGAGTATTTTAATTCCAATAATTAGCATGTTGAGAAATAAATTCGAGGAACATTTGGTGATGTTTCTTATGACCAGAGGACCCTAGCAAAAATAGGCTTTGAGTTAATTCACATGAAACAACCCTAATTGGCCTAAACACCCAAAATTGAACTTTAATTAATTAGGGTTAACTACACATCAAATTAACTTGAAAACAGTTTTCCACTAATCTTTAGGATTAGAGGAACATCCCATAAAAATTTGAAATCAATTGAAAATGTTTAACCCACTAAATGGATTAATTAAGTCACATAACCAAAATTAAACTTTAAAATTCATAACTCACAAAATGCTTTTCAAAAATTTATAAAAATAGTTTTGGAGCTTCTCGATATCAGAGGAACTTAGGAAAATTAAAATTATAATTTTCTAAAAAAGTTGATTTTTATCATTATTTTAATATTTTTAATAATTAAAAAATAATAAAAGTCATAAAAATATTAAAAATCACCAAAATGTCACATTTTAACTCCTAATCACTTAGGAACAAACCAAATATTTTTCCTAAGTCTCTAGGATAAGATATTGAATTTTAAAAGCCTAAAACAATGTTTGAATTAAAAAATGATTTTCTTTAATATTTCCACTAAAATAATTCTAATAAATCAAAGAAAAATGAAAAAATTATAAAATTTATTTTTATGAACTCCTTGAGGTCAGAGAGATTTAAGAAAAATATAAAATAAATTTTTCAACTTTTATTTTGTTTTAAAATTAATTAATACTCCAAAACTTAAAATAATTCTAATAAATAAAATATAATTCAAAAAATCACCAAAATTGGTCCAAATGGTCCTCTGGTCATGAGGAACATCCCATAATTTTCTTAAGGATATAAACATTTCCTTGGTCATGTTATTGAATTTTCCTTGAAAACCCCTATTTTCCATTAAAAATATTTACATAAATAAATTAAATACAAAAAAATCACATTTTCTCCTCTAATGTCTTAATTGACATGTGAGTGAGATCACATAAAAATTTCAAGTTCATTTGAACTTAGTTTAGTGAGTTATAGAATTATTAAGCTTGAAGGGCAAAAGGGTAATTAAAA
The DNA here is from genome assembly GCA_022702705.1 of Papilionanthe hookeriana x Papilionanthe teres. Lineage (NCBI taxonomy): Eukaryota > Viridiplantae > Streptophyta > Magnoliopsida > Asparagales > Orchidaceae > Papilionanthe > Papilionanthe hookeriana x Papilionanthe teres. The sequence goes on along the minus strand of CM040425.1, from coordinate 12,910,542 downwards.
ATTTCAACCCTTAATTAAAATTTTAGGATTAATCAAAAAGGGGAGGGTAAAATATTTGATTTTAAACTGATTTTGGATGATTGAAATTGAAACAATTGAAGGGTAGAAACCTACTAATCATTTCAAGAATAATTGAAATAAACTTTAATTAATTAATTAATTAAAATTTTGGAAGAGTAATGGAAATTTGATTTATTAAAAGTAGGGATATTATTAAGAGGATATTTATTCTTTAATTTAAAAATCCCTAAATAAATCATTTCAATAATACTTAATTCTTAATTAAAAAGAAATTAAAATAATAATCCAAATTAATAATTAAAACTAAAATTAAACTAAAATTAAATTAAATTTAAATTTAAACTTAATTAAAAAATTAAATCAAATTAAATTAAAATTAAATTAAAACTAAACTAAATTGAATTAAATTAAATAAATTAAATTAGAAATTAAATTAAAGTTAAAATTAAACTAAATTTAAATTAAAATTAAATTAAAATTAAGATTAAAATTAAATTAAATTAAATTAAATTAAATTAAATTAAAATTAAATTAAATTAAACCAAATTAAATTAAAATCAAAATCAAATCAAATTAAGTTAAAATCAAAATAAATTAAATTAAAATTAAGTTGAATTAAATTAAATCAAAATCATTTAACAACAAAACTAAATTAAATCATTAAGATTTAAATCTAAAATAATTTGAACACTATTCCAAACTTAAAATTGTTAATTAAAACTTCATAATCAAATTAAAACACTTTAAACCATTAACTCAAACTTTCAATTAATTTGATAAACCAACTTGCCCATAAAGGCTTTAATTATTATAACTCTTAAATAAAGTTTTAAGTGAGATGTCACTTCATTCATCGGGTAATCAAATACCTAAGTTCACTGAGCAAGAGACAGAGTCTAATTAAACTCCTGGATGATTAATTCATATGTGCAACAAAATTTACCTGGACTCAAAATAATCGCAGAAGCATTGAAAAGATATTAAGGACTCATCGTAAGCACTTCCTCAATATGACGGGATGTTTTAGAAGAACAATTGAATTTAATTGTTCTTTGATGAAGAAAATCATCCTTAAACCAAACTAAGAACCTAGACGTCATAGGAGATGACTAGTTAAAGGATTAGGAATTTGGTAGACAACCAAGACCCTTTCCCTTAGCTTTACCTAGGTATTTCTTGCAAAGATATGTTTAAATGCCTTGACATGTGTTTTAAGTGCAGCTTGGGATGACGGGAAGACCCTCCAGGTACGCTTTTATTTAATTGCAATTTACTTTATTGCAATTCACTTACCTGCACTGTACTTTACTTTTATTGCATGATAAATAAAACTGTTGCATGAAAACCAAAACCTTTAGGATAGTCCCTAAACTAGAACTAAAACTAAATTAAAAGTCATTGCAAGATAAAATTCACCGCCACAACATTCTAAAATATAAAACAACTCAAAATTTAATCACAAACAGAACAACAAAACTACAATTATAACTAAATTAAAACGTCTCGTTGAATGATCGGGAATACCTTCGATGTTGTAACCCACGTGTTGCTAATGGGATTTTCCACGGTCTAAATGAAAGTGTGGAACTCATTCAGTTGAGTTTAGCAAATTCATCTGGACTAAGTGAATTCAATGAAAATAACGGTGCCGGGATGACGAAACCGTGGGATCTTAATTGGTTCTGTTTAATCAACTTTAAGATTTGTTTAATTAAAATATTAAAAAACACTTGAATTTTAAGATTTCTAAAGCAAAACACTTCTCTCATCTCCTGATTTATGACTTCTAAAATTAAACCTCTGCAACAACAAAGAGCTCGGAGCATGGTAGGTAGCTCGGCCATCGTCATCAGCAAAACACAGATCTACTTCAGCAAAACTTTCTTAGAATTAAATAACCAAGCCATAGGACTTCGAGGTAGTTTGCTTAGTGAAACATAAATCCTCAACTCTTCGTTAGGCGTTTGCATGATCATGTCATGTAAATTAAGCCCTAACTGGTCTTAGGATTCCGAGGTAGTCGTTTGGTACGACATCAACCCTCACATCTTTGAGGCTATTTGTGTGATCATATCATACAAATATAATTCCTAATTAATTAAAATTTGCAGGATTGAAACATTAAATAAACTCTTAAATTGAAGCCAAATAATAGGATAGTTTGAGAAGTTGCCAAGATTCTTCTTGGATCCTCAGCTTCTCCTACTTCTCTTTCTTTGGACTCTTAAAATAAATTGTTCCAAATTTGATTCATTCCCTATTGAAATTTCCAAAACTCAAATCCTTTAAAAACCTTAAACTTTGAAATTCTTGAGAGCAAAACCACTGATCATTATCGAGAGTTTTCTTAAGTGTCTTCGGATATTTAAGATGTAACTAACTTTAGGGGCTTGCCCTTATAGGGAATTTTAAGAACCCAGGTAATATAAACCCTGCTTAATTCCTTTGTATTAAGCAGGTGAACTTGTCGGCTTATAGAATTGGTTCGCAGACCAAACGGATGTCACAAATCTTCTAGTTTATTTAATCGAGCCCCATCATCAAGCAGTGTGTCTATTCTTCGGGATAGATACACGGTTTATGGTGCGGTGCTCGTTTATATAAACTATTTCGAGATGTGAGATCGGTTTGATTTCATATATTAAAAGTTTCAAACTTAAAATTATTTTTAAAATCAAATGCTACTTTCCAAATTATATATATATTTAAATTAAATTTAAAATTCGCCGACAATTTCTGTAGGCGACCCCCTTTTTAAAATACAACACATAACCTAAAAATATGCCGACACTCATTTATTTAAAATTGGAAGAGATTCTATAATTCGAAGATGTGTACCTTATGAGGAAACTTTTGCTATTATTCAAAAATGTCATGATTCTGATTTTGGAGGACACTTTGGCATAAATAAAACTGCATTTAAATTTTTAAATTCAGGATTTTATTGGCCGACCTTATTTAAAGATGTGAGACATTATGTGAAAACATGTGATCGATGTCAAAGGATGGGAAATATATCTAGGAAGGATGAAATGCCTTTAAACTATATATTGGAAGTTGAAATTTTTGATATATGGGGTTTAGACTTTATGGGACCATTTGTTCCATCATCAGGAAAAATTTATATTTTATTAGCGAGTTGATTTTGTTTCAAAGTGGATTGAAGTCGTTGCTTTACCAAGCTGTGATTCCAAAAGTGTTTCTAAATTCTTAAAGAAAATGATATTTTCAATATTTGGAATGCCTAAGGTAATTATCACCGATGGTGGAAGTCATTTCAGGAATGTAAGAATTCAATCATTACTACAAAAATTTGGAATCAAACATAGAATTGCAACTGCTTATCATCCACAAACAAGTGGAATGGCTGAAGTATCAAACAGAGAAATTAAAAGAATTTTAGAGAAGACTGTTAATCCTAAAAGAACTTATTGGGTTGATAGACTTGATTCTGCATTATGGGCTTATAGAACAGCTTATAAGACACCAATCAGAATGTCACCTTACCGGTTAATTTATGGTAAACATTGTCACTTACCTGTTGAACTTGAACATAAAGCTTATTGGGCGATAAAGAAGTTTAATTTTAATTTGAATGAAGCAGGAGAAAAGCGATTATTGCAATTGAATGAGATGGAAGAGAGAAGAAATGAATCATATGAAAATGCAAGGATTTATAAAGAGAAAATGAAGATGTTACATGATAAGAAAATTTCAGGAAAAATTTTTGAACCTGGACAACAAGTATTACTGTTTAATTCTCATTTAAAACTTTTTCCTGGAAAATTAAGATCTAAATGGATTGGACCCCTATATAATTGAGAAAGTATACCATTATGGAGCTGTGGATATTAAAGACCCCAAAATAGAAAAAAATTTTAAAGTAAATGGATTAAGATTGAAGCCTTATTTGGGAGATATTAAAATGATTTATAAAGAGGCTTATGAATTGAGTCAACCTGATTAAAGATTTACTTAAGTCGACTGACGATGTTAAACCAAGCACTTTATGGGAGGCAACCATAATTATCTTTTATTTTGAGTGTTTTTATATTTTTAATGTAAGGTTATGCCTCGATCTTGACTAATTTTATATTACTTTAGAAAAATTTGATGCTTATAAGCCTTTGTTGACTTAGGCTGAAGATTATTTTAAAGTATGTAAGATTTAGAAATTAGATCACTCTATTCTAAATATGAGTAAAAAGGAGATCAAGTTAACCTTCATTATGATTGCTTACAATTTGTGTTATTGAGTCTAGATTACTCTTACCAGTATAATTTACCTATCATGGAAAACGAAACTTTGAAATTTGACGATTAGGCGAAACAGAGTTGAACATAGTTTTGGCGCCTAGGCGCTAAGATTCTGCGCCTAAGCGCCCGAGTTAAACTATGTATCAATAGGTCCGGCGCCTAGGCGCTAGATTTGGCGCCTAAGAGCCACGGTTACTGGGTCGTGCAAAAATCGAAAATTTTCAGTTTTTCACACGATTTTCACCTTTAAATCAACCCATCTTCATCCCTAACCATCAAGCAATCAAAGTTACGTCCATTACACTTCATTCTTGAGAGATTTGAGAAATCTTTAAAGAAATGGAAGGAAAAAATCATGGAGAAGAGGCTAGGGACAAGGTCTCAAAGGATCCTCAACCCTACTTCAATGGTTTCATTGCGGTAAGTTTAGAGAAAATTTCTAGTCGCTTGGATAAGTTTAAAGCGGAGTTTAAAAGCATTAGAGATCACCTTCATGAGATGTTTCATCAGATTGAACTTCTAGAATGGCAGATGAAACTTCAATTTGATCATTTTGCGGCTTATCAAGATGCTCAAGTTGAAATGTATGCGAAGAACAAGTGGATTGACGAAAGGACGGCTACTGATTTCCCGAGAGCGTTAGTGTTCTTTCCAAGCCGAATACAAAACTTCCTTTGTGAAGATTAGAGTATTCTGGTAATGAGATCGTTATTATCTGGTTTGTTGAGTCGTTGTATCGATTTAGTGAATCGATTGTGTTTGTTTGTGTATTTGCTTTCATGTTCAATGTGTGTTGTTTTTGCTTAAAAATTATTGTGTTTGATTGTGTAATAGGAACTTGAATCAAGTATGATACTTATCTGGAATATATTGAGACAATATTGAAGATTATAAATGGAATTTAGTGAAGTTTGATTTAAACTTTATGTTTGATTGGTGTATTTAATATTTAATTTTTAAAATTTTTGGAAAATGTTTTGGAAGTTAGAAACTGAAGCCCTACTCTAATGTGAGTAATTGGAAGTTGAATTTAAAAATTTTAGTGGAAAATTAAATTTGAAAATAATTTTTTGTGAAAGGCGAGTCTGGCGCCTAGGCACCAGAATTCGGGGCCTAAGCGTTGATTCGGCCTGTACCCGAAAAATTCCTTAAATACCCCCAAAAACCATTATCAACGCCTAAGCCTTCTTCTTCCTCCATTTTTCGCAAAAATCAGCTTTTAAAATCCATTTTGAGGTCAAAACATCAAGGATTTGAGCGCGAAACCACTTGATTTCTTCGTCTCAAGGTCAGATCTACACTTTAAACCATTTATTTTGGATTTTCACTATAGATTTCCCTAGGTTTTGCTAAGAACATAAATTTTAAAAAAATTTTGATTTTTAGTGATTTTTTTGGATTTTTAAACTTATTTTAAGTTTTCTAAACTTAAAAAGAGTTTAAATTTTTTATTCTAAAATTTGTTCTTATTTTTTTTCATGTTTAGATGGCTCTGAAATCTAAACGCGGAAAGGCAAGAGACAACTTTGATAGCAGCAAATTTTCTACTGTAGCTGCGCATTTTCGATTCCACGAATTTACGATATCGAGGAAGTTTTTGTCAGAGGTGTCGGAGTAGGATTTACTCCTGAAAGAATCAATGTATTTTATGGCCTGCCACCGACTATAGAGTGCCACTATTCTGGATTATCTCCATCTGAGGGAGTTTTGGATATGATCATTGCTTATTTGACTGACGGTACTAGATCTAGGAAGATCAGGAACAGAAAAAGGGTAAACTTCAAATCCTCCTAGTTAAATGGTATTTCTAAAGCATGGCACTATTTTATTTCTGCAAGATTGTTACCTTCCAACCACCTGAGTGAAGTGACTAGAGATCGAGCGATCTTAAACTATTGCATTCAGGAAAGGAAGCCTATTGATGTCGGCAGTACTATTTATGATTCTGTGGATTCTACGGCGAGATCCAGCACTTCTGTTGGACTGGGATTCCCATCTCTGATTTATTCATTATGTATTAGTAATGGAGTCACTGCAGATATTTCAGAGGAAAGGTTGAAGACTACTAAGCCGATTGGTCAGGAGAGCATTAGCATATATGATCGTCTTCGAGGGAAGAAATCGACTGCTCCTTCTTCTGCACCAACTCCAGGTAGACCTTCTACTTCCTGACCTTCTACTTCTGCTGAGCCACCATCAAGTTTCTAGGAGTCAATGCATGATCAGTTTATAGAGCAGCAGCAGGAGTTATTTCAAACTCATTGCAGGGTTGATACCATTGATAGGAAACTTGATCATTTATCTGATTATACCCAGAGGAAGAGTAGCTATGATGCTGAGTATAATGAAGCCCTAGTCAGATTTCTGAATGGGGAGCATGATGTTAGTTTCCCTACTTTTCCTATTTTCACACCATTTGTTGATCCTAAGGATGTTGAGTTTTCCTTTGGTGACGATGATGATGATGAGGCTACAGCCAGTGACTAGTAGTTGATAGATCTCTATGTTGTGCTACTTTGTTGTTAGTTTATTTTGTTTGGTTTGTTTGTTTAGTTTGATGTTTGATGTATGTTAATTTGTTTAAGTACTGTGTGGATTGATCGGTGTTAAGATTACGTTGTTAGAATATTCTTAGTATATTGTGTTTGAGGTCGAGATTAGAGTTAATTTATGATATGTTTGTTTCGATCTACTTGTTTAGTAATTAGTAATTTTGCTCTGCTTTTAGTTTGTTTTAAATTTAGTATAATCATAAAAATTAGTCTGCTTACTTTTTATACATGCTTTAATTTTATCTTTATTATTCAAAAAAAGCATGAGTAGAAGTAAATTTTTCTTTTTAAGATCGTTTTTACATACTTATAAAAATTTCCTTTTTAAAATTATGATTTTCTTTCTCTCATACTTTCAAATTTTCATAGTATACCAAAACTTAAGTTTGGGGGAAGGAAAAATACATTCAAATTTAAATTTTACTTGTCCTTAAAGAGCTAATATTTTCTTAAAATAAAAACTTTTTCATATAACTTAAGGAATGAAGAATCTATTTAAGATCACTTTTATTTTTGAAATTATAAACAATTTAGTGAACTTAACCAAAATTTTAATAACTTTGATTGATTTTAAGAATAGAATTATTTAACTTAAAGAAGAATAAGATTAAGGAATTTTTCTATTCATGGTAGAAATAATGGAATTTTAGAAGTATTAAGTAATAAAAAATTATCACTTGAAAAATAAAAGATTGAAAATCTTTTTGAATTTATATTCATGTTATAATAATTAAGTGGAAATGTATAAATTTTGAAAATATAAGTGAAGGATAGTGAAGTTCAAAATCATTAACAGGCTATCCAGATATAGTAATCCTCTCTATATAAAAAAAAAAGAAAAAGAGAAGAGAGGAGAAGCTTGAGGAAATGTCTAATCAAAAATTTGCTTCACTTGAATTATCTTATAGAAGGAAAACTAGTTACATACTTTACTTAATTTTTATGCATGAATCGTTATTTAAGAAAGGTTTTTCAAGATCTTTTTCTTGTAAATAATCTATGAGATCTTAATATAATAAACTTCTATTATTTTCAAAATAGATGAAAAATTTGAAATCTTATAATTTGGTAGTTGAATATTCTTTAAATTCTTAAAATTAAACCTAGTTAGTGAAATTGGGTTAATAATTTACTAAAGACTTTACAAAATAAAAAAATTATAAGGAATCTTAAATATTTATCTTTAATTCCAAAAGTTATACATTTTATATAGTAAAAAGGGTTACTTGAGAACAAGTAACATTTATGTTTGGGGATTTTGATCCATAAAAAAATACCTATTTTTATGCCTTGATTTTTACCAATTTCTAAGGATATTATGTTTTAATGAAAGGTATTTTTGTGTTTTTGGATGTAGGTGATGTAAAAAGGTCCAAAAAAGGAAAAAGGGCGACAAGGAGCAAAAAGGGAGCAAAATACAAGAATTATCAAAATTTATGGCGTGGCGCCTAGGTGCCAGAAGTTGGCGCCTACGCGCCAGACTTGATACAGAAACTGTCAAATTTTTTACAACGTTTGGATGGTTATTTTGACGGAGTGAGTGGTTATTGGACATTCTAGAAGACTGGTAGTTGTTCCTTGATAATAGGACATGTGATACATTGCATTTGGACGCTCCAAAACAGTTTTAATCACCAAGAGGTGCGAGCCAAAGTGAAGAGGTGCGAAGAAGCTGGACGCGGTGTCCGGCTCCTAGGCGCCAGACAGTACCTTCTAGAAGATTCATTGAATGTGGACATGTTTTGAAGAGGTGCCTCAAGGCAACCCTTGAAGCCTATAAATAGGAGTCCACTCCTTCAGAAAAACGTGCCCCCCATTGTAACCACTATCTCTTAACCACTTTAGGATCTCTCATCCTTAGAGAGAGAAATTTAGGGCCACTTTTATTTAGTTTACTGAGTTTATTTTCAAGTTGTTGCATCTGGAGTTCATTACACTGTGGAGTCAGTAGGAATCATAAGATCTGTAGAAGGAATATTTGAGATAAGCATTTTATTTTTGATTCAATATTTATTTATTATGTTTTGTTGTTTATATTCAATGTGTTCTGAGTAGTTAGTTTACTTTCTTCCTTCAATTATGTAAAGATAAATAAGATAATATAAAATTTGATGGAGAATTGAAAATCAAAATATTTTCAAAACATTGTGATGATATTAATACCTGATCTTACTTTACTTTTTAAATTGGTCATTTAAATTGTTAAAACATGTTGAAGAGTTTTGAGACTTAGAAGGAGAAGAACTCTTAACTTGTAGATTTCACATGAATCTTTGGGTAGTCGAAGGCCATGCGCGGGCTATTCACGGTGAAGTGTAAATAAATAGGAAAATAAGATTTAAAGGGCGTAGAATTGATACGTTTTTAGAGTGACAGACTAAATTCTTATAATTTGATTTATAGATAAGGAAAGGGTCACTAGTAGGGCTGACCATAGCCACCCTTGGACATCTAGTAGTCTGAGCCTAGATTAACCCATTCTACTAACAATACATCCGGACTCGATACGTAGATTAGCCGATGTTCTTTGCACTGGATCGAAAGGGTAAAGAATAGGAATGCTTCTATTTGGCACAATACCATAAAATAAATTCTGCAACGAATATTAAATTATCTTAAAAATCTTGGATTAATTGAAGGAAAGAAAGTTGTTTGTTTTATATAGTTTTCACAAAATCATTTTCTTATTATTATTTTCTTTATTTGCATCTAGTAAACTAAAAGTAATTTATAGTTAGATTAAAATACCAAAAATATTTTGAAATACAATATTTAAAAATTTATTACCATATTTTTTTTCCCCGTGGGATCGATATTGGGATCTTTGTTTCAAAGCCCTTTATTACTTGAAATGATATGTATACTTGTGTAGTACCCAAAAAGTATATAAAATATTTTCCTTTAAAATTATATTTTGCTATATAAACATATATTAAAAAAGTATTAATCATTAACGGCCTAGCATTCAGTAGCAATCAAGTTTTATTTAATGTTATTGCCGTAATTAAAATTTGGTACACATCTATATAGCAAGTTATTCCGAGTCGAGTGTTTCGCGCCTTTGCCAGAAATTAAATTTTCTAGCAGTGGTAACAAATTCTTGTATTTGGAAATACAAAAATCGGGTCAGATTTACGTAATCCCTCAATGAAGTATGATGATTTTCCAAGTTATTATCTTGAAAGTTTTCAATTTCTAGTTTTTCAAGTTCTTTATGTATTTTTATTTTTTTATTTTTTTCAAACTCGGGATCATAAGGCACAAGTCTTACAAATCATTTGTTTCGCATACATAACACAAAAAACAATACATTAAAAATTAAACAAATAATAGATGAAATATATTCAACACAACAAAACATTTTCACTAACACCTTATTTTCCACACAAACAAATTTTTTTCTTTTTTTACAACACTTTTTCATATAACAAAACACTTTTCAAACAAAAATAGTTTTTACGACACTACAGTTTTTCAAGTCTAAACCTAATTATTTCAACTAAAATTCTCATAAAGTTCTTACCGAAGCTTCCCCGGCAACGGCGCCAAAAACTTGACCCAACCCGCAATAACGTAGTAATTTTAGCTTCCAAAAGATGGCCAAAAACTTGACCCAATTTATAACTAGAGGCTAGTGTATAATATTAAAATGTTGTAAAATTTTAGGAAATATTTTACACACTAGGGTACTACGTAAGTATACGTATCATTTCAAGTAATATAGGGTTTTCTTTTATAACCTCAGTATCAATCCTACAGAGAAGCGAGATAAGCAATCCTTTAGGCTAATTCCAGTCTATTTCTATAAGGCCTAAATTTGGAATGTTGATTAGAATGATTTTTTTTAATAACTAATCCTAAATAAAGTTCTTAAATAAAAAGATAACTTATGGATAAATTGGTTTGGAGAATTTTGAGATGTTAAAGACTACCTTTCTCTTGCAATTACATAGATAATGTGTAGGAAAGAAATTCTTAGAATTTTATGTTGTAGTGCCAAATAGAAGCAATCCTATTCTTTATCCTTTGGTCCAGGTGTAAAGAACATTGGCTAATCTATAAATCGGTTCAATATGTTTTATTAGTATAATGGATTAATCTAGGCTCACACTACTAGATGTCCAAGGGTGGCTATGGTCGGCCCTACCAGTGACCCATTCCCTTTCTATAGACCAAATTATTAGAATTTAGTCTGTCACTCTAAAAACTAATCAATTCTACGCCCAATAAATAATATCTTCCTATTTATTTTCACTTCTCCTTGAATAACCCACATTAAGCCTTCGATTACCCAAGGATTCATGAGATATCTACTAGTTAAGAACTCATCTCCGGATAGGTCTCAGAATTCTTCAACATGTTTTAATAATACAAGTAATCAATTTGTAAAGTAAATGAAGATTCGGTATGAATATCATCACCATAATTTAATAAGAGAATATCTAAGCAAATCTTAATTTCTAAACTTGCATCAAAATCATTGCAAAATAAAAGTAAATGAAAATAATGGCATAAGAAGTAAAAGACTTGAAAGAATTGTATAATAAATTAAGTGCCAACAAGGAACTTTTTTCATTAGTATTCTATTATATTTATGCAACTATCTGTCACCTAGAAGCATCTAATAGATAATTCTATCATAAAAATAATTTTCCCGGACATGCCACTATTTCATATTAAAAGAAAGAGTAAAGAAAATCAATTACAAAGCATGGATAAATCATGACAGAAAACTCGATTTAAAACAAAGAAAATCCACTAGAAAGTGTTTACAACAATTACATGAGAATGAAGAACACAATACTTAGCTTTTTCCCTCTAAAGGAAAGAAGAAGATCTCTCCACCAAAGTCTCCCACAGATCCATACACCGCTCGTACATCCCTTACATAAATATCTCAAAATCCCTCACCAATCTCTCCATAAGATGTAGAAATCTACATCTTCATGACTCTAAAATGACTAAAATGACAAAGGGGGAAGAGAGAGAGAGAGAGAGAGAGAGAGAGAGAGAGAGAGACAAGAGAGAGGCGGGAGAGGCACTTTTTCCTGTTGAAATATCTCCTATTTATAGAGCTCTGAAAATGTCCAAGGGTTGCTTAAGGCACCTCTTCAAAAGTAGTCCACATTCATTGAATCTTCTAGAAACCGACTCTTGCGTCTAGGCGCCGACTCCTCTGACCAAGTCTTCGCACGCCTTCACTTTGGGTCGCACCTCTTCATGATAAAAATCATTCCAATGTGTCCAGATACATTGTATCACATGTCTTATATATTAGGAGTAACTTCTAGTCTTCTATAAGGTCAAGAAAGTACTTAACACCGTCAAAATAACTCCTAAAATTTTTAAAAATCCGTCCAATAACCGTTTTTGGATGATTCTAGCACCTAGGCATTGATTCTGGTGCCTAAGCACTGTTTTCTCATCATCACTGGCACCTGGGCGCCGGGTTTGGTGCCTGGGCACTGGGTTTGGTGCTTAGGCACCGCCTTGTGTGCAACTCTACTGTTTTGCTCCGATTGGCTCCGTTTCAACTCCGTTTCGACCCATTTTAGTTGTGTTGCGTTCTTAACATCTTCACCTACAAGATAGACATAAAAACAACCTTTCTCAAAAGTATAATTTTATTCAAAAATATGTGAGAAATATAAAAGATATTAAGCATAGAAAGACATATCAATATGTGCTAAGTTAGAATTTTCTTCCTAGCTTATTTTGGCTCAAAATTGCATAGTTTTTGCTTGATTTTCTCTAAAATCATATTTGTATACTTGAAAAACAAAAATATGCAAAATTCCTTCCTTTAAAGAGTAATATCTTAAAAATGTGCATAAAGTTAGCATGAAATCTACACTAAAAATAGGTAATTTTTAAAGTGGATCATGTTCCCAACCACTCTTAAGGGACAAGCTTGAACCTGGTTTTACTCTCTGTCAAGGGGCATTTTAAACACCTTTAACGAGCTTTCCAGACTATTTGTAGAACAATTCATAGCAAATTGACAGATCATCAAAGATTCACCTCATCTCTCAGGAATTCAACAAAGCAAAAGAGAATCGCTCAAGGACTACTTCCGCAAGTTTACTGTTGAAGCTCGTCAAATTTCAGGAGTAGATCCAGAGTTACTAGGAGGTGTCTTCCTTGGGGGACTTTGCCCATAACCCTTCTACTCATCACTGATGCGAGATACAATTTGTTCTTATGTTGATCTTATTCATCGTATGGAGGCCCAGATCACCGCAGATGAGGTCATCACCGCAGATGAGGTCATCACCGCACATAAGGAGCAATTTGAGAAATTTGGGGGAAAGAGCAAGGGTAACTCTAGAGACAATAATCAATCTTTGCAACGGAGAAAGTTCGAATAACCAAAGAATTGTGACCTCCTTCACCAACATGCAGGCCATCGAACTAATTATCAACCCAAGAAAGAGTATACAGCACTCAACTCGTTACGTGCTAACATCTTGATGGACATTAAAGATGAGCAAAATATTAAGTGACCTCTCCCCATAAAACTTAACATGAGGAATCAAGAACAATATTGTCATTTTCATTGAAGTCGTGGCTACACCACAGAAGCATGTAAGCAGCTCAGGGAAGAAATTGAAAGGTTGATTCAGTGAGGACATCTTCATCAATTTATACAAAACATGCTAGAGTGTATCAATAATTCATCTAAAGGGGGGCAAAAAACACAAAGGCAACAACATGGGGGTCACCCAGTCATGGGCGAAATTCAAACAATTGCAGGAGGCCATTGTTAACTAATCAAGTTCTTATCACTACTCCTGGTGAACCAGCACAGAAGAAATTGCGCCTTAAACCTATCACTTTTGATAATATTGATTTAGAAGGAGTCCAAGTACCCAACAAAAACCCTCTTGTTATTAGCGCAGAAATTGATAAACCCTGTTACAATTAAAAAAGGATATTGATCGATATTGGAGCTTTGTTGATGTTTTGTTCTACTCAACTTTCCTTAGTTTGGGACTGACAAGAGAAAAACTTCAACCTGCATCCGGGCCATTTTATGGTTTTGATAATCAACCAGTAAGGGTCGAGGGAACAATAAATCTCCCTATGTTCATGGGAGATTTTCCTCGTTAGATAACTCGCTTAGTTCAGTTCTTCATTTTTAAGTCAGAATCAACATGCAATGCCATCTTTGGAGACCCCTGCAATCCATCTTTCGCAATGTGACTTCTGTCCTACACTTGAAGCTCAAGTTTCCAACCCCAGTAGGATTGGTTGTCGTACGAGGAGATCAATCGATAGTGCAATCATGCTACCTTAGGCAAGCTCAGCCACTCCCGTTAGTGACACCTAGCATTGAAAACTTTGATCTTCAAGATGAAGATGTATCTCAACAAGCTTCTCATGTGGAAGATTTGGTTCACATCTCGCTCTCTAACAAATACACATCGAGAATAGTGCGGCTTGCTTTCATACTCTCTGATGAGCAAAGGTCAGATATGTTGAACTATTCCAGAAGAGGCAAGACATATTTGCATGGACACCGGCCGACATTCCTGGAGTTGACTCTGAAATAATCAGGCACTTTTTAAAAATAGATCCAACCTTCAAACTGGCCATCCAGAAGAAGCACAAATTTTCTCTAGATCTCTTACAAGTAATTAATAAGAAGTCAAAAAGCTTCTCGAAGCAAAATTCATACAGAAAGTGCACCATCCTACATGGTTGGCCAATGTCGTCCTGGTGAAAAAGGCTAACAGTTCATAGAGAATGTGTGTCAATTATACAGACCTCAATAAAGCTTATTTGAAGGATAGCTTACCCCTCCCACGCATTGATCAACCAGTCGATGCAACATTTGGGCATCAAATGCTCAGGTTTATGGATGCATACTTAGCGTACAATCAAATAAGGATGAACCCAGTAGACGAGGAGGCCATCTCTTTTCAAACATATAAGGGCTTATATTGTTATCAAGTTAGGCCATTCAGAATAAAATATGCCAGTGCAACATATCAACGTCTCATGAATAAGGTCTTCAGAACCCTTCTCGGGCATACAATGGAGGTTTACATTGATGACATGTTAATAAAAATATGGAAGTATCCCAACACATTTCTCATCTGGAGGAGTGTTTCCAACTCCTTCATCGATAAGATTTACTACTTAACCCGGCTAAATGTGCTTTTGGAGTCACATCAAGGAAGTTCTTGGGATTCATGGTTACCCATCATGGAATTGAAGCAATCCTAGAAAAAATCAAGGAACTAAGAGAGATGGTGCCTCCAAGAAACATTTGGGAGGTGCAATGCTTGAATGGTCGTATAGCCACCCTATCCTGATTCCTAACTTGTTTTGGGGATAAGTATTTTTTATTCTTCAAGATACATAGGGGCACTAGAAACACTAATTTGTAATGGACAAATGACTGTCAGATCGCTCTTGAACAACTTAAGGTATATATGGCTTCACAGCCCCTTCTCTCAAAACCCGTCCAAGGGGAGATGTTATATATCTACTCAACTATTTCACCTCACGCAATAAACTATGTCCTTTTCAGAAAAGAAAATTCAGCCTAGAAACCAGTATAAGACGTCCCCAAGATTCTCACTAATACAGAAAGTCGTTATCCAATGACGGACAAAATTGTGTTAGCCCTAGTATTTTCAGCAAGGAGACTTTGTCTGTACTTCTAGGCTCACACTATCAGTGTCTACACACCACTCTCTGTGAAGGTTATCCTACAAAAGCCAGAAGCATTGGGAAGATTAGTAAAATGGCTAGTAGAATTGGGAGAATTTGACATACATTACCTACCACGACCAAGCATCAAATCACGGGTGTTGGCTAATTTTGTGCTGGAATGTACAATGCATATGTAGGCATCATTTTTTTTTACATGCATGGGATGTCCATTCGAGCATAGATGGGTCGACAGGTGTTACTCGAAGCGTCGCACGGGAAATTAGCTCAAATTGGCCCATCCACCGGCGAGCTTGTTCAGATGACCTCGAACGATGAAACGGACTACGCGAGTGTGTCCGGGACATCGATATTACTGAGGGAGGACGTTTATTTTGCTACGGCTTTGCGGGCGGGGTAAAAAATTGTGCAAATTATCGTTTTTAGCCCGATCGTCAAAAAGTCACTCAAACGACTCCAGACGACGAAACGGATAGCACGATTGTGTCTGAGACGTCGATTTTACCTACGGATGATGTTCAATTTGCTACGACACCGCGGGCAGGCTTAAAATACGCGAATTATTCTTTTTTGGCCAAATTACTCAGAAAGTGGCCCGAACGGCTCCGAACGACCCCGGATGACGAAACGGACCGCACCATTGCATCCGGAACGTCGATTTTAGCCAGAAAGGATATCTACTTCGCTTCGAAGACGTATACGTGTTAAAAATTTTGGGAGGATAATTATGATACTAATAATAATAATATTTTATAATATATATAATAATATTATTATTATTATCCTTATATAAAACCTACGCCTAAATCCCTCTCCCCCAGCCCTATCTATCGTGAAAAACAGCCGCCAGCCCATCCTGTTCGCGAACCCTAGCCGACCTCGTGCGTGCACCGCCTCCTCTCCCGCCGGCAAACCTCGCCGGGCTCCCACATCACGCCGGCGACTCCTCAAGCGCCGACGACACCCTACGGGCGGCCTGCGCTCCGGTCGGCGGACAAAACCGCCGCCGCTTCTTCGGGGCCGGCCGAGCCTCCTCCCTCCCTCGGCCGACGATGTCGCCGGCAAGCTCGCCGGCGTCCCTTCCCCTCCAGCCTCCGGTAAAGTCCGTCTTCCGCCGATCTTGCCTCCTAATCTTAGTCTTGTGGCGTGCCCTTTTTTTTCACGAAACAGCCACCTCTTTGGCTCGGAGATCGCCGGCCGGCGCTCCTCGCCGGCGTATGCCCTACCGTCGGAGCTTCTACGAAGGGTTTATTTTGGTTGAGCTTTCGATCTTCCTCCGTGTCGGTGTCGTTTCTTCGCACGAGCAGCTAGCCTTCTCGGCGACATCTCGCCGGCCTTCCTCGGCACGGGCATCCAGATCCCGGTGGTTTTAGCTCTCCCTCGCATAGATCCATATCGAGATTTCGGAACCCTCGCGCTTCCATTAACTTTTGGCGGGGAAGCTTTTTCTTCGTCGGTTTCCTCTCCTGCGGCGAAGTTTCTGTCAATGAAGTCACCGTCGTGAGCATCCTCCGCCTCGCAGGATATCCTTGTCACCGTCGGGGCAGCGACAACACCGTGGCGTATCGAAATCCATTCAACCTCTCATCGTGAAGGTATATTTTGGTCATATTTTTATGCCAAAATTATTTATTATTATTTTTTTGGTACATCGCATTTTCCTCCTTGCGTCGTATTTTCCTCGTTGCATGATTTATTGCGAGGTGCGTTGGCTCACGGACCGAACACCGGCGGTTCGCCGGAATCGAGGGCTCTTCTTCAGCATAAAGAGAACGTGTCTTCAACCGTCACGGTGGTGAGATTTCTCTGTCCCTTACCCGACCCTAGGTTTAGTCCGGTCTAGTCGTGTGGGTTCGATCGCCCACACGGGGCGCGTGCGCCAGCGTGAGTTGGCGTGTCGACGTGCCTATGTGATGGATCATTGATTTACCTAGAGTGAGCCATAGGTTAGGAATCATATGCATTGGCCAGTCTTATTCGTAGCTGAGCAACTTCCTGTTGTAAGCCTTAGGCTTTAATCCTGCTGGGTTGGAATCCCAATTTCCCACGGTTTTGGCGCTCCTAATCTCCCTTGGAGGGATTAGTTGAGTTCGATCTTAGAGGACGGGAAAAGCTTTGTAGCTAGTCCGTCCTATAAGATCGGGGTGTTCGTAGAGCGGAAAAAAGCTTTGTAGCTAGTCCGCCCTACGAACGGTGGCGAGTTTTCCCCATGAGAAATCGGAGGGGGAAGCCCTCCACGTAGCCACGCCAAAGCTGGAGGCGACGATGCCGCAGATCCAAGTGCGTCAACCCTAGGTACCTATGTGAGGTCGTTAGGACGAGTTCGACGTGTCGTCGACCGTTTGGGTTTCATCATATGTTCATGGATCATCTAGTTGCATTTTTGCATGTGGTCATTTGTTGTATTGTATGCATGTTCGCATGAGCACTTCGGGTTGATCGGCTGTCCAGGGCCGATCCCCGATCCTCAGTTGGGTTCGATCGACTGTCCCAAGTCGATCACCTATCCTTTAGGGTCGGATTGGTTACCCCGAAATAATCCACCCATTTCTTTGGTCTGACCAGCCACCACGGTCCGGTCGACCGATCACTCATGTTTGTATGCTTTTGCATTTTATCGCATGTTTTTTGGCATGTGCATGTTGGTCGGTTGCATGTTGCACCTTATTATGTTATTTTTTGCATTTGCATTTGCAATTGCATTTGCACCGCACTTATATGATTCTCCCTAGTGAGAATTATTCCACCTCCGAGTCACTGCCTCCTCGGCATACTCATTTGCTCGGGCCGCTGCCGCTACGGCATGCCCACCTCCGAGTCGCTGCCACTACGGCATGTCCACCTTCGGGTCACTGCCTCCTTGGCATACCCATCCTTTGGGCCGCTGCCGCTACGGCATGTCCGCTCTTTCCGAATCACTGCTTTCACGGTATACTCACCCTCACCACTTTGGTGCATCCTCTTTGCATGTAGAAACTTTGCATTTTGCATGATGTGTGTGCTTGCCCTTTTGGGTGCCCGTTGTGATTGTTTCGTACTTCGGTCGAGCAGTCACAATGTGGACTTCTTGCATGACTGTTTGCTTACCCATTCCTCAATGGCTTGTCCTACTCGTTAGGAGAGTGACCCCGTGTCGGTCGCGATGCCTTAACGAGCATTGCTTGCTGGGTTGATCCCAATGAGCAATGCTAGTTAAGTCATCGGGATCGGCACAAGTATGACTTTGCTAAGGATCCATTGGATCTAACTTGTGTCACCCCTCTTCGTGACACCCTTTAGATCCTTCGGACCTTTAGGATGGGGCCGGTATGGAGACCCCGTCAAAGTCATACTATACCCAGACTTACCCTGCACTTGGGCACTAGGTTTGTGCACTTTCGTTAGATGGTGTGCTAGGCTAGGACTTAGGTTGCTAGGTAGTCTTTTTGATGCTCGGCTATTGTTCTTTGATGGATTGGTTGCCCTAGCCGGGTATCTTTCTTACGCACTTTGCACTGTGATATGATTGCATGCTTCATATGTATGGTAGTGTGTTAGGACGCTTTTACACGGGGAGCCATGCTTATTTATACACACACACAGGTACCGCTATGGGGGGAGCAAGTGATGATTTCGACATTTTTGTTTGCGAGTGCTTATTAGCTCCCCCATTTATAAAGCATGGCTCATTATACGTCATTTTCATGTGAGCTTTCCCGTTAACACTTGTTTTCATGCAGGATTGAGTCTTTTTATTTTCCTTTGTACTTTTAGAGTCTAGGAGAGTCTTGTAGCAGAAATAAGATGTAGGAGAGTCTTTTTATTTTCCTTTGTACTCTGGGTCCGGCAGTCCTTCCTTGGAAGTTGACTCTCCTTCTTGTGTGTGGACTCTTCACCCACCACCCTTACGTGCTATGCGTCGACCCTCTGGGTCCGGTGGCCCTTCCTTCGGAAGAAAGGCTTGCCATCTTGTGGGCTTTTTACCCACCTTCTTGTACACTTTATGTGTTGAACTTCGGGTTCCTGGCAGTCCTTCCTTCGGAAGTTGACTAGCCTTCTTTGTGGGTATGTTGTACGACACTGTACACCCACCCATTCCTTTGCTTCATTGCAAGTAAGAGAGGTCTTGTGCATCTCTTAAAACTGATTGCTGAATTGCTAAACAAATAAAGTGGAAGTCTTACGAGCGGCTTATACCTGGTGAAACCAGTAATCGGTGTAAGAGAAGCCAATTACTTCTCTTATCTTTTCTCTTTGGCTCCTCGCTTTGAGTGGGTTCGAGCAAGTGTGTCCCACCCATCATAAATGAGTGTGGTAGATACATTTGTCCCTCTCGTCATAGTGAGAGTGCAAGATACCCTCTTTTTGGAGGATTTGAGCCTAGCTTCATGATCAAGCAGTTATGGTTATCATACCTTGCTAAGCTAACCTTCGCAATATCTTGATTGACAGGAGTCAATTTCGATTGATATTTGTCTTATGTAGGAAAGTCATGCCCTTTCCTAGCATTCTTGTTCGGTTACCCATTCTACATAGGGTCCGAACTGAGCACCTTTTTACGGATATGCTTGGGCCCACTCACTTCAGATGAGTGTGGTGTATTCCCTCTTAAGGGATATGTTTTGGTCTTCCGGCTAAATATCATTTGGTTGGTTTGCTCTATTTTGCCCAACCTTTCTAAGGTGTCTCGACTAACTGAGGTCAAGTTCAATTGATGCCTCTTTTGTGCGGGAAAGCCATACTTCTTTCCTCGACTCCTCTATTCGGTCGAGCACCCTGTGTGGGTCCGAATTAGAGTCTCCCGCTCATTTCAAATGAGTGCGGTATTTTCCCTCTTAAGAGGATGTTTTTGGGTTGGTCTGAGAGCCATATACCCTTACGGTTGGAATGATATGTTTTTGACTAACCATTCTCAGATACTGCGGTAATTCCCAAGCAGAATTTTTTCTACCAAATTTCCGGTAGCAGTATCGTATAGGGTTCGTATGTTTTGACCATCCACCCTCTTTGATATTCTTGACTCGGTCGATTTTCATTGCCTTGTTGGAGCGACATGTTGTATCAATTTTAGACTTTGTATATTCTCTATTCGATCCATGTCGCTAGTCAGTTGCACTTCTGAGGCATGACGTTCGCCTCGCTATTTTCCCCGGCATGAATTGCCTTAGCCAGTTCTTGCAGGAAATATCTGTTGAGCTCTCCTCAGCGACATCTACTTCGCTAGTTCTGAGGGCCCTTTTAGCGAGACTTACTTCGCTAATGCTTGCTTAAAGCACCCTACATTTGGACTTGTGAGTCCACCTCGATGATATTTCGATTGACTTGGTTAGTTTGGTCCGCCCCATCAAATGTCATGTTGTATCAATCACTCAATTGATCCATGTCTACACCGGGATATTTGATACCTCCCCAGCATAATTACTTTGCTAAATGAGAGAATCCCCGATGAAATTTGTCTCGCTAGTGCTTACATAAAAACACTTTATTGGTTAGACCATTTCAGTTAGCTAACCCCATTAATTCTTTCGATTATTTGGTTAGTTTTGTCAGCCAAATCAAGTAACATGTTGCATCGGCCTTACCGCCGATCCATGTTTAGTTGGATCGCTCCATGCATCCAGCATATACTTCGAGCATGATACCTCAGGCTATTTTAGCCATATGGTCGCTCATTCGGTGCATAGGCAGGATACCTCCCCTGTCCTATTTGATATTTTCGACTACTTCGGTTGGTTCTATCCACCACGTCGAGTCACATGTCGTATCGATTTTAACATCGATCCATGTTTTTTCAGAGGGTTTTGACATCCGACTATACTTTGAGCATCTTGCCTCAGGCTGTTGCGCCATATGATTGCTCGTTTGATGTGTAGGCAAGATGCATAACTCTTGTCCTTTCTGATGCTTGGCCAGAATACATACCTTCTGTCCCATTTGATATGAGAAGTAGGATACATACCTCCTACTCTACTTGATGTGTAGTCAGGATACATATCTCCTAGACTACATCGATTAGGATATATACCTTCTTGATCATTTGATGTTCCGATCAACGACACTATTGCCTTCACTTGGCCGACCCCTGATGATAAGACCTTATTATGAGGCACGTCGGGTTTCGTAGCCATTTGGCTTTGAGGTCTCTCGAACCACATGCCCATTTCGGCTGGTTCTCTTATGAGAGCATTTTTCGGCTTTACATAGCCATATACCTTGATGTTCCTCGAGCCATATGACACTTTAGTCGGCTCTGTTACGAGGAAATCTCGTCTTTTGACATTTTGGCCCCGTAGCCTTTTGATATGACATTTCTCGAGCTACATGACATTCTAGTCAGCTCTTATGAGGACATGTTGTCGTATTCGGCTCATTAGCCTTTCGATACTTCTCGGACCACATGTCCCTTTTGGGCCGGTTCATTTACGAGAGTATCCCTTCTTCATACATTCCTTGGGTCATGCCTCTATGGCCTCTGAACCCACCCCTAGGTTATGCCTTTATGGCATTCAAACCTATTTTTGTGGTTATGTCTTTATGGCCCCCGAACCACTATGTTTGGTCATGCCTTCATGGCCTCTGAACCACACCTCTCTTTTTTCTTTTGGGTCAACCATACTTTATACTCATTGGTTTGATCGCCACCTCTGATCAGGATATGTTGTGCTTTATAGCCACCTGATTAAAGTGATGGGTGTTTCGTCTCAAGGAGATCAGTAGATTTGCAATCAGGGTCTCTTTCAGGGGAAACATAACAGAAGATTTGGTCACATGAGATGACTGGGTTTTCTCCCCTACTGTTTCGAATGCGGTCAGGTACGGGGTTTTCATCGATTCTGTTATTTCGAATGAGGTCAAACAGATCGAAATTTTTGTTTCATCCAAACATGTCCAGTTTATCTAGCCTGGCTGGGTCCTTTCTCCCCTACTGTCTCAAATGTGGTCAGGTACGGGGTTTTCATCGATTCTGTTGTTTCGAATGAGGTCAAACAGATTGATATTGCCGTTTCGAATAAGGTCAGGCAAAACCCCAGCCAAACATGTCCAGTTTATCTGGCCTGGTTGGGTCCTTCTCTCCTACCATTTCGAATGTGGTCAGGTACGGGATTTTCATTGATTCTGTTGTTTCAAATGAGGTCAGACAGATCGACATTGCCGTTTCGAATGAGGTCAGGCAAATCTCTTCTCAGTCATACCATGTCCAGTTTATCTAGCACAGTTGAGCTCTTCGGTGGACGAGTTAGCTTCGACTATCGGCCACCACCCCCAACCATACTCCCGGTTTTCGGCACGGTTGGGATTCTTTGTGGTTATGCCTCTACGGCCTCTGAACCACCCCCCTAGGTTATGCATCTACAGCCTCTGAACCTATTTTTGTGGTTATGCCTTTACGGCTTCTGAACCATCCCTTTTAAGTTATTCTTTTACGGCCTCTGAACCTATTTTTGGTGATTGACCAGTCACGACAGGTTAGCCACACCCTCGACCATACCATGCCCAGTTTATCTGGCCTGGTCGAGCTTTCCTTTACTCTTTTCTTGGGATGTCACATCGACTACCAAGAGATGTTCTATTTTAAGGATGCTTCCAACAAGTGCACTGTGCCTCACGGTACACCACACTTGTTGGGGGTCCTTTGTTGGCATCATTTTTTTTTACATGCATGGGATGTCCATTCGAGCATAGCTGGGTCGACAGGTGTTACTCGAAGCGTCGCGCGGGAAATTAGCTCAAATTGGCCCATCCACCGGCGAGCTTGTTCAGATGACCTCGAACGATGAAACGGACCACGCGAGTGTGTCCAGGACATCGATATTACCTAGGGAGGACATTTATTTTGCTACGGCTTTGCGGGCGGGGTTAAAAATTGTGCAAATTATCGTTTTTAGCCCGATCCTCAAAAAGTCACTCGAACGACTCCAGACGACGAAACGGATCGCACGATTGTGTCCGAGACGTCGATTTTACCTACAGATGATGTTCAATTTGCTATGACACCGCGGGCAGGCTTAAAATACGCGAATTATTCTTTTTTGGCCAAATTACTCAGAAAGTGGCCCGAACGGCTCCGAATGACCCCGGATGACGAAACGGACCGGACCATTGCGTCCGGAACGTCGATTTTAGCCAGAAAGGATATCTACTTCGCTTCGAGGACGTATACGTGTTAAAAATTTTGGGAGGATAATTATGATACTAATAATAATAATATTTTATAATATATATAATAATAATATTATTATTATCCTTATATAAAACCTACGCCTAAATCCCTCTCCCCCAGCCCTATCTATCGTGAAAAACAGCCGCCAGCCCATCCTGTTCGCGAACCCTATCCGACCTCGTGCGTGCGCCACCTCCTCTCCCGCCGGCGAACCTCGCCGGGCTCCCACATCACGCCGGCGACTCCTCAAGCACCGACGACACCCTCTGGGCAGCCTCCGCTCCAGCCGCTGGACAAAACCGCAGCCGCTTCTTCGGGGCCGGCCGAGCCTCCTCCCTCCCTCGGCCGACGATGCCGCAGGCAAGCTCGCCGGCGTCCCTTCCCCTCCAGCCTCCGGTAAAGTCTGTCTTTCGCCGATCTTGCCTCCTAATCTTAGTCTTGTGGCGTGCCTTTTTTTCACGAAACAGCCACCTCTTTGGCTCGGAGATCGCCGGCCGGCGCTCCTCGCCGGTGTATGCCCTACCGTCGGAGCTTCTACGAAAGGTTTATTTTGGCTGAGCTTTCGATCTTCCTCCGTGCCGGCGTCGTTTCTTCGCACGAGCAGCTAGCCTTCTCGGCGACATCTCACCGGCCTTCCTCGGCACCGGCATCCAGATCCCGGTGGTTTTAGCTCTCCCTCGCACAGATCCATATCGAGATTTCGGAGCCCTAACGCTTCCATTAAGTTTTGGCGGGGAGCTTTTTCTTTGTCGGTTTCCTCTCCCGCCGGCGAAGTTTCTGTCGATGAAGTCACCGTCGCGAGCACCCTCTGCCTCGCAGGATATCCTTGTTGCCGTCGGGGCAGCGACAACACCGTGGCGTATCGAAATCCATTCAACCTCTCATCGTGAAGGTATATTTTGGTCATATTTTTATGCCAAAATTATTTATTATTATTTTTTGGTACATCGCATTTTCCTCATTGCGTCGTATTTTCCTCGTTGCATGATTTATTGCGAGGTGCGTTGGCTCACGGACCGAACACCGGCGGTTCGCCGGAATCGAGGGCTCTTCTTCAGCATAAAGAGAACGCGTCTTCAACGCGTCGCGGTGGTGAGATTTCTCTGTCCCTTAGCGGACCACTAGGTTTAGTCCGGTCCAGGCGTGTGGGTTCGATCGCCCACACGGGGTGCGTGCGCCGGCGTGAGTTGGCGTGTCGACGTGCACATGTGATGGATCGTTGATTTACCTAGAGTGAGCCATAGGTTAGGAATCATATGCGTTGGCCGATCCTGATTCGTAGGCTGAGCGACTTCCTGTTGTAAGCCTTAGGCTTTATTCTGTCGAGTTGGAATCCCAATTTCCCACGATTTTGGCGCTCCTAATCTCCCTTGGAGGGATTAGTTGAGTTCGATCTTAGAGGACGGGAAAAGCTTTGTAGCTAGTCCGTCCTATAAGATCGGGGTGTTCATAGAGCGGAAAAAAGCTTTGTAGCTAGTCCGCCCTACGAACGGTGGCGAGTTTCCCCCACGAGAAATCGGAGGGGGAAGCCCTCCACGTAGCCACGCCAAAGCTGGAGGCGGCGATGCCGCGGATCCGAGTGCGTCGACCCTAGGTACCTATGTGAGGTCGTTAGGACGAGTTCGACGTGTCGTCGGCCGTTTGGGTTTCATCGCATGTGCATGGATCATCTAGTTGCATTTTTGCATGTGGTCGTTTGTTGTATTGTATGCATGTTCGCATGAGCACTTCGGGTTGATCGGGCATCTAGGCCGATCTCCGATCCTCGGTTGGGTTCGATCGGCTGTCCCAAGTCGATCACCTATCCTTTAGGGTCGGATTGGTTACCTCGAAATAATCCACCCATTTCTTGGTCGACCGGCCACCACGGTCGGTCGACCGATCACTCATGTTTGTATGCTTTTGCATTTTATCGCATGTTTTACGGCATGTGCATGTTGAGTGCAGTTGCATGTTGCACCTTATTATGTTTTTTTTTGCATTTGCATTTGCAATTGCATTTGCACCGCACTTTTATGATTCTCCCTAGTGAGAATTATTCCACCTCAAGTCACTTGCCTCCTCGGCATACTCATTTGCTCGGGCCGCTGCCGCTACGGCATGCCCACCTCCGGGCAGCTGCCACTACGGCATGCCCACCTTCGGGTCACTGCCTCCTTGGCATACCCATCCTTTAGGCCGCTGCCGCTATGGCATGTCCGCTCTTTCTGAGTCACTGCTTTCACGGTATACTCACTCTCACCACTTTGGTGCATCCTCTTTGCATGTAGCATCTTTGCATTTTGCATGATGTGTGTGCTTGCCCTTTTGGGTGCCCGTTGTGATTGTTTCGTACTTCGGTCGAGCAGTCACAATGTGGACTTCTTGCATGATTTGTTTGCTTACCCATTCCTCGATGGCTTGTCCTACTCGTTAGGAGAGTGACCCCGTGTCGTTCGCGATGCCTTAACGAGCATTGCTTGCTTGGGTTGATCCCGATGAGCAATGCTAGTTAAGTCATCGGGATCGGCACAAGTATGAGCTTGTCTTAAGGATCCATTGGATCTAACTTGTGTCACCCCTCTTCGTGACGCCCTTTAGATCCTTCGGACCTTTAGGATGGGGCCGGTATGGAGACCCCGTCAAAGTCATACTATGCCCGGACTTACCACTGCACTTAGGCACTAGGTTTGTGCACTTTCGTTAGATGGTGTGCTAGGTAGGACTTAGGTTGCTAGGTAGTCTTTTTTATGCTGGCTATTGTTCTTTGATGGATTGGTTGCCACTAGCCGGGTATCTTTCTTCGCACTTTACTGTGATATGATTGCATGCTTCATATGTATGGTAGTGTGTTAGGGCGCTTTTACGCGGGGAGCCATGCTTATTTATACACACACACGAGTGCCGTATGGGGGGAGCAAGTGATGATTTCGACATTTTTGTTTGCGAGTGCTTATTAGCTCCCCCATTTATAAAGCATGGCTCATTATACGTCATTTGCATGTGGGCTTTCCCGCTAACACTTGTTTTCATGCAGGATTGAGTCTTTTTATTTTCCTCTGTACTTTTAGAGTCTAGGAGAGTCTTGTAGCAGAAATAAGATAGGGCATGGTTTCCAAGGCATTTGGCGTAGGAACCACGTGGAGGGGACTAGGAGTAGATGCTCGTGCCCCGTATCTTAATTCTGCATTTTTATATTGATGTATAGAATTAGGACCGGGCATGTATATGCGGAGTCCGACCGCATTTTTCTTTTTCTGGATTATGTTGCCGGTCCAGTGGCATTTTGGCCTCTTTTATTTTATTATGGAGTGATTTCTTTCTTGCTTTTATTGCATATTTGCACGCCTGCATGTGTTTTCCTTGTTTCTTTCTGTGATCTGGGATTTCACGATATCATTTAGGCTCTTTAAGGACCCTAAAATTGTAAACTTTATATGTTTAAAAGTCCTAATAAAATATTCAAGATAAATGAATTTTAGGATTAAAATATTCAAGATTTTAAAATATGCACTTTTACTTTCTTGCATGGCCTCCGGGCCCGATTTTAAATGGGTTGCATTGCATGGCTATCACCCAAGTCATATTAATATGGCCTCCACATTACTTAAGGACCGCTCTGAATAGCTGCATTCATATTTGCATATCCGAGGAGGAGTCCCGTGCTTCTCCAATCGGCAGCCGACATACTTTTATAGGTGTTTGTCTAGTGCGCTTAGGATGTTAGAAGGCTCCCCGACCCAGACGGGGTGTAAGTCCTTTTGTTTGGAGCGTTTGCAGCTTTGTAGATGAACCTCCCTTTCTCTCCTTTCCTGAGGCATCTTGTCACTTTGGCAGGTGTAAGACCCACCTCTTGGAGCTCCAGCTTATAGTCATAGGATAGAGTTTCCTTCCTTTGACCTTAGGGCTACCGAGGTCACCGTGGATATTGCAATTCTCGGATTGCGGCCGGGGATCTCGGGACGTGTTGGGTCGACTACCTTCGCGTTCGGGTAGACTTAGGGTCCTACTGCATTGGATGACGGGTTTGTGATACCCCGACTTGGCTACCTCTACCCCTTTAGGATTACTCCTTCCTTCCTTTGACTACCCCTGTTGAGCCCTTTCGCTCCTTGACTTCGTTGATATCATTTTGACGGCTCGATGCTTGGAGTAAGTGCCGCCGTTTGGGATACGACGATTTGTCCTCTGCCCTTATGGCCCGGACGTGCTTTGACGTGTTGGGATACCCCCGTCAAGATGATTTAGGTTATTCTGTGGGTTTCATATGCTGATGAGCCGCTACCCCATTTGGGATGTGAGAGACTCACTCTCTGCCTAATGGCTTAGCGAGAGCTTTGAAGTGTCGAGACTTTCCCACACAGAATAATCTCCATTTGATTGCCTATACCCCAGGTCTATGATAATATAAAGCGAAACCCCTTTTATCGAGAGTATTCTTGAGTATCCCCCAAGATGTAATTAACCAGTAGGAATACGTTCCTCTGGGAGTGCTCTTGACCCCGAACGAGTACATACACTTGACTCTCTGGTTATGGGTAGTCTACGTAGATACTTCTTTCGCGGATATTGGTTCGAGTGCCTTTGCCGATCTTTTTTAGGCGGACATGCTTGATTTATCCTTGCAATGCTTATCGCACGTAGACTCTTCATGTTTTTCTTTTCTCTTGTTTGTCATTTTTGTCGTATGTCCATTCTTATTCGGTTCCTCTCCTCTTCGAATCATTTATTTGATTCGGGAGGGGGATTTATTCGAATAATGAAAGTATACGACGACTGACAAGCTGGCGACTCCTTTTAAAATAAAAAAGAGAAAAGAATGGCGAAAACAGCATACTTTTGTTGAACAACCTTTTCTCTTCCATAGTCACCCTAGTGGACACTATATGTGGATGGAGCATCCGAAAACTCAGGAGCTGGTGTAGGAATATTACTCATCTACTCAAAGCAAGACATATTGAAGTATGGACTTCGCTTGAAATTTCCAGGCACTAATAATGTTGTCAAATATAAAGCACATGTCATCGGATTCAAAATTTCCATCGGTACGTGAAGTACGAAACATGATTATCTACACTGATTCTCAACTCATCGCATCCCAAGTAGAAGGAAAATTTGACGCTCACAACTCACAACTAGTGCAGTATCTCAGTTTAGTTAAAAAAACTTCTCGCTCAAATTGAAGCATTTCAGCTCATTAACGTACTTTGGAGCATAACATTCAAGCTGATGCCCTCTTCAAGCTTGCAACATCGATAACTAGAGATCATTATAAATAAAAGTGCATCGAGGAGATACATTTTCCTATAATCGAGGTCCCATGGGTGATACTATCTATGAATGATCCAAGGGAGCCATATTGGATGGATCTCGTCATCTCCTTCCTTCAAGACAGAACATTTCCATATGATTCCCCTAAATTAAGTTGTCTCTGATGCATGGCTGCTAACTTCATCTTTCTTGGGGATGAGCTGAATAAGAAGGCATTTGTAGGTCCAAGAGGTTCATTCTATGTGGGGACCATCTTGGAGGCAAGGCTCTTGCTCTAAAAATAATGAGACAAGGCTTCTATTGGCCCATAATTAATCAAGATGAGTTAGATTTTGCTTAAAAATACAAGAGTTTCCATTTAAACTCTAATCTTACGCATGCACCGCCTATAGAACTCACGTCATTTCTGAGTCCTTGGCCTTTCGCCCAATGGGGGTTTGATATCATGGTGCCATTTTTTATAGCCAATAGACAACAAAAATTTATCATCTTAGCAGTCGACTACTTCACCAAATAGGTAGAAGCATAGCCTCTTGATAAGATCACTGAAGCAAATGCCAAACAGTTTGTTTCGAAAAACATCATTTATCTCTTTGGTCTTCCTGAAAAGATTATCAATTAATAATGAAACTCAATTTACTGGAAGTTTCTTCACATCATTCTGTAAGGATCTTCACATTTAGTTGGCGCACACTACCGCTGTACATCCAAAAAAAATGGACAGACGGAGGGGACAAATCGAATGGTGCTCAAGGGGTTGAAGACTCATCTTGAGAAGGCTGGGGCAGTGGGTAGAAGAGTTGCACAATGTCCTCTTGGCCTATCACACCACCACACAAACTCCAATTTATGAAGCTATATATAACATGTGTTTCGCACTGAGGCTGTCATCCTTGTTAATATCAAAGTTCCAAACCCATGAGTTAAAACTTTCAACTCAAATATCAATGAAAAAAATCTCCTACAACAATTAGATCTTCTATTAGAAATATGTGATGTGGCATACCTTAGAGCTGTTTTCTACCGCTAAAGAGTTGCTCACCACTTCAACCAAAGAGTCAAGCCTCAACAAATCTCCATCGGTGACCTGGTTTTACGTAGTGTCGAAGGCACCAGTTATGGTCCCCAACGCAACAAATTATCCCCTTACTGGGAAGGCCCATATACTGTGGCTGCAATAATCAAGTCTGAAACCTTCAAGCTCAAAGATTCAGATGGGAAAATCCTACCCCAGACATGGAATGTCAAGAATCTTCAAAAATACTACCAGTAACACTTCAGTCATATCATCTATGTCATATTTCATACAATATCAATGTATCTCAGACTTATTAAATATTATTTACTTGCTTTCTTACACAAATAAGATTATATTTAGAAAGTGTAATGTCTCATTCATGAGTCACTTTATGCTCTCAACCCGAAAAATACACAACTACGGTTGTATCTTAGTCAGAGCACGAT
The DNA here is from genome assembly GCA_022702705.1 of Papilionanthe hookeriana x Papilionanthe teres. Taxonomy (NCBI): domain Eukaryota; kingdom Viridiplantae; phylum Streptophyta; class Magnoliopsida; order Asparagales; family Orchidaceae; genus Papilionanthe; species Papilionanthe hookeriana x Papilionanthe teres. The sequence goes on along the minus strand of CM040425.1, from coordinate 12,880,179 downwards.
CAATCCCAGGGGTATTTAACCTGACTTCTTCCATATGGGTTAACATTATTGAGTTTTTACTTTGATAAACAACCATGAATAATTTAACTGTCCTTGTTGGACTACACTTAATTCCTTCCACACAGGTTCATAAGCAAGAAATGCTCCCGGAAACAACCTCGGATGGGTTAATAGGTCCTTGGTGGACTTCCGCTGGCTCCTTTCATATAGGTTAATGACCGCGATTTTTAATATTCTTAAAAAAATAAGAATTCAACACCACTACTAGAAGATCTAAATCTTCAGCAATAGTGCCAAAAACTTAACTTGGAGCGTAATTTTAATTTTAGTAACAATTATATATTATAATCTTTTAATCGCAGAGTTACCTTTAAACGCAAGTATACGTATCGCTCAAGTAATACAGGGCTCTAGTGGAGTCCTGGATATTGATCCTACAGGGAATATTTTAGAGGCTACAGACTAGGATTGTAGAAATCAATTCAGAATCACAACTAAATTGAAATTGTCTATCTGTCACTAATAAGCAATCGACAATAATATGAAATTTAAATTAAACTAGTTCTACTAACAAATAACTAATACTACTAAAGTTAAGTTCAAATATATAAGCAAGAATCTTTCTCCTTTGTTAAGATTTTTAAGTTAATAGATAATTAGAATTATTTTTAAATTGGTGTTGTGTCAAATAGGAGCATACCTATTCTTTACCCTTTGGTCGAGGCATAAAGAACATTGACTAATCCTCTGCTTAGTTACTAAATCTGCAGCTAGGCTGGGACAATACCGGCGCTCACTTCGGAGCTCCCACGTTCCCCTCACCCGAGGGCTAACAATCCACACTTCAGCACCTAAAAGATAAGACTGAATTGAGGATTTTAGCTTGCCACTCTAAAATCTCCAATTCTACGTCCGATTAATATTATTTCGCTATTTATTTGCACCCTGCTCCCAAGGATTTGGATCTCCCTGAATCTCGGATGTAATCTTAACTATGGTTGTCAGATTCAATAGATTTTAACTTTTCAATTAGCTGGATTGAAAGCAAATTACGATCTAAGTTAAAGATTATCACAACTTATTTAATTATTTTAAGGCACGTTAGTTCTATTTATCATATCACAAAAAATATCAAAACAAGGAGAAAGATAGAACAACTATTCAAAATTTATGGAGAGGATGCAATAAATCTTGGATTTCATATATAAAGGTAAAGTAGTACAAACTAAAGTAAATAAACACAACTTATCTTAAATTCCTCCCCAAGAAAACTCCTTGAAGTTCCTCTAATCTCTTCCATCTTTACAGTACACGAAATTCTCCTTCGAAATGGCAATGCAAAAGAGATCTCACTTCCCTTCCACTCTTACTATTCTTCAAAGAATTCCTCACAATCTCTATTGAACTCACTATTTAACACTTAATAATAACAATGGACACTAGTGGACTCTCTATAGGACACTAAGTAACTATTATAAATCTCTAATAATACCTTTTACAGACTCTTAGTGACTTTTAGAGGACTCCAAAAGAACAATTTGTCGGCCTAAAATGGTTCTTTTTAAAGTTATTGAAGAGTCTCGAAGGTTTTCCAAGCATCCCTTCAAAAATCATCGAGATTCGACAAATATTGTGAAAGAACCGCCGATCCCGCCGTCAGTGGCCTCGAGCTGCGCCATTGGCGGCCTTCTAGAAACTGTGCTTTAAACTGACCTTGCCGTCGGTGGCCTTGACCTCAGCCGTCGACGGCCTCCCTTGCAATTAATTCTGAACTCTCGAGAAAATCATGCCGTTGGTGCCCTCGACCTCGCCGTCGGAGGCCCTAAGTCAAATTTGCATATTTTAGCCCTTTTTGCTCTAAACTCGCTCTTTTTTGCATATTTTTGTTCCTTTGTCCTTAAATCTTTGTACTTGCAGAAAAACACCAAAAATACCCTTCTTTAATGTGCAATATCATCAAATTCAATATAAAATAAGCATGAAAATCTTAAACTTTTTTCTTGGGTCAAAATCCTCTAAACTTTAACTATTACTTATCCTCAAGTAATCTTTGGTACTACATAAAAGTTATGATTCATTTTGGTAAAGATTTAATTCAGAAATACTATAATTTCGATTTAAATAAATATTATAGCAAAAATTCTTAGAAGAATTTTCAAGTAATGAGATTAATTTTACAGGTATAAGGCTATCTTGTCATCAAGTCTAAGATTTCTAGTCTTCTATTCATTTCAAGAATGACTATATTTTACAATATCAATTCACATATAATATTCAGAAGATAGGAAATTCATGAGAATTCTATTAAGTAAGAAAATAGTCATAGATGCTTTTAGTTTCCCCTTTAGGTTAATCCATGTGAAGCTAATTTTTGATGAGGCATTTCCTCAAGCTTCTCCTCACTTACTTTTTTTCTTTGGGATTGTTTTTCAATCCTATATATTTTTCTTTTCATTTCAAGGATTGTTTTTCAATCCTTTTTCTTTTTATTTCTTTTTTTTATTTTTCTTTTTCAAGTGAGGATTACTATATCTGGATAGCCTGTTAATAATTTTGAACTTCACTCTTATTTTCCTAAATTTGAAACTTTCGAACATTATTTACCTTATATGTACTTCATAGTTTTTACATTATTGAATCCCAATCTTTTCTGTCTCAACTAAATTCCTAAGATTCTTAATATTTCAAAATATAGTTTTCTTTACTTTAAATAGTTAACTATATTCTTACCCTTTTATACTAAATATCTTTAACTTACAAAATTAATTTTCCTTACCAAAAATATTTCCTTAAATTTTCTATAATATTTAGAATAAATCTAAACATAGTTATCTGAATCAAATTTTATCACAAAAATCATGTTATAATTTTTGAAAATATGTTATTTGAGAACATATAATAGTTAAGACTTTTCTTCCCTCCCCCAAACATAAAGTTTTCTATAATTGAAATAATACAGGGTAGAAAGAAAATTTCTAAATATATAAAATTCATACCTTTACATTTTAGGCATTTTTGTCTTTTTGATAATTGCAGGTTCTTCTCAAAATTTCTAACTTCAACTGACATGTAATATTTAAAAAACTTTCTACACATATAAAAGTTTATAGAATTTGCTGGGGTAATGAAATTTTAAAAAAAGTATATAAAACTAAACATCAAACAACTAACTACACAGGACATATGCATTTCACAATATAGAATAAACAGTTTACCATTTTAAACTAAAAAGTTCACAATTACTATTACAAATATCACAAATATCTAGAAATGAAAATGCAAACTTCCAAACCAAATACATATCCCAAAAACAAGCATAATCCACAGAATACAATAAAAATCAAAGTACATCAACAAAACTAAAACAAACCACACAACACATCACTATCACAACGATCAATCAAAAGCCCATACAACATCCTCATCACCCGGGTCAGCAGGAGGATTGTACTGATTATGGAAAAATGTCATCAGGTTCTCCTCTGTAGTATCTGGCCTGAGTATCATAATATGCCATCTCAAAATTAGAGTACCTCTGAAGATACTCATTATCATGATTGTGTCTTCTCTCTAAACCTTCAATCCTGTGATCAATTCTCTCTAACTTTTCATCCAACTACTCAAAACTTTTCCTCTGCAGGGTCATGGCATTCATCAGATCATATAAGGTAGGGGGACTAGAGGCAGGAGGGTCATAGCTAGTAGAAGGAATGTCTCTACTAGTATAAGGTGCCTTGCTCCTACTCCCTGATCTCCATTTCTCATGGGATTCATAAGTCTTTATATTAGTTTTACTAATGGGTTTCATCGGATACACCCATTCCTCATCATCTCTTGCTTCAACTCCAGATATTTGACAAAGTGCATAAATTAGGCCAGGATGCCCTAAATATCCACTTGTTTCACTCTTTGTAGTGGTCATTGTCGGCACTATTTTTTTTAGGTTGTGCGTTTTATTTTGAAAAGGGGTCGCCTACAGAAATTGTCGGCGAATTTTTAATTTAATTTAAATAAATAATTTGAAAAGTAGTATTTGATTTTAAAAATAGTTTTTTAAATTTGAAGATTTTAAGATATGAAATCAAACTGACCTCACATCCCAAATAGTTTATATAAACGAGCACCACACCACAAGCCATGTATACTATCCCTAAGGATAGACACAACGCATGACGGTGAGGCTCGATTAAACAAACTAAAAGATTTGTGACATCCGTTTGGTACGCGAACCAATTTTATAAGCCGACAAATTCCCCTGCTTAATATGAAAGTATTAAACGGGGTTTATATTACCAGGTTCTTTAAAATTTCCTATAAGGCCAAGCCCTATAGTTAATTACATCTTAAGTGACGGGAATCACCTAAGAAAACTCTCGATAATAATCGGTAATTACGCTCTCAAGAATTTTAAAGTTTAAGTTTTCGAGGGATTGAACTTTGGAATTTCGATAGGGAATGGATCAAGTTTGGAACATTTTGTTTTGGGAATTCAAAGGAAGAAAGGTAGGAGAAATTACGGATCCGAAGCGAACTTCGGTAATTTCCGACTATCCTATCGTACGGCTTAGATTTAGGAAAGTCCTAATGTTTATTTAACATTTCAATCTCGCCAATTTTAATTAATTAGGACTTATATTTATATGATAGAATCATACAAATAGCCTAGAAGACGTGAGGGTTTATGTCGTATCGGACGACTACCTCGGAATCCTAAGACCGGTTAGGGCTTAATTTGCAATGCAAATGCCTAACAAAAGGTTGAGGGTTTATGTTGCACTAGGCAAACTACCTCGAAATCCTATGACTTGGTTATTTAATTCTAAGAAAGTTTTGCTGATGTAGATTCAAGTTTTGCTAATGACGATGGTCGTGCTGCCCACCATGCTCCGAGCTCCTTGTTGTTGCAGCGGTTTAGTTATAGAAGTCATAAATCAGGAGATGAGAGAAGTGTTTTGGTTTAGAGAACTTCTTAATTTCCAAGTGTGTTTTGTATTTTAAATAAAACAAATCTTAAAGTTGATTATAACCACACCGGTTAAGATCCCACGGTTCCATCCTTCCGGCATCATTATTTTTATCGGATTCACTTAGTCCAGATGAATTTGCTAAACTCAATTGAATGAGTTCCACACTTTCATTTAGGCTGTGGGAAATCCAGTTAGCAACACGTAGGTTACATCATCAGAGGTATTCACGATCATCCGACATGACGTTTTAATTTAGTTGTAATTGTAGTTTTGTATTTTGTTTGTGATTAAATTTTGAGTTGTTTTATATTTTGAGATGTTGTGGCGGTGAATTTTATCTTGCGATGACTTTTAATTTAGTTTTGGTTTCGAGTTTTAGGGACTATCCTAAAGGTGTGGGTTTTCATGCAACGGTTGTTTATCATGCAAGAAAAGTAAGTGCGATGCGATTAAATAAATTGCAATAAGGTAAATTGCGATAAAATAAAAGGGTACTGGAGGGTCTTCCCGTCATCCCAAGTTGCACTTAAAACACAATTAGAATATTTAAGCAAGTTCCTAGGTAAAGCTAAGGGAAGGGTTATGGTTTTCTACCATGTTCCTAATCCATATAGCTAGTCATTTCCTATGATGTCTAGGTTCTTGTGTTTTGGTTTGAGGATGATTTTCTTCATCGAAGAATAATTAAATTTAGTTGTTCTTATAAACATCCTATCATATTGAGGAAGTGCTTAAGAAGAATCTTAAACATCTTTTCGATATTGATAGGATTGTTTTAAGTCGAAATGGATTTAATCGATCGAGTGAAGTAATCGTCCGAGGTTTAGTTAAGTTTTGTTGTTATCTTACTCAGTGAACTAGGATATTTTAATGTCCTATAAGTGGAGTAACATTTCATTTAATGTCCTGTTTAGGAGTTATGATAATTAAAGTTTTCGAGGGTAAATTGGTGCTCCAATGATTTGTGATTTAGTTTAACTTCAGTTAAAGGGTTTAAATTTGGAATAACATTCAAGTTGTTTTATATTTAATTTCTTTATGTCTTAGGTGATGTTATTTAATTCAGTTTAATTTAACTTTAATTTAATTTAATTTAATTTAATTTGGTTTAGTTTTAATTTTAATTTTGATTTAATTCAATTTAGTTTGATTTGATGTGAATTAATTTAATTTAATTTAACTTGATTTAATTTAATTTGATTTAATTTAATTTAATTTAATTTGATTTAATTTAATTTAATTTAATATGTTTTAATTTAATTTAATTTAATTTAATTTAATTTAATATTTTTTTTAATTTAATTTAATTTAGTTTAATTTAATTTAATTTAATTTAATTATTTAATTTAATTTAATTTAATTTATTTATTTTAATTTAATTTATTTATTTAATTTAATTTAATTTGCTTAATTTGTTTGATTTAATTTAATTTAATCTTTAATTTAATTTTTTTTTAATTTTAATTTAATTGAAAATTTAAAAAAGAGTTTAATAATTTAACTTTTTAATTTAATTTAATGATTAAGTCCTTTAACATCTTAAATCATTTTAATTAGGAATTAAATATTATTGAGATGATTAATTTAGGGATCTTTAAATTAAAGAATAAATCTCTTCCTAATAATATCCTTATTTTAATAATTCCAATTTTATTATTCTTCCAAATTTAGTCAATTATTTAATTAAGGTTTATTTTAATTATTTTCAAATTGTTTAATAGGTTTCTATCCTTTAATTATTTAAGTTTCAATCATCCAAATCAGATTAGGATCAAATATTTTACTTGTTAATTTTTTTATTAAACCTAAAGTTTTAATTAAGGGTTAAATTTTTTAATTACCATTTTGCCCTTGAAGCTTAATAATTTCATAACTCACTAAATTGAACTTAAATGAACTTGAAATTTTTATGTGACTTCACTCATATGTCGATAAAGACATGAGAGAAGAAAATGTGATTTTTCTGTATTTAATTTATTTATATAATTATTTTTGGTGGAAAATAGGAATTTCCAAGGAAAATTTAATAATATGACCAAGGGAAAGTTTCTGTCCTTAAGAAAATTATGGGACATTTCTAATAACCAGAGGACCACTTGGACCAATTTTGGTGATTTTTTAAATTATATTATTTTTATTATAATTATTTTAAGTTTTGGAGTATTAATTAATTTAAAAATAAAATAAGGGTTGAAAAATGAATTTTATATTTTTCAAAAATCTCTCTGAAATCAAGGAAATCAGGGAATAAATTTTTGTAATTTTTTGATTTTTCTTTGATTTATTATAATTATTTTAGTGAAAATGCTAGAAAATACATTTTTTAAATTTTAAAATTGCCCTAGGATTTAAAATTTAATATCTCATTAAATAGACCTAAGAAAAATATGGGATTTGTTCCTAATTGATTAAAATTCAAAATATAACATTTTGGTAAATTTTATTATTTTTGTGATTTTTATTATTTTTTAATTATTAAAATATTAAAATAATACTAAAAAATCAACTTTTTAGAAAAATGAAATTTTAATTTTCTTAAATTCCCCGATATCAGAGAGGCTCCAAAACCGATTTGGTGAATTTTTGAAAGGTATTTTGAAAGTTATGAATTTTTAAAGTTTAAAATGACTAAATGGCTTAATCGGCCCATTTAGTAAGGCTAACCAAGTCCAATTGACTTCAAATTTTTATGGTGTGTTCCTCTGATCCTAAAGGTAGTGGAGAGTTGATTTCAAATCAATTTGATGTATGGTTAACTCTAATTAATTAGGGATCTATTTTGGGTGTTTAAGCCAATTAGGGTTATTTTAAGTGAACTAATTCAAAACCTATTTTTCCTAGGGTCCTCTGGTCATAATAGACATCACCAAATTTTCCTAGAATTTATTTCACAACATGCTAATTATTGGATTTAAAATACTCAAACTAGAAACCTAGAGTTGAAAAATCAATAACTCTTCATAGGGATGGCCTCTGACTTTGGAAAATTCAGGGAATGTTCCCAAATTCAGAGGCTTCAAAAGCCCTATGGTCTCATGCCATGGTGAATTTCCTATATGCATGGAGAATTAAAACAATGCGAAGGAAATAAATCATAAAAAATAAACTACTTGATGAAATTAAATAATTTCTTTTCCACATTATTCTCCTCTGTTCACTGAGCAAGAGGGTATTTTTATTTTATTTTTCTGATTTTTGTACACAAAGTTATGGATTTTTCAAGTTTAGGGAATTAAATAAATCAAAAAATCAGATAACTTTGTGTCGCGTGGCGCGCTCCCATTCGACGCCGGCACTTGAGTCAGCAGCCCGGGTCCCGCCTTCCACGTATCATCCGTTGATCCGACCTAATCTGAGCTGTCCGTCCACGCGTGTATTAAATGGACGGCATCTGTTCATCGTCCCCAAGCGTCCTCACCCGAGAGTCGTCCACCCTAAATCCCTAATATCTCACTCGATACTCAATGGATTTTCGTGTTCTTATGCTCTATGGATTCGTCTTGAAGAGACGAATACATCTATACGGTGACCATGCATTGAAATTAGAGCATTTGAAATGGAGAATCTCCAGAAGCTCGAGATGAAGAATTAGCTCATACCTTTGCTCAGAGAAGTGTGGCTTCAATCTGAGGGTTGTGTCACCTTCGATTGGATCCCAGCAAGCTCCAGATGAAGTCTCCTGGTCTGGTGAATCGCCTAGGTATGATTTCAACCACTGTCGATCACAAAGCTTGGAGGCTGGAGCAACTGGGTGGCCTGGAGATGGGGCTTTTGCTGGTGGACTCCTTCTCTTGGTCTGGTGAAGGTGTAGGACCAATCAATTTGAGGATTGACCCACTATGGAGAAGTGTCCTGGTTTTGGGTGGAATTTCAGTTGAGAAATTGGGTTCTATTGGTGGGGATTAGGGCAAATTGACACTGAGGATCAACTGCTCTAAGGATGGAGAAGGGTTTGGAACAATTTTAGCAGAGTTTCGGCAAGGTTTGTGAAACTCTCTTCTCATGGCCGTGAGGGGGTGGTGTTTAAATAGGAGAGGGTGGAGAGCCTCCCAGGGAGAGTTAGGGCTTGGGATCAGCTGCTCTGGGCATGGGAAGAACAGCCATGGTGGCCATTGGGCATGGGGCAGCTCAGCAAGGGAGAATTCCAAAGTTGGCTCACATGTGAGCTCTTGGCCATGGTGTTTTCCGGCGACCCAGGCGGCTGGCCGGCAGGCATGGGTCACCCTCAGGTCCAGGTGGGTCAGGGCTGGGGTTTGGTGTAGGCAATTGGCAAATGCCATGTGTAAAAGGCTTGGATTGAAATGGAATGGGGGAAGGCTATTTTGGGTTCAAATGAGCCAACCCCTCCATTTGGGCTAGGTGCTCCACCCAAGGCCTGGTTTTGGGCTGAAAAGAATCATTTGGGTCAGCCAAGAGAAAATGGTGTGGTCTCCATCCATGATGAGGTGGCTAAGCATGGTTTAGTGTGTGACATGCTTAAGGTAAAAAAGGGTTTAAGAAGGATTAGGAAAGGGGGCCCTCCTTTTGCCATTAATGGCTTGATCACATGTCAAACCTTCCATGGCTCTATGTGGCTTGCCCATGGCTTGCATGGCTTGTCTTTGGCTTGGGGAAAGTTGAGTCAATTTCATGGAAATGGATTTAAGAAAAATTTTGGTATTTAGGGGTGATTTGGCATGAGGCTTGATTTGGAATTATTTGATGATGGGATTATTACTTAGGGAATGGCTTTGATTAAATGGATGGCAAATGGAAATGTCATGTGGGCTTTAGGGCCAATTTTGGGCTTTTAGTATTTGGTGGAAATGGGCTTTTAAAATGGTTTAGGGAAGTGGGCTTTTGGATTTTTAAATGGATTTTAGGATGGAATTTTGGCAAAGGCTTGGGCCAAATAATTGTTGGGTTTAGTTCATAGATGTGTCATGAGTGACTTGGAGCAAATTGGGAGTGATTTAGGTTTGAATTTGGGCTTCTTTGGTGAATGGGCCAATATAGGTCAAATTGGGCTAGCTTGGGCCAATGTTGGGCTAGGGTTGAAATTGATGTAAAATTAATGTTGGGAAATGTCTATGGGAGTGTTTGAAAGAGGTTTTGAATTTTTTTGGGTTTTGATTTTGGGGTTTGGGCTCATTTGGGTTAGGTTTGGGTTAGGTTTGGGTCGTGGGTTCAAATTGGGCTTTAAGGCCAAACGTGAAATTGGATCCAAATGTCAATCAAATTGAACTTGGATTGGGTCTAGATTGGTATTGGGAATGTTGAATTGAATTTTAGAATTGAATTGGACCTGAATTTGGGTCAATTGGATAGGTTTGGTTTGACATTGGGTTCACTTTGGGTTAAAATGGGTCAAATTGGGGGTTTTGACAAAAGTGGGGTAAATTGACAACATTGGCCCATGGTGTAGTTGAACAAAATGAAATTGGGAATATTTGGAATTTTCTGGAATTTTTTGGGAATTTTCTGAATTTTTTGGATTTTTGGGTCAAGGGGGGTATTTTGGGTATTTGGAGGGTATTGGGAGGTATTTTTAGAATTTTTGGTATTTTTGTGTATGAATGATCAACTTGAGTAATGTGAAAATGTTTTGGATTGGTTTTGAGGAATTTTTGGCAATTTAGGTGATTTTGCAAATTTTGGGTAGTTTCAAGGGTTTTGGGTAGGCTAAGCGGGTGTAGGGTCCCGGGGGTCAAAAATTGAAAATTTGGAAAAATGAAGATTGGGTGAATATAAGTGGAATGAAATCATTTTGGTTGAGCCATGAAGCCATATCAAGCCCACATGAGTCATGAAGGGACTCATTTGAGGCATCCAATATGTTGTTCCTAGCTCTCTTGCCAAGGGCTTAGGGGTTAAGGACCATCCATGTGGATCACCTTTATGAGTCAGGAGGTCAAGTTAGGTATGGGTGTGTTTTTAGGAGGTGTGTGAAAGTGTAGTGTATAAATGTAGTGTGTGTTTAAGTCAGCCCTTCACCAGACCAGGCCACCCAGGGCAGTCTCTAAGGCGAAAGAGTCTTATAGGAAGTCATCCTTTAAACTTCCACATTTGATTTCAACCCTCTAGGTGATTAGGGGTCTATAGTCAAGTTTGTGGAGTTTACAAGGAGTTAAGAAGTGGTTTGAATTTCTAAGTCGTGGGTCCCAATTCTAATCCTCTAAGATAGTCGAAAGGAAAAGCCTAAGGCTAGATCCTAAGTACTAAAAAGAAGAAGAGAAGACCTCACCAAAAATGAGGTCAACAGTCATAATGTTATTATAATTGATTCTCCCAACATTAAGGCTTCTATTGTTCTGAATATAGAAATTCAGAACCGCTCTATCTCTCAAAACATCACTGTGATGGTAGGTAGGTAGCAGAGTCGAACAAATGAAATAATGCCATGCTATAGCAGTGGCATTCATCATGGACAATGGAAAGTTAATCCGTTCACGATTTTTAATTTTCCAAACTCCTTTCCCATCAGTGAGAAAGTCAATAACATTGTTCAACGGACCCTCCATTAATCCAAATGTTTCATACTAGCTAGAAAAATAATCTTGAATCTCGTAAAAAGTGTTAATGCGGTTAGAATTAAAGTCAATAGAGAATCCTCTTACTTTGACTGGTTCATCCTCGAGTTGAGTAAGATTGGAGTAGAACTCACTCACAACTTCAATAGCAGCTCTGTTTGTTGTGTAGAAAAAGTTCTCTCATCCTTGCTCTCTGATAACTCATTCCACTTCTCCTCCAGGATTTTCGAAAACAAGATCTTGGATACACTTCTTACTTTGAAAGAGTGAAGTATACCTCGCTTGTGCTTTTGCATTTATGAATTGAGTCTCGCCGTGTTCGAGTCTTTTCTTTTGTCGTGGAGCCATTGTTTGATCTATCAAACTCTCAAAAATCCAAACTAATCTCCAAAATAACAATACAATGGCTTCTAAATGAGATTTAAAACAATCTAAATCAAGTTCCATGAATTCCTTCCAAGTCTTTCATTGCGATAGGGAAAGAATCCTAAAGAAATGCAGTCTCGGATGTAAAATCCTCGACCCCAAGAATTTGATTTTGATGTATTTCATTGCGATAGGGAAAGAATCCTAAAGCGATGCGGTCTCGGATGTAAAATCCTCGACCCCAAGAATTTGATTTTGATGTATTTCATTGCGATAGGGAAAGAACCTAAAGCAATGCGAGTCTCGGATGTAAAATCCTCGACCCCAAAAGTTTGATTTTGATGTATTTCATTGCGATAGGGAAAGAACCTAAAGCAATGCGGTCTCGGATGTAAAATCCTCGACCCCAAAAGTTTGATTTTGATGTATTTCATTGCGATAGGGAAAGAACCTAAAGCGATGCAGTCTCGGATGTAAAATCCTCGACCCCAAAAGTTTGATTTTAATATATTTCATTGCGATAGGGAAAGAACCTAAAGCAATGCAGTCTCGGATGTAAAATCCTAGACCCCAAAAGTTTGATTTTGATGTATTTCATTGCGATAAGGAAAGAACCTAAAGCAATGCAGTCTCGGATGTAAAATCCTCGACCCCAAAAGTTTGATTTTGATGTATTTCATTGCGATAGGGAAAGAACCTAAAGCAATGCAGTCTCGGATGTAGAATCCTCGACCCCAAAAGTTTGATTTTGATGTTTTTCATTGCGATAGGGAAAGAACCTAAAGCAATGCAGTCTCGGATGTAAAATCCTCGACCCCAAAAGTTTGATTTTGATGTATTTCATTGCGATAGGGAAAGAACCTAAAGCAATGCAGTCTCGGATGTAAAATCCTCGACCCCAAAAGTTTGATTTTGATGTATTTCATTGCGATAGGGAAAGAACCTAAAGCAATGCAGTCTCGGATGTAGAATCCTCGACCCCAAAAGTTTGATTTTGAATAGTTATTAACTTTGCAAAGATTAGTAGTGTTGATTTGAAAGGTGTGGAATTTTGGTGTTTCGAGAATTTCATGAAAGTTGTAAAAGACTTTCATGGAAGGAAATAGATTAGGAGGGAATATGTAGATGTCACATATCCCTCTCAAAAGAGTTGATCGGAAGTCACTGGTTTGGATTGGATATAATTCCTCCCAATCAGATTTGATCCGTGTCAATGGAATCAACCGCTTCCATCCCAGACAAGGGAGAGAATGAAACGGATTGGATTTCAGATTTGGGAAATTAAATTTGAATTCGATTGAAATTTGATTTGAAATTTGGAAAGATGAATTTAAAACTTGATTGAGATTTGATTTGAGATCTGGAAGGATTGAATTTGAATTTGATTGAAATTTGATTTGAGATCTGGAAGGATTGAATTTGAATTTGATTGAAATTTGATTTGAAATTTGATTTGAGATTTGGAAAGATTGAATTTGAATTTGATTGAGATTTGATTTGAAATTTGATTTGTCCTTTAATGATTCAAATTTTATTTTATCGTTTATTTAATGTTCATGTGAATTTGGTGTTCATCATTTTTTAGATTTTTAAGGAAAGTTTTCTTTTATTCTTTTTGTTTCTTTTCTGTTCTTTGTTCGAAGTTCATTTAACTTTAATGGCGTTTCCCAGTCAATTTGCACAAAAGAGGTGAAGGCCAAAAATGTGACATGGTCACTTTTATTCCAATCATGTCGAAGATACATCATACAACTCGATCTGTAATACATCTCATACAATCCATGTAGACTCAAAACGGACTATGTATGATCTTTATCGATCCATCCAAAGAAGCATCTGTCAAAAATCCATGTCTGAATAGTGGGTACATGGTCAATAACATCACCTTCCAAGCCATCCTTGGCAAGGATGCCGTATGGATGTACCTTGGAGGTGTGATATCTTCCATGTAGCTCACAGCTCGTAAGGCCAGAGGCTCTCTAGCTCCGGGTCTGGCTGGAAATGGTAAGGTGTCTTCCTGTCATCCATCCTCCTGAAAGTAACTGAGATCCGCTTCACTGGTACTCTTGGTATGCAATGCTTAGCGATATACTGCTCCGTTGCCCTTCGGTATCATGACGAAACCTACCGGTAAAGGTATCTTCAACGGCCCTCGGAACTCACACAGGCCTGCTATCCGGAGGCCGGATCCGAACATGATGTTACACTCATTCGGGAAAGAGAGCGTGCGGAAGGTCGACAAAGTCGTGGTGATCTATGTGCGGAGGTATGCAGTCACCCTGCTTGTAGATGTTAATAATGCAGCTATTGGGTATGCAATCTGCTGGCAATACCCTCCATGTTATCAATCTATTTACCATTCTCTTGATGACTAGTGGCATTGGATCCACTTGGCCATGACGGAGTATTCCCGGAGGGTTTCCCTTCTTGTCTTCCGCAAAGTTGTAACGGCATCCACATTGTATTGTAATTCTTCCTTTCCACGGCATCCATCTCCGGGGTTACGAGTAGGTGTTTTCCCTTAGGCGGCCCGCTCGGCCCATTCTTTTCAAATCCCGGATGCAATCCACGATTTGTTGTTGTTCATATTCTGAGAATACGTCTGTATGTAGCTCGAGGCCCTCGAGTATATTGATCCTTCTGCCTCTAATTCTCTCGAAGTATTCAAAGGTTTTCTTTTCGACATTCTGCATTCTTTCCAGCTCGTATTCCGGAATAATCGCGGATGGCGAGGCTCAGTGACATATTGTGGGATATACGACTCAATCCCTTCACGTTCTCCTGCGTACCTCGGCTCCTCGGGGATGATGTCCGTCGGGACATCCCCGGGGTTGCTTCGCAACAAGGTCATGCATTGCGGGTGGTTCTATCCGGTAGCGTGGTAGCCTTCTTTCTTCGATCTTCGTGAGATTTCACTGGTCCCTTACGTTATCTAGGAGCTGGCCTCTTTTCTTCGGTACACAGTGAGTCGGCGTCCTTGAAGTGTATGTGTCGGCGTGCGAGTTGCCTCATCGCGCTGATCCGCTGCTAGTTTGGTTAACATCTTATGGATACGGCGATTCTTATTTTTTCGTTGCGTTACTGTGAAGTAGCTCTTCGAACTTCTTGAATCTCTGTGGGCGCGGCGCTGACAAGCCTACCCTCTGCTGTAGCGACTACAGACTTGATTTTCTTATCTTCTTCAGTGTTTGCCTTTCTCTTCTTGCTGCTGGATTGGTGGCTTGGGCTACCCACTCTCATCACTATCTGCCCGGGCAGTTCTTCTGGGTCAACTGGGATCCAGTCACTTTCCTCGTACTGTAGGCCTGCTGGTGCGAAGTCCGAGTCGATCTCGATTATCGCTCCATCTTTCACCCTCTTTTCATCGAGTGCGAGGCTTACGCCATTTCTAAAGTTCGGGACCAACCGCCCGTTTGACATTTCCTGCAAAAAGACAAGAAAAAGGATCGAGGGCATACTTAAGAACAAGAACATTAAGAAAATGTTTATTAAAGATAATTTTTTATTATCTTTTGTATTTTTAAATTTAACAGGAATGAAGTGGGAAAAGATCAGGAAAAAGATCTTGATATGGAAGAGAAAACAAGGAAAACTTTATTATCATGATTTTATTTATTTTAGCACATTTTATTATTTTTGGGTTCGGACCCAGTCATAAGTAATTACTTCGCCCGTGCTTCTCAGGGATGAAGAATTCATTCCTTCGAAACATCAGGTGGTGTAATACTTTTTCAAGTATCGTCCAGTTGATCGGAAGCATATGTCGTTCTCCTTGGCAATTCACTAGGCGGTAAGAACCTCCACGAGTATCTTGCTTCGACCACGAACGATCCTTCCCGAGTGGGTTCAAATTTCCCTCCTATCTTGCGGTGTGCGAGAATAGGTCTCTTGAGAATGAGAACTAAGTCACCAACTTTGAAGGTTCTTGGGCGGACCCGATCTGTCATGGGCTTGAACCATCTTAGCTTGGTATAATTCTAAGTTCCTGCTGTGCTGCAAGTCTTTTCCCTTCCAGGGCTTTCTAATTCTTCTAGTCGTAATTTGGCATTTTCTTCGTCGTGATCTTATTTGCAAGCTGCGATTCGAGTGAAGGAAGGCTGAACCTCTAAAGGTAACATCGCCTCGGACCCATACACCGAGCATAAGGTGTAGCTTGAGTAGGAGTTCGAAGGTTGTCCGGTAGGCCCATAAGGCTTCTAACAACTTCTCGTGCCAATTTCTCTTATTATCGTCGAAAGTTTTCTTTAAGATTTGAACGAGAGTTTTATTAAAAGCCTCAGCCAGGCCGTTTGTTCTTGGATAGTAAATTGTTGAATATTGTCAGTCGATTCCGTGTCTCCTGACAAAATTGTTGATTTGTGTGCTTCTGAATGCTGATCCATTATCTGAGATGATCCTGCGCGGCACTCCGAAACGGTAGACGACTTGGTTCTTGAAAAGCTGTAGCACGTGGTGTGCTTTCACTTCTCTAAGTGGAGCTGCCTCTCGCTGCCTCGCACTTGGAAAAGTAATGCGTAGCCGCAAGAATGAAGCGATGTCCTTTTGAAGATGGTGGTTCTATTGGACCCACTATATCTGTGCCCCAACATTCAAATGGCCATGACGCAATTGTCGGATGTAGCACATTTAGAGGTTGGTGTAGAACCACTCCGTGCACTTGGCATTGGTGATAACTCTTGGCGATTTTCATGCAGTCGGTCATCATCGAGGGCCAGTAGTACCCTAGTCTTTTAATTTTCATTTTCATCTTCGGACCCGGCTGGTGAGCGCCACAGAGTCCTGAATGCACCTCTTTAACGATTTCACGGGCCTCGGACCCACTTAGGCATCTTAGCCACATTTGATCGAAAGACCTTACGTATAACGTGTTGTTTATTAATGCGTAGGACGAGTTCTTTTCTTGATACGATGGGCTAGCGACCTATCGTCCGGTAGTTTTCCTGTTTGCGGGTAGTCTATTAATGGTTGTCGCCGATCTTCGTGTTTTCTATCATCATTTGCAAGCTGATTCTTCTTCTTTTTCGATTTGTGTATTGTGTCTATGTCGAGTCGTGATAGGACCCGACGTCGGTGAGCTGACACTTCCATCGACTCATCTTGCAAACGAGGCAAATTCTTTTGCGAGGCGAGCTAACGCATCTGCTAAAGCATTTTCTTTTACGGGAATTTTGTAGATTGTCACATTTGGAATTTGTTCCAACAATCTGTATGGCATCTTGGAAGTATTGCTCGAGACTTGGTTTTAAAATTATGTCTTGTCCGGCGATCTGTTGAATGATTAGCTGTGAATCCCCGTAGATGTTGATGTCTGTTATCCCCATTTGAATAGTTAATTCCAATCCTGTTATGAGGGCTTCGTATTCGCTTCGTTGTTTGTACACGGTTACGTCAGTGGTAGGAGTATCTTAACATCCCTCGCTCGGTGTTATAAAGATTAATCCGATTCTGCCTTACCGGGCACTTATCACTTGCGATTCTTCGTCTTTGTGTGTTGAAGATGCTCCGTCGAAATATAATTCCCAACGTTGATCATCGGGTCTTCTAGGCTCATTATTTGTTCATCGGCAAGTCGTCATTGAGAGGAGATTCGCCGGCAAAGGGTGTCTTTGCGAGGAAGTCTGCTAAGACTTGTCCCTTTACGGCATGAAGAGGCACGAAAGTCATATCGAATTGCGATAATATCATCGACCATCCGGCAAGTCTGTCGGAAAGCGTTGGACGAGTCATCGAGTATTGCGATGGATTAAATTTCGAGATCGGGTTGACCTTATGAGAAAGCATGTAGTGCACGAGCTTTTGAGCGGCGAAGATCGAGCCAAACAATGCTTTTCGATTGCGGGATACCTTATTTCCGTCGGAGGTAAACGACGGCTTAAGTAGTAAATAACATTTTCTTTACCCTCATCATTGACACAGGCTAACGGGGCTCGAGAGAGTCGTCTAAAGCCGCGGTATAGAGTATCGATGGTCTACACGAGGCCGGGGCTGCTAAGACGGGAGTTGTCATTAAATATTGTTTAATGTCCTCGAAGGCACTTCGGCATTGCTCTTCCCGAATAAATTTGGCGTCCTTTTTAACTAGTGCCGAGAAAGGTGACACCTACGACAAGTTCGAGATAAAGCGTCGAAGATATGCCGACTTCCCTTGAAAAGATCGTAGTTGTTTTAAGGTTTTGGGAGGCGGCATTTCTAAGATAGCTTTAATCTTTTCGGGTCGATTTCAATTCCACGATGTCGGACAACGAATCTTAAGAATTCCCGGAGGTGACGCCGAAGGCGCATTTTAAGGGATTCATCTTAAGGTTAAATTGTCTTAATCGTTCGAAAACAATTCTCAAATCATACAAGTGGTTGTCCTTTACTTTGCTTTTGATGACCACATCGTCCACGTAGCATTCGACTTAATTGTGGATGAGATCATCAAAAATTCTTTTCATCGCTCTTTGGTATGTTGCTCCTGCGTTCTTCAGTCCGAATGGCATCACTGTGTAGCAATATACTCCGATCGGCGTTCTGAATGCTATAAGCTTTTCATCTTCTGGAGCCATTTTTATCTGGTTGTATCCTAAAGATCCATCCATGAATGAAAATATTTCATGTGTTGAAGCAATGTCGATCATTAGTTCTGGGATCGGTAGAGGGAATTCAACTTTTGGACATGCCTTGTTTAAATCTGCGAAGTCCACACAAATTCGATACGACCATTCTTCTTTACGGCTGGCACCACATTGGCTAACCAAGTCGGGTATTGTTCTTCACGGACAAATTTAGCGTCTATTAGCTTTTTAACTTCAGTTATGACTTGTTGTTCGATTTCTAGACGCATTCTTACGGGACCTTGTCGGCGGGACGAAGTAGGATCCACTCCTAGCTTATGGACTGCGACCTCTGGAGCTAATCCTGGCATCTCATCGTAGTTCCAAGCAAAACAGTCTTTAAATTCCATTAATAATTTGATTATTTCTTCGGAGTCTTCTTTATTGAGTAAGGAGCTAACAAAGGTAGGTCTAGGCTCTTCGCTAGTACCTAAGTTAACTTCCGTTAACTCATCTATTGTAGATTTAATTTCTTCTTCGAATTCTGGTGGAGCGTCTCCAATTTGTAAATCTTCAAATTCTTCTGTGGTTTCCATGCAGTTTTCATTAGATTCGCAAGTGACAACCAAGCAAAATTCAGTATCGTCAACTGATCCTACTGTGCCGAATCCGAGACCATGCTTTGAATGGGTGGACGACCGGAGTTATTCCATAATTTTTCAAAATGTTGTGATTGGACTTTTGTCCATTGTCGAGGTAAGAAACCACGTCTGAATTAAATTTTGAACACAGGGAGAGTACCACTCAAAAGGTAATTCCATTAATTCTGATGAAGTGACATCTTCAAATTGTACATTATTTTCAGTTTTGGAGGAAGGAGCACCACGGTAGAATTTGATTGGCTTTGCACCGCCATTACGTACCTCTTTGACCACCATACCCTCGATCTTATTAGAATGGATCGGGGTTAGGGTCATAGTATGTACATAGTGGTTAATCTTCTTGTACATCGGTTTGTATTCTTCGTTCTTCTCATCTTCGAGAGAGATCTTGAATTGCGTCTTCTTCCGACTTATTGTCGCTGCTTCTTGCTTGATTTCTTTTTCTTCTTCGAAGCTGTCTTCCCAATCAACATTGATGGTCGGTTTCATCATCGTCCAGCTGTCCTAACGTCTCTACCACGACCTCGTCCCCGGCCTCGACCTCGGTTGCGAGTTGTGGAGAAACCTTCACCATCTCGCCGTAAGGGAGTGGTGAGTGACTGTTGGACTAGAACTTCAGGTTCTTCGTTGTCCCGAACTTTCTTTGCTTCATTCGTTATGGTATCTTTGGAGAAGATTGTTTTCTTCGGAGGTGCATAATAAGTTGCATCTTCATGGATTCCAATTTCATGTACGGAGAACGGTTGTAAGTCACCTTTGATGCACTGTTCCCCTCCATCGTAGTATTTGATGCACTGATGTAGAGATGATGGTACCATCCTATTTTCATGTATCCATGGTCGGCCTGATAGAGCGTTGAACGACGTTTCGAATCGATTATGTGAAATTTTACGGTTGTCTTTGCTAAGTCACCGGTCTTCATTAGTAGTGTTATTGATCCGAGGGCTCTTTCTCCTTTACGGTTGAATCCTCTTAATAACATTTTGTCGGCTTCGAGCTCACGAGCATCAATTTCCAAGTATGCCTAGTGTTCGAAGACTCATTATATTAATTGATGCTCCTGGATCCACCAATACTCTTGAGAGTGTAAACTTCCCAATTGTAACTGAAATGTACAACGGTCGGTTGTGGTCTGCTGTCCCAAGTAATAGGTCATTGTCCGTGAAGGTAACACCTCGCTGTTCCTTTAACGAGCAAACCTCATCTAAGGAATCTCCGACCATTTGAGCTAAGCAAATTTACCGGATCAAGTAAGGCCTTGATCGAGCTTCTCTCATCTCCTTTGATAAGATGAGAGTGTCGTAGATGCTCGGTTGGCGGTAGTTTCCTAAGATGGGCTAGCACGTTGTAGTCCACTTTATTTCCATGTGTCTCGGCTTCTTCTCGAATGGGTATTTCTTCTGCCGGGGTTGGTTCTTCTTGAACAACCACCTGCTTTCCTTTGTCCTTTGGACCCATTCTCGGAGGTAGAACTCTTCCACTTCTTAAGTTAACCTCTGTAATTTCTCCTGAATCTAGCGTTGAGCTTGCTGGTGTTTCTTCTTGAATCGGAATGACAGGTTCTTCCGAATTAGCTTCAGAGTCTGAAGGTTCTAATTCTATTGTGACTAGAGCTCCTCGAAACGCGCAGATAGATTTCTTGCTTATTGAACTCTCGTAACCTCCTTGATGGATGTCTTCTTCGTCATCGTGATCGTCGAGATTGTGTATGATTTGAGAATTGTCATTGGTATCGAAATCGATGTCCGGATTGTCGCTAGTTACGTAATCGTTAGAAACGGTCAAACGTAGCCAACGCCATCACCCTTATCATTATAAGATCCCACCGAGTGAGCGAGATAATCATACGAGTCGGAGGTTCGAGGGATTTCTCCCCGAATCGAAAACAACTATCCTAGGATAAGCAGCCCCTAGTCTAGCCTTAGGAGCCTCGGTCTTCTCTTCTTCGTCGATTTTCTTCTTCTCTTCAATCGTCTCCTGTTGAGGTGGTTCTTCTATTGCAAGTGACAGTGTCGGCTTAATAAGTTTCGAACTCTGAATTGAAGCTCACACCGAAGCGATTTGGATGCTGTCTAAAATCTTTTTTGAAGACCTTGTCCAAGCGGTAGTCCATCCATCGTCAGTTGTATAGGGATCTATCGGAATGATGAGATCAGTTGAAATAACATTGACGGAACCTCTTTTTTGGGGTTCCTTCATGTACTCCTTCGGGATTGTTATATTCCCTTTCTGAAGGTTGTCATTGAGCCAACTTTTAAAGGTAATGCAATCCTCTATCTTGTGTCCAAGCATCCGGTGGTAGGGGCAAAAGTTGGGATCACCTTTCTTGTTGACTTCTTCTGGTCTTTTAGGCTCTGGCAGCTGGAAATCTGGAGTCTTCATCAGACTACGGAACATCTTTGGCACTGCCTCATTTTTGAATGGATATTCCCTGCTCAGAAACTCCCTTAATGTACGTTGCGGACGAGGCGGTTGTTCATATTGTGGAGATGACTGATAGCTGGGTCGAGGTCTTGGTAATTCTGTTGAGGTTCTTCTGCGGCCGTTCGACGATATTTGTATCGGTTGCTTGCCTTTGTCGGCTAGCTGCAATGATCCGGATTTCTTTTCAAAAGTCTTCGCGAGGCTTTTGCTTGTACATCTGTCGGCGAAACTTAATTGCTTCGCCTCTTCTTGCAAGCTCCGGCCTTGCTTAACAACTTCTCGAAAGTCTTAATAGTGAATCCTTTGAGGAGAAGTGCTATCGGGCCTTGAATGCTTTTAAGTAAGATGCCGACTGCATGTTGTTCTTGTAATTGTGGTTCACACTTCATACTTATATTCCTCCATCGAAGTATGTAATCCACCAAAGTTTCGTTCGGCTTCTGCTTCTCTACCACTAAATCACCTATAGTGATATGGTGCGGAAACTCCGGCGAATCGCTTGATGAAGAGGTTTTCTAGTTCCGAGAACGTCTTCTACGAACCATTCGGTAATTCGCATACCAATCAAAGGAAATCCCCGACGAGTCGTCGACGAGCTCGTCGGAAGAGTAACGCATCGCTCCGCCGGCATTGCAACAACTGGCACGAAAGTGTGCAACATGCTGTCGGGGATTCTCGGTTCCATCAAAGGTCTTGAACAGAGGTGGTACGAAGCCTTTTGGGTATTGGACAGCGTCAAATTCTTCCGGGTAAGGTCTACCCGTCCGAATGGATGCCCCTCTCTTTGATTGTGCTAAGGCTTCTCGCACTTCTTTGTTCCACCAAGCTCTTGATATCTTTTTCGGAATCATGCTTTGTGTTGTATCTTTCTTTAAGCGATCATCCCCATTGACGGATGTAATCTCCTTTCCTCCGTCCACGATGTGAATGACCTGCTGGGGCGTCTCTCTTTGGGGTTGCACTTGACTGCGGAGAATGGCTAGGGCTACAGCCATCTCTTCCATCCTCTTCGCCATTTGGGCGATCGTATCGTCTTTTTCTTGAAGCTGCCTCCTCATTACTTCCAGCTCCTCTCTTTTTGTGGCTGCAGTAGCACCTTGTGAAGCTGACGAAGCTCGCGTTTCGACCATGTTGATTTCTGCATACTCATCATCCATGAATTCCGATGAATCAATCTCGTCTCCGAATTTCTCTTATCTTTCTTTTGCTAGTCGTCGAATATCAGTCCTCAACTTTTCCATAGCGTCCTCTAGCGGTCTTTTATGTGCATCCTCGAAGTTGTCGTGTGATAGCTGTCGGGTTCCCTTCTCACGAGTCCCCTTTACTGCAGTGGCGCTTTCTTCAGATTCAAGTCTCCTGACAAGACTTTCCTTCTCGAGCCGTTGTTTCGATCTTAGTTGTCCGGTAGTGGGACGCCATACCATCCTTCTAGTAGCGGAAGGTCTAGGACCGGATGGTGCGTCGGCCAAATCTTTGGAAGGTGGTATCTTCCCTAATCTGTAACCCTGAAACAACGATAGGCGGACTAGCTTTCATCCTTTTATTTGGCTTTTCTGTAACGATGGCAGGTTCTACTTGTGGCCCAAGACGGGATTTGACTGGCACCCGCCCTATCCTTCTTAGAATCTCCGATGCGGGCATATCTCTTTCTTTGCTAGCTTCTCGATCACGATACGTAGTCGGGCGAATGGCGTGATCCTAGCCCTTTTCTTTCTGTCTGCCGTCATAGTATGCTGGTCGAGGTAATGTAGAAACAATCCTGCGGACATTTTCCTCATCAACCGCGGCGGAAAGGGGATGGAATCTACTTCCTTCCAAAAAGATGTGTATTCAGGTAGTAGTGTGTACTCAGGGATTTCTGGGATTTCCTCCAGGAAAGCAATTTCGGCAGCTGTGGCTTTCCTAGCAATCTTCCTACTTATGTTCCTTCTTTGGGTCCGTGTTAGTGATGGAATTCTTGAGCTGGACCCGATTTCAAAAACAGAAGTTCTCACAGGAAAGTTTGTACCCTCCACGGTAGCAGGTTCACCATAGTTCTGGATTTCCTTCCCCTTTAATCTGGCAGAAGCCGGGGTAGGTGCAGAGACAACTAGACCAGTGGGAGTAGAAAGAACAGTCCTCCTGCGGACGACGGTACTCCTCTCGGTTGGAATCTTTTGCGGGGGCGGAAACTCTTGAGTTGATCTAAGGTTGAACTCGATCAACGGCTTCTCGGCTTCGGATACTTTGTTTGTCAATGTGAAAGGGAAACGTCGGTGATCTTAACATTCGTGTTCTCGAATCCTTGTCCAAACCGGATGATCCCATTGTCGGGCGGCTCATCCTTGTAAACGGCGAAGTCCGAGTCCATTGGTGAAGGAGAAAATCAGCTTTGGGGCTTCCATTTCTGCAGGGTAGATTATGGTTGTCAGTCCCAAGTTATGCTTCTTCTCATCAGGACAAAAAGAAAGGAATTGAAAAGAGTCTGAACTCATTCTTGTTCATATATTTATAAGAAGGAGTTATTTGATAAAAGATTCATTCATTAAAGGGTTTGTTTATTTAGAATGGAATGTTCAAAGGTGTAGAGAAGATAAGGAATCCGATTCAGAATTGGAAAGGAAAAGAAAGTCTTATGCAAGACTTCTCGACTCGAAGGATTACTCCTAAACTAACACCTATTGGGGGTCCACCTCACCTCGAAATGAGGTAAAAGGATCTCGGAACCTCTCGTTTAGGGGTGTTTAAACAGTGGCTCCTAAATCCGAGATAATGTTGGTTATACTTGTTCAAGGTAGAAATGAACATAGTACCCCAACGGAAAGAAGGATAGCTTGATCCACAAGGGACATGGATACACTACCGATTTTTGAAAGCAGAATTGTCTGATTAAAATGGAGAGAGGAATTGTCCCCAGCGAAGTCGCCAGAAATATGTCGGCACTATTTTTTTTAGGTTGTACGTTTTATTTTGAAAAGGGGTCGCCTACAGAAATTGTCGGCGAATTTTTAATTTAATTTAAATAAATAATTTGAAAAGTAGTATTTGATTTTCAAAATAGTTTTTTAAATTTGAAGATTTTAAGATATGAAATCAAACTGATCTCACATCCCAAATAGTTTATATAAACGAGCACCACACCACAAACCGTGTATCTATCCCTAAGGATAGACACACTGCTTGACGGTGGGGCTCGATTAAACAAACTAAAAGATTTGGGACATCCATTTGGTCTGCGAACCAATTTTATAAGCCGACAAATTCCCTTGCTTAATATGAAAGTATTAAACAGGGTTTATATTACCTGAGTTCTTTAAAATTCCCTATAAGGCAAGCCCCTATAGTTAATTACATCTTAAGTGACGGGAATCACCTAAGAAAACTCTCGATAATAATCAGTAATTCTGCTCTCAAAAATTTTAAAGTTTAAGTTTTCGAGGGATTGAACTTTGGAATTTCAATAGGGAATGGATCAAGTTTGGAACATTTTGTTTTGGGAATTCAAAGGAAGAAAGGTAGGAGAAATTACGGATCCGAAGCGAACTTCGGTAATTTCCCGACTATCCTATCGTCTGGCTTAGATTTAGGAAAGTCCTAATGTTTATTTAACATTTCAATCTCGCCAATTTTAATTAATTAGGACTTATATTTATATGATAGAATCATACAAATAGCCTAGAAGATGTGAGGGTTTATGTCGTATCGGACGACTACCTCGGAATCCTAAGACCGGTTAGGGCTTCATTTGCAATGCAAATGCCTAACAAAAGGTTAAGGGTTTATGTTGCACTAGGCAAACTACCTCAAAATCCTATGACTTGGTTATTTAATTCTAAGAAAGTTTTGCTGATGTAGATTCAAGTTTTGCTGATGACGATGGTCGTGCTGCCCACCATGCTCCGAGCTCCTTGTTGTTGCAGCGGTTTAGTTATAGAATTCATAAATCAGGAGATGAGAGAAGTGTTTTGGTTTAGAGAACTTCTTAATTTCCAAGTGTGTTTTGTATTTTAATTAAAACAAATCTTAAAGTTGATTATAACCACACCGGTTAAGATCCCACGGTTCCATCCTTCCGGCATCATTATTTTTATCGGATTCACTTAGTCCAGATAAATTTGCTAAACTCAACTGAATGAGTTCCACACTTTCATTTAGACCGTGGGAAATCCCGTTAGCAACACGTAGGTTACATCATCCGAGGTATTCCCGATCATCTAACAGGATGTTTTAATTTAGTTGTAATTGTAGTTTTGTATTCTGTTTGTGATTAAATTTTGAGTTGTTTTATATTTTGAGATGTTGTGGCGGTGAATTTTATCTTGCAATGACTTTTAATTTAGTTTTGGTTTCAGTTTTAGGGACTATCCTAAAGGTGTGGGTTTTCATGCAACAGTTGTTTATCATGCAAGAAAATTAAGTGCGATGCGATTAAATAAATTGTAATAAGGTAAATTGCAATAAAATAAAAGGGTACCTGGAGGGTCTTCCCGTCATCCCAAGCTGCACTTAAAACACAATTAGAATATTTAAGCAAGTTCCTAGGTAAAGCTAAGGGAAGGGTTAAGGTTTTCTACCAAGTTCCTAATCCTATAGCTAGTCATTTCATATGATGTCTAGGTTCTTGTGTTTTGGTTTGAGGACGATTTTCTTCATCGAAGAATAATTAAATTTAGTTGTTCTTATAAACATCCTATCATATTGAGGAAGTGCTTAAGAAGAATCTTAAACATCTTTTCAATATTGATAGGATTGTTTTAAGTCCAAATGGATTTAATCAGTCAGGTGAAGTAATCGTCCGAGGTTTAGTTAAGTTTTGTTGTTATCTTACTCAGTGAACTAGGATATTTAATGTCCTATAAGTGGAGTAACATTTCATTTAATGTCCTGTTTAGGAGTTATGATAATTAAAGTTTTCGAGGGCAAATTGGTGCTCCAATGATTTGTGATTTAGTTTAACTTCAGTTAAAGGGTTTAAATTTGTAATAGTGTTCAAGTTGTTTTATATTTAATTTCTTTATGTCTTAGGTGATGTTATTTAATTCAGTTTAATTTAACTTTAATTTAATTTAATTTGGTTTAGTTTTAATTTTAATTTTGATTTAATTCAATTTAGTTTGATTTGATGTGAATTAATTTAATTTAATTTAACTTGATTTAATTTAATTTGATTTAATTTTCTTTAATTTAATTTGATTTAATTTAATTTAATTTAATATGTTTTAATTTAATTTAATTTAATTTAATTTAATATTTTTTTAATTTAATTTAATTTAGTTTAATTTAATTTAATTTAATTTAATTATTTAATTTTATTTAATTTAATTTATTTATTTAATTTAATTTAATTTACTTAATTTGTTTGATTTAATTTAATTTAATCTTTAATTTAATTTTATTTTTAATTTTAATTTAATTTAAAATTTAAAAAAGAGTTTAATAATTTAACTTTTTAATTTAATTTAATGATTAAGTCCTTTAACATCTTAAATCATTTTAATTAGGAATTAAATATTATTGAGATGATTAATTTAGGGATCTTTAAATTAAAGAATAAATCTCTTCCTAATAATATCCCTATTTTAATAATTCCAATTTTATTATTCTTCCAAATTTAATCAATTATTTAATTAAGGTTTATTTTAATTATTTTCAAATTGTTTAATAGGTTTCTATCCTTTAATTATTTAAGTTTCAATCATCCAAATCAGATTAGGATCAAATATTTTACTTGTTAATTTTTTTATTAAACCTAAAGTTTTAATTAAGGGTTAAATTTTGTAATTACCATTTTGCCCTTCAAGCTTAATAATTTCATAACTCACTAAATTGAACTTAAATGAACTTGAAATTTTTATGTGACTTCACTCATATGTCAATAAAGACATGAGAGGAGAAAATGTGATTTTTCTGTATTTAATTTATTTATATAATTATTTTTGGTGGAAAATAGGAATTTCCAAGGAAAATTTAATAATATGACCAAGGGAAAGTTTCTATCCTTAAGAAAATTATGGGACATTTCTAATGAACAGAGGACCACTTGGACCAATTTTGGTGATTTTTTAAATTATATTATTTTTATTATAATTATTTTAAGTTTTGGAGTATTAATTAATTTAAAAATAAAATAAGGGTTGAAAAATGAATTTTATATTTTTCAAAAATCTCTCTGATATCAAGGAAATCAGGGAATCAATTTTTGTAATTTTCTGATTTTTTTTTGATTTATTATAATTATTTTAGTGAAAATGCTAGAAAATACATTTTTTAATTTTAAAATTGCCCTAGGCTTTAAAATTTAATATCTCATTAAATAGACCTAAGAAAAATATGGGGTTTGTTCCTAAGTGATTAAAATTCAAAATATGACATTTTGGTGAATTTTATTATTTTTGTGATTTTTATTATTTTTTAATTATTAAAATATTAAAATAATACTAAAAAATCAACTTTTTTAGAAAATTGAAATTTTAATTTTCTTAAATTCCCCTAATATTAGAGAGGCTCCAAAACCAATTTGGTGAATTTTTGAAAGGTATTTTGAAAGTTATGAATTTTTAAAGTTTAAAATGATGAAATGGCTTAATCAACCCATTTAGTAGGGCTAACCAAGTCCAATTGACTTTCAAATTTTTATGGTGTGTTCCTCTGATCCTAAAGGTCAGTGGAGAGTTGATTTCAAGTCAATTTGATGTCTGGTTAACTCTAATTAATTAGGGATCTATTTTGGGTGTTTAAGCCAATTAGGGTTATTTTAAATGAACTAATTCAAAACCTATTTTTCCTAGGGTCCTCTGGTCATAATAGACATCACCAAATTTTCCTAGAATTTATTTCACAACATGCTAATTATTGGATTTAAAATACTTAAACTAGCAACCTAGAGTTGAAAAATCAATAACTCTTCATAGGGATGGCCTCTGACTTTGGAAAATTCAGGGAATGTTCCCAAATTCAGAGGCTTCAAAAGCCCTATGGTCTCATGCCATGGTGAATTTTCTATATGCATGGAGAATTAAAACAATGCAGAAGGGAAATAAATCATAAAAAATAAAATACTTGATGAAATTAAATAATTTCTTTTCCACATTATTCTCCTCTGTTCACTGAGCAAGAGGGTATTTTTATTTTATTTTTCTGATTTTTGTACACAAAGTTATGGATTTTTCAAGTTTAGGGAATTAAATAAATCAGAAAATCCCTAATTTTCTATTTATCCGAGTCGGCGCCGCGTCAACCTTAGTATCCCCGAAGTGCCGCGTGGCGCGCTCCCATTCGACGCCGCCACTTGAGTCAGCAGCCCGGGTCCCGCCTTTCGCGTATCATCCGTTGATCCTACCTAATCTGAGTCGTCCTTCCGTGCGTGTATTAAATGGACGACATCCGTTCATCGTCCCCAAGCGTCCTCACCCGAGAGCCGTCCACACTAAATCCCTAATATCTCACTCGATACTCGACAGATTTTCGTGTTCTTATACTCTATGGATTCGTCTTGAAGAGACGAATACATCTATACGGTGACCATGCATTGAAATTAGAGCATTTGAAATAGAGAATCTCCAGAAGCTCTAGATGAAGAATTAGCTCATACCTTTGCTCAGAGAAGTGTGGCTTCAATCTGAGGGTTGTGTCACCTTCGATTGGATCCCAGCAAGCTCCAGATGAAGTCTCCTGGTCTGGTGAATCGCCTAGGTATGATTTCGACCACCGCCGATCACAAAGCTTGGAGGGCTGGAGCAAGCCGGGTGGCTCGGAGATGGGGCTTTTGCTGGTGGACTCCTTCTCTTGGTCTGGTGAAGGTGTAGGACCAATCAATTTGAGGATTGACCCACTGTGGAGAAGTGTCCTGGTTTTGGGTGGAATTTCAGTTGAGAAATTGGGTTCTGTTGGTGGGGATTAGGGCAAATTGACACTGGGGATCAACTGCTCTAAGGATGGAGAAGGGTTTGGAACAATTTTGGCAGAGTTTCGGCAAGGTTTGTGAAACTCTCTTCTCATGGCCGTGAGGGGGTGGTGTTTAAATAGGAGAGGGTGGAGAGCCTCCCAGGGAGAGTTAGGGCTTTGGATCGAGCTGCTTCGGGCATGGGAAGAACGACCATGGTGGCCATTGGGCATGGGGCGGCTCGGCAAGGGAGAATTCCAAAGTTGGCTCACATGTGAGCTCTCGGCCATGGTGTTTTCCGGCGACCGAGCGGCCGGCCGAGCAGGCATGGGTCACCCTCGAGTCCGGGTGGGTCGGGGCCGGGGTTTGGTGTAGGCAATTGGCAAATGCCATGTGTAAAAGGCTTGGATTGAAATGGAATGGGGGAAGGCTATTTTGGGTTCAAATGAGTCAACCCCTCTATTTGGGCTAGGTGCACCACCCAAGGCCTGGTTTTGGGCTGAAAAGGATCAGTTGGGTCAGCCAAGAGAAAATGGTGTGGTCTCCATCCATGATGAGGTGGCTAAGCATGGTTTAGTGTGTGACATGCTTAAGGTAAAAAAGGGTTTAAGAAGGATTAGGAAAGGGGGCCCTCCTTTTGCCATTAATGGCTTGATCACATGTCAAACCTTCCATGGCTCTATGTGGCTTGCCCATGGCTTGCATGGCTTGTCTTTGGCTTGGGGAAAGTTGAGTCAATTTCATGGAAATGGATTTAAGAAAAATTTTGGTATTTAGGGGTGATTTGGCATAAGGCTTGATTTGGAATTATTTGATGATGGGATTATTACTTAGGGAATGGCTTTGATTAAATGGATGGCAAATGGAAATGTCATGTGGGCTTTAGGGCCAATTTTGGGCTTTTGGTATTTGGTGGAAATGGGCTTTTAAAATGGTTTAGGGAAGTGGGCTTTTGGATTTTAAGATGGATTTTAGGATGGAATTTTGGCAAAGGCTTGGGCCAAATAATTGTTGGGTTTAGCTCATAGATGTGTCATGAGTGACTTGGAGCAAATTGGGAGTGAATTAGGTTTGAATTTGGGCTTCTTTGGTGAATGGGCCAATATAGGTCAAATTGGGCTAGCTTGGGCCAATGTTGGGCTAGGGTTGAAATTGATGTAAAATTAATGTTGGGAAATGTCTATGGGAGTGTTTGAAAGAGGTTTTGAATTTGGTTGGGTTTTGATTTTGGGGTTTGGGCTCATTTGGGTTAGGTTTGGGTCGTGGGTTCAAATTGGGCTTTAAGGCCAAAAGTGAAATTGGATCCAAATGTCAATCAAATTGGACTTGGATTGGGTCTATATTGGTATTCGGAATGTTGAATTGAAGTTTAGAATTGAATTGGACCAGAATTTGGGTCAATTGGATAGGTTTGGTTTGACATTGTGTTCACTTTGGGTTAAAATGGGTCAAATTGGGGGTTTTGACAAAAGTGGGGTAAATTGACAAAATTGGCCCATGGTGTAGTTGAACAAAATGAAATTGGGAATACTTGGGATTTTTTGGAATTTTCTGGGAATTTTCTGAATTTTTTGGATTTTTGGGTCAAGGGGGGTATTTTGGGTATTTGGAGGGTATTGGGAGGTATTTTTGGAATTTTTGGTATTTTTGGGTATGGATGATCAACTTGAGTAATGTGGAAATGTTTGGTATTGGTTTTGAGGAATGTTGGGCAATTTAGGTGATTTTGCAAATTTTGGGTAGTTTCAAGGGTTTTGGGTAGGCTAAGCGGGTGTAGGGTCCCGGGGGTCAAAAATTGAAAATTTGGAAAAATGAAGATTGGGTGAATATAAGTGGAATGAAATCATTTTGGTTGAGCCATGAAGCCATATCAAGCCCACATGAGTCATGAAGGGACTCATTTGAGGCATCTAATATGTTGTTCCTAACCCTGCTTGCGAGGGCTTAGGGGTTAAGGACCATCCATGTGGATCACCTTTATGAGTCGGGGAGGTCGAGTTAGGTATGGGTGTGTTTTTAGGAGGTGTGTGAAAGTGTAGTGTATAAATGTAGTGTGTGTTTAAGTCAGCCCTTCACCGGACCGGGCCACCCGAGAGCGATCCTAAGGCCAAAGAGTCTTATAGGAACTCATCCTTTAAACTTCCACATTTGATTTCAACCCTCTAGGTGATTAGGGGTCTATAGTCAAGTTTGTGGAGTTTGCATGGAGTTAAGAAGTGGTTTGAATTTCTAAGTGGTAGGTCCCAATTCTAATCCTCTAAGATAGTCAAAGGAAAAGCCTAAGGCTAGATCCTAAGTACTAAAAAGAAGAAGAGAAGACCTCACCAAAAATGAGGTCAACAGTCATAATGTTATTATAATTGATTCTCCCAACATTAAGGCTTCTATTGTTCTGAATATAGAAATTCAGAACCGCTCTATCTCTCAAAACTTCACTGTGATGGTAGGTAGGTAGGTAGCAGAGTCGAACAAATGAAATAATGCCATGCTATAGCAGTGGCATTCATCATGGACAATGGAAAGTTAATCCGTTCACGATTTTTAATTTTCCAAACTCCTTTCCCATCAGTGAGAAACTCAATAACATCGTTCAACGGACCCTCCATTAATCCAAATGTTTCATACTAGCTAGAAAAATAATCTTGAATCTCGTAAAAAGTGTTAATGCGGTTAGAATTAAAGTCAATAGAGAATCCTCTTACTTTGACTGGTTCATCCTCGAGTTGAGTAAGATTGGAGTAGAACTCACTCACAACTTCGATAGAAGCTCTGTTTGTTGTGTAGAAAAAGTTCTCTCATCCTTGCTCTCTGATAACTCATTCCACTTCTCCTCCAGGATTTTCGAAAACTAGATCTTGGATACACTTCTTACTTTGAAAGAGTGAAGTATACCTCGCTTGTGCTTTTGCATTTATGAATTGAGTCTCGCCGTGTTCGAGTCTTTTCTTTTGTCGTGGAGCCATTGTTTGATCTATCAAACTCACAAAAATCCAAACTAATCTCCAAAATAACAATACAATGGCTTCTAAATGAGATTTAAAACAATCTAAATCAAGTTCCATGAATTCCTTCCAAGTCTTTTCTCCACATTTTCAAATTTCCCAAAATTTCTTAATGTGGAAGAAATTAATGGTGAAAATAAAAAAATTTTAAATAGGAGTGAAGCTCTTACCAAAGGAAGATGAAATCCGGTGTTAGATTTTATTGAAATCGCTCCAAATCTGAGATCTATCAAGCCTTAGGTCAACTTTTTGGTAAAAATGGGGAAGAAGATGATGAATAGTGGCATTTTACGGGTCAAAATCACGGTAAATGGGTAATTTTAAAGATGTCGTCCTTGGCGGCCTCAAGCGCGCAGTCGGCGGGCTCTATTGAATTAAATTCAATTCTTCTCGGGAAAATCGCGTCGTCGGTGGCCTCGAGCGCGCCATCGGTGAGATTCTAAAAAATTGATCATTTTTTAAATTTTTGCGATTTCGATCAATTTTAAGCCTCATCGTCATCCGTTCAATCATTTTAATCATATATTTTAGTGATTAAGTGATGTATTAACACACATAAACATACACAACAAAACTTCACATTTATATATTGATTCCAAGTATTTACAACACACAATACATAACACTCATATGCAGGTATTTTCTCAACCTAAATCCATTTAATCAGCATCGCAATCTAAGCCACAACACTTAAAACACTGAAAACAAACATTTCAATCATAATCTCATTTATACTAAGATTAAAATGCAAACTATGAAAGCAAACACACAAACAAAGTTCAAATCAAATATAACATAAAGAAACAAATAAGCAAATCAATTCTACTGCTCTTCAAAATATGTATTGGTTTCTACTCTGATATCACCCATTGCTTGAACATGGACAAACAGGTTGTAAAAAGGTATGAATGAGAATTCTTCGGTTGAATCTTCATCATTCCATCCTATCTTCTTCATTAAGCATATCAGACTCGCTTCAAATTGCCCAGTATAATCAAAATGTTCTTTCATCCTCCAATCAATATGATCAAAGAAATCAGACATATTGTTAACTGTACTCATTAAATTTTGTACCTGCTTCTCCAGATTCTTGATTTAGTGTAAGATCATCGGTGTCTTGTCCGCTACTAGAGGTTGAATAGGAACAAAATTCTGAGATGCTTGATCCATGATCACGCCCGTGTCATTCTCTTCATCATTGGATGGGAACATACGAGTTGGGTCTAAAGGTTTCCAAGATAACAGAAATTTCTCCCAAATCTCGTACGAAACTTGAAATAAACTGCATATTGAGAATATTGTGAAAGGATGTCCAAGCCCTTGATGTGATCTTTGAACGATCAGGCCAAACACAGACTTCACAATTATTGATCCAATATCAATGGGTCATCCCATTTGAATGCAGTAGTTCAAAACTGCACTTTCTTTCGTGACTTTGCCAATTTTCATAGTCGACAATAATTTCGCAGATATGAAAAAGTGCAAATTCTTTGAAACGGGATTTAAAAGTGTTGCAGAAAAATTAACGTGTCCTTTTTCTCTAATTTACCAGTCATCAATTTCGTCTGTCAAGAATTAATATATTTCATTCATATTGTCTCTCGTCAGCACGAAATTTGAATAGTTGCAAACAGGAACATTCTCAAGCATGTATAACTCATTATTTCTTCTAGAATTGAGTGTTATCCACCTACCTCACACATAGACGCTTCCTTGGTTGATTCTATATAAATTGGCATAGAATTCCTTAACCACTGGAACGACTACTGTGGCAGTAGTATAGCATAACAATTCCCATCTTCACCTCACAATCATTTCTTTAATTGGTTACGAAGAATTGCATAATCCTCTATTGACAAATCCTCTTTCCTTAACTAGCCTTCTCTTGGACATCACCTTGTTGAAAAGTCGCTGCGCATCGGCACTGATGAACTTTCTCCGGTTGTAAACTTGAAATCTAGGGTAATCTAGTGAATTGGAGGCCATTAGTGAGGAGTTGAAAGTGGTTTCCATTCGTTCTTGGGGAGTTGGAGTGTTTATGAACAATAGGAGTTTATAAGGGATGAATTCGCTAAAAACTGCCAAAATCCACCATTTCGAACTCAAAAAACTACCCACTCGCCAATCCCGTTGTCGGCGGCCTCGAAGGCGCCGTCGTCGAGCCTTATGCAATTAATTCCAGGGCTCTTGGGAAAAACTCACTGTTGGCGGCGTCAACCACGTCGTCAGCACCCTAGGCAAAAATTTGAACATTACACCGTGGTCTTTCACGTTCCAAATTTTTCTCTATGGATCCAAATTCTTGATACTCAAAGGTCAAATTCAAGTAGTAGAATTCAATATTACTACAAACTAACGAAAAACTCAAACAAACACACATACAAATAAAGATAAGTATGGGTTGCCTCCCATAAAGTGCTTGGTTTAATGTCATCAGCCTGACCTATTCAGGTGTTATTCTGGTTGACTAAGCATTAAAACCTCTTTAGACACTGGTCTTTTGCCTTCAAAATATGGTTTTAATCTATGTCTATTCACTTTAAATTTATTCCCAGTCTTCTGATCTTCAATTTCAACAGATCCATAAGTGTAAACCTAAATCACAGTAAAGGGTCCTAACCAACGAGACTTCAATTTCCCAAGAAATAATTTTAACCTTGTATTGTAAAGCAAAAGTTCTTGCCCTGGTTCAAATTTCTTCTGGTTAATCTTCCGATCATGCATTAACTTCAGTTTTTCTTTATAAATTATGTTGTTATTGTAAGATTCATTTCTTAATTCTTCTAATTCATTCAATTGCAACAATCTTTTCTCACCAGCATTTTTCAAATTATAATTGAATTCTTTAATCGCCCAATATGCTTTATGCTCCAATTCTACTGGTAAGTGACAAGTGTTTCCATATATAAGCCTGTAAGGAGTCATACCAATAGGAGTTTTATAAGCAGTCCCGTATGCACATAATGCAGTATCCAGTCTCACAGACCAATCTACTCTATTAAGATTTACAGTCTTTTCTAATTTTTTTTTAATCTCACGATTAGAAAGTTCAGCTAAACCGCTGGTTTAAGGATGATAGGTAGTTGATAATTTATGAACAATATTAAATTTTTCTGCCAATCTTTGAATGTATTTATTCCTAAAATGGGATCCTCCGCCAGTGATAATCACTCTCGGCATTCAGTATCTTGTGAAAATGTTTTTCATTAAGAATCTTGAAACACTTTTAGCATCACAACGAGGAAAAGCTTGTGCTTCAATCCACTTTGATAAATAATCAACTGCAATTAAAATATATAAATTCCCAAATGAAGGAATAAATGATCCCATGAAATCTAATCCCCAAACATAAAAAATTATCACTTCTAACATGAAATTCAGATGCATTTCATTTCTTCTAGATGTATTACCTACTCGTTGGCATCTATCACAAGTTTTGATATATCTGTAAATGTCTCTAAAAAGAGTAGGCCAATAAAATCCAGCTTGCAAAATTTTAAGCGCAGTTTTGTCAATGCCAAAATGTCCTCAAAATTCAGAATCGTGGCATTTCTGAATAATCTGTTCAGTTTCTTCATAAGGCACACATCTTCTAATAATAAGATCATTACATTGCTTATATACATATGGTTCATCCCAAAAAATATGCTTTTACATCATGAATGAATTTTTTCTATTGCTGTGAAGTTAGCATAGGTGGCAAAATATCGCTTACTATATAGTTAACAATATCAGCATACCAATGTATTTTCCACTCATTTATATTTAAAGTTTTTCATCAGGGAAACTGTCTATAATTTTATTGTTGGTATCAGATGATTCATGATATTCCAGTCTCGACAAATTATCAGCAATTTGATTGTCAGTTCCTTTTCTATCAATCACCACAAAATTGAATTATTGCATTAAAAGTACCCATCAAATTAATCTAGGTTTAGTATCCTTATTTTGCATTAGATATTTAATAGCAGAGTGATCAGTATGCACAATACATTTAGTCCCAATTAAATATGTTCTGAATTTATAAAAAGCATACAAAATAGTCAGTAACTCTTTTTCAGTAACTGTATAGTTAATTTGAACATCATTAAGATTTCTACTATCATAGTATATAACATTAAAAATTTTATCATATCTTTAACCAAGAACATCTCCAATAGCATAATCACTAGCATCACACATTAATTCAAATGGTTTCTCCTAATCAGGTGAAACTATTACAGGTGTTGTGATTAGTTTTTCCTTTAATAACTCAAAGGCATTTAAGTAGTCTTCGGTAAATTCAAATTTCTTATCTTTTTCTAAAAGTTGGCATAGAGGTTTGGTAATTTTTTAAAAATCTTTAATATAGCACCTGTATGAACCATCATGTCCAAGAAAACTTCTTACCCCTCTCACTGTAGTAGGAGGTGGTAATTTAGCTATTACTTGAATTTTTACAGGTTCTACTTCCATGCCATTTTTTGAAATTTTATGCCCTAATACAATTCCTCCTGTAAACATAAATTAACATTTCTCCCAATTTAGAACCAAGTTAGTTCTTTTGCATAGCTCCAAAACCTTTTCAAGATGATTTAAGCATGCGTCAAATGATGTTCCAAACACAGAGAAATCATCCATAAATACTTTTATTCCATTATCAATTAATTTACTAAAGATAGACATCACACATCTCTGGAATGTTGCAGGTGCATTACATAGTCCGAAAGGCATTCTTCGAAAAGAAAAAGTTCCATAAGGACTAGTAAAAGTTGTTTTCTTTTAATCCTTATGAGCAATAGGTATTTGTCGGCATATTTTTAGGTTATAAATTTAATTTAAATATATATATAATATAGAAAGTAGCATTTAATTTTTTGAAAATAATTTTAAATTTAAAAATTTTAAGATATGAAATCAAACCGATCTCACATCCCACATAGTTTATATAAACGAGCACCACATCACAAACTTTGTATCTATCCCGAAGAATAGACACACTGCTTGATGATGGGGCTCGATTAAATAAACTAGAAGATTTGCGACATCTGTTTGGTCTGCAAACCAATTTTATAAGCCGACAAGTTCCCCTGCTTAATATAAAGGAATTAAGCAGGGTTTATACTACCTGGGTTCTTAAAATTCCCTATAAGGGCAAGCCCCTATAGTTAATTATATCCTAAGTGACGGGAATCACTTAAGAAAACTCTCGATAATGATCAGTGGTTTTGCTCTCAAGAATTTTAAAGTTTAGGGTTTTCAAACAAATGGGATTTTGGAAATTTCGATAGGTAATAGCTCGAATTTGGAACAGTTTATTTTAGGATTCCAAAGGAAGAGAAGTAGGGGATGTCAAGGACCCGAAATGAACTTCAATGACTTCCTAACTATCATATGGTTTGGATTCAATTTAAGAATTTACTTAATGTTTTAATCCTACCAATTTTAGTTAATTAGGACTTATACTTGTATGATATAATCACACAAATAGCCTCGAAGATGTGAGGGTTTATGTCATACCAAACGACTACCTTGGAGTCCTAAGATCGATTAAGGCTTAATTTGCATAATATGATTATGCAAATGCCTAACAAAGAGTTGAGGATCTATTTTGCACTAAGCAAACTACCTCGAAATCCTATGGCTTGGTTATTTAATTCTATGAAAGGTTTAGATGATGTAGACTCAAGTTTTGTTGATGAAGATGGTCATGCTACCCACTATGCTCCAAGCTCATTGTTGTTGCAGAAGGTTTAGTTTTAGAAAGTGGAAATCAAGAGATGAGAGAAGTGTTTTGGTTTAGAAGAGTCTTAAAGTTCAAATTCATTAATATTTTAATCAAAATAAATCTTAAAGTTGATTAAGTAGAACCGATTAAGATCCCACAGTTCCGTCATCCTGATACCACTATTTTCATCGGATTCACTTAGTCCAAATGAATTTGCTAAACTTAACTAAATGAGTTCCACACTTTCATTTAGACCATGGGAAATCTCGTTAGCAACACGTGGGTAACATCATCCGAGGGATTCCCGATCATCCAACCAGACATTTTAATTTAGTTGTAATTGTAGTTTTGTTGTTCTGTTTATGATTAAATTTTGAGTTATTTTATATTTTAAATGTTGTAGAAGTGAATTTTATCTTGTGTTAATTTTTAATTTAGTTTTGTGTTTCAGTTTTGTGGCTACCCTAAAGGTTTCAGTTTTCATGCAGAGTGACAATCTTGTTTAATATGCAAATTTTACAAGAAAGAAAGTACGGCGTAGGTAAATAAATTGCAATAAAATAAAAGCGTATCTGGTAAGCATCCCCGCCATTTTCACCTGAACTTAAAAC
This sequence comes from Papilionanthe hookeriana x Papilionanthe teres, assembly GCA_022702705.1. NCBI lineage: Eukaryota > Viridiplantae > Streptophyta > Magnoliopsida > Asparagales > Orchidaceae > Papilionanthe > Papilionanthe hookeriana x Papilionanthe teres. The sequence goes on along the minus strand of CM040425.1, from coordinate 12,841,534 downwards.
ACATATTAAGACATTTATATAATTTCAATAAAATACCTAGGTAAAGCTACGGGAAGGTTCTAGTTATCTACCAAAATCTTAATCCTATTGCTAGTCAGTTCCTATGACGTCTAGGTTTTTGTGTTTTGTTAAGGATGATTTTCTTCACCAAAGAACAATGAAGTTTCACTGTTCTTTGAAACATCCCATCAAGTTAGAGAAGTGCTCGGAATTGAATTTTGAACATCTTCTTAAACATTTTAGGGATTACTTTATGTTCAGTTAGTTTCATTGGAGTGGTGAATCAATCACCCAGTTTACTCTTGCTCAGTGAATTGGGATGTTTGATTATCCTATAAGTGAAGTGACATTTCATTTGATATTTCATTTAAGAGTTATAATAATGAAAGTCTTTAAGAGCAACTTAGCTTGTTAAAGGATTTAACCATTTTTTTAATTAAAGTTGAATTGTTGTTTTAAGATAATTCAATTTCAAAATTCAGTTTGGTTTTCTTTTAAGTGTTTTAAGTCACTTAAGTTGAAAACAATGTTTAAACTATTTAATTTCATTAAATTTTGATGATTTAAATTTAATCATATTGGTTTAGGTTGGCTTTAATTGGTTTAATCTTCACATTTTTAATTATGAATTGTTTTGATATTACTTAATATTTCAGATTTGTTTTAAGTTTGTTCTCAAGTGATTTCAAACTAATTTTAATGTTTTAGATTCATTTTTAATTTGATTATTTAATCATTTAATGTTTTAAGCTTTAATTTAATTAAAGATTATTTCCTCTTTAATTATTAATTTCAATCATCATGTTTTTAAAGTTAATTAAGAGTTGAATATTATTGGAGTGATTCATTTAGGGATTTAAGATTAAAGAATTGATATCTTCTTAAATTACATCCCTATTTTAATAATCCAAATTTTTAATTATCCTTCTAAAACTTAAATTGTTTAATTAATTAAAGTTTACCTTGAATATTTTCAAGGTAATTAATGGGTTTCTACCTTTTAATTTCCCTAATTTTCAATCATCCAAGAGAGAATTTAAGATCAAATATTTTATCCCCCCTTAGATTAAACCTAAGATATTAATTAGGATTAAAATCCCATAATTACCTTTATGCCCTTTTAAGCCTATTCACCTCATAACTCACTAAAATGAGCTCAAATGAATTTGAAATTTTTATGTCACTTCACTTACATGTCAATTAAGACATTAGAGGAGATAATGAAATTTTTTTCATTTTAAATTTAATTTAAATAATTATTTTTATGGAAAACAACGGTTTTCAATGAAAATTCAACAACATGACCAAGGTAAGGTTTCTGTCTTTAGGAAAATTATGGGATGTTCCTACTGACCAGAGGACCACTTGGACAAATTTTAGTAATTTTTTTAATTATAATTTATTTATTATAATCATTTTAATTTTTAGGGTGTTAATTAATTATAAAATAAAATTAAAGTTGAAAAATGAAATTTATATTTTTCTTAAGTCCCTCTGACCTCAAAGAGTTCAGAGAAAACAAATTTTAAATTTTCTGTTTTTTCTTTGAATTTTTAGAACTATTTTAGTGAGAAAGGTTAAAAGTCCATTTTTTAATATTAAAAATTGCATTAAGCCTTTAAAATTCAATATCTTTTCTTAAGGACTTAAGAAAAATATTTGTTAGGTTCCCAAGTGATTAGAAGACCAAATATGACATTTTTGTGAATTTTAATATTTTTGTGATTTTTATTATTTTTTAATTATTAAAATATTCAAAATAGGGTTAAAAATGAAAAATTTTAGAAAATTCCAATTTTAATTTTCTTAGACTCCCCTGATATCAGAGAGCCCACAAAACCAATTTGGTGAAGTTTTGAAATATATTTTGGGTTTTATGAATTTTTTAATTTTCAAAATAATTTTGTCACTTAATTAATTCATTTAGTGGGTTAAATTAACTTCAATTGACTTTAAATTTTTATGTGAGATTCTCTATATTCTAAGTGACAGTGAAAATTTTATTTTAAGTGATTTTAATGTGTGGTTAATCCTAATTAATTAAAATTCAATTTCAAGTGTTTAGGCTAATTAGGATTATTTTTAAGGAATTAAGTTGAACCATAATTTTCCTAGGGCCCTCTGGTCATAAGATACCTCCCCTAATTTTCCTAGATTTTATTAATCAACATGCTAATTATAGGAATTAAATTACCAATACAGACACACAAACTTGGAAAATAAATAACTTTCCATAGAGATGGCCTCTGGCCTTGGAAAATTCAGGGAAAGTTCCCAAGAACAGAGGCTACAAAATCCTTATAGTCTCATGCCATGTTGAAATGTGTGTGAATGGAGAATTAAAATACTCAAATCAATGTTTAATTAATTAAAATTTAAATATTCAACAAAATAAAGTAATTCTTTTTTGACATTATTCTCCTCTGTTCACTGAGCAAGAGGGTTTTTTTGTTTTATTTTTGTGATTTTTCTATGCAAAAATATGAATTTTTAAAGTTTCTGGTATTTAAATAAATAAGAAAATCCGGATTTTCTTACTTAAACCAGTCAGCGCCAACTCATCCTTGGCAGCTCTGAAGCCCCACGCGACGCTTTCTGATTAGTCGCCGCCATCTGACTCAGTGCCACGTATCCCGTATTTCATGTCCTGTTGATCCTTCTGGCGCGATCCTAGCCGTTCACTCGATACACAAACCATCCGACGGTCCCTTATCATCATCTACAACTGGTGCATCCCGTGATCCGTCCACCTTCTAACCCTAAGATCTCGCTTGATACTCAACCAAATTGCATGTTCTTGGGCTCTATGAATTCGTCTCGACAAAACAAACACATCTATATGGCTATGATGCACTAAAATTAAGCAAAACAAAATGGAGAATCCGTAGAAGCTCGGGATGAAGAAGAGGTCAATACCTTTGCTCTGAGAAGTGAAGCTTCAATCAGAGAGTTGTGGCACCTTCGATTGATCCTAAGGAAGCTCTAGATGAAGTCTCTGGATCTAAGGAATTGTTCAGGTATGAAAGTGACCAAGGCCGATTTCAAGCTTTGACAGCTGGAGAGATTGGGTGGCCTGGTGAGGGGGCTTCCACTGGGGAACTTCTTCTCCTGGTCTGGTGAAGGTGTGGGTGAGTTTAATTTGGTTTCTGTGGAGGTTTCAGGGATGTCCTGTTTTCTAGCCTAAGATTAAGCTCAAAATTTGAGCTCAAACTGTGAGGATGAAGGCAAGAAAGCAGTGGGGTTCTTCTTCTCTAGGCTGGGAGAAGCTCTGGGAGTGATTTGGGGAGGTTCTGTTGAGAAATTTTTCAACACCTGCTCATGGCCAAAAGGTGGTGTTTAAATGGCTAGGGCCATGGGGCTGAGCTAGGGCTCAATTGAGGGGTGGATTCAGTTGCTTAGGTGGAGGGTAGTGGAGCTCCATAGTTTAATTTGGCTGAGGTGGACAATTGGGTGAGTTTGGGTGTGTATAGGCTAGTGGTGGCTCTCAGTTTTGACCCCCTCTGGCGGCTAGGCCAGCCAGCATGGACAGAGGAGCTGGCCATGGGTCAGGTCAACCAAGGAGTAGGGTTTAATGGTGATAAACTAGGCAAGGGGGATTTGGGGTGAGGCAAAAGGTGGATTTAACCATTTAAGGGAAGAGATCCCTTAAAATGGGGGACTCTTGGTCCATGGCTCACTTAGCTTGGGCTAGGTGGATCTAGGGTGGTTCCTAGGATTCACTTGGTGGCTGTGGAAAGGTTGGTTTAGCCACACTTGGTTCAATTTGGTTTGATTAGGCCATAGGTTCAAATTGGCTCACTTGGGTTTAGGTTAGGCTAACTTGGGTTTGGGTTTGATTTAGGTCCAAGTGTCTTGAGCAACATTGTAGAAATGATTTCCATGAAGAACTTTCATGAAGACATGGAATAGTTTTGAGTTCAATTGGAAGGTCAATTTGGTGGATTTTGGTTAAATTGGGCAAGGTTGGATCAAGTTGGGTTTAAATGGGTTTAAGGTGGGGTTTAGACCCAATTGAAAGTTTCAAATGGATTAGGGGAATGTGGTGAAGAGTTCCCAACATCAATTGGGAAGAAATTTTAGGATTTGGCTAATCAATTTGGTAGGTTTAGGGCATGGATTCACTTTAGGCTAAAATGGGGTATTTTTGGTTTTCAAACACATTTAGGTTAAGCTTAGGCTCAAATTGGGGCAATTGAAGGTTGCATAGGTTTCATGGGCATGTCATGGAAAGTTTAGGATTGAAATTTGGGGAAAAAAAGTTGGTATTAGGTTAATTGGGGGTTTTAGATTAATTAAGCAAAATTAGGGATTTTGTATTTCAAATGGAATTGAACTCAATTTTGAATCAATTTGGACTTAGATTTGGTTTAGATTGATATTGGGGATGTTAAATTAAAGTTTAGAATTGAAATTGGGCAAAATGGAGGTCAAATGGGTTGGTTTGGTTTGACATTGGGTCCATTTAGGTTAAAAATGGGTCAAATTTGGGATTTTGATAAAAGTGGATTAAATTGGCAAAATTGGCCTATGGTGTAGTTAGAAAAAATGAAATTGGGAATATTTGGGATTTTCTTGAATTTTCTGGGAATTTTTAGAATTTTTGGAATTTTTGGCTAAAAGGGTATTTAGGGTATTAAGATGTTATTTGAAGGGTATTGGGGTATTTTGATGGATTTAAGAGGTGGGAATTGTTTCAAAAATGATTTTTAGGACTTTTGGGAATTTTGGGTGATTTTTGGGAAATTTGTGAAGGGTTTGTTGGCTGTAGGGGTATTTTAGGTAGATTTGGTTAGGCTTGAGGACCCAATGTCAAAACCAGGAATTTTGGCAAAAATGGTATTTGATTATGGTTGGGAAAGACCACCACCACCTTTTCCTCAAAGACTTAAACAGCGGAAGCTTGACCATCAATTTTCTAAGTTCTTTGAAATTTTTAAGAAACTTACTATCAACATTCCTTTTGTTGAAGCTTTGGAGAAAATGCCAAGCTATGCAAAATTTATGAAGGATATTTTAAGCAGAAGAGAAAATTTGAAGCTTTTGAAACTGTTGCATTAAGTGAAGAATGTAGTGCAATAATTCAGAAGAAATTACCTCAGAAACTTAAAGATCTTGGAAGTTTCACTATACCATGTGCTATTGGAGAATAATTCTGTGGAAAAGCCTTATGTGATTTAGGAGTTAGTATTAATCTCATGCCATTTACAAACTTTCTAATGTTAGATTTAGGAGAGATTTCTCCTACCACTGTAACTGTTCAGTTAGCTGATCGATCGATCACTTATCCTAAAGGAATTATAGAGGATGTTTTTGTTAATGTAGATAAATTTATCTTCCCTGTAGATTTCATTGTTCTAGATATGGAAGAAGATAAAGAAATACCTATCATTTTAGGGAGACCTTTTCTAGCTACCGGTCGAGCTATGATTGATGTATAAAAAGGAGAATTAACAATGAGATTTAATGATCAAGAGATAACATTCAATGTTCTGAAATCATTGAGAGATCCTGAAAAAGAAAAATGCTATCAGATGGATATTTTTGATTATATGATTGAAAAGAATTACTAAGAAAGATGTAAGGTCATTTTTGATGATAAAGATAAAGAATATATGTTATATGATGAGTTATTAAGTGAAGAAAATTCATCTGAAAAAACTCATTATATTAATGAAAATTGGGAAATTTTAGACACAACTAAAAATGATATACTTTTACCCTCAATTGAAAAATCCCCTGAACTGGAATTAAAGATGTTACCTACACATTTTAAGTATGCATTTCTTGGAGATTCATTAACTTTACCTGTAATTATATCTTCATAATTAAGCAAAGATCAAGAAGAAAAATTAATTGGAGTTTTGAAGAATTATAAGAAAGCTTTTGGTTGACTATTGAAAATATAAAAGGAATAAGCCCTTCAATCTATATGCATAGGATTTTGATGGAAGAAAATTGTAAACCTACTATTGAACCCCAAAGAAGATTAAATCCAATTATGAAAGAGGTTGTTAAGAAAGAGATTTTGAAATGGTTAGATGCTGGAATTATTTATCCTATTTCAGATAGCCAATGGGTAAGTCCTATTCATTGTGTTCTGAAGAAAGGGGGAGTAACTGTCATTATTAATGAAAAGAATGAATTACTTCCAACAAGACAAGTTACTGGATGACGAATTTGCATTGATTATTGAAAATTAAACAATGCCACTAGAAAGGATCATTTTCCTTTACCTTTCTTAGATTAAATGTTGAATAAACTTGCTGGACACTCATATTTCTATTTTCTGGATGTATATTCTGGTTATCATCAATTACCTGTTGCTCCTGAGGATCAAGAAAAGACAACATTTACTAGTCCTTATGGAACATTTGCCTTTAGAAGAATGCATTTTGGTTTATGCAATGCACCTGTAACTTTTCAAAGATGTATGATGTCATTATTCTATGATTTGATTGATAAAGGAATTGAAGTATTTATGGACGATCTTTCAGTTTTTGGAACTTCTTTTGAATCTTGCTTGGAAAATATAACGAAAGTTTTGAAGGGATGTGAAGAAACAAATTTAGTTCTAAACTGGGAAAAATGTCAATTTATGGTCACAGAAGGCATTGTACTTAAACATAAAGTTTCACAAATAGGGATGGAAGTTGATCAAGCAAAAGTGAAAATTATTGTTGAACTGCAGCCACCTACTACTGTTACTGATGTAAGAAGTTTTCTGGGTCAATGATACACCTAAAATATATAGTATTTTTATGCAAATTTTTATACCTATTTTTAATTATATTGCTCTTTAATGGAAGTTATTTTGTGTTTTTCTTACAGGTATGATGAAAATGGATGGTCATGATGAAAGGAGCAAAATTGAATCAAATTTGGAACAAAAAATGAAAAATAAAAAATTTGGACGGCGGCTAAGCGCCGGCTGGACCGGCGCTTAGCCGCCACAATTATAAATCAAACTTTAATTAGATTTGGCACCAAATTCAAAAGGGAATGGATGCAACTCCTGTTGGTAACATCCATAACTTCCCTTGGGCGACAAATTTGAATAAAGGGTTACGTTCCTTGGTAGATACATCGAATCTGGACACATTTTGATGAGACACCAAGGCACCTTTTAGTTCACTATTTAAAGAGAGTATTAGAAGTGAAGAAGTGAAGAATTAAAGAGGAATTTAAGAGATTCTTCCACTGCATTTCAAGTTTTTATTTAGAGTATGAGTAGAGAGTAGAAAGGAGAAAAGGGTCAGAGTTAAGAGTTCTTCTCCCACTTCTTTTCTTTCTTTTAGTTTAGTTTTTATTGAAGTTTGAAGTCTGTATTCTGAGTCATTGGAGTTCGGAGACTTGTTATGAGGAGTAGTTTAGCGAAGAGTCAAAGTTTCAGAGGAACTTCCTTAGTCTTGTGGATAGGATTTTCATATAAGTATTTACTTTTATTTAGTTTACCAATACTTGCTTTCGTTTATTATTTTCTTATTATTTTTAATTTCAAATCAATGTGTTTTTGTATTTTCCCAATGCATTCTGAGTAGTTTACTTTATCTTTTTCTTTCTTAAAATGGAGAAGTAATTAATTTAAAGAGAATTATTGTGGAAAGTATCAGTGTTTAAAAGTTGGAAAAAGTTGTGAAGATTGATTCTGAGAACTTTGTTTACTTCTTAATTTGGCCTGTTAAGTTGTAAAATTTCTTGAGATTATATAAGATCCAATGCAGTATTATCTCATTAAAGTTAGTAGGAATCATATGCAATTATATGGGTGAGAACAGTAGTCCATATAAGTGAATGTAATATTAGAAGATATTTTTATATAAGGGAGTAAAATTAGAGGATTTTAGAGTGACAAGCTAAAACCCCCTAATTTGGTTTGAAGTTTTGAGTTTTGTTATGAGAAGTTAGCCCCTAGGTGATGGGAATCGAGGGAACTCTAGAGTGAGAGACTGGTATCTTCCCTGCCTAACCATGTTCAAAATAATATAAATTTCAAATTAACATATGTTCTTTATAGAACTAAGTAAGGGTAAAGAACACATTTGCTTCTATCTGTCACAACAAAATTAAATACTTCCACAACAATACTTTAAGAATTATTACTACTTCATGAAAGGAAAGAAAAAATATTTTAGTTAATAGTATTTTTACATCCAGTGTTATTAGTTATTGAAACCTTTACTTTCATTGCTTAGCATTTTATTAAGAAAATTTCAAAAGACAAATCAACTTTCTAAAATTTTTGAAAATCAAGACATACTATTTCAAAAACAATTAAAGAAAGTAAAAAGATAATTTTCTAAATTCCTTTAAAGATTTTCAACTTTTCCCTGTGAGTTCGATATCTCGGGGCTTAATCAGAAAGTCCTATATTACTTGATAAACGATACGTTACTTACATAGTATCCCATATTATAAAATCATTATTTTCATATCTTAAATCATCAGTGCACTTATATCCGGCGGGACCAAGTTTTTGGCAGCCGTTGCACTTATATCTACCGGACGGTACCAAGTTTTTGGCACCGTTGCTGGGGAAAATTAATTAAATTTCATTTTAAAGAGAATTAAGAAATTTAAAATTTTTACTTTTCTTTGTTTTTGTTAGTGTGTTGTGTTTTGTTTTGTTTTGTTTTATTATTGTTTGTGCCTTACGATTCTGAATTAGAAAGAACTATCAGAAAAATCAAAAAAATTAAAAATACGAAAAAAGAAAAAAATATTCAAGAAATGGCAAATCATCAAAATTAAAATGTTGGCATCCATCAAGAATTAAGACCTTCAAGAGATTATGTTAACCCTACAGTAGAAGAACTTCGTGCTAGTATTCAAAACCCTGCTATAGCTGCTAATTCTTTTGAGCTTAAACCTGTTATTATCCAAATGGTGTCAAATAATCAGTTTGAGAGAGCAACAACTGAAGATCCTAATTTGCATCTTGCTAATTTTCTAGAGTTGTGTGTTACTTTTAAATATGATGGTGTTTCGGATGATGCAATTAGACTTAGACTTTTTCCTTTCTCAATATGGGATAAAGATAAAATGTGGTTACATTCGTTAGCACCTGGATCAATTAGAAGTTGGGGTGAACTGTCACAAAAATTCCATGCTAAATATTTTCCACCATCTAAGACTGCTAAGTTGAGAAATGATATAACATCTTTTTGTCAGTTTGAAGGAGAATCAATATATGAAGCATGGGAAAGATTTAAAGATCTCCTCAGGAAATGTCCACATCATGTGATACCAGATTGGTTAATAATTCAAAATTTTTATAATTGATTAGTTGGAGCTCTTAGATCAATCATCGATGCTGCTGCTGGTGGATCATTAATGTCTAAATCATTTTCTAATGCTTATGCTTTAATTGAAGAAATGGCTACTAATAATTTTCAATGGCCTTCTGAAAGGTTAAATCCTAAAAAGGTAGCCAGTGTTTATGAAAATGATGCTTTTACAATGTTAGCAAATCAAGTTGTTGTTGTATCAAGGAAGATATACCAATTTGGGATGAATTTTTCTCAGCCAAATCTCGTGTTTAAAGAAAATTCATTAGGCCAAATGGTTGATTCTTATTCTTCACCAGAAACTGTGAATGTTATAATCAAACCTAACAACCCATATTCCAATTATTATAACCCAGGTTGGAAGAATCATCCAAATTTTAACAGGAATTACAATAATCAGGGTGGTGTTAATCAATAATGGGGGAACCACCAAATAAACTAATTGGGGAATTGGAACAACCAAGGTAATAATAATAATAGATTAACTTATCCTTCAGGTTATAACAATGCTTTACAATATAAAGAGAAGAAGTTGTCTATGGAAGAAGTAGTATCACATATAGGAAATCAATTACAAATTCAAGGAGCAACCATCAGAAATAATGAAAATCAATTGGGACAAATTGCAAATGCCTTAAGTAATATATCTCAAGGAATGCTTCCAAGTAATACTGCAGTGAATATAAAAGAAAAGAATAAAGAACAAGTAAAAGTAATTCAACTGAGAAGTGGAAAAGAATTGGAAGGTAGAGTTCAAAAAGAAATTGAAGTAGAGAAAGAAGAGATTGAAAGACCTAAAGAGGACGCTCCAAAAGGTTTTGAAAGACCTATTTCTCCACCTAAGGTTGATTTAGAAAATCCACCACCTTCATTTCCTCAGAGACTTCGTCAACAAAAGTTTGATAAGAAATTTTCAAAATTCTTGGAGATATTAAAGAATCTTACCATTAATATTCCATTTGCTGAAGCTCTAGAACAATTGCCAAGCTATGCGAAATTTATGAAGGATATTCTTAATAAAAAGAGGAAGTTTGAAGAAAAAGAGACTGTTGCACTTAGTGAGGAGTGCAGTGCGATAATTCAGAAAAAACTTCCTGAAAAACTTAAAGATCCTTGTAGTTTCACAATTCCATGTGCAATCGGAGAAAGATTCTATGGAAAAGCTTTATGTGATTTGGGTGCAAGCATTAACCTTATGCCTCTATCAATATTCAAAAGACTGGGACTAGGAGAAATAACCCCAACTACTGTAACTCTGCAAATCACATATCTTAAAGGAGTTATAGATGATGTTTTGGTAAAAGTGGATCAATTTAATTTTCCTGTGGCTTTCATTGTGTTAGATATGGAGGAAGATAAAGAGATACCCATAATTTTGGGGAGACCTTTTCTAGCTACAGGCAGAGCCATGATAGATGTGCAAAAGGGGAATTAACGATGAGGGTTAATGATCAGACTGTTACATTTAATATTTCAAAATCGATGAAATATCCTGCAAGAGGTAAAGAAGATGAGTGTTATAGGATGAATGTTATTGATTATTTAAGTGAATGTCATTTCAAATCAACTTATGAAGAGAATGTTGAAAGAGAAGAATTTGAATATAAGCAAGAAGAGGAGTTATTTGATTATGAAGATTTTCAAGAAGAAGATTTAAAGTATGTTCATGAAAATTTTGAATTGTTGGATATGACTGAAAAAGATAAATCTTATGGTCCATTAATTGAAAAACCTCCTGAACTTGAGTTAAAAATGCTTCCTGAAAATTTGAAGTATGCTTTTTTAGGTGAATCCTCAACCTTGCATGTTATAATTTCCTCTCAATTAAATGAAAAAGAAGAAGAGATTTTACTTGAAATTTTGAAGAAATATAAGAAAGCTTTTGGATGGACAATTGCTGATATTAAAGGAATCAGTCCTTCAATTTGTATGCACAAAATTTTTATGGAAGATAATTGCAAATCGCGGGTTGATCCCCAAAGGAGAATAAATCCTATTATGAAAGAAGTTGTTAAGAAAGAAATTTTAAAGTGGTTGGATGCTGGAATTATCTACCCTATTTCAGATAGTGCATGGATTAGTCTTATTCACTGTGTTCCTAAGAAAGGAGGAGTAACTGTGACTGTTAATGAAAAGAATGAAATGATACAACAAGAGAAGTTATAGGGTGGCGAATATGCATTGATTATAGAAAATTAAACCTTGCCACAAGAAAAGATCATTTTCCACTCCCTTTTCTAGATCAAATGTTGGATAGACTGGTTGGGAATAAATACTTTTGTTTTCTAGATGGATATACTGGTTACCACCAAATTCAAATTGCTTATGAGGATCAAGAGAAAACTATGTTTACCAGTCCTTGTGGTACGTTTGCTTTTAGAAGAATGCCCTTTGGTTTATGTAATGCCCCTGCTACATTTCAGAGATGTATGATGGCTATTTTTTGTGATTTAATTGAAAAAGGGATTGAAGTTTTTATGGATGACTTTTCAGTGTTTGGAATTTCATTTGAATCATGTTCAGAACATCTATCTAAAGTTCTAAAACACTGTGAAGAAACTAATTTGGTCCTTAATTGGGAAACATGCAAATTTATGGTAGCAGGAGGAATTGTTTAGGGACATCGGATTTTAGAAAAAGGTTTGGAGGAATTAGAAGTTTTTTAGGACATGCTGGATTATACAGGCGTTACATTAAAGACTTTTCAAAAATTACAAAACCTTTATGCCATTTATTGGAAAAGGATGCAATTTTTAATTTTGATGATAACTGTCGTAGAGCCTTTGAAACATTAAAAGAAAAATTAATCACTACACCTGTAATAATTTCACCAAATTGGGAAAAACCTTTTGAATTAATGTGTGATGCTAGTGATTACGCTATTGGTGTTGTTTTGGGTCAGAAATATGATAAAATTTTCAAAGTAATTTATTATGCTAGTAAGACTCTTAATGAAGCTCAAATTAATTATACCACTACTGAGAAAGAGTTATTAGCTATAGTATTTGCTTTTGATAAACTTTGATCATATTTAATTAGAACTAAATGTATGGTGCATACTGATCATTCTGCTATCAAATACTTAATGAAGAAAAATGATGCAAAACCGAGACTTATAAGATGGATTTTTCTTTTGCAAGAATTTAATTTTGAGATAGTAGATAGGAAGGGTTCTGATAATCAAATTGCTGATCATTTATCCAGGCTTGAAATAGAAAAATCTCTCTGTGATATTGAAGAAATTAATGAACATTTTTCTGATGAAAAAGCTCATTCCATTGTTAAAGAAAGGAATGTTTCGTGGTATGCAGACATAGTAAACTTTATTGTTAGTAATATTATACCCTATCGTTTGAAATATCATGAAAAGAAGAAATTTCTGTCTGATGCTAAGACTTATTTTTGGGATGACCCATTTTTATATAAACAAGGAAAGGATCTTATAATTCGAAGATGTGTACCTTTGGAAGAGACTTATGAAATTATTCAAAAATGTCATGATTCTGATTATGAGGGACATTTTGGAAGTGATAAAACTGCATATAGGATATCACAATCAGGATTTTATTGGCCTACAATTTTTAAGGATGTGAATGATTATATTAAAAATTGTGATAGATGTCAGCGTGTAGGCAATATTTCTAGAAGAAATGAGATGTACGTCAATTATATGTTGGAAGTTGAAATATTTGATGTTTGGGGATTAGATTTTATGGGACCATTTACACCATCTTTCGAAAATGTTTATATTTTGATAGTAGTAGACTATGTTTCCAAATGGATTGAAGCTATTACTTTACCTCGATGTGATGTTTAAAGTGTTGCAAAGTTTTTAGAATAGAATATATTTTACATATTTGGTATACCAAGAGTAATCATAACTGATGGGGGAAGTCATTTTAGAAATGCGATTATTGGGAAGTTAGCAAAGACATCATATTAATCATCGCATTGCTACTGCTTATCATCCGCAGACAAGTGGATTGGTTGAATTATCCAATCGTAAAATTAAAAGAATATTGGAAAAAATTGTTAATCCAAATAGAAAGGATCAGTCAATCAAACTGGATTATGCTTTGCGGGCCAATAGGACTGTTTACAGAACACCTATAGGAATGTCCCCATATAGACTAATTTTTGGAAAAGCTTGTCATTTACCTTTTGAACTTGAGTATAAAGCATATTGGGCTATTAAGGAGTTCAATTATAATTTGAAAGATGCTGTTGAAAAGAGATTATTACAATTGAATGAGCTTGAAGAAATAAGGAATGAATCTTATGAAAATGCTAAGATTTATAAGGAAAAGATGAAGTTATAACATGATCGAAAGATTCATACGAAAAATCTTGTACCAGGACAAAAAGTTTTATTGTATAATGCTAGATTGAGAATATTTTCTGGAAAACTTAAGTCCAGGTGGATGGGTCCATTTATTGTGATAAAAGTTTATTCTTATGGAGCTGTAGATATTCAAGATCCTAAGACTGGAAAAATATTTAAAGTTAACGGACATAGACTTAAACCATATTTTTCAGTCAATAAATCTAAATCTAATAATAATTTGATGCTGGGTCACTCAGAATGAGTTCTGGGTAGGTCAGGCTGAAGACGTTAAAACAAGCGCTTTGTGGGAGACAACCCATATTTATCAGTGTGCTTTGCTTTATGTTTCTTTTGTGTGTTTTGTTTGGTTTTTTTTATGTTTTTAATGGTAGTAATTTGGAGTTTTTAAACTTAAGTAGAGTTTAGTCGACCTTAATTGATGATTTAGTGAAGTCAGAATGAAAATTTGGACACTTAGCGGATCTGTGATAAAATGTGCACTGGCGGCTAAGCGCCGACTAGTTGGCGCTTAGGCGCCACAGTTATAAAAAACGTGAAAAATGTGTATTTGAAGCCTAGATCATGTGGGATGAGTTATGGAAGTTATTTAGAAGATTCTAAACATCTAGGGGAATATTCTAGCATCTCCGAAGTCTATAAAAAGAAGTAGACTTGATAGAAACACTTACCCTAAGTCCAAATTTCATTTCTGAAGTCTAAGAAGAAAATTTTGAAGCGCATCATGTCTTCCTGGGAGAATGAGATGAAGAAGAAGCAAGATTCTGACAAAAGTAAGTTCATTAGTAATAGTGCTAAAGAGTTATTCAATGGATATCTCGCTGGTAGTATTCAACGTATTGCCGAAACGATTGCAAATACTGAAGCTCGAGTGACTTCAATGGAAGCAAAGATCAATCAAACTAACTTACAGTTGGAACACATGGGATGAAAACTCAAGATGCGATTTATTCATTCAAGGTATGTGGAAGAAGCGGATAAGGTGATGTTTGTAAAGAACAAATGGATTGAAGAAGAAGATGTAAGATTGAACAATTATCGCCCGTTCTATCAAATTTATATTCCAGAAGGGATAATGAGAATAATAGTGGTCCTGGATATAATCTGCCTAATGGAGAATGGAATTAAGAGTGCTTTTCTCTTATTTGTTTAGTGTTCTTATATGTTATGTTTAGAGTTCTTGTGGGTTATGTTTGGTGCGTTTAGTGTTTATATTTAAGTATTAACTGAGACTGATGATGTGATGGTTACATCCTAGAGATGTATACTTATCAGTTTGAGATTAAAGTCTCTTGTATTTAGAGAATTTCATCCTTTATGTGTGGATAGAAATTCTAGAATTGTATTAAGTGTTATGTTTGTTTTAATATAAGTTTGTGTTTGTGTGAAATTTGTGTGGAATCAATGGATATTAAATTTTGATTTGGAGTATTGAAAGATTTATGTGGGGAGAAATAATTATTTTGGAGTAATTAAGATTGATTAACATAGTGATTTAGTGCATATACCTTAATTATAAAAATTTGGGTACTGGCGGCTAAGCGCCAGATTGCCGGCGCTTACGCGCCAGATTTAACGGCTAAGCGCCGATAGTTCGTGCTTAAGCGCCAGTTCGCAAAATTTGTTTCCCGTGAGTTAAAAACCCAAAATTTGTCATTTTCAACCACCCCATCGTCTTCAACCTATGTTTTGCTACGAAAGAGGAGCCTAGGGTTACATATTGTGAATCATTTAAGAGCCGATCTCAACAAAAATTGTTAGATTTGGATTCCTTGAGGTAACAGCACTACTCCTAAGTAAAAATTTTTTATTTGTACCATGCATTTTGGAAAATCTTAAAATCGCAATTCATGGTGAAAATTTGAGGAAAATCTTGATAAATTGCTTGGATTTAGTGAAAATATCTTTTGGAAGATAATTTAGCAAGTTTAGTTTGATTTTGGAATTTATGGTGAATTTTTCGTGAATTTTTAGAGATGGCTCCAAAGTCAAAGCGTGCGATAGAAAAGACCAGATTTGATTCTGACAAATTTGTTAGTTTGAGGGCTAAGGAACGCTACATCGATGCATTACAATCACGTAATTGATTCCTGAGCGAGTGTTTAGTAAGCCAGGAGAGGAGATTGAAGATATGATTGCAAGAAGAAACTAGCAGAATTAATGTTGCTTCTCTGTTGTTGCTGTTGTTTCTGTTGTAAGAGAATTTTATGCAAATTTACCTGCTACAAAGAAAAATCAAGTGATGGTTAGAAGGCAGGAAGTAAATTTTTCTTCAGGTGCAATCAATACCTTTTATGGACTACCTCCTGATATGTTTTGTTTTTATTCTAACTATCATCCTTCGGAAGGAGAATTAGATGAGATTATGGAATTTCTGACTGATGGAAGAGGATTATGAAAAATTACAAATGATAGAAGAGTGAACTTTCCTGCTTCCAAATTGAATGTCATTTCTAAGGCATGGCATTATTTTATCTCATCTAAGTTGTTACCTTAGATTCATACTAGAGAAGTGACGAGAGAAAGAGCGGTGTTGAACCATTGTATTCAGCATGGGAAGCCTATTGACTTTGGAGGGATAATTTATGATTATGTTTTGAACTGTGCTAGATCAACCACGACTGCAGGTAAGGGAGTTCCTTCCTTGATTCATTCACTATGTGAAAGATCTGGAGTGAGATTTGAAACCTGGAAAGAGGTACTTCAGCCATTAAGACCAATTACTAGTGTAAACGTTGGTGCTTACACTGTACATTCAGAGTTTGGTTGGAGAGGAAGATTTGGTAGGGCTTCTACTGCTTCTGCTTCTACTTCTCGTGCTTCTACTTCACTTGCTTCATCATCTACTGATTCACAGACTAGTTTATTAAGAAAGATTTTGAAAAAAAGTGAGTCTTACTTGAGAGCATGTGATAGATATGGATGGTAAGCTGGATAATGTTGAGAGATATATTGTAAAACATGATGAATATGAGGAGAATTATTAGCAATACTTTGATAGAATGATTAGAGGAGATCAGAGTGCTGAGATGCCACCTCATCCATTCTATATACATTATGTGCCATCCAGAGATTGGAATGAGCAAGATGATGATGATGATGAGGATGAAGAGTAGATGTATGTCGTTTGTTTTAGTTATTATGTTGTTGTGTTATGTTACTGTATACCTTATCTAGTATTTTGTTTGATGATTGACTTATGATGTAAACCTTGATAGTATGCAGATTGTAGTTGTACTATTTATCTGTTCTGCATATTCCGGTATTGTTGTTTTATTGTTGATTTATATGTTGCTTTGTGATGGTGTGTAATTGTAAATGATTTTATGTGTATGTTATGTCAGAGTTTTTAGTAGTGTATACTTTAAATTCCAAAAACTGTTAGGAGATTATAAACCACTATTAGGAACTTCTACTTAGGAAAACAACATGTTTAAAATTCTTCAAATTCCACTATTATTTGTTATCTGTATCAGTGTTTTATTTTAGTTGGTGTGTATTTGCTTTGAAAACCTCCACTACTGTAGAAGTCTTCTGAAATTTTACTTTTCTTATTATAAAAAAAAGAAAAAATGTTTTGAAAAACTAAATTTGATTTCATGTTACTCATGTTATTTAAATTGTTATACTTGCATATTAGGATATTAAAAATTCCTGCAAGTATGTTATGTCGATTTTTTATTTTTCACTTTCGTATCATTTCTTATGCTTAAATGTTTTATCTTAATTAAAAATTTAATGTTTGGGGGGGGGGATTTTAAAAAAAAAGATTTTCAAAAACCTAAAATATTAATTGATTCTCAAGAATACTTAAAAATAATTCTTATTTTTTATTGAGAACAATTATGTACATGAAGTTATATTAGGGGAATAAAATTTTGAATATAGAAATGAATAAAATGATTTAGTTAAAATTTATAGTAGTCATGAAAAACTTAAAGTTAAAATTTTCTTAATAAAGAGGTGTTAAATAAAGTTAAACTATCTTTAGTAAGAAGTTTTGTATTTTTGGATAAATAGAATATTTGACTTTTATTCTTCAAAACTTAAATTTATTTTATTGAAGAGTAATTTTCAAATACTATGATTATGATTTTTAGGTGAAAGGTGTATATCTGACCTTTATTTTAAATGGAAGGGTGGAATTCAAAATCATTAAAGGCCTATCCAGATATAGTAATCCTTACCATAAAAAAAAAGATAAAAATAGTATATGAAAAGGAAGGAGAAGCTTGAGGATTTAAGGGCCTAATAAAAAATTGGCTTCATACCTAAAGTTTAAGATATAAGATCAGAGAAAATCTAAAGCTTAAGGTTATAATATAGTAAGTAAAATTATTTTTCAAATAAAGATTTTTAAGTGAGAAAAATAAATGTTTGAATCCTATATTTTGAAAAATCTACAAATATTTTTGAAACAGATAAAGACTTTTGTTTATCATTTTCTTTTATTTAAGAACTTTTGGTGTTAATTACTGAAATTTTTTCTAAATTGAACCATTACATTTCTAGAACAAAATTTTGTTATCTTCCTAAGAAACTCATTACATAATTTGCATGCTAAAATGTTATATGAGATTTATTATCACTTGAGGACAAGTAACATTTTAAGTTTTGGGGATTTTGATTCACCTAAAATATATAGTACTTTTATGCACATTTTTATACCTATGTTTAATGATATTTCACTTTAATGGAAGGTATTTTGTATTTTTCTTGCAGGTGTGATGAAAATGGATGGTCATGATGAAAGGAGCAAAATTGGATCAAATTTGGAGCAAAACAATGAAAAATCAAAATTTTGGCACTGGCGGCTAAGCAACTCTTGGTGGTAACGTTCATAACTTCCTTTGGGCGGCAAATTTAAATGAAGGGGTGCTTTCCTTGGTAGATACATCGAATCTGGACACATTTTGAAGAGACAACAAGGCATCTTTTGGTTCACTATTTAAAGAGAGTCTTAGAAGTGAAGAAGTAAAGAATTGAAGAGGCTCTTCACTGTATTTCGAAGAAAGGAATTTAGGAGATTCTTCCACTACATTTTAAGTTTTTATTTAGAGTAGGAGTAGAGAGTAGAAAGGAGAAAAGGGTCGGAGTTAAGAGTTCTTCTCCCACTTCTTTTCTTTCTTTTAGTTTAGTTTTTATTGAAGTCTGAAGTATGTATTCTGAGTCATCACAGTTTGGAGACTTGCTCTGAAGAGTAGTTTAGCGAAGAGTCAAAGTTTCAAAGGAACTTCCTTAGTCTTGTGGAGAGGACTTTCAGATAAGTGTTTACTTTATTTAGTTTATCAATACTTGCTTTCGTTTATTATTTTCTTATTGTTTTTAATTTCAAATCAATGTGTTTTTTGTATTTTCCCAATGCATTCTGAGTAGTTTTCTTTATCTTTTTCTTTCTTAAAATGGAGAAGTAATTAATTTAAAGAGAATTGTTGTGTAAAGTATCAGTGTTTAAAAGTTGAAAAAAGTTGTGAAGATTGATTCTGAGAACTTTGTTTACTTCTTAATTTGGCCTGTTAAGTTGTAAAATTTCTTAAGATTATGTAAGATCCAATGTGGTATTATCTCATTAAAGTTAGTAGGAATCACATGCAATTATATGGGTGTGAACTGTAGTCCATATAAGTGAATGTAATATTAGAAGATATTTTTTGAGAAGGTAGTAAAATTATAGGATTTTATAGTGACAGGCTAAAACCCTCTAATTTGGTTTGAATTTTTGATTTTTCTTATGAGAAGTTAGCTCCCGGGTGATGGGAATCGAGGGAACTCTAGAGTGAGAGACTGGTATCTTCCCTGCCTAACCATGTTCAAAATAATATAAATTTCAAATTAACAAATGTTCTTTATAGAACCAAGTAAGGGTAAAGAACACATTTGCTTCTATCTGTCACAACAAAATTTAAATACTTTCACAATAATACTTTAAGAATTATTACTACTTCATGAAAGGAAAGAAAAAGATATTTTTGTTAATAGTATTTTTACATTCAGTGTTATTTGTTATTGAAACATTTACTCTCATTGCTTAGCATTTTATTAAGAAAATTTCAAAAGACAAATCAACTTTCTAAAACTTTTCAAAATCAAGACATACTACTTCAAAAACAATTAAAGAAAGTAAAAAGATAATTTTCTAAATTCCTTTAAAGATTTTCAACTTTTCCCTGTGGGTTCGGTATCTTGGGGCTTAATCAGAAAGTCTTATATTACTTGATAAATTATATGTATACTTTCTTAGTATCTCATATTATAAAATCATTATTTTCATATCTTAAATCATCAGCGCACTTATATCCGGTGGGACCAAGTTTTTGGTAGCCATTGCACTTATATCTATCGGGGATCAGTCATGCTGGATTTTATAGAAGATATATAAAGGATTTTTCTAAAATTGCTAAGCCTCTTTGCCATTTATTGGAAAAAGAAGCTAAATTTGAATTTAATGAAGATTATCTGAATGCATTCAATATTCTGAAAGAAAAGTTAATCACTGCACCTGTCATTGTTGCACCTGATTGGAATAAACCTTTTGAATTAATGTGTGATGCAAGTGATTATGCAATCGGAGTTGTATTAGGACAAAAATATGAGAAGATTTTCAAATTTATATACTATGCTAGCAAAACTCTTAATGAAACTCAAGTAAATTACACAACTACTAAAAAAAGCTGTTAGCAATAGTATATGTATTTGATAAATTTAGACAATATCTTCTTGCAACAAAATGTATTGTGCATACTGATCATTCTGCTATTAAGTATTTGATATCTAAAAAGGATGCTAAATCTAGATTGATCAGATGGGTTTTACTTTTGCAAGAATCTGATTTTGAAATTGTAAACAGAAGAGGAACTGACAACCAAATTGCTGATCATTTATCAAGAATCAAAAATAATAATGAGAAGATTTATGAAGAAAATATAAATGAGAAATTTCCGGATGAGCAATTATATGTCATTCAAGGATTACAAATGTCGTGGTATGCAGATATAGTTAACTATTTGGTTAGCAATATTTTACCATATGAGATGAATAATAAATATATTAAGAAATTCAAGAATGATTGTAAATCATATATTTGGGAAGATCCTCATTTATTTAAATTAGGAAGAGATTCTGTGATTCGAAGATGTGTACCTTATGAAGAAACTTTTGCAATTATTCAAAAATGTCACGATTCTGAATTTGGAGGACACTTTGGAGTGGATAAAACTGCATTTAAAATTTTAAATTCTGGATTTTATTGGCCTACTTTATTTAAAGATGTTGGACATTATGTGAAAACTTGTGATCGATGTCAAAGAATGGGAAATATATTCAGAAAAGATGAAATACCTCTAAAATTTATATTAGAAATCGAAATTTTTTATGTATGGGGTTTAGACTTTATGGGACCTTTCGTACTATCATCTGGAAAGATTTATATTTTATTAGCAATTGATTATGTTTCAAAGTGGATCGAAGCTGTAACTTTACCGAACTGTGATTCCAAAAGTGTTTTGAAATTTTTAAAGAAAATGATTTTTACAAGATTTGGAATGCACGGGATAATTATCACAGATGGGGGAAATCATTTAAGAAATATAAGAATTCAATCATTGCTGGATAAATTCGGAATAGTATAGAATTTCAATCGCTTATCATCCTCGAAACAAGTGGAATGGTCGAAGTATCAAACGAGAGAAATTAAAAGAATATTGGAAAAGACTGTTAATCCTAAAAGAACTGACTGGGTTGATGGACTTGATTCTGCATTATGGGCTTATAGAATAGTTTATAAGACACCTATCAGAATGTCACCTTATCGGTTAATTTATGGTAAACATTGTCACTTACCTGTTGAACTAGAGCATAAAACTTATTGGGCGATAAAGGAGTTCAATTATAATTTGAATACTGCAGGAGAAAAATGATTATTACAACTGAATGAAATGGAAGAGATTAGAAATGAGTCTTATGAAAATGCAAGAATTTATAAAGAAAGAATGATGAAATTGCATGAAAAAATGATTTCTAGGAAAATATTCGAGCCTGGGCAAGAAGTATTATTATTTAATGCTCGTTTAAAACTTTTCCCTAGAAAATTGAAATCTAAGTGGATGGGACCATTTATAATTGAGAAAGTATACCCTTATGGAGCTGTGGATATTAAAGATCCCAAAACTTGAAAGGTATTTAAAGTTAACAGATTAAGACTGAAGCCTTATATGAGAGAAAAGAAATTAAATTACAAAGAGGCTTATGAGCTGAGTCTACCTGATTAATTCAATTAATTAGATCGGGCTGACGACGTTAAACTAAGCGCTTTGTGGGAGGCAACCCATATTTATTAGTTTGAGTTTAATTATCTCTGTATAGTTATGCCTTGGTCTTAACTGAATTTGTATATAACTTCTAGAAATAGAAGGCTAATGAGTCTGTATTGGCTTAAGCTAAACATTTTCTTGAAGTATATAGAAATTGGACTTGGACCACTCCATGTCAAATGTGAGTAAAAAGGAGATCAAGTTAACCTTCATTTGTGATTGTTTGTAATTTGAATTTTTCGTAATTGTGTTTGTGTGTTGATCATACTTGTTTGTTAGACCTATTTTTACGACCGAAACTTTGCAAAATTTGACGATAGGCAAATCAGAGTTGATCGAGGTTCCGAGGCCTAGGCACCAAAAGTTGGCGCCTAAGCGCCAGAATAACTGGCGTATCGATGATCCGGCGCCTAGGCGCCGTGGTTACAGATCATGGAAAAACCAAATTTCTTCAGTTTTTCACACGAAATCTCTTTATATATAGCTTATTTTTCATCCCTAATCTCATAGAAACACTAATTTCGACCAGAGCAATTCATTTTAGAGGAGTTAGAAAGGATTTGGAGGCCATGGATAGAGGAAATCATGGAAATGAGGCAAGAAACAAATCTCCTAGAGATCCTCAGCCTTATTTTAATGGTTTTATTGTTGTTAGTTTGAAGAAGACGTTTAGTCGAATGGATAAGATTGAAGCAGAACTTCAAAGTATTGGTAATCGTCTCCATGAGATGTACCACCAATATAAACACTTGGAATGGCAAACCAAACTTCAATCTGATCATATGGATGCCTATTATGATGCTCAAGTAGAAATGTATGTGAAGAACAAGTGGATTGATGAAAAGAAGGCTTTGGAGTTTCCAAGGGCGTTGGTGTTTTATCCCTTCGGTCCTAGCGAACTTCATTGCGAAAGAGATGGAATTTTAGGTGTGATCGAGTCTTGTGTTAGTGTGTTAAATATCTTATTTGTGTATTTGCTTAAATTGTCCAATGTGTGTTGTTGGATTTGAATGTTTGCTTTGATTATGTTGTTGTTTATGTTATTTATAAATTGATGAACCTTGATACAGTCTTGTACTGAAAGTTATTGAATTTGGAATGGATATTAGGATTTTAAATTGAAGAATTTGGATACATTTATGTGGATCTATACTATCATTTTAAATTGATTGTGAAAATTATTGAAGGTTATAAATTAGATTAATACTCTCATAAGAGTAATTAGGAGTCAAATTTGATAAGATTTGGCGAAAAATATTTAATTTAAATAGAATTTTTGGAAAGGCGAGTCTGGCGCCTAGGCGCCAGAATTCGGCACCTAAGCTCCGGTTCAGCCTGAAGTCGAAAACTCATCTTCTTAAACCCCCCCTCCACGCCATTTTTGACACCTAAGCTTCCTTCTCTACAATATTTCACGAAAATACCACAGAGAGATCCCATTTAGAGCCAGATTTTCAAGTTTTTGGGCTTGAAGTCACCAGATTTCTTCATCTTGAGGTCAGATCTACATTCTAAACTCATTATTTTTTATTTTCACCCTGGATTTTGCTCTCATTGAGAAAAAACCAAAATTTTGAGAAAAATTTTGATTTTTATAGTTAAATCCAAGAAATTGTTAAGCTCTTTCAAGTTTGAAAAGCTTAAATTAGTTTATTTTCCTAGATCCGTTGAATTTGTTTCGCGTTTTTCTTTCACGTTTAGACGACACCCAAATCTAAGTGAGGAAAGGAACGAGAAAATTTTGATCATAACAAGTTTGTTACTGCTGCTGCACACTTCTGATACAATGATTTTGCTACGACTCGAAAGTTTATCTCGGAGCGAAGTATTCCTGGAGGAAGAATTGAGGAAACAATCGTTACACTCAACTGGCAACGATTCTACTATTTCACTGTTATTGTTGTTATCCCGGTGGTTAGAAAATTTTATGCTAATTTCATGGATGCGGAGGAATACGAGATTTTTCGTTCGAGGAGTTGAAGTAGGATTCACTCTTGAACGCATCAACATTTTCTATGGCCTGCCACCAAACATAGAGTGTTATTACTCAGATTTATCTCCAACTGAAGAAGATCTGGACATGATCATTTCCTACCTGACTGATAGTACTGGAGCCTGAAAGATTCAGAACGAAAAAAGGGTAAATTTTTCATCTTCTAATCTTGATGGTGTTTCCAAGGCATGACACTACTTTATTTCTGCTCGTCTCTTTCCATCCAATCATCTAAGTGAAGTTACCAGAGATAGAGCTATTCTAAACTACTGCATTCAAGAGAGGAAGTCTATTGATGTAGGGAGCATTATTTATGATTCTGTGGAGGCTACTGCTCGTTCTAGCACATCTATTGGACTTGGTTTTCCATCACTGATCTATTCTCTATGTCAAAGTGCTGGAGTAGTTGCTGAGCTTTATGAGGAAAAGCTCAAGTCGACGAAACCTGTAGGAAGAGAAAGCGTCAGCATGTATGATCGATTGCTAGGTAAGAGTTCTACTGCACCTACTAGTTCATTACCTACTTCAGGTAGAGCTTCTATTTCGAGACCATCTACTTCTGCTGAGCCATCATCTACTTTTTGGGAAACCGTGCATGATCAGTTCATAGAGCAGCAGCATGAGTTATTCTTAACTCACTGCAGAGAAGATACGATAAACAAGAAGATTGATCACCTTTTTGAGTATACACAAAGAAAGAGTGATTTTGATGTTGAGTATTCAGAGTCTTTAGTGACATTTTTGAAGGGTGAGCATGATGTTCAGTTCCCTACTTGTCCCAGATTTTCACCCTATGTTGATCCTAAGGACATGGAGTTCTCTTTTAGTGATGATGATGATGAAGCTGCAGACAGTGATTAGTAGCTTGACTTATCTCTAGATATTATTGATTCTATTTTTAGAGTGTTTTCTTATTTCTTGTACTGTTTATTATGATGTTATTTATTAGAGTTGTTGTGAACTTTTTTATGTTAAAACTGTTTTTTTAGCTTATCTGATGTGTGTTTAAGACTGAGATGTGAATGAATTTCTATAGAAGTTTATTTCTGTTTCAGCGTACTGTTTAGTATTCATGAATAGTTAGTAATTTGCAAGTTCTAAAATAAAGAAAAAAACAATAAAAAGGATTTATTTTTAGAAATTAACTCCTGCTCTACAAAACTTTTCTATATATGCTTAATCATTTCTGTTATAATCATATTGAAGCATGTGTAGAATTAAAAGTTAGTTTTTCCTTACTACATCATTATTGTACTTAGATTAATTTCTATTTATTTCTTTCTTTCATGCTTTAGAAAATTTCATAATTCATATTTATACTAAAGCTAAAGTTTGGGGGAAGGAAAAATATCTATCAAATTTAAATATTGTTTGTCCTTAAATAGCTAGTATTTTCTTTAAAAATATATTAACATAACATAAGGAATGAAAAATCTATTTAAGAATACCTAACTTTTTTAATTTATAAATAATTTAGTAAACTTAACTAAAATTTCAAAAATTTTGGTTGATTTTAAGAATAGAATTATTTAGCTTAAAGAATAAAAAGATGAAAATTTTTTCTATTTATAGTAAAGAGAATTGTATTTTTGAAATACTAAGGAATCAAGATTATTGTTTAAAAAAGAAAATATTGAAGTAGTTTTGAAAAATGATAAATTATTAATGTCATATTTATTAAGAATGTATAAGTTTTTGAAAATAAGTTAAGGATAGTGAAATTCAAAATCATTAACAGGCTATCCAAAAATAGTAATCCTCACTTAAAAAAAAGAAAGAAAATGATTGAAAAATAATCCAAAAGAAAAAAAAAGAAAAAAAAAGAAAGTGAGGAGAAGCTTGAGGAAATGTCTAATAAAAAATTTGGTTTCACTTGAATTATCTTATAGTAAAAAAACTGATTACATTTTTAACTTAACTTCTACGTACATGTACTTTTACTAGAAAAATATTTCACAAAAATCTTCTTCTTGTAATATTCTATGTGACCTTAATATGATAAACTACAATTATTCTTGAAATAAATGAAAAATTAGAAGTCTTGTGATTTGGTAGTTAAATGTTCTTTAATTCTTAAAATTAAACTTAATTAGTGAAATTTAGTTAATGATTTGCTAAAGCATTTATAAAACAAAAAATTATAAGGAATCTTAAATAATTTAGCTTCATTCCAAATGTTATTTATTTTATGTAATTAAAAGAGTTACTTGAGGACAAGTAAAGTTTAAATTTGGGGGAATTTGATCTACCTAAAAAATTCCCATTTTATGCCTTATTTATTATACAATTCTTAAGGATATTATGCTTTAATGAAAGGTATTTTCATGTTTTTGGATGTAGATGATTAAAAAGAGTCCAAGAAAGAAAAAGAAGGAAAAAGGAGCAAAAATGGAGCTTATGGAGCAAATTTTGGAACTATTGGCCTGGCTACTAGGCGCCAGAGTCCGGCGCTTAGGCGACAGTTCGATACAGACGCTGTTAAGTTTTTTTGATGACTTTGGGCAGTTATTTTGACGGTGTTAAGCGGTTATTGGAGCTTCTAGAAGACTGGAAGTTACTCATAATATATAGGACATGTGATACAATGTATTTGGACACAAGGAAACGGTCTGGATCGCGAAGAGGTGCGACCCAAAGTGAAGAGGTGCGAAAGACCTGGTCATGGAGTCCGGTGCCTAGGTGCCAGATCCCGACGCCTAGGCGCGACGGTTACCTTCTAGAAGATACATTGAATTTGGACGAATTTTGAAGAGGTGCCTTAAGCAACCCCTGGTCAAATTCAAAGATCTATAAATAGGAGCCCATTCTACAGAGAAATCGCACCAAAACCCCCCTCTTATTACAATTACCCATTTTAGCATATTCTCTCTCATCTATAGTTTAATTTAGTCTCTTCCATACTTAGGGTGCCACTTTATTTTATATCTAGTGAGTTTATTTTGAGTGTTTATTGTGTGTTATTGCTGTTGGAATCTTTCATCATTGCTTTGGAATCAGTAGAAGTCAGCGGATCTCTTGAAGGAACACTTCAGATAAGTATTTGTACATTGGTTCAAAGTTTTATAAATATGTTTTGTTGTGTTATTTTAATGAGTTCTGAGTAGTTAGTTATCTTTCTCCTTTCAACTATGAAAAGATTATAAAATAATTAAATTTCATTGGAGAATTAAATATAAAATATTTTAAAATATTGTGATGATATTAATATCTTATCTTAGTTTACTTTTTAAATTGGTCATTTAAATTGTTAAAACCTGTTGAAGAATTTTGAGACCTATTCAGAGATAAATTTTTAACTAGTAGATATCACATGAATTCTTAGATAATCACAGGCTATAGGAGGATTGTTTAAGGTGAAGTGCAAATAAATAGGAAGATATTATTTATTGGGCATAAAATTAATTAGTTTTTAGAGTGACAGACTAAATTATAATAATTTGGTTTATAGAAAGGTAACGGGTCACTGGAAGGGCCGACCATAGCCACCTTTGGACATCTAGTAGTGTGAGCCTAGATTAACCCATTCTACTAATAAAACATCCTGAGTCTAACTTTAGATCAGTCAATGTTCTTTGCACCTGGACCAAAGGGTAAAGAATATGAATGCTTCTATTTGGCACAATACCATAATCTTAATTCCCTACAAAAGATAACTAATCTATAATTCTTGAATTAGTTGAAAAAGGAGAAAGTCGTTTTTATACTTGCATTGAATTTTAATTATTGCTTACTTTACTTTCCTGCTTGTTGCTTACTTTCTTTTAGTAAAAATTATAAGTTAATTAATATATATATATATATATATATATATATATATATAAAGAGTATATATAATTTGCATAAGAAAATTTCAAAATATTACTTATATCTCTTACTTTTTATTTCACTATCCCTATGGGATCGATAACCAGGACTCCACTAGAGCCCTATATTACTTAAACGATACATATACTTGCGTTTAAAATTGTGACTTTTACAAAAATTAAATCTAAATATAAAATTAGAAATGTAAACCTCGCACATCAAGTTTTTGAAGTCTTTTGCTGGAAATTAAATATTCTAAAAGTGGTATCAAATTCTTGTATTTTAAAGCATATTTAAAGTCGCATTGCATCAAAGAGCACCTTCATCAATTCACTCTCAATGTCAATCATCGTCAGAATCTGAGGAAGAATCCTTCAAAACTTGGCTAGGAGTGAGCCCCTCTACGACAATCTCAATTTGACGTTGCACTGCTTGACTCCCCTTTAAAAAACCATTGATAAATCCTTCCTCGGTAAACCACTTTTGCTGCTACTTTACCTCAATATCAAGCACCTGATGATGAGCCTCTTGAACACGGTCTCGAATGATAATCTTAAACTCAAGTGAGTTCTTAAAGTCTTCGACCACTTTATGCTTAATTTCTGAAACATCAACGTCTTTTGTGGGCCTCAAAAGTCGGATCTATTCTTCTTAGGCTGACATCGTCAACTTAAGGGCTTTCATATTCTTATTACATTCACAAAGGCTGGCTTATGCTTTCACCAACCTCTCTCGGGTTTTCTCCAGATCCTGAAGATGCAACGAGAGGGAGGTTTCTATTGTTGAAAATTTTGTCCTGCACTCTGTCAACTGTGATTCCAGAGATGTAATTTTTTCAACCCCAGATTCATACAGATGCTTATACTCGCCTTGGAAATATTTGATCTTAACAAACTTGGAATTCTAGTTTCTCAGTGCTAGTCCTAGCCCCTTCTGGATTTCCACCATGTTATCCACCTAGAAGAAAAGGAATTCGGGTCAGATAGATAAAATAAAACAGTAGCAGAATATGAAGGAAACTTACCAGACTCTCGGCTTCAAGGAGCTCAATACATTAATGAGATAGGACATTTTCGGGAATGTGAATAGTTGAAGGACTTGGCAAGGGCTCCAACGATGCTTTAACTTTCTTTAGTTTTTGAGGCAGTACTTCACGGTCACTTCTTGTTGGGAGCTGTTTTAAGGATTCTACAAGGGCTGGCTCTGAAGGTCGCTTCTTAGATTTCTTTAATACTATAACCATAGAACGTTCTGGTTGAAAAGAAAGCTTGGCCTTGAACAATGATTCCTCACTCATAAATTCATAAATATATTGTGTGCCAAACAACATCTCCTTAATATCATGAAATCCCAGCATCTGCAATATTCCCTCTTCAGTAGTCTGAAGAGAGATAGGTGACTATTGGAACTTTCCTTGCCTCTCACAGAGCCCCCAATTATTCTGTGCAAGGAAAAATCTCAAGGACCATTGCCTTATCGGTTCCTTTAGGCGGAAATTTAACGCCTTTTGCTTAAACATCACATGACCATGTGTATCGCTAAAGAACCCGCACAGTTGTGCCAAAATCGTCGGTGTTAAAGTCAATCAACGGCTCCTGAAACAGTCAAACCAATAATGAATGTCTCAACCCGACAAGAACCCTTTCATAATTTCAATAAACTCGGGTGTCGGCATAAATCGTTGGCCAGCTCTTAAGGTTATCTTATGAATAGTGGCATATTTAGAAGGAGGAGAATACACTCCATCAATTGAAGTTGACAATTTCACCACTATATCATTCGAGAAGTAATACTTCTTTTAAAAAATGATCAAGTCGCTCTCCGTCAAAATTGATACGACATCCTCTAGGTTCAAACTTTTTCTCTAATTCTCAGTAGAATAGAGTTATCCAACTGTCGCAATTTTCGCGATGCTTCATAGTAACGGTTCGTCGCAACGCTTCACAGCGACGCTTCATAGCAGCGGTTCACTGCAACGCTTCGCCGTGGCACTTCGCTGTGACTCTACACTGCAATACTTTGCCACAACTCTGTGCCACGAAGCTTTACTGCAACGCTTTGCTGAGACACTTCGCCGCAATAGTTTGTCGCAACTCTGAACCGCAATACTTAGCCTAAACTCTGCACCGCAACTCTTTGCCGCAACGCTTCCCCGCTACGCAGGTCGATTTTCTTATGGGAAATCCCGGATCAGCTGAGAACTCCATCTCTAAACTCATCTTCAGGCTCCTATTTATAGACTCAAATAGGTCTTTGGCCATTAAATGCCTATTATTAAAAAAAACCTTTTCATTTCATTTTATTTCTGTTTTGATCTTTCAAATTTTACATTTATGACATGAAATTAATTGGAATCCTTAATAAGAAAAAAAAAACAACAGTTTATATATATAAATCTATATATATAACATATATATATATATATATATATATATATATATATATATATATATATATATATATATATTAAAGGTTATCTGTCCATCTTCCCCTCTTTCGAATTCCTATAACCCCTCAGCTTCCGCCGTTCGGACTCCTAATGGTTTAGTGGCCTGCCAGTTCAGATTCTTGTTGGTTCAGCGGCCCGCCATTCAAATTTCCGTGATCCCGTTTGAATTCTCACGGTCCGGAACCGACCCACCGTTCCAGCCCGCTAGTTGCCCGACGGTCCCAACAAGACGACTCAACAATGAAGGCGCGGGTCAGTTGATCGGCCGTTCTAAACATCACAAAATATTAATGATCATATATATATATATATATATATATGTAAATATATATATATATGTAAATATATATATATATATGTAAATATATATATATATATATATATATATGTGTAAATATATATATACATACACGTGCACATATACATATATATGATAAAAATAAAAACGATTCGAATTTTAATATTTTTGGATGAAATAAATTATTTCGTCTGAAAATAAGGGGCAACTGATGCGTCACAAATAAATTTTCATCATCTGGCACGAATCTCAGTATAATCTTTTGACTAAGAAACATTCAAATATTGATAAAAAGTCTTTCAGAACTCCAATTTCAAAAAACTTATAGTCAAATTGACTGGCTCGATGAGACGGACCTAATGATATAAGAACTAGTCCAATCCATGTCAAATCAAGCCCAGATCAAGTCATTAATCCACTCCTAGAATATTTTTCGACATATTTGGAAGGTCAAATAGTTGCGGACACTAGCAAGTCTATACTTGAATCGAGCGTCTCGACAAGACAAATCCAAAGAGCTTAATAACACTGAATTCCGACATCATTAAGGTACTTAAATGTCCATTAAACGTCGTGTGATCAGAGGAGACTCTCTGAACCATTTGATCAAAATGGTTCATATTCTTGTATTGCTTGCACTCAATATATTATAAATAGACCCTTACTCCTCACATGAAGGGGGGAAGCTTAGAGAGCCCGAGGTCTTGAGGTCAAGTTACAGCTTAGCCACCTGCCGACGACAACCGCCGACAACCACTGCCGACCTCCATCGGCCACCGTTTACCGTCGTCGATTACTATCAACTGTTGTCGAACACCGTCGACCTTCGTTAACCTTCACAAACCATTATCGACCACTGCCAACCACCATTGATCACCACCAATCTGACACTGTCAGTTGAAGCTGTAGTCAGAAAAATATGATTACTCTTTCCTGCCTGTGGGATATGAAATTCTTGTAATCATCAAACAATAGTGGAGTTTCGCAACTAAGTCAGGCCTCGTGGTTTTTCCCTTTATGAGTTTTCTGCATAAAAACTTTTGGACTGCTTATTTTCTCTTTATCTATATGTGTGCTAAATTATTGTATAATGCTCAGACAACACCTAAGATTATAAATTTTGTAGTCTCCGAGTGCATTACATTTTTTAAAAATACTATTAATTAATTATTTCGACTTAAAACCAGCAAAATGCGCCCATAAATCCTGTTGGACTCGTAAACTTAGCGAACGAATACTGTTTGCAGGCAAGAAAGATCATGGGAGAAACGCAGCTCAAGACGATTATGATAACAGGGGTGAGTCGAGGATTAGGGCGGGTACTGGCCTTGGAGTTAGCTCGCCGTGGCCACAACGTAGTTGGCTGCGCTCGTTCGCAAGAGAAGCTTCAAGCCCTAATGACCGAGTTGACGAGGAATGAACCGGCTTCTTCTTCTTCCTCTTCCTCCAAGCACCTTCTCAAACATCTCGACGTGGTCAGTACCCCATTCCTTTTCTCAATCTCCAATCAAACCTTTCCTTTTGCTTTTCTTGATGACCCAAGCTTTTTTTTACCCCCCCAATTGTTCTTTTAAGCCTATTTTGTATTTTCATCTAACAAATGATATTTTGTGCTGGAAAATTGCTGAATTTTTTATTCATTCACAAAAAATGACTCAATGACAAAAAAAGAAAAAAAAAAAAAAGTTTTAGAAGATACGTTACGGAGCCTGCCCCAATTGAAAGAATTCACTATGTTAGTAAGTTTATAGAAGTCTGACACTTTCTCGCTATTGGAGAAGATAATATTTCAAGTAGGCATCCCTAGCTGGACCTACAATAAATATAGTGGATAATACTTGTTGTGTGCCGGAAAATTCACAGAATAATGTGATTATTTGGTGTCTTAGTATTGCAAAAAAAGTCCAATACACACAGTTAAAGTAATAGGTAGGGGCACCATAATTTTTATGTGGAAAACACGAAAAGTGAAAAAAAAATCACATTGCCTAGCCCAGTCAGAATGATCCACTATGAGTAAATGAATACACACACATGTCCTTGTCCCACATACAGTAAGGTGTTATACAGTTCTCCGAAGTATAATGATTGTACGTAGAAGAATTAATTGCACAGCGGTCGGGAGCAGTTGCAGTTGAGAGTAGTTTCCTGGACTTAGGTGCACCATCTTAGAGATGCGTCATTGCATGGTGTTCATGATGATGCACTGTTTTGTAAAATGTCATGTGACTCCGGGACGTTGATTTTTGCTCTGTACGGTGCTTCGTCATTCCTCAACATATGCCGCGGAGTAACGAGGAGTTTCGTTGCAGCAAGCATTGGGCAGTTGACAGTGGCCAACGAGCGGTGGTCGGTGACTGCGGGAGCACCAAGTGTTCGCCTGATTGTCGATCCAGAATGGGACTGAAATTAAGCTCATTTTTTGCAAACCAACTTCAGATTCAACTCTTCCTCCGGTTCAAGGCTTAGGTTCTTTTTCATGAAGGGGTAGGGCTCTATTTATAGTCTGAGAGTGCCTCCTTACAAATAAGGAAGGAAGACAAACTGCTACATCAGACGATCTAAAGAGACTCCCACAATTGGACATCGTTTTGTTGATTTTTATGTTCCTTAACAATGTTATAATTTGTTTTATCAATTTTTCTATCTTGGGCTCGTTATACTCATCTTGTCAAGATACTTAATTTGACTATAAGCTTCTCAGATTTAAAATCCATTTGACCTTCCAATTAGCTATCACAGGTTTTCAAAAATAGTTTAAACGTTTGATCCGAGCTTGATTTGACTTGGATTGGGCCAATTTTGGCATCATTGGGCCCATATTGTCGAGTCGGTCAGTTGACTATAAGCTTGCTAAAATCGGAGTTTTCGGTGATTTTTAATTTGAGTTTGAATGTTTCCTGTTCAAAGAATGCCTTGAGATTTATGTTAAATAATAAAATTTTCTGATGGTATATCAATACTAAAGAAGCAATGTGATCAATTTCATCGACGGATAGTGGTGGTTATGAGATTTAGTTAATGGCGGTGGTCATATGATGATAGACAGTGACAATCTGACGTTGACAATAGCATGGTAATGGCTAGTCAATGGCGTTAGACTAGAAAATTTATGAGATTACAGCTGAGTAGCCATAGCTAGCATTATTCGTTTTCGTATATCTTAAATAAAATTTTGTAGTTTTTCAGATCTCTAATTTATATTCAATTTTTTGATTACCCTTAATGTGAAGAACATACTTATTAATGTCTAAATGTATAACATAACGTTAGGGACCTGAAAATATTTAGCTATAGCATATGACATGAGGCACAACAATTAAAATATATCATAAAATGTTAAATAAGTATTAATAAAATTGCATATAAATATGAATGATCATCAAATTGACAGATAAAACATCATAATATTAATAAAAAATAAAACTAATTCATAAATAAAGTGCGTAAGGCCTTAATAGATTAAATTTTAATATAATTTTTTTAATAAGTCTAATATTCTCATAAGAGATTAAACCAAACATTCAAAGAATCATATTCATCTTCATAATAAAAAAAAAGCCTCATTTTATTCACCAGTATCATTTCCTCCATAACATAATCCTTTTTTAAAACCTATCTTTTTTATGCCCAATTGCATTAATGCTAATTCCAAATGACATTGCCTTCTATTTGTCTTTAAATATCTCTCAAATATTCTATTTTTTCGTAAACATTAGCAGCATTTGCAATAACACTTCATCTCAAAGTATCCTTGCCAGAAGTTATTTTATTATCTTTATCTAACTCATCATTCATTTTTTCATGGAGATAGGGTTCAAAACGCCTAATAGCTGTATCTATCAATGAAGACCTTGTAATACTTCACATAAACAATTCTTTAGGCGATCATAATTATTTTTTTCCTCTTTTATTATGAAGCTCAAAAAAACATTATTAAAATTATTAAATCAATAGTCTTTTTTTTTTTTTTGGGTACTTACATATTCAAATATACTCTAATTGTGCTCACATTTAGATAAACTACATGTTAGGTTAAGAATTCTAATCATAAAACTTTTTAGGTACGGAGTTCTTGACCATCTGGTAGACACTATTTAACTTAAAGCGTTAATAAAGTTAATTACTATTACTATTAGAAAGCTCTCATATTTAAGTATGTTGAAAGGAATGCCAACATCAAACATTAAACATCAAACGACAAAATATTTGGACCATTTTTTCTCTCCTTTTAAATAGCATCAATATCTTTAGCATGTTACTTTTTTGTTACTTACCACCTCAACAGTATTTTGGATAAATAACGTATTTAATTGTCCTGCAGCCTTTGAATCCTTAAACTTAAATGTCATTGAATTTTAATTAGAGACATTTGACTTGATGTACCATATATTTTTTATGATCAGACTATTTAGCACACAGAATATCATCATCTGTTATCACGTTAAAATCATCCATTTTATCAATATAATCATGTTGTATTTAGTTAATTTGGTTTTTTAACTTTTTCGAAGGCTCTTTAATTTCATTTTTTATCTTCTGAGGACAAGTATTGCAAGCTTACACATTTCTGGAACCCCCAAAAAAATTTTTTGTTGCAATTTTTTTTCTCTTTTAGTACAATTTTCCACGTCACTACTGCACTCAAGTCCCTTTTCCACTTGGTTTCAATGCTTTGAGTTGTCCCAATTACCCACTCCATTATTTTGAAGTTTAACTATTTCTTCTCAGTTTGGGCTGTTCGAGTGCCTTCATTGGCTACTTTGGCGCTTCAAATTAATCTCCAACCCAAATACAACCCTATCGAGCCATATAACACACTTCTTGACCTCTTCTACAAGTTTTTTTACCCATTTTTGGCCACTAAGTGTTCCAAATTCGGGCAACAGCAGCATGTTATCAAGATATATGAGAGCATGGAATTAATCTCATGTTGTTAAGGCAAATGAGAATATTTAATTTATCACCAGTTCAGATATGTGGAAGTATGTTATAAAAATATCAAGTGGTCACTTCATCTACTAGTTTTATGCTTGTGGGTCTAAAATGGATCAGAGTAATGTTGTATCAGGCCTAATTTTATTCCCTTTTAATTCACCCTTTCTAGCAGGTTGAATTTATTTAATACATCTTCGTCAAATGGGTCTTCTATTAACTCTTTAAATGAGTAATAGCTGCCATGAGATCATCATAACTCACTTGTCACATTGAATCTCTTTCTTGTTGTATTTTCTCATGATTGTTTGTTGAGCTGTATCCTTGCCACATCACCATCATAACAAACTTCTATCACGTAGAATCTCTAAGCCAAACTAGTTTTTTCTTCTCTTGCCAAGTTTGTATTTGGTTTCTCTAGCTCATTGCTTGTATGCCGAGTATTACTAATGGATTGACGCAGCCCAAATAAGGTCCTTCACTTTACTTATTCTTATCATTATATTGTGTCGTAACTTTTTTATATATATATAATGCATGATGCCAACTACACTTAGTTGGATAAAGGCTTGTTGCTGTTATTGTATATAATGCATGATGCCTTTCCAACTAACTTATTCAGTGATTCATCCCTCTTAAGGATTAACTTCAAATTATGCATGTATATTATTTAATAAAACTTTTTAGGTTGTTCAAGTGTCTTGTTATGTGATGCTATGTTCGAGACGTTATAGTGGGCTTTCTATAGCTGTCTTAGTGCTTCATGCATCAACCTAGAATTGGGGGGAGAATCAGTCCTTATTTTGAGAGTGGGCAAAATTTTAAATAATTATATAATAATAAAACCTAAATGATTTAAATACATAAAATTATTATTTTTTAACAAAGAAAAGGTAATATCACTAAATCTATAATAAAAAAATATAAATGCATAAAAATGTAAAAACTAAAATTTTTTTATTTAAATAATTAGCTATTTCATTAAAAAGATAATTAAGTTGGACTTTTAATGGGAAATGGGCAATGTTGAAAATTTAAATTGGGCAAATTATAAAAAAGAGTATATTCTTAATAGGAAAATAATGATAAAATTAAGGGTGGGCAACTGCCCCCCCTTGGGGCCACCCTTGTGCATAACGCAGTTCTGCCCCTGCTTAGAATGCATGTAAACATCTATTTTAATGGATCAAAATTTTGTGGTTTGTAATGCTGTACTCTTATCCTGAATGGCACATTAAATTTACTGGTTTAAAGTATTCATCTTTCTTGTGTTTTAGAGATCTGACAGCAACATGAAGGAGTTCGCTAAGCTTCTTGTGGAAGAAAGAAAGATACCAGACATTATCGGTTTGTCAAATATTATGTACTTGATCATTTCGGTTCACAGTTTACATTGTTTTGATTTCTTTTTATTCATACTTGTAAAGCAAGGTCAAAGATGCTGTTAATTCTGACATTTGAGGGGAAAATGTAGTGATCTCGATGTTGTTTGATTGAAAAAGTAAACCATAAATTATGAATAATGAGTTGCAGAAAATGTTTTTTTGTTTAATTTCTAAAATTATGGTAAAATATTTTAAATTTGAATTATTGTTCATATTAGGTGTGATGAGTGTGTTATAGAGGTCAAGCTTGATGGTTGCTTACCATGTAGGTACATGCATTGCACTTTTATACAAACACATTGTTTGCAGTATATTTTTGAAGTCAAATTAGATAAAGTTGAAATTTTGAATGCTACAAGACTTTCTGAATTTTCAATTCATAATATTTGACATAATGCATTGTGTGTTTTATAGGCTTGTCTTTTCTTTTGGCTTATTTCTTAGTGTTCCCATAGGAAATCTCTTTCGATTCATATAAACCATTACTTTAATATTTGGTTTAAATTCCACATGCCTCTTATTCATTTCAACAATTGAGTTTAACTACCATAATTAATAGTTATTGTTTTGCTGATCTTTCATGCAAATCAAACAAATTATAAAAATCATATAAATGATTTGAAACAAACAATTAAATTATTAGCATGGCAATTACCAACATGTTTATCCCTAATTGATTAGATGATTAAAAACTTGAGAACATACAAATCACATACATATGAAATTCTTCCATGGATGAACAACTAACTTAAAGAAAAATAACCCAAATGACTTCAATGTTAATATTGATGATTATAATTTATGCACTTCAAGATTTGATCAAATTTTAAAAATTCATTGGTTATATATATATATATATATATATATATATATATATATACATATTAAAAGTATTATTGATATATTAATGCAAGGTTAAGACTGTTGCTCTTAATTTGTATGTTAAGGAATCAAGATAAAAAATTAAGACCAGTATCCTTGATTAAAGATACTTCATTTAAGTAGTTAAATGAGGATTAAAGTGTCAAAATAGTCCCCCGACTATTTAGATGAATCCATTTTAGTTTCAAAGTTTATAAAAGTGCTAAATTAGTCACCAGACTATTTTAATGGGGAACAAATTAGTGCTTACTGAGGACTATTTCAACCTATATAAAAAATGTCTGGGGCTAAATTGACACTTTTATGAACTCGAGGACTAAAATGACTCCCTTCAAAAAGTCAGTGGATCATATCCTCGTTAAATAAGCTTTCTTAATTGATTTATTAATCTTAGTAGACAGTAACTATTTCGGGTGCATTTGTTTTGGCTGCGGTTGTATGAAATCTCAATTCGAAAGTTGCTGTAGAAAACCAGCTGTTTAAAAGCTGATATTTCAGAAGTAGTTGATTTATTTGAAAAATTCAGTTTTAAAAGTATTGTTTGCGAATAAAAGTCTGAAATACCCATCTGCTCAACCTATACAGAAATGCGTTAAAACGAAGTAATAGTATATTATCTTTTTAGCTGCAGTTAATATAATTTGTAATATATACTTTGAAAAAATAAATATTATTGATTTGTAATGTTATATTTTCTTTTTAAGTTAGAGGTTCATTTTGGGGAGCTATTTAGCTTTTTATTATTTAAAAAATTATCACTATTCTATTTGATTATATTTTTTATTGCTTTTTAAAATTTCTATAAGAAGTTCTTTTTTTAGACAAAACAGTTAGAACGAAGTATTTATAAAAAAATTTCATATAATTTTCTTAGAAGAAAAATTTATGGTACTCAAAATTCCTTTTTAAAATATTTTTATAAAAATATTTTGCAAAAATTTTTGGTCCCCTCTAAGCTGATTATTCCTATGAACATTTTAACATTTCTTCTAGTGGAGAAAGCAGATTGACGAACCTCAAAATAATACATTAATTAACAACCCGCATGGGTAAAACAACGAAGCACGAGACTCGGAGGTGGAATGCGGGCAGCCAACAGCGGTCGCGACAAAGAAGAACGCAGCGCAGCAGGTTGTCAGGCAATCGGTGGGATGCGCTATTCAAACGTGTGATTCAGGCACTCAGTTCCAAAAGCAGGCCGAAAAACTGAAACCAACGCAGTCTTAATTTCACATTGAGGATTTATTTTTTTGAGTTTTTATTCCCTTTTATGGCTGTGAATAGATTTAATGTCTTTTAGAAGCTCTCTTTTATAATTTGGAGTTTTTTATGTGCAGTTTAGGTTCATGAACTAAAATTTTAATTATACCTTACATTTTAAATGCAATTTAGGCACATCTTCAATTTTTATTTCACTTTTAATTTCAAGTTCTGTTTCTAATGGATGTTTAGATTTAACTTTAGACATAATTTTGAAGTTGTCCTTTAAGTCTTGTTCAACCGTAGACTTATGAATGTATGCTAATGTATGTGCAGATTTAGAGTTCAACCGTAGATATGAATGTATGCTAATGAATGTGCAGATTTAGACTTAACAATATTTAAATAACATAATAGTAATTGTATATATTCATCTAATTCATTTTCCATTGATGAAGTACATATTATTCCTAAGTCTATATCTCTTACCAACCCATCTTGATCTCGTTTTATTTAGAACACTATGCCAATAAGTTTGAGTTTGTTATGCTAATTTCTTTTCTGCAATTTTAAAAATTTTAGAATAAAATAAACAATAATCTTTAAAATTTGTTCTAAATCATCAATTGATGTAATTTTGATCCTCTTTAATAGATATATTGCATTCATTTAAAGCTTTGCCAACCACATTTTTTGCTTCGATTGCTTTTTATTTTTTATTAACTTATGATTCTCTTGTATTATTATCCATTTAGTTGACATGATGGAATCGTTTACTTGAATGCCAATTTGACGTAAGACTGTTAAGCATGTGAGGTCACTATTATAACCAAGAATGAGATGCACAACAAATAAAAAATCACAATTTACATATTACCAACATTTAATTTTTGCATAAATTAATCAATTTAACTCGAGAAAGAACAAACATTTTTTTTATCTCAAATGATAGTTTAATAGGTGCCAAATTATGAAAAATCCTTTTTACTATTAATCTGGTCTAGCTAGATATATTGGTTTGACATAAAAACAAAAAACACATTTACTTTATCACAAATAATAATTTAATAGATGCCAAAACCTGAACTTTTACAAGGAAAACATCAATCAAATATAAAATTTCAAGGGTCCATTAGACTTTTTGGAGTGTAGCAATCAATGCTACACAATAGATGATAGGTGGCTGCTGATAGTCTCGACATCACTATGCATGCTTCTTTTTTTTGGCCATTTATATATACCGCACAATTCTTATTTATTTACATATCTAATACCTAAACATTCACATTTACATGCATACTACTCAAATTTTTAACATCACATTTTTAAAAGCGAAATACACCTTTTCATGCATAGGTTTATGACACCAAGGTGTTATAAGCATAAAAATCAAACTTTTGGTGTTAGATCTATAAATACATAAGAATTGTGTGGTATTTATGTAAAATTTCCCAGATTTTTTTCTCCTTTATCTTTTGTGTAAGTGATGCGCTCAACACGCTTTATGTTTATGAATATGGATCACCATCTTTGATTCAATGAGATCTACCTAAATCACCTTATGACTGGGGAGGTTTCCTGCAGTAAACAATGCAGGGACAATCAACAAAAACAATAAAATATGGGCTGTGCCAGCTGAAGAGTTTGATATGGTCATAGATACCAATATAAAAGGAACAGCCAATATACTTCGTCACTTCTTGCCACTTTTGATAGAAAAGAAGCAAGGAATTGTCGTGAACATGTCCTCTGGGTGGGGAAGATCAGCAGCTGCAGAGGTAATACGATATCAGTTTTCTTAAGAGAATATTGTCAAATGTTTCTGACTCTTTACTGGGGACTATGTTAATCCCAAACTTTATTAGTGTCAATTTATTCAACAGACTCTTTTAATATGAGTTAAAATAGAACATGGGCAGAAATCGCACGTAATGAGAATTATTTTAATCTTCAATAAAATAGTATGTGGGCTAATTTAGTAGTCTTATAAACTTTGGGACTAACATGACTCCATGTAAATAATTAGGGGACCATTTTGACACTTTAATCGTTTGCTTAAGCTGTGAATTTAACTCGGTCCTTATAGGTGGCTCCTTATTGTGCTTCAAAATGGGCAATAGAAGGCCTGTCGAAGTCCGTGGCTAAGGAATTACCTCCAGGTTTAGCACTTGTTGCACTGAGTCCTGGGGTGGTAAATACAGACATGCTTGCTTCATGTTTTGGAAGCAATGCTGCCTTTTATCAGGCACCTGAATCATGGTATTAACCATTAACATCTTATCTTTTTTTACACATAATTTTGCATCTTTGTTTATTTTTTGATACAAAGAGCTACTTAGTGTTGTCGATTTAGTTTGAACTTGTGTATATTATGTTTGCAACCCCCAGTAGGTATAATTATTAATTTCTATGGTGACTCATATTTATATTTTTGTTTTTTTTCCCTGCCTACATTTGAATTCCGCATTAGGAAGTAATTCATTTTCTTATCTTAGAATATACTCCAATAGTGACGTATCTTTTATTTGTATTTCCTATTTTATGTTATTCCCTATTTAAAGGGATTTCTATTTTATTTAATGTGCTGTCAATGATTTGACTTAGTCGATAGTCAACGTAAAACTGCCATTCCAAGTATTCAACACTGTCATTGCCGGTCTCAAGCTTGGATGTGAAAAATGGAGGGTTGCATTAGGTAGTCGACAGCCAGGGTAAAAATTGTCAAAAAAATCATGAGATGAATCCTTTCACTAAAAATAAATACATGGAATGTATTTTTAGTAATAGTAGCTCTAGTGACAGAAGCGTAACTTTGGGTGATCAAATTATTAATAGGTGTGAACGATTTAGATATCTCGGGTCTATTGTTCAAAGCGATGGTGATATAGATGGGGATGTTAATGGTCGAATTTAGGTTAGTTAGTTGAAGTGGAGGAATGCTTCAGGCCTATTGTGTGATAGAAAAGTACTGCTTAGACTAAAATGAAAATTTTATAAGGTGGTGAGATCTGCTATGCTCTATGGTGCTGAATGTTGGCCTTTAAAAGAGAAGCATTACTAAGTTAAGTGTTGTCGCGATGAGAATGACTAAGTGGATGAGTGGCTTTACGCTTAGAGACAAAATGCGAAAGGAATATATCCGTGATAGGGTTGGAGTAGCTCAAGTGATGGACAAAATTAGAGTGAGTCGCCTTACATGGTTTGGTCACATTTAACGTCGACCATCTAATGATCCAATTAGGAGAGTAGATGTTTTAGATTTGACTTATGTTAAGAAAGGTAGAGGTAGATCTATGAAAATTTGGGCTTATTGTATAAAAACTGATCTTAATTTATTAGAATTAAATGAAAAACTGACTCTAAAAAGGACACAATGGAGAAAAAGGATTCATGTAGCTGACTCCACTTAGTGGGATCAAGGCTTTGTTGTTGTTATTGTTGTCAATGATTTGAGTGGTATGTAAATATGAATGTTCAAGTGTTAGATGTGTAAATATATAAGAATTGTGTGGTATGCATGTAAATGCCACACTAACAATATGTTACTTGACCTGCTGATAGCAGTAAATACGCTCTGGATTGTTTTGCCATTTCTTTAGCAGCCCATCAAACGTTTTTCCACTATTTGAGCCCAATACTCATTTTGTTTTGAGTAGCTGAACAAGTCCTTGTGTTTTACATTTATACCATCCAAATCATCCATATCACATAAAAAAAAAAACCACTACTTTTAACTTTAAAAAAAAATGAGATGCACCTTTTCATGCACAGGTAAGGTGGTATGTAAAATTAAGGTTTTGGTGTTGGATATGTAAATGCATAAGAATTGAGTGGTATGCATGTAAATATTCCAATCTATTTATGTTGTAATTCCTCATCACTGGGTTGACTTGAACATTTTGT
This sequence comes from Papilionanthe hookeriana x Papilionanthe teres, assembly GCA_022702705.1. NCBI lineage: Eukaryota > Viridiplantae > Streptophyta > Magnoliopsida > Asparagales > Orchidaceae > Papilionanthe > Papilionanthe hookeriana x Papilionanthe teres. The sequence continues at coordinate 12,798,750 of CM040425.1, read as the reverse complement.
TTCATGCCTTTTCAGGGCTCCAAAAGCTGCTAAAATGATATTAAATCTAACAGCAGAAGATAATGGTGCTTCCCTTACAATATAAATGCAGAGCCAATTTTTCAAGTTTCTTTATATTCCTTCTGAAAGCCTTCTCTTCTGCCCGTTGGAAAGAAGACAATTGCTCTTTGTGATGGTTTGTGAAGTTATGCTCTCCTTTTGATTCCATTAATGACTGACTTTATTTGCAAGAATGCATCCATTTTCATCTTGACGTATTAATTATTGTTCAAGTACCTAGCCCAATTCTTGGCTGCAATTCTCAAGGGAGGTTTGATTTATGGCACAGTTACATACATAGTAGACAATTCTTATGTATTTAAATACGACGCCTAAATTTTCATATTTACACACATATTACTCGAATGTTTAATATCACTTAAAAACTAGTACTGTTACTACTTTTTAAAACTAGTACTGTTACTACATTTTCATGCATAGGTTTGATGGAACAAAGTGTTATGTAAATATGAAATTTTTTGTGTTAGATGTGTAAATCAATGTGTAAATTTGCGTAATTGGCTATTGAAAATTCTTACGTCCGTGAGGTGAGGCATAAGCCATGAGGTGGTCTGCTGCGTAGGACTGACAACTTGAAAATTGTGTAATCAATATATATATATATATATATATAACTGTTTTCTTTTTATATATTTGTAAATTATTGATGCTACTATGTATAACATCATAATTTATAAATTTATAAAAAGAAAATATATTAACATCATGAATAAATTGCACAAAATATGTTAAGACAAGATAAATTTATCATAAAGGATTTCACATTTATTCTCCAACATAATATCATATATAGTTATAAATAAGATAAAGAAAATAATCACAAGTCCTCTACACTCATTGCTTAAGGCGTCTTCATTGCAATCATGATCATAACGTATAGGTTTCTCCCGTCTCTTAATTAGTTGAGGGCTAAGTTACCTCATTATTATTATTCTTCTTCAACTTTAGTTATTTTTTTCCTATTTAGTTATGAAATATTAAGCAATATAAGAAGTTAAGAAATAACATTAAAAAAAAAAAAATCAAATGCTTAAATTTTTAAAAATACCTTTTTTCTTGTCTCTCTTTGTTTAGTATTGGATATGCCGCATTTCTTTATGTCACCATAAAAGAAAAGAAATTAACGTTCAGATTTTTTTCTTGTAAATCAGTTGAGATGACTACATTATCCTCAGTACAAATCATTCATCTGGTCACATATCTTCATGTAAAAGAGAAACTCGTGACTTTAAATTTTCTTGTAACTTCTATCTTTCAATTTTCTGTTGCACGTGATATAAACCAAAACATTTTGATGTGATTCATCATAGAAATTAAGGTAAAATAAATATTTTATTTTTCCAAAGCAAACACTAAAATCACAAACATATATAAAATAAATGATACAATGTAAAATTACATGATTTTATTGCATTATATATTACGTGGTTTCCTTTTATTTAACATGATATTTTGCCTAAAAAAATTATTTTTGTTGTGTTGTGCAGGTTAAGGGTTTATTCCACTCGGGGAAGGAAAAATGTGAATAAAGTGCAAAAGAATGAAAATAAGGATTCCTGACGATTGGTCTGCATTTGCGTTTGAGCAAGCACCTGATTGCACACTTACTAACTTGCACAACTGCACACAACTATGTGAGGGCACACACGCACACTGCACACAACCGCGTGTACACGAGTAAGCACACCCCCATGTGCTGCAAGACCTGCACGCTGCTGCACATGAGCAAATCTACTTGCGGGAACGTGCATTCACTGTGCATGGTGCTGTAACTCTATCGCTCTGTTGCTAGTGCACATTTGCTCACCGGAGCTACTACACGCGCGAGCTCATGCTGGCGTTCGAATGCGCATTTGCGTGTGACTGTGTGCTTGCGTGCATGCACGTGCACACGAGCACACCCACGCTCGCCAACCCGCCTAACGCTGAATTTCAGATTTTGACCTATTTTGAAGGTTTGGATGCCTACTTTGATATCTAATGCATGACATAATTATATAACTATGTTTTTATCATTATGTGAACACTTTTGGCCTTAAGGGTTGTGCCTCTAGGGCTTAAGGAAGTCTTTTGGAGCTCTTGAGTTTTCTGCCCCGGGTTTGCTAAAAAGAGTATGTTTTCTTGTTTCCTCTTCGTCATGATTGGTTGAGGAGTTTTATGATCTTGTAAGGTGAGATTGAGTGCATGTGCATGAGAGAGATCCACATATATTTGTATTGATCGGAGAGGACCATGATATTTTGCTTGGACCGATTGACTATGTATTGAGTTTTATGTACTTCTTGCGTTGTCTTCTTTTTATTCTAGCAAAAACAAAATCTATTTTTTTTTCATCATGCAGTGTAGCTAATATTGTTTTGTTCTCCTGCGTTGTAAGTCTTATGGATTTCTTGTGGTTTCAATGCTATGAATTTTGTGTTTCCCAATGCCTTTTTGGTCCATGAATTTTTGACATTGACGTGTCAACCTTCAAGCTTTCATTCACCCATGATATAGTTAATTAGGATGTTAAAATCCTTCGTGAACTATGACTTCTATCCGTTGCATAATGGAACAAGTAGGTTAACCAAAAAAATTGGTAGCATAAGCATAATTTTGTAGGATTTTACAACATACATATGGGATCAAAAGAATTCTGCGAAACGCCATAAGATTAAGTGAAACATAACTTTATGAGTTTCTGATTCTTCTTTTGACTTAGGCATAGACATAGAGAATTCTTTTTTCCTTAGTTGTCAACAATAGCGTGGGTTCCATAGGAGAACCCCCAGAAACCACTTACCTGAATCATAGGAGTATCAATCTTACATATATGAAAATCTCAAACACTTTTTCCTGTCATTTATGTTTACTACATTTTTAGGACTGTTAGATTATTCTCTTGCGTTCGATCACTTGAATCTCGACTTAGCGGATCTGTAAACTAGAACTTGACATGTTAAAAATATTTTGATATTATCATCTTATGATTGATACACAGACTCATTTTTGTATATTAATTGATCGACACGTATTTTTGCATGATTAATCGACTTACTTCACTCTAATTTCAGGTATCAATAAACACCTATAATTTGAGAGGTAGGCAATCTCTCCAAAATACTACAATTCAAGAGGCAAGAAATCTCAGGAAATTTCTCCCAAATCATAACCCTAAGAATTGAGACCCATTCTCATACATAGTCCCAACCCTAAACTTTTAAGCCCCATTTAGACTAGATGATAAATAATAAAAGGGTAAATTGTCCTTAGGCTAAAAAAAGACAAAATTGCTCTTTGGCTAGGCACCGAAATAACAGATCCATCCTTTAACTCTTTAGACTGTTTCTCATTTTTTATATTAACTTGATTATATGTACTTCAATTAGCTTCACATCTAGATGATGATCATAGAAGTCCAGTATTTTAATAACAAAATGTTGGAGCTCTGGAATATCATCACCATACTGAATCCACCATTAAAATTTATTTAAATGAAAATTTATAATTAGAATTAAAGGAATAATGTTTAGATACTCAATTCTTGTTTCAATTAAAATATTAAATATTAAAAATTTTATATTGAGACTATTTAATAATAGTATCTTTAGTTTGTTATAGCCCAAAGAAGTGTTTCTTATTCCTAAATGGAACAAGTTACATATTAATATTTACTTTCTCATTTGGGCCATAAATCAATTAACCATACAATAATATAGCCTCAACATGATCTAAGGATTTGTGGAATTATTCTCAGCATATTGAAATTGAGGGTTAATGTGCAATGACGGGGGAGTTGAAGCTCCCATAAATAATATCACAAATCTCCCTATAAGTGCCATCTTCTCCTCCTAAGTTTTATGATATTAACTCAGCCTCATCCATTGCATTATAAATAAAACCCACATATGGCTGCTTCTATACATCCTACTTTCTAAAGACATGTACTAATGGCCTAGTGTTTGTTAATGCATATGCGACGCTAGACTAAAGCCTTTTCTTTAAGGAGTGATGTGGTTTGTTAAATATGAAATGCAATATAAAAGTTTTACATAGCATTATGATTACAATGTATTTAAACTATTTTACAGTTATTTGGTTCATTGTAAAATAAAAGTCGAACTTCATTTTTTTTTGTTTGGTTCGAAGTCGATTGAAAAATAGTGTATTTTAAAATAAATTTTTTTCTCCAGTGGCAGCGATGAGGAAGGGGCCAGCAGGCCACTGATAGCGGTGAGGAAGGGGGCATACAGACCGCTGACACCAGCAAGTTGGTAGCGGCAGGCGGACAACAGACCGCAACAGTGGCAGGCAACAAATGACAGTCGTGAACAATGAAGGCGTATGAGCGGCGACAACAGACGAGAGGCCGCAGGCAACAAATTACAGGGAAGCGACAATGACGATAACGATAGCAGGTGGCTGTCGGCGGAGGGTAGGCGGGCGACGGTGGAGGGCATTTGACAAGTAGTGGTGACTGGCCGGCATTGGTGGGTAGTCGACAGCTGCGACGTCGATAGGTTGCTTGCTAATGATATTTTATATTTTAATGAATGGTGTAATTCAAATTTGGCCAAGTCGACTTAATTTTACATTTAGCCAAAATGCATTACAACGTAAACTTCAAATTCATTGATTGTTTACATTATATTTAAAGTTCTTCACACTTTGTCAAAACTTTTTATAACTTAGAGTCACCAGCCAGTGTAATCATTATTTTAACATTCTCTTTCCCAACAGGCCCTCTTACTTGAATCATTGGAATGATGCAGCGCAAATGAGGGATCAGAAAAGAAGTAAGTATGATAGAGATCAGACAAACAATTTAAAAAAAAAAAGAACCTAGAGAGCTTATGTGAGGTAAACCTTATGCGATAGGTTAAGGGTGTTTATTTAAATAAGGCCAGCTCGAGACACTTTGAACTGAATATCCACGAAAGAATAGCTAAATAGGTGTCGTCCGTTAGAATGTTTAGGTTTAATTTATATAAATAAATATATAGATTTTTGGAAAATATCATTTTAATTTTTGAAAATATGAAATCAAACTGATCTCATATATGTTATAATTTGAATAAACGAGCACTACATCACAAGTCATGCATCTACCCTGAAGAGTAAACACATCACTTGATAATGAGGCTCGATTAAATAAGCTAAAGAGTATGACATCTGTTTGGTCTGCGAACCTTTTTTGACCGACAACATCCCCTATCTAACATGAAACAATTAGATAGAGTTTATATTAATATGATGTATTCAAGTTTCCTATAAAGATAAGCCTCTATAATTAATTACATCTTAGATAACCGAGGTCACATAAGAAAACCCTTGATTTAGATCAGAAAAAAAGTGGTAATAAAAAATCCAATGGGTGAGTGACTCAAGTTTGGAATAGTTATTATAGGAATCCAAAGAAAGAGCGAGTTAGGAGAAACACAGCTCCTTAAAGAATCTTGGCGATTTCTCAAACTATCATATTGTTTGGCTCCAGTCTGAGATAATTATTTAGTGTTTTACTCTACCAATTTTATTATTTAGGGCTTACATTTACTTGATACCATCATGTGAATCACCAGGATGATAGGAGGATTTATGTCATATCAGATGACAACCTCAGAATCCTAAGACAAGTTAAGGCTTATATTCCACGAGGCCAAAAGGCCTAAAGAGATAAAGTGAGGGTTTATGTTGCACTAGACAAACTACCTCGAAGTCCTATGACTTGTTTTTTGTTTCTAAGGAATTTTGTTTTTGAAGATGACAGTGCTGCCCACTGTGTATGCTCTAAGCTCCTTGTCGTAGTAGGTTGAGTTTTAGAAGTGTCTAATTGAAAAGATGAGAGAAATTTTGTGTTTTAGAAATGTTTAAATTGAGGTGTCTTAATATCTTATTAGGGGGATATTTAAATTGATTATGACGACACCGGTTAGGATCTCACGGTTCCCTGGTTCCGGTACCACCATTTTCTCCGGATTCACTTAGTCTAGATTAATTTACCAAATTCAACTAAATAAATTCAGTACTTTCATTCGGACCATGGGAAATCTCGTTAATAGTCACAGGTTGTCTCCTCCGAGGTATTCCCGATCATCCAAAGCGACATTTTAATTTAATTTCACTTGTGATTTTTGTTCTGTTTGTGATTGAATTTTGAGTTGCCTTATATTTTACTTTGTTGTGACGATAAATTTGATTTTAGTTTTGAATTTAAATTTAGTTTTTTGTTTTGGTCATGTGGCTATCCTAAAATTTTTTTGTTATGACATGCAGAGTGACCTTGTTGTTTATCATGCAATTTCACAAGCAGAAAAAGTATGGGAATGTAAATGAAAGTAAATTGCATTGCAATAAAATAAGAGCGTACCTGACATTTCTTCTCATCCTTTACCTGAAAGTTTAGCCTCTCAATGCATATATATAATTTTGCAGGAACTAATCATGCTAGAAAGCAGAAAAATAGGTATATCAAATCCTATGTCATAACTTGATGGGTCTTATTTTAAATGTATAGATGACTCCTTAAACATGGCATAATAAGTTTAATCTTCCTCCAAGGTATCTAAAAGAGTATGAGAAAGGGCCCAGGGATTGGGCCCCATACCGTTCACAATCCTCTGAAACATCTTGAGTTCATTCAAACTTATTATGTTGCTTAATGATTCATCTTCTATCATACCCTTACGCTCAATGAATTGATGTTCTAATCATCTTAAAGAGTGGGGTAATTACCACTTGATGTTCTATTTATAAATGATGTGAGTGGGGCCTTTAGGGGCACATTTGACTTAATTAAGAAGCTTAACCGATTTGATTTTGAAGTTGGGCATGTGGTGTTTCAAATATATTTATAATTAATTTCATCATCCTTTCTAACCCATAGGAGTCAAATTTGATTAAGCCTTACTCAGCACCAAGCCCTTGAGACTTAATGGGTATATTTACAATTTAGAGAAAAGTTAACTTATGTGATCCCGATTCTTATCAAAGTACTGAATTATCATTTAAACACCAACAAAGAGTACTATATTGATGAATTATTAACTTCCAAAGTCAAACCTCCTAAATTTGGGATCATTTAATTTTGAATATCTTCTAAATTAATATAATTAAAGGAAATTGTAAATTTTATATTTTCTGTGACAAAGGTGAGGTTAGTTTCTAACATTTAAATCCCTTGTATTTCAATCATCTAAATATTTTAATTATGATAATTCATTAGTCATTTCCCCTTGATTAGGCCTAAAAATTAATTAAGGCTTAAATTCCTTAATTAGAATTTTGCCCCTATAAGGCTTATCACATCATAATTTATTTAATTTAACTTAAATGATTTTGAAATTTTTATATTAGCCCACTCATGGATCAATTAAAATATCAGAGGAGAAAATGTGATTTTTCTAATTTTATTTTAATTTATATAATTATTTACATGAAAAATTAGGATTTTCACAGATAATTAATAACTTAATAAAAATATAGTATTTATTCTTAAGAAAATTATTAGAGGTTCACTTAGACTAGTGGACCACTTGGACCAATTTTTATTATTTTAAAAATTTTAATTTAATTATTATAATTATTTTAAGTTCAAGAGTATTCATTAAATATTAAATATTATTTTGATTGAAAATTAAGTTTGGTATTTTTCATCCGAGGTAAGGAAAACTAGAGAAACAAATTTTATATTTTTTTGATTTATTTTTTAATTATTAGAATTATTTTTGTGAGAAATTAGGAAAAATCAGATTTTAAGCTTTAAAAAAATTATTTTTAACCCTTAAAATTAATATCTTCGCTTAGAAAATTAGGAAAATTACTTTAATGATTCTCAAATGATCAAGAGACTAAATGTGACATTTTAGTGTGTTTTGGTATTTTAGTGATTTTTATGATTTTTAATTAATTTTAATAATTTTAATAATTTTTAATAATTTTTAAAGATTAAAAAACAAGACTAAAAATAAAGTGTTCATTTTAATTACCATTTTTTTTATTAAATTCTCCCGACCATAAGGAACTCTCAAAACCAATTTCCTAATTTTCCAACTTATATTTTAATTACTATAATTATTTTAATGCCCATGATGTTATTTAACTTAGGAAATCAAATTAGGTGATCAAATTAACTCTAAATGACTTAAAAAATTTTTTAAGTGAGCTCCTCTTACCCTAATGTACAGTGGAGAATCATTATTAAGTTATTCACATTTATATTTAACCCATTTTATTTTTCTTTTATTTTAGAGGTTTAATTACTATTAGTGAGATTTTTAATGAGTTAAATCAAGTTTATATTTTTCCTCTAGTCCCCTGATCACAATGAACCTACCAAAATTTACTTTACATTTTTCTGATTTATTTTTTAATTATTATAATTTTTATACCGAAATCGAGGGGATTAACTTAAAAATTAGGGATCTCCGGCTAAAGGTGCCCCTGACTCTAGAAAAATCAGAGAAGATCCCTAACCACAAAGCCTTTAAGCCCTCCAAACCTCATGCCATGGTTAAATGTCTAGAGCTAATTAGGCCTTAAATATGATTTACTGTATTTATTTAATTAAAAATATAATATACAGAAAATAAACACTAAACCATTCCACATTGTTCTCCTCTGTTTGCTGAGCAAGTGCGTATTTTTCTTTTATTTTTAGGATTTTCTACACCAAGTTATGGATTTTTAAAGATGAATTGATTTAAATAAATAAAAAATCCTTATTTTCATATTTAAACCATGCAGCGCTGATTGGATCCTCAGCAACTCTGAACTCCCACATGGTGCACTCCCATTCAACGCCGCCATCTAACTCGACAGCTACGTGTGTGAAACTTTATACTTTCTCCCATCCGGCTGCATCAGCGCTGTCCACCGAATACATGCACGATCCAACAACATCCGTTCATCGTCCTTAAATGACCTAACCTGTAAACCGTCCATCTTCTAACCCTAATATCTCGAGCTATTCTCAAACAATCACTTCAAGTTTGATCTTATTAACTCATTTAGTCCAAACAAATGTATCCATACAGTTTATACGGTGTGACATACAGTATTCATGCATGGAGAATGAAAATAGGCTTGGGTGAAAGTGAGCTCTAATCCTTGGTCTGAGAGGGGATGCCTCAATCACAATAGTTCTACACCTTCGTAGTGACCTTGCGAAGCTCCTCCAAGCAGCAATTCGAGATCTCCTTGGTTCCAGCTATGGACTTGATCAAACCCAATTTAGGGGTTGATCAAACTCTATGCTAGGGGCTCTATGTGATGAGCCTTTCATGGGGGATTAAAATCATCTGGTGTGGGGATGGTGTGGGTCAAGTTAATTTGAATTTGGTTCAGTGTGGAGTGATGCATCCCCGACGTGTGCTATTTTTCTGCGTGTTTTTATGTTTGTATATATGGGCACACTCTAGAGGTTCTACGTAAGTATACGTATCGTTCAAGTAATACAAGGATCTAGTGGAGTCCCATTTATCAATCCCACAGGGAAGCGAGGTAAGAGGTCCTTAGTCAAATTCTAGTATACTATTATCATACTTTAGTTTGGAAGTTCGATAGAAGTGGGTTTTCTAACAAATACTCCTAAAGGTAATTCTTATGATTAAATTAACTAATAACTACTAAAGAAAAATATTAATTCTAAAGATAACCCTTTCTGGATAAATTGGTTTGGTGAATTTTGAGATAATAAAATCTACAATTCTTATGTAGTGAATTGAATAAAGTTTAGGAATGAGATACATTAAATATTGTATGTGCCAAATAGAAGCAACCCTATTCTTTACCCTCTTCCGAGTGCATAAAGAACATTGGTAATGCAAGGTTTAGTCCCTAAATCCGTGGTTAGGCTGGGAGGATACTGGCTCTCACTCTAGAGCTCTCACTTCCCTTCGCCTGAAAGTTAACTCTTACTTTAGTTTCCAAACACTAGAATCGAATTAGGGGTTTTAGTCTGTCACCCTAAAATCTCCAATTATAAGCTCATCAAAGTATATTTCTCTATTTATTTGCAATCAACCCCCATGAACTTCACAATACATGGAATTTGAATGTGGTTCCACTTTGTTGAGAATTACACCGCCCTGTCGGATCATAGCACAATTACAACGAATTTTAACACTACAACGAGCTCTTATTGTAATGTAAATGAAGTGTAAGTAAAAATCGTCACATTTATAATTAAAACTTCTTCTAGCATGCATCCCAATATCCTAAACATGAATCATACACATTGCAAAAGAAAAGTAGAATGGAAATTATGGAATAATTTTCTTGTGCCACTTTTTCCAAACAATAAGAAAGAGTAAAAGAAAGATATCATAAAGCACAAAGAAAACACAACAGAAAACTTCATTTCATCAAAACAAATCCACTACATAGGTGTTTACAAAATCATAAGATAATGAATAACGCAATACTTAGCTTTTTTCCTTTGAAGACAGATGGAAATCTCTCCCATAAATTATTCCACAGATCCATGCAATGCTAGAAAATTCCCTTACAAATTCTCTCAAAACCCCCTCTCCAATCTCTCCAGAAAAGTAGCAATCTACATTTCTACTTCTATTATAATATCTCTAAGCATTCTTCATATTTTTCCTAACATTCTTTTGGCTTCAATTTCACTTTAAAATACCGTAGGGACGAATTTCTCAATAGATCCCTTAAGCACTCTTCCAAAAAGCATCCAAATATGTTGAATCTCGGCCATAACGGACCAAAATCGCATCAAAACTGTCTCGTGCGCCGTCGGTGCTGGATAGGGTGCCGCCGACGCCTAAAATTCATCATTATCGGGATTCTAGTGCCATCAGTGCTGGTTTGGGTGCCTTCAGTGCCAGTTCTGTGCAGCTCCACTATTTTATTTCGTTTGGCTCCGTTTTAGCTCCGTATTGCCCTGTTTCAGTTGTTGCATTCCTAACAGATAGACCTACAAAATAAGAATAAAAACAATCTTTCTTTAAAGTGTAATCTCATTCAATAATATAAAAGAAATGTAAAAGAGATTAAGCATAGAAAGACTTATCGAAATGTGTCAGGCCAGAATTTGGTTTCTTGCTCGTTGTTGCTCCAAATTGCACCGTTTTTTCTTCTTTTTCTCCAAGAGTTCATTTATTGTACCTAAAACCAAAAACCAAAAACATGAAAATACCTTCCTTTAAAGTGCAATATCATTAAAATTAAGTATAAAATGTATATGTTAAATCAAACAGTTTTTAGGCGTGCCAAGTCCCCCAAACTTAACTGTTACTTGTCCTCAAGTAACACTGTAACTTTAATGTTAACTTGTGGTTGTGGGTTTCAATAGAGTTTCCTATAATTTTATTTCAGAAATTTTATAGTCTAACATAGAAGCAATTTTAGCAAATCAACCTAGGCTAGAGTGTAAGAGTATCTCATATTCAACTTAGGAATCCTGATTTTCTATTTACTTCAAAAGTTATTGAAACTTGTCAAACTAAAGATTTAAAGAAAGTATAAAAATAGAATTTAAGCACCTTATCTATACTAATTTAACCAATACCTTTTGAAATAAGAATAAGCTTAGGATTGTTTTTAAGTCTTTTCATTTAAAAAGATTTAAGTGAAATCAATTTTTGATTAAGCTTCTCCTCAAGATTTTCCTCACATTTTTTCTTTTCACTTTACTTTTTCTTTTCATTTTTTTTTCTTTTCTTTCTTAGGGATCATTTTCAATCGATTTTTTTCTCTTCTTTTCTTTTTTTTAATGTGAGGATTACTATATCTAGATAGGCTTTTAATAATTTTGAATTTCACTATCCCCTTTCTAAAGTCCAAAACACAAAACTTTCCCTCACTTTTTAAAATTGTAAGTATTAGTTTAAAAAAGGTTTCAATAAAAGCTCAATTCTCAATAAGTATAAATCTAATAATCTTAGCTTTTCAAATATTCATCTCCTTTCTATCATAAATTGTAAAATCATTTTTTGAATTTTTCCACAAAATATATTAATTCTAGAATAGTTTCTTCACATAGGATTTCAACTAAGTTATTTTTTTAACATTCCTAAAATCAAAATTATAGTAACCTAAGGTAACACCACATGCCACAAGTCATTTTAAAAGTGATATTAAATTAAATACATGCTACTGAGGATAAATAAAGTTACGTTTTAAAAATTTTTCTTCCCCTAAACTTGAATTTTAAAATATTTGAAATTAATTCCGTAAAATGTAACTGGAAGAAAAAGTAATTGTTAAATCTTCTTACTACTGCAACATCCTATGAAATTCATATACATGCATAATCAGGATAGAATGATTGCATGAGAAAGTAAATCTAGCCTAAAACATACTTGCAATAATATTAAACTAAAAGGAAGTATACTCACTTTACAATATATTTTTCTTCCTACCCCTAAACTTGATTTTTAATATGTATAGCATTTAGTACAAAAAATATAAGCACGAAGAAAAATAGTTCAGAAATTCTATCTACCACAAATGCCGATAAAAACATCTACAATTATTTATCAGGATAGAACAATATGCAGTAGAAAGTAAACCTAAAATAAGTATGCCAGAATGAAATTGATTAAATAAAAGTTTAACTAGCATAACAGGTATTAGCATAAGAATATAAAAATGTTCTTCAAGTCTTATATAAAGTTATAACACACAAACAAACACATATGATAAATGAGGTCAATTCTTCCATTAACTATCACATCTCACTAAACTCTAATTTCTAACGAAATCACAACACTGATAAATTAGGTACCTTAGAATGATTTTATAGAGTATAATCCCAAAGATAAGATTATCCATGATGTATTGGTTCACGTGCACCAACCTCAGGCATCATCTATCCCCTTTAATTAAGCACCTCTAACAGTAATAAATCATAGTGTAAGATCATCCACAAATAATTCATCAAATAGGTTTGCAACTTCTATCAAATGAAAACAAAGTCAGAGAAAGGAAGAAACAAAGATGAGATGGATCTGTCACTGTTCAGATTCATGATATCTCTTATAAAACTCAAGTCCGAGTAAGACCTGAGTCATAATGGACTCATCAAGCCAACTAATACAAGAGAACATACAAGTCTAACCATAATAAGAAGTTATGGAATCACCTCCCTCATGAAAAACAAAGATCAAATCAAACCACTAACGATCCAAACATTTACCAATAAAAAATCAAAATGACAATACATAATGACACAAAAAGATCAAGTCAATCCACTAATAATCCAAACATTCACCGATCATTAATCAAGCTGATTAATCCACACTAAAGAAACTCAATACAAAACTAACAATCATGACTCTTAAGCATACTAAATCAAACCACACTGATAACTATAGGTCACCTCCCATAAAGCGCTTGGTTTAACGTCACCAACCCGACAAATGATTCCTCCTAGATCAAAATTCCAATTATGTAATCCTTGATCAATCGCCCAATATTTTTCAGATCCAGGGATTCCTACATAATCCTTAAATTTTAATCTTTCATTCAGCTCTTCCTTTTCAGATTGATTCATATCATTGCTCCTCATATTTCTTTCTAGATCCAATATTCTTCTATTGATTTTCTCAATGTTCATATTAATATCATTCTTGAAATTTATAAGAAATGGATCTCTATAAGATACTTCAAGATCTCCCAAATTTTAGATTGGATTCTCTCTACATAATTCTGATTCTCGATCAAAATCTTTTATGTTACCTTTTTTTCATGTTATCTTTCAATTCTTCCCCTTGGTACTGAGTAAATGTTGGAGGTGGTCTTTCTATATTTATCTTAGTTGAGGAAATAAGTTTTTCTAATTCCATAGTAATTTCTTCTATTTGTCTATCAATATCCTTATCATCTTTTCTCAACTCAAATTTCTTTTGAAATATATCCTCAAATTATCTTCCATGTCTTAGTTCAAACTTTATAGTGTTCATCATTCAATTTAGGTTTTTCTTGTGATTGCATCGAATCTAAAGACATAAAGACTGGTGGTGTAAATGAATTCCCTAAATAGGTAGGCTTTAAAATTGTATGGGCTACATCCATCTTAAGTTCATAAGATTTTTCAACAGATGAAATTAAAAATTCACTATTTTTGGTAGCGTCCATCATTTGACACCTCTCATGAACATACATACAGTCTTCTTTAGAACACATTTTCAACTCATCATGAAAGTCCATTTCGATCTCATCTGTTAACTTACATTCAAAACTTTTTTGAAAATGGTCTTTACTTAGAAAATCAATTTCATCCATCAAAAAACAATCATCATCTTTTCTCTAAACTAGATATTTCTTAGACTTTAACACATCAAAAGTGACTTCCTGGTCATTAATATTCATAATAAATTCTCCTTTTTGCACATCTATCATAACTTGTCCAGTAACAAGGAAAGGTCTCCCCAAAATAATTAGAATTTCTTTATCTTCCTCCATATTTAATACAATAAAGTTCATAGGAAAGATAAATTTATCCACTTTAACAAGCACATCTTCTATAACCCCTTTTGTATAAATGATAGATCAATCAGCTAACTGAAGGGTTATAGTAGTGGGAGAAATATTGGCTAGACCTAACCTTCTAAATATAGATAGAGGCATCACATTAATGCTTGCTCCTAAGTCACATAAAACTTTTCCACAATCTTTTTCCAAATGCATAAGGAATTGTAAAGCTACAAGGATCTTTAAGTTTCTGAGGAAACATTTTTTGAAGTATAGCGCTGCACTCCTCACTTAGTGCAACTGTCTTGTATCTCCAAATTTACTTTTCTTGTTTAATATTTCCTTTACAAACTTTGCATAACTTGGCATCTGTTCTAAATATTATGTGAATGGAATATTTATCGTTAACTTCTTAAGTAATTTCATAAACTTTGAAAATTATTTATCCAACTTATGATGTTTAAGTATTTAACGAAATGGAGGTGGTGGTCTTTCCAAATTGATTTTAGTTAGATATATTAATTTTTCTAGATCCTTAGAAATATGTTTTTCAGGTCTTTTTGTTTCCTTTATTTCTCTGACAACTTCTTTCTCTTTTTTAACCACATCCTCTATCTCTCTTCCACTTGGACAACTTCTACTTGTTCATTATTATTCTCTTTAGGTTTGATCTCAAGGTTTCTAGGAAGTGTTCCATGGGGTCTATTGCTAGGTGAATTAGTAATTTGTCCCAGTTGATTTTCTATGTTTCTAATCACAACATTTTGACTCTGCAACTGGTTTCCCATTTGCAATACCACTTCTTCTATAGACATATTCTTATAGTCAAATTGTTGATTATTATTAAAGTCCAGTGCATATGAAGGTTTATAACTTCTGTTCCCTTGATTGTTCTAACTTTCATTAGGATTTGCATGATTATTTTTTCATTTTTTATTTTCACCCCCAGTAGTATGATTCCAATTAAAATTAGGATGGTTCTTCCAACCTGGGTTGTAAATGCTAGAAGTTGGGTTGTTTATAGTATTTAAAGTCTCATATAATAAGTTGAAATCAATCATATGCCCTAATGAACTTTCCTCACTTACATGAGTAAATTAAGGCCAATTCATTCCAAATTGGTCCAACTTCCTTGATATTGCAGCAACCTGAGATGTAAGAATTGCAATCACATCTGTATCCTGAACACTGGCTATCTTTTTAGGATTTACCATTGAAAAGGGTCATTCAAATTCATTTGTAGCCATTTCTTCAATAAATGAATACGCTTCATCAAATAGTTTTGACATTAATGAACCACCACCAACAACATCAATAATAGACCTAAGGGATCTTACTAACCCATTATAAAAAGTTTGAATGATTAACTAATATGGCAGAGCATGATGTGGGCACTTTCTTAGGAGTTCCTTAAATCTTTCCCAGGCTTCGTAAATTGATTCCCCTTTAAACTGACAAAATGAGATAATATCATTTCTAAGTTTAGTAGTCCTTGAAGGTGGAAGATACTTAGCTAAGAATTTTTGAGTTAACTCCTAATTTTTATTAGAGCCAGGTGCTAATGAGTATAACCACATTTTAACTTTATCCCTTAGTGAGAAAGGAAAAAGTCTTAGCCTAACAATATCGTCTGACATGTCGTTATAACGAAAAGTAGCACAAAGTTCTAGAAAACTAGATAAGTGAAAATTTGGATCCTCCAAAGGAGTTCCCCCAAACTGGTTGTTCTGCACCATTTGGATAATAGCTGGATTTAGTTCAAACGAATCAGCTTCTACTACAGGGTTTTGTATACTTGAGTGAATTTCATCGGTTATAGAATTTACATAATCCCTTAATTATTTATGATGATTTTCCAAGTTATTATTTTGAATGATTTCCAATTCCATTTTTAGTTTTTCAAGTCCTTTCTGTTTTTTGATTTTTTTTATTTTTCTAACTCGGGACCATAAGACACAAGTCCTACAGATCCTTTATTTTGCATACGTAACACAACAAACAATACATTAAAAATAAAACAAATAAAATAAAAATATATTCAACACAACAAAACATTTTCACAAACACTTTGTTTTTCACACAAAAAGTTTTTTCACAATAAATTTTCATATAAAAAACACCTTTCTTACAAAAACAATTTAACGACACTAAAGTTTTTTAATTCTAAGTCTAATTAATTCAACTAAAATTCTCCTAAAATTCTTGCCGAAGTTTCTCCGACAATGACAAAAAAAACTTGAGGCGCCCCTAGGGTGTGCTATTTTTCTCTTAAAATTCTCACTCTATAGGTTCTACACAAGTATACATATCGTTCAAGTAATACAGGGCTCTAGTGGAGTCCCGTTTATCAATCCCATAGGGAAGTAAGGTAAGAGCTCCCTAGTCAAATTCTAGTATACTATTATCAGACTTTAGTTTGGAAGGTCGATATAAGTGGTATTTCTAGCAAATACTCCTAAAGGTAATTCTTATGTTTAAAATAACTAATAACTACTCATAAAAAAATATTAATTCTAAAGATAACCCTTTCTGGATGAATTGGCTTGACAGATTGTGAGATAATAAAATCTACAATTCTTATGTAGTAATTTGGATAAAGTTTATGAATGGGATACATTAAATAATATATGTGCCAAACAGGAGCAATCCTATTCTTTACCCTCTTCCGAGTACATAAAGAACATTGGCTAATCCAAGGTTTAGTGCCTTAATCCTTAGTTAGGCTGGGAGGATACTGGCTCTCACTTCCCTTCGCGTGAAGGCTAACTCTCGCTTTAGTTTCTAAACACAAGGACCGAATTGGAGATTTTAGTCTTTCACCCTAACATCTCCAATTTTAAGCCCATCAAAGTAGATTTCCCTATTTATTTACACTCAAACCTCATGAAGTTCACCATCCATGGAATTTGAATGTGGTTCCACTTTGTTGAGAATTACACTGCCTTCTCAGATCATAGCGCAATTACAATGAATTTTAACACTGCAACGAGATCTTATTATAATGTAAATGATGAGTGAGTAAAAAACATCACATTTATAATCAAAACTTCTTCTAACATTCATCCCAATATCCTAAACATGAATCCTACTCATTGCAAAAGAAAAATAGAATGAAAATAATGGAATAATCTTTTTATGCCACTATTTCCAAACAAGAAGAAAGAGTAAAAGAAAGACATAACAATGCATGAAGAAAATATAATGAAAAACTTTATTTCATCAAAGCAAATCTATTAGATAAGTGTTTACAAAGCATAAGATAATAAATAACACAATACTTAGCTTTTTCCCTTTGAAAGACAGATGAAAATCTCCCACAAAATCTCCCGCTGATCCATGCAATGCTAAAACATTCGCATATAGTATCTATCAAAATCTCCTCTCCAATCTCTCTAAGAAGATAGAATTCTACATTTCAACTCATATTCTAACATCTCTAAGCATTCTCCACATTTTTCCTAACATTCCTCCACCCTTTTTTGGCTTCAAATTTACTTTAAAATATTGTAGGGATGAATTTCCCAAGAGATCCCTCAAGCACTCTTGCTAAAGGCATCCAAATACATTGAATCTCGGCCATAACCGCCCAAAATCACATCAAAACTTTCTCATGCACCGTCAGTGCAGGATAGGGTGCCGTAAATGCCTAAAATTTACCATTCTCAGGATTTTGGCATCGTCGGCGCTTGTCCTGTGCAGCTCTACTATTTTGCTTCGTTTGGCTCAGTTTTAGCTCCGTTTCGCCCAGTTTCACTTGCATTGACAGATAGAAATTCAAAATAAGAATAATAACAACCTTTCTGTAAAGTGTAATATCATTCAATAATATTCAGGAAGTGTAAAGGAGATTAAGCATAGAAAGACTTATCGAAATCTGCCAAACCAGAATTTGCCTTCTTGCTCGTTTTTGCTCCAAATTGCATCATTTTTGCTTCTTTTTCTCCAAGAGTCTATTTATTGTACCTAAAACCAAAAACATGCAAAATATATTCCATTAAAGTGAAATATTATTAAAATTAATCATAAAATATATATGTAAAATCAAGCAATTTTTTGGCGTGTCATAGAGCTGTGACGAATGTTGTCCTGTTTTGGCTCAATTTTGAACTCAAATATTGAGCTCAGGTAGTGGGAGGGATGGCCGATGGTTTGTTGGATTTAGGTTAGGAAGGCTGAAGGAAGCTCTAGAAGCAATTAGGTAGAGTCTCCCCAATGTTAAATGTGTGTCTCCTTTTTTGGTCGTGAAGAAGGCGGGCTTAAATAGCCATGGCTGGGGTGGAGCTTATGAGGTCAGCTTGGGTGTTATAAGTTGCTTATGTAGAGTTCTAAGAAACTCTAGTGACCAATTGTGGCTTGACACATTAGTTGGGTCTATTGGGTTAAGTTGGCATGGGGTGGCTCTCAATTATTGTCTCCACTGGCGAGTAGGCCGGCCGGCAAGGACAGTGGAGGTGGCCACAGGGTCAGGTGAGCCAGAGGTTACTCTTAATGGTGATTAAGTGATGTGGGGAAAGTTTGGGGTGGAGAAAAATTGGATTTGACCAAATAAGGAATGAGATCCATTAAATTGGGGGACCCTTGGTGTTGACCTCATTTTTATGAGAACTCCAAATTGACATCCACAGACAAGACATGACTCAAGCCATTTTCATTGGCTCAGGAACCCTTGACCTAAATGGTCAAATTTCGTTAACCTTGGTTAAAGTTGGTTAAACTTTGACTATCTGGTCAACTCTGGTCAACCTTCGTCAAACCAAGATAATTTTTGATCAATCAATGGATTTATAATATAATTTTATATTTTAATTAATTACATGGTTAATTCAAAATAAAATTATAAATAAATAATCCTAAAAATGAAATCAAAATTGTGACATCATAAAATATAAAATTGAATTCAATACATGTGGGGTTGCCCATGGGTCACCCATGACCCATGAAAACAATTATAACACATCCAAAATCCATGACACATCATCTTTAATAAAAGACAAAAAAATCATCATGAACTATCATGAAGGGAAGGGACATGTGTCATCCCCTCCCAAACTCATTAAATGGCTAATAAGTTCATATGGGGGAGGTTGATCCAAGAGCTCTATCCACTTCATGAATTATCCAATGGGAGAAAGACACATCTAATAAACTGTATCCTACTTATAATTAGGGTCATCATGACCGAATGATGAAAATTGGGAATGAGAAGGGACATGTGTCATTCCCTCCCAAACCCATTAAATGGCTAATAAGTTTATATGGGGGAGATTGATCCAAGAAGTCTATCCACATCATGGATTAACCAATAAGGAAAGAAAAAGCTAAGATCACCAAGATAAAACTCATCATGACACAAATGACACACTACCCAACCCATTTATGATGAACCTTAACCATGGTTTAAGTTCATCATGCCTTCATCAGGAAGAATAATGAGGTGTCATTCCATCCTCCATTCTTAAGAAATGACATGGGTGAGTCATCATTCACCTCACAAACCATCAAATAGGAAAAGTTTAGCTTAGATCATCACGACATCATGGCATGCCCTCATTATTACCAAGTTTTGGAAAATAATGAGAAAGGAAAATTATGTGTCCTGTAATCCACCAAGATTAAATGAGATGGTGAATAGAAGATGGCTAGCCCTTTGTGAGTCATCACACACCTCTTTCCAAACTAATAAACATGGACCAAATCAATGGAAGGTTTATCATGACCAAACCATGGTAATGATGAAGAAGAGAGCTTAAGTGTCATTCTCTCCTCAAAACATTAAATGTGATAAATGGACTATATGGGGAAGGTTTATTTATAAAATTTGAACCAATCTACAAACCTCCCAAGTCACCCAATGGAAGCAAGCCAAGCCTTGGGTTAAACCTTCACCATATTTAGACTCTACATGGGTTAATTTTGAAATGATTAATTGAACTTATCCCTAAGTTAAAACCTCATCCAAAAGACATCATGAACAAGATAACAACTCCCCGAGACCAACCAAAACCAATCCAAGCTTAGCCATGGCTTTCCCATGGTTATAAATAAGCCTTAACCCGAGAGCATTAACGAGGAGAGACCAAAAATAGGAAGCCCATATAGAATGCTCAAATCATGGGACTTTAAACATCAAAGTTCTTCCTCATACTCTGAGCAACTGATTCCCCATGAAATCAAGCTCTGAAATCCATCCTCTCCTACCAATCTCATACCAGAAAAACAAGACATATTTCAGGTTTGAAATCAAACTCTTCCAAATTCCAAATTGAGCATTCCTAAACCTTCCTTGAGATGTAAGAAGAAGATCCCAATCAAAATTAGATATTCCTGCAAGCTCTAACCTTACCTAGCACATGGCCTTGAGCCCATTTTGGTGAATTCATACTTGGACTCAATTTCTACTCAAATTGAGCATACCAGGAGCTTTGCAAGGACCAGGCGATCATCTCTATCAAACTTGATTGAAGCTTCACTTCATCAAGACCAAGTATGACCATTTTAACTCAATTAATGCTCAGGTTTGGTCTTCTGTAAAATAAACTGATTCAAAATATCCATAAGTCTGTATGGATGTGTCTGTCTTGCCACGATGAAGCTTCTGAAACAATCACTTCAAAGTTTCACGAAGATCCAAGCGAGATCTTAAGCTTCGATAATGAAAAGTTCACAAAACGAACCAAACTGGGGGAGATAACGGGATGCCATCCATTTTTATTAGAAATGGACGGCTCTGATGCCATCAAACCGCCGTTTCATTCATATGAAATATTTCTGCGTCAGCAGCCGCGTGGAAAAGAACAGCCAATCTCGCAGCTCCGTGCATCATTTCGACCGGCACGATGATACAGCGACCGCCGCGTGGAAATTAATTTAAGTAGGATTTAAATAATTCAAAAAATCCTATTTAACTTTAAAAATTCATATCTTGGCACTGAAAAATCACAAAAATAAAACAAAAATACCCTCAGACTCAGGGAGACAAGTAGAAAATTATGAAACCAAAATATGGAATTATTGAATTATATTTAATTTTTAATTAATTAATTACTCTCTAGAGTAATTTAATTATTAAAAATTATTTGTAATTTCAAAAATTCTCAAATTTTCACATATTGACAATTTCATCGTTAGAAATATTCCCTGATTTTTCCAAGCTTAGAAAAATTCTCTAGAATCTAATTTCATAATTTCTATCAATTTTTATAGTTATTTCGAACAATAATTATAAAAATTAAGAAATTGGAAATTAAGCTTAAAAATGGTTAGAAAATTTAGAGTGGCACTTTTAAACTCTAAAATGACAATTTTTAGCCATTTGAAAATTTAAAATGACATCTTCATCACTTAGGGTCAAAATTGCAAATTTCAAATTCACATTTAAAACCCTAGAAATCCTTAGGCTTGATCTTTAGCCTTAAAAGACATGTAGGATTGACCCAATCCTAAGTCTTAGGACTGATTAGATCTAGGTTGAATCTAAACCCTAACTGACATAGGGTTTACTCACCTTCTCAGGTCTATTAGGTCTAACCCCTATAGACCCAATGTCAAAATTCCAAATGTTGAAATCAAATTCATATGACATTTAGGTCTAAAGATCTTAGACTCAATTTGAATCAAGGACATACTAGACATAGACAGTTAACTCCTAATTAGGGCTAAGACATTAATTAGACCTAATTTTACTCTGTTAAACCTTAATCACATTAGGCTTAACACTATAAACCACAATTAGGCCTAACTACTTAATAGACCTAATTAAACACCTTAAACCTTAATTACATTAGGTTTAAGACAAATCAAACCCCAATTAGGCCTCATTAGACCTAATTAAACACCTTAAACCTTAATTACATTAAGTTTAAGACAAATCAAACTTGAATTTGGTCTAACCCATTGATGCGACTTTTTTATATGCAAGGATTTATGAACAGTAAATATATAATAATTTTTATAAAGTTACAATGATCCAACGCAAGTATATGTATCGTATCAAGTAATAAAGGGCTCTAATAGAGTCCCGTTTATTGATCCCACAGGGAAGTGAGGTAAGAGGTCTTTAGTCAAATTCTAGTCTACTGCTAACAACCTTACTTTGGAATGGTGATATAAATGGTTTTTCTAACAACTACTCCTAAATGCAGACGATTATATGTAAGAATAATAACTACTCCTAAATGCAAATATTACTTCTAAAGAAAACTCTTTCTGGATAAATTAGCTTGGTGAATTTTGAGATAATAAAATCTACTATATTTATATAATGAATTGGATAAAGTTTAGGAATGAGATGCATTAAATATTGTATGTGCCAAATAGGAGAAATCCTATTCTTTACCCTCTTCCGAGTACCCCCTTTTCAGAGTGTTATAAAGAACATTGGCAAATCCTAGGCTTAGTCCCTAAATCCATGGTTAGGACAGGAGGATACTGACTCTCACTTCAGAGCTCCCACTGCCCCCTAGCTTTAGTTACCAAACTTTAGGACCAAATTGGAGATCTCAGCCTGTCACCCTGAAACCTCCAATTCGACACCCATGAAACCATATTTTCTTATTTATTTGCACTCAATCCCCACGAACTACGTAACTCATTCTTGTACATTGAATGTAGTTCCACTTTGTTGAGAATTACACCACCTTTTTGGGACAATGCAATTGCAACGAATTTTAACAATACAACGGGCCTTTTTTGTAATGTAAATGAAGTGCAAGTAAAAACCATCACATTTATAATTAAATCATCCTTTACCAAGCATCCCAATATCCTAAACATGGATCCTACTCAATGCAAAAGGAAAGTAGAGTGAAAGCAATGGCATAAACTTCTTATGCCACTATTTCCAAACAAGAAGAAAGAGTAAGAGAAAACATCACAAAGCACTAAGAAAACACAATGGAAAACTTCATTTCAAAGCAAATCCACAAAATAAGTGTTAAAAAAATCATAAGATAATGAAGAACACAATACTTAATTTTTTACCTTGAAAGAAAGATGAAAATCTCTTCCACAAAGCCTCCCGCCGATCCATGTAATGCTAGAACATTCCCTTACAAATTCTCTCAAAATCCCCTTACCAATCTCTCCAAAAAAGTAGAAATCTACATTTCTACTCCTATTCTAAGATCTTTAAGCATTCTTCATGTTTTTCCTAACATCTCCCCCATTTTTTTGCTTCAAATTTGGTTTAAAATAGTGTAGGGATGAATTTCCCAAGAGGTGCATGAAGAAACCTTTCAAAAAGCGTCCATATTCGATGTATATGGACAAAAAATGCTTAATATCGCATCCCAACAGTCTGGAGCGCCGCCCGCTCTGAATAGGGTGCTATCGGAGCCCTATTTTGGTGGTCTCGGGTCTCTGGCACCGTCGGCGCTGGTTTGGGCTCCCTCGAGGCCCATCCTGCGCAGCTCCACCATTTTGCTCATTTTGGCTCTGTTTCATCTCTAATTCGCCCCGTTTCAGTTGCGTAGCATTCCTAACAGATAGCCCTACAAAATAAGAATAAAAATAACCTTTATTTAAAGTGTAATCTCATTAAAAAATATGCAATAAGTGTAAAAGAGATTAAACATAGAAAGACTTATTGAAATTTGTCAAGCCAAAAATTTGCTTTCTTGCTCGTTTTTTCTCCAAATTGCACTATTTTTGCTGCCTTTTGCTCCAATCACCATTTCTTGCACCTAAAACCAAAAAACATACAAAATACCTTCCTTTTAAAGTGTAATATCACAAAAAATTATTAAAATCATATAACAAAAATCATATATTATTTTGGTGCATCAAAATCCCCTAAACATAACTGTTACTTGTCCTCAAGTAACACTATAACTTTATAAATCAAATATATTGACTTGTGGTTGTGGGTTTCAATAAAGTTTCCTATAATTTTATCTTAGAAATTTTATAGTATAACATATGAGAAATTCTAGCAAATTAACCTAGGACTAAAGTGTAAGAATATCTCATATTCAACTTAGGAATCCTAATTTTTTTATTTACTTCAAAAGTTATTGAAAATTATCAAACTGAAGATTCATAGAAAGTATAAAAATGGAATTTAAGCATCTTATCTATACCAATATAACCAATAACTTTTGAAATAAGAATAAGCTTAGGATTATTTTTAAGTCTTTTCATTTAAAAAGATTTAAGTGAAACCAATTTTTGATTTGGCTTCCCCTCAAGCTTCTTCTCACTTATTTTCTCTCTTTTTTTTTCGGGATCATTTTTAATCCCTTCTTTTTCACCTTTTGTTTTCTTTCGGGATCATTTTTAATCGCTTTTTTTTCAATTTTTTTACGTGAAGATTACTATATCTAGATAGGCCTTTAATAATTTTGAATTTCACTATCCTCTCTCTAAAATCCAAAACTCAAAACTTTACCTCACTTTTTATAAGTGTAAGTATTAGTTCGAAAAAGGTTTTCAATAAAAGCTCAATCTCATTAAGTATAAATCTAAGAATTTTAGCTTTTCAAATATTCAACTCCTTTCTACCATAAATAACAAAATCATTTTCCCAATGTTTCCTACAAAATATCTTAACTCTAGAATAGTTTCTTCACTAAGGATTTCAAATAGATTATTTTTCTAACATTCCTAAAATTGAAATTATAGTAACCTGAAGGTAACACCACATACCACAAATCATTTTAAACTCTTCAAGAGTTTCCATAGGCATCCCTTCAAAAAGTTGCCAAAACTCTTCAAATTTGAACTCCACCAACTTCGGGCGCCGGCGGCACTCTATCGTGCCAATATATTATGAAGTCTCTGGATATGGGTGCCGGCGGCGCTCATTCTGGCGCCGGCGGTGCCAAAACACATTTTTCACCATTTTGCTACTTTTTGCCCCTTTTTGCTCCTGATTCATTCCTTTTGCTTCTTTTCAGTCCAATAACTTAAAATCATCATACCTGCAACAAATCATGAAAAATACCTTTCTTTAAAGTGCAATATCACCAAAAATGGGTAAAATTATGTAGTAAAAACCGTATATATTTTTGGTGCATCAACTATCTTAAGAAATTTCTTCTGATATTATATTCAAGAAAGAATTAAATGATCTCGCCTTTTGGTTAACTGTTAATTGGTTCAGCCATATCTTTAGAAGATAAAAAATATTATGATCACATAATCAAAATTTTGAAATATGCTCAGACCAAGAAAGAGAGAACTAAGGTAAATGGCTTTGTAATTGGAGATTAATGGAGATCATACTCTGAAGTCATAATTTTCCAAAGATCCAACCCCAATCCCAATTCAAAAATGTCAAAGTGATTTTTCAATAACAATCTGAATAATCTTTATAGAATTGATCATTAATGGAAGCCTCATAAACCTACATGACCGACATCATTTGCTCTAATGAATGGGCCTTATGTTGTGCTTCCACATGACGTGCAATGACCTTATCTATAAATGACACTAGCAGACGAAATAACAGAAGACAATATGAAATTATAACTTGGAGAACTTAGAAGCTTGGACGGCAAGCATGCTCAACAAAATTTGGAATTATATGGGCCTATGTTAAATTGATTAAACCTAGGACACTCAGATCAGGGATTTAGATTTAGTACTTCAAACACCAATCCTCGTGAGAGGGCCCATATTTAGGGAAATCCTGTCAGTTGATAGACTACCAGGAAAAGAATAATACACCCAATCAATGTGCAGTATTTGAAAAAGATGTGACATAGACAAAAATGAATGACTTGTTTTGTAAACAGGGAAACAAACAACCAAGACAAAAAAATGACATTGACATTTCTAAGAGGTAGTGTAAGACCTCCTTAAATGGAAGATGGCATCTACTCTCTTTCTCACTATTGGATGTAAGACCAGTAGACATTGGCTTTTCTTTAGCAATATTTCCTTGGATAGGATGTAAGTCTCATACGCATTCCTATTCCAAAACTGATATTTTGGCATTGGCATTTCTAAGAGATAGTGTAAGACCTCCTTATATAGAAGATGGAAACTACTCTCTTTCTCGCTATTGGATGCAAGACTAGCGACCTCAACATTCCTTTAGCAATATTTCCATGGATAGGATATAAGTCTCATACGCATTTCTATTTCAGAACTGACATTTTGACATTGACATTTGTAAGAGATATTGTAAGACCTCCTTGAATGGAAGATGACATCTACTCTCCTTTTCGCCATTCGATGTAAGACCAGCAGACATCGGCTTTGCTTTAGCAATATTTCTTTGTATAGGATATAAGTCTCATAAACAT
Source organism: Papilionanthe hookeriana x Papilionanthe teres (assembly GCA_022702705.1). Lineage (NCBI taxonomy): Eukaryota > Viridiplantae > Streptophyta > Magnoliopsida > Asparagales > Orchidaceae > Papilionanthe > Papilionanthe hookeriana x Papilionanthe teres. The sequence continues at coordinate 12,772,033 of CM040425.1, read as the reverse complement.
TCCTATTCCAAAACTGACATTTTGACATTGACATTTCTAAGAGGTAGTGTAAGGCCTCCTTAAATGGAAGATGTCATCTACTCTCTTTTGCACTATTGGATATAAGATCATCATACATTGGATTTCCTTTAACAATCTTTCTTTGGATATGATATAAGTCTTATATGCATTCCTATTCCCAAATTGACATATTGACATTAACATTTCTAAGAGATAATATAAGACCTCCTTAAATGGAAAATGACATTTACTCTCTTTTTCGCTATCGGATGTAAGACCATCAGATATTGGCTTTCCTTTAACAATCTTTCTTTGAATAGGATATAAGTCTCATACACATTCCTATTCCAAAATCGACATTTTAACGTTAACACATTTTTGAGAAAATTGAATACGACATTCGCTCCCTTTTTACTCAATTGTCTACAATACATCGACAGTTCAAAAAATGTCAAAATAAGGAATTTGAATTAAAAATGACATAATAAACAACTTGTGATGATTAACATCTTTCAACATGTAAAGGTCAAATCCTCAGCGGATACACTCTTCGTTCGGAGTTTGCCACTCTCTTTATAGTTAATAGATAAAAGTCCCTTCCTAACATGGAAATAGAGCATTCAATTAGCTATAATTTTGAGATTGGATTTAAGTTGCATAACATTCCTTCAAAATTGATATTCGACATTTGAAGAGATAGCACGACATATACTTTCTCTCCAGTTATGGATATAAGTCCCTTCCTGACACAGAAATATGACATTCCATTTGCTATAATATTGAGATAGGATGTAAGTCGCATTGCATTCCTTCTCAAAATTGACACTTAACATTTGAAGAGATAGAACCGCATATACTTTCTCTCCTGCCATAGATATAAGTCCCTTCCTGACACAGATATATGTCATTCCATTAACTATAATTCTGAGATAGGATATAAGTCACATAACATTCCTGCTCAAAGTTGACATCGATATTTGACATTTTTCAGAAATGGAACCTGACATCCATTTTCTCTTTTCAGTTATCGGATTTAAGTCCTTTTCCTGACATGGAATTTATGGCATTCTTAGAACTCTACATCGACATTTGACATCTTCTAGAAATGGAACATGCCATCCATTTTCTCTTCTCAGTTATCGGATGTAAGACCTTTCCCGACACAGAAATTATGACATTCCCATAACTTAACATTTTTACATTTGACATATCAACTTGTTATCGGCATTTGACATATCGACATTTCTACATTTTACATTTCGACAATGGTTATCAACATTTGAAAAATCGATATTTTGACATTTGACATATCAACAATTGTTATTGAAATTTGACATATCGACATTTTGACATTTGACACATCAACATCTAACATTCATTCTCTCCTTTGCTATCAAATATAAGACCTCCCTGATATGGAATTATGGTATTCCCATAACTCTTTCTCTGAAGGATATAATTCTCATAAAATTCCTTCTTAAAATCGACATATCAACATCTGACATTTTTGAGAGATGGTATGACATGCACTCTCTCTCTAGTTATTGGATAAGACCTTCCTGACACGGAGTTATTACTTTCCTCTAGCTTACTTGTTTTCCTCTTAGTTAGGATTTTAGTCCCCTAACATTCATTCGTGATGAAACAGAAACACGACATTGAAATCTCTGAGAAATAGTATAAGGCCTCCTTAAATAGAATATGACATCTATTCTCACTTGCTATATGAAACCTTCCTAACATGGAATTATAGTTTTCTTTTAGATTTTCCATTGGGAAAGGATATAAGTCTCCAAGCATTCCTTCCCAAAAGCAACATGCAGATATTGACATCTCAGAGAAATGGTAAGACCTCCTTCAATACGACATCTACTCTCTCTCTTTTGACATGTGGTATAAGTCTTATAGCATTCCTTCTCAAGACCGACATATCGATATTTGACATCTTCTAAAAAGTTGTGTAAGACCTCCTTTAAGGAACACGACATCTACTTTCTTCTTTTTGGGATAGAATGTAAGTCTCATTTCATTCCTTCTCAATACTGATATTGACATATTTGAGGGAAGAAATAAGACCTCTTTTAATAGAATATGACATCCATCTTTCTTTCGGCTGATGGATGTAAGCCTTTTCTGATATGAGATCATATCATCCCTCTATCAGTACTCATAAGGATGATATAAGACCCCTTAATGGAATATGTCATCCATCTTTCTTATGGCTAATAAAGTAAGCGCTCTTTAACAGAAATCATACTTTCAGATTAAATATCTGACGGGCTCACTTCAAAACCACTAACAAACAGACAATTTTATTGGGTTATCTAGACCGTTTTGGTCAACACCAATATGTGAATCATACTTGTAAAGTATTCCACCCATATTGGGGGCCCATTTGTTAACCTCATTTTTATCAGAACTCCAAATTAAAATCCACATACAAGACATGACTCAAGCCATTTTCATTGGCTCATGAAACCTTGACCTAAATGGTCAAATTGGGTTATCTTGGTCAAACTTGGTCAAACTTTGACCATCTGGTCAACTCTGGTCAACCTTGGTCAAAACAAGACCATTTTGATCAATCAATGGATTTATAATATAATTTTATATTTTATTTAATTAAATGATTAACTCAAAATGAAATTATAATTAAATAATCCTAAAAATGAAATCAAAATTGTGACATCATACATGAGATCATAAAATATAAAATTGAATTCAATACATGTGGGGTTGCCCATGAGTCACCCATGACACATGAGACCCATTATAACACATAAAAAATCCATGACACATCATCTTTAATAAAATAAAAAAAATCATCATGAAGCCATCATGAAGGGAAGGGACATGTGTCATCCCTTCCCAAACTCATTAAATGGCTAATACGTTCATATGGGGGATGTTTATCTAAGAGCTCTATCCACTTCATGAATTATCCAATGAGAGAAAGATACATCTAAAAAACTTTATCCTACACATAATTAGGGTCATCATGACCAAATGATGAAAATTGGGAATGAGAAGGGACATGTGTCATTCCCTCCCAAACTCATTAAATGGCTAATAAGTTTATATGGGAGAGGTTGATCCAAGAAGTCTATCCACATAATGGATTAACCAATGAGGAAAGAAAAAGCTAAGATCACCAAGATAAAACTCATCATGACACAAATGACACACTACCCAACCCATTTATGATGAACCTTAACCATGGTTTAGGTTCATCATGCCTTCATCATGAAAGAATAATGAGGTGTCATTCCCTCCTCCATTCTTAAGAGATGACATGGGTGATTCATCATTCACCTCACAAATCATCCAATAGGAAAGTTTAGATTAATTCATCACCACATCAAGGCATGACCTCATTATTACCAAATTTTGGAAATAATAAGAAGGGAAAACTATGTGCCATGCAATCCACCAAGATTAAATGACATGCTGAATAGAAGATGGCTAGCCCTTTGTGAGTCATCACACACCTCTTTCCAAACCAATAAACATGGACCAATTAAATGGAAGGTTCATCATGACCAAAACATGGTAATGATGAAGAAGAGAGCTTAAGCGTCATTCTCTCCTTAAAACATTAAATGTGACAAATGGACTATATGGGGAAGGTTTAACTATAGGATTTGAACCAATCTATAAACCTCCCAACTCACCTAATGGAAGCAAGCCAAGCCTTGGGTTAAACCTTCACCATATTTAGACTCTACATGGGTTAATTTTGAAATGATGAATTGAACTTATCCCTAAGTTCAAACCCCATCCAAAAGACATCATGAACAAGATAACAACTCCTCTAGACCAACCAAAACCAATCCAAGCTTAGCCGTGGCTTCCCCATGGCTTTGAATAAGCCTTAACCCGAGAGCATTAAAAAGGAGAGACCAAAAATAGGAAACCCATATTGCTTCCCCATAAAATCAAGCTCTGAAATCCATCCTCTCCTTCCAATCTCATACTCAAAAAACATGACGTATTTTAGGTTTGGAATCAAACTCTCCCAAATTCCAAATTGAGCATTCCTACACCTTCCCTGAGGTGTATGAAGAAGATCCCAATCAAAATTGGACCTTCCTGCAAGCTCTAACCCTACCTAGCACATGGTCGTGAGCCCATTTTGGTGAATTCCTACTTGGACTCAGTTTCACTTCAAATTGAGCATACCAGGAGCTTTGCAAGGTGTTGAACTCATTTTTGATGAGGTCTTTTGCTTCTCTCTTTAGTACTTAGGATCTAGCCTTAGGCTTTTCCTTTGACTTATCTTAGAGGACTAGAAATGGAACCCACCATTTAGAAATTCAAACACTTCTTGACTCCCTGCAAACCCCACAAGCTTGATTGTAGACCCCTAATCACCTAGAGGGTTGAAATCAAATGTGGAGGTTTAAAGGATGAGTTCCCTATAGGACCTTTTTTTTGGCCTTAGGAATACCCTGGGTGACCTGGACTGGTGAGGGTTGACTTGCACATACACTACACTCTCACACACACTTCAAGACCTAAAACCACACTCTCACCCAACTTGACTTCCTGACACATGTAGGTAATTCATATGGATGGTCCTTAACCCCTAAGCCCCTGGCTAAGAGGGTTAGGAACAACATAGTGAATGCCTCAAATGAGTCCTCTGATGGCTTATATGTGCTTAATATGGCTTCATGGCTCAACCAAAATGACTCAATTTCACTCAAACTTGATCAATCTTCTTTTTTTTCAAAATTTTAATTTTGACCCCCGGGGCCCCGGACCCACCAAACCTACTAAATACCCTTGAAATGACCCAAAATTTGAAAAATTGCCTAAATTACCCAATATCCCTAAAAATCAATCCTAAACACTTCCCACCATTCAAATTGACCATCTTTGGCCAAAAATACCAAAATTTCCAAAAATACCCCTAAACCCCCAAAATTACCAAAACACCCTTTTACCCCAAAAATCCAAAAAATTTAAAAAATTCCCAAAAAATTCCAGAAAATCCCAAATATTCCCAATTTCATTTTCTTTAACTACACCATGGGCCAGCTTTGCCAATTTATCCCACTTTTACCAAAACCCCCAATTTGACCCATTTTTAACCCAAGTGAACCCAATGTCAAATCAAACCACCCCAATAGACCTCAATTCTGGTCCAATTCAATTCTAAACTTCAATTAAATATCCTCAACATCAATTTAAACCAAATCTAAGTTCAATTTGATTGACATTTGAGCCCAATTTCAATTTGAAGCCTAAGGCCCAATTTTGGCCCATGACCTAAACCTAGCTCAAACCAACCCAATTCAACTCCAATTGCCCCCAAATCTTTTCTAAGGCCTTCCTAACACACCCATAAACAAAACACTAACTTGATTTGCCAAAAATTTTAACCTAAACTCCACCCAAACCTAACCCAAAACCAAAATCCCTTAAATTAACCTAAGCCCAAACCTAACCCAAATGGGCCCAAATCCCAAAATCAAAGCCCAAACAAAGTTGAAAACTCTTTGGGACACTCCCATAAACATTTCTCAACATTAATTTTACATCAAATCAAAATTTAGCCCAACCTTAAACCAAGTTAGTCCAATTTGACCCACTTTGGCCCCTTTACTAAAAGACCCACATTAAACCCAATTCAATTCAAAATCACTTCAAATTTTTTTCAAATCACTCATGACACATCCCTAAACTAAACCCAATATTTATTTGGCTTGGTCCTTTACAAAATTTTCATCCAAAAGCCCATTTTAAAATCTAAAAAACCCACTTCCATAAAGCCTTTAAAAGCCCATTTTCACCAAAATTCAAAAAGCCCAAAAATCCATTCCAAGGCCCACATGAGATTTCCTCTTATCATCCATTTGATAAAATCACCCCCTAAGTTTTATTTCATCATTTAAATAAACCAAATGTGGCCTCATGGAAATTTTCCATCAAAATGTCTAAAAATTCAAAAACCTTTTTCCATGTAAATGAGCCAAGCCATCCCTAAGCCAAATGGAGTCCTTGGAGCCATGAACAAGCCACATGAAAGCCATGAGAGCTTTGACTTATCACCACTCCCTAAATGGAAAAAGGAGAAAACCCTTTAATGATTCCCTTAGGAGTGATTAAACACTCCCATGTATCCCCTAATCTTGCTTAAGCCTAATTATACTTAGATTGTGACTTGACCCCACTAATCAAGCTGACCCAAGTGACTTTCTCTTCAGCCCAAACCAGCCTTGGGGAGGTGCACCTAGCCTAAACCATGACTTGACCAAATTGAATCCAAAATGGCCTCTCCCCCATACCATTTAAATCAAACCTCTTTACACATGGCCAATACCCATTGCTTGCACCAAACTCAACCCCTGACCCCACTGAGTCAGATGGTGACCCATGCTCGGCCGGCCGCCCACCACGAGCCGCCGGAAAACACCGAGCCGAGAGCCTTATTTGGCTTAAAAAATTCAAACCCACTGGCTGAGCTGTCTCAACCCAAAAGGACACCATGGCTGTTCTTCTCCTCCCTTGAGCAGCTGATCCCAGCCTCCAATTGCCCCTGGGAAGCCCTCCAACCACCTTTATTTAAACACCACCACCTCTCGGCCAAAAAAAAGGTGTTGAACCAAAACCTTACCAAAACTCTGCCAAAATCACTCCAGATCCCTCTCCAGACATAGAGAACTTGATCCCCACTGAAATCCAGCCTTAAAACCCTCTCTGTGAGCTCAATTTCTGAGTTAAAAATCCACCAAAAAAACAGGACACTTCAACATAGTGAGCCAATCTTTAAATTGATTGACCCTACACCTTCACCAGACCAAGAGAAGTTCCCCAGCAAAAGCCCCCTCACCAGGGCAGCCATTGCTTCCAGCCTTCAAGCTTTGTGATTGGCCTTGGTCACTTTCATACTTAGACAACTCCCTAGCGCCAGAGACTTCATCTGGAGCTTTCCTGGACTCAATTGAAGGTGACACAACCCTCAGATTGAAGCTTCACTTCTCTGAGCAAAGGTATGAACTCATTCTTCCTCCCGAGCTTCCAGTAATTCTCCATTTTGTTTGGGTTAGTTTCATAGCTTATAAACCATATGGATGTGCTCGTCTCTTTAAGAGGAATCGATAGAGTATAAGAACTAAAAAATCCATCAAGAATCCAGAGAGATATTAGGGTTTGAGTGTGGACGGTCACGGGTGCACACCAGTCGTAGACGATGACCAGGAGCCGTTGGATCGCGCGTGTATCGAGCAGACAGTCGAGATCAAGCCGGAGAGCGCAATGGTACGTGAACCGCGGGCCCCTGGAGAGCTGAATCAGATGACAACACCGAATTACAGCGCGACGCGCGGGCTTTTGGAGCTGCCAAGGTTGACACGGCGCCGCGTAGATAAGTAGAAAATTAGGGTATTTTTAAATTATTTAAATCTCCTGAACATCAAAAATTCATATATTTGCGTAGAAAAATCACAAAAATAAAATAAAAATACCCTCTTGCTCAGTGAACAGAGGAGAATAATGTGGAAAAGAAATCAAGTTAATTGGATGAGTATTTTATTTTTAATAATTTATTTACTGTTTCCAATGTTTTGATCTCCATTTGCATAGACAATTCATCATGGCATGAGACATAGGGCTTTTGAAGCCTCTGATCCTGGGAACATTCCCTAAATTTGTCAAAGTCAGAGGCCATCTCTGTGAAGAGTTATTGATTTTTCAAGTTCATGTCACTTTTTTAGGTATTTTAATTCCAATAATTAGCATGTTGTAAAATAAATTCTAGGGAAATTTGGTGATGTTTCTTAGGGCTACAGGACCCTATGAAAAATATATTTTGAGTTAATTCATTCATAATAACCTTAATTGGCCTAAACCCCTAAAATTGAATTTGAATTAATTAGGGTTAACCACACGCCAAATTGACTTGAAAACAATTCTCCATTACTCTTTAGGGTGAGAGGAACCTTACATAAAATTTTGAAATCAATTGGACTTGATTAACCTAACCAAATGGATTGATTAAGCTTCATAAGCAAAATGGAACTTTAAAAATTCATAACTCCAAAAATACTTTTCAAAAATTCACAAAAATGGTTTTGAGACTTCACTGATATTAGGGGAGTTCAGGAAAAATTAAAATTGGAATTTTCTAAAAAAGTTGATTTTTCTCAATATTTTAATATTTTAATAATTAAAAAATAATAAAAATCATAAAAATGTCAAATTTTGACTCCTATTCATGTAGGAACAAAAAAAATATTTTTCCTAAGTCCCTAGGATAAGATATTGAATTTTAAAGGCTTAATGTAATTTTTAATATTAAAAAATGAATTTTCAACCTTTTTCACTAAATTAATTCAAATAAATCAAAGAAAGATCAGAAAATTATAAAATTTATTTCTCTAGACTCTTTGAGGTTAGAGAAATTTAAGAAAAATATAAAATCTATTTTTTAAATTTTATTTTATTTTAAATTTAATTAATACTCCAAAACTCAAAATAGTTATAATAAACAAAATATACTTCAAAATATCACAAAATTTGGTTCAAGTGGTCGTCTGCTCATTAGGAACATCCCATAATTTTCTTAAGGACAAAAATTTTTCTTTTGTCATGTTATTGAATTTTCTTTGAAAACCTTTATTTTCTACTAAAAATAATTATATAAATAAATTAAATTTAGAAAAATCACATTTTCTCCTCTAATGTCTTAATTGACATGTGAGTGAGGTGACAAAAAAATTTCAAATTTATTTGAGCGCAATTTAGTGAGTTATGAAATAAATAAGCTTAGAAGGGCATAAAGGTAATTAAAAATTTTAACCCTTAATTAAAAATTTAGGTTTAATCAAAATGGGGGGTAAAATATTTGATTTTAACTTTCTCTTGGATGATTGAAACTTAGGGAAATTAAGGGGTAGAAACCCATTAAACACTTTGAAAATATCAAAATGAAACTTTAATTAATTAAATAATTTAAATTTTGGAAAGAATATATTTAAAATTTGGATTATTAAAATAGGGATATTATTAAGAGAATATTTATTCTTTAATTTAAAAATCCCTAAATAAGTCACTTTAACAATATTTAGTACTTAATTAAAAATTAAAATGATAATCCAAATTAACAATTAAAACTAAAATTAAATTAAAATTAAATTTAGAATATTGAAACTAAAATTAAAATTAAAATTAAAATTAAATTAAATTAAATTAAAATTAAATTAAAATTAAAGTTAAACTAAAATTAAAATTAAATTAAAATTAAATTAAAATTAAATAAAATTAAATTAAATTAAATTTAAATCAAATCGAATTAGATTAAATTAAAATCATTTAACAACAAACCTAAATGAAATCATAAAGAGTTAAATGAAAACATATCAATAATTTCAACACCTCTTTCTATCTAAGTAAATTTAAAACATGAACATCGATTTGAAATACCAAGATAGTTGAAATGTAAAGATTTAAATTAAATCTAAAATAATTTGAACACTATTCCAAACTTAAAATTATTAATTAAAACCTCATAATTAAATTAAAACACTTTAAACCATTAACTCAAACTTTAAATTAAGAGTGATTAGAATTCTTGATAAACCAACTTGCCTTTAAAGGCTTTAATTATTATAACTCTTAAATAGAGCATTAAATGAGATGTCACTTCATTCATCAGGTAATCAAATATCCAAGTTCACTGAGCAAGAGACAATGTTTAACTAAACTCCCGGATGATTAATTCACCTGTGCAACTAAATTTACTTGGACTCAAAATAATCCCAGAAGTATTGAAAAGATGTTTAGGACTTGTCCGAAGCACTTCCTCAATATGACGGGATATTTTAGAAGAACAATTGAATTTAATTATTCTTTGATGAAGAAAATCATCCTTAAACCAAACTAAGAACCTAGCGTCATAGGAGATGACTAGTTATAGGATTAGGAATTTGGTAGACAACCAAAAACCTTCCCTTAGCTTTACCTAGGTATCTGTTGAAATATTTAAATGCCTTAACATGTGTTTTAAGTGCAGCTTGGGATGATGGGAAGACCCTCCAGGTACGCTTTTATTTTATTGCAATTTACTTTATTGCAATTTACTTGCATGCACTGTACTTTACTTTTCTTGCATGATAAATAAGACTCGTTGCATGAAAACTAAAACCTTTAGGATAGTCCCCGAAACCGAAACCAAAACTAAATTAAAAGTCATTGCAAGATAAAATTCACCGCCACAACATTCCAAAATATAAAACAACTCAAAATTTAATCACAAACAGAACAATAAAACTACAATTGCAACTAAATTAAAACGTCTCGTTGAATGATCGGGAATACCTCGGATGATGTAACCCATGTGTTGCTAACGGGATTTCCCACTGTCTAAATGAATGTGTGGAACTCATTCAATTGAGTTTAGCAAATTCATCTGGACTAAGTGAATTCGATGAAAATTACGGTGCCGGGATGACGAAACTGTGGGATCTTAATCGGTTCTGTTTAAACAAACTTTAAGATTTGTTTTAATTAAAATATTAAAAACACTTGGATTTTAAGATTTCCTCTAAACCAAAACACTTCTCTCATCTCCTGATTTATGACTTCTAAAACTAAACCTCTGCAACAATAAGGAGCTCGGAGCATGGTGGGCAGCTCAGCCATCGCCATCAGCAAAACCCGGATCTACTTCAGCAAAACTTTGTTAGAATTAAATAACAAAGCCATAGGACTTCGAGGTAGTTTGCCTAGTGTAACATAAATCCTCAACTCTTCGTTAGGCATTTGCATGACAATGTCATGTAAATTAAGCCCTAACCAGTCTTAGGACTCCGAGGTAGTCGTTCGGTACGACATATACCCTCATATCTTCCAGGTTATATGTACGATCATGTCATACAAATATAAGTCCTAATTAATTAAAATTAGCAGGATTGCAACATTAAATAAATCCTCAAATTGAAGCCAAACAATAGGATAGTTTGGGAAGTTGCCAAGATTTCTTCTTGGATCCTCAGATTCTCCTACTTCTCTTCCTTTGGACTCCTAAAAATAACTGTCCCAAATTTGATCCATTCCCAATTGAAATTTCCTAAAATCCAATCCTTTAAAAACCTTAAACTTTGAAATTCTTGAGAGCAAAACCACTAATCATTATTGAGAGTTTTCTTAAATGATTCTCGTCATTTAAGATGTAATTAGCTATAGGGGCTTGCCCTTATAGGAAACTTTAAGAACCCAGGTAATATAAACCCTGCTTAATTCATTTACATTAAGCAGGGGAACTTGTCGGCTTATAAAATTTGTTCGCAGACCAAACGGATGTTACAAATCTTCTAGTTTATTTAATTGAGCCCCATCGTCAAGCAGTGTGTCTATTCTTCGGGATAGATACACGGTTTGTGATGCGGTGCTCGTTTATATAAACTATTTAGGATGTGAGATCAGTTTAATTTCATATCTTAATATTTTGAATATTAAAAATTATTTTCGAAATCAAATGCTACTTTCCAAATTATATATATATTTAAATTAAATTTAAAACATGAAAATTCACCGACAATTTCTGTAGGCGACCCCCTTTTCAAAACACGACCTAAAAATATGCCGACAACGGAGACGAATAACCAAAGAAAGATCCTGCACAAAGCATGATTCCAGAAAAGGACATTAAGAGCATGGTAGAACAGCAGGTGCGAGAAGCCCTAGCACAATCTAAGAGTGCAGCATCTATTCAGACGGGTAGACCTTACCCCGAAGAGTTCGATGTGGTCCAATACCCAAAAGACTTCGTACCACCTCTGTTTAAGACTTTTGATGGAACGGGAAATCCCCGACAGCATGTCGCACATTTTCCTGCTAGTTGCTGCAATGCTGGTGGGAGTGACGCTTTACTCTTCCGTCAGTTCGTCAGCAGTTTGTCAGGGATTGCCTTCGACTGGTACACAAAATTGCTGAACGGTTCAGTAAAGACCTTTTCAGAATTAGAGAATCTCTTCGTTATGCGGTTTGCTGGAGCTCAACACCACATCACTATTGGTGATCTAATGGTGGAGCAACAAAATCCGAAAAATACTTTCGTGGATTACATACTTCGATGGAGAAACTTAAGTATGAAGTGTGAACCATAGCTTCAAGAACAACATGCAGTCGACATCCTACTTAAAAGTATCCTTGGCCCGATAGCACTTCTACTTAAAGGATTTACAATCAAGACTTTCGAGAAGTTGCTTAGCAAGGCCGGGAGCTTGCAAGAAGAGGCAAAGCGAGCTTAAGTTTCCTGGACAAGAACGATAAGCAGAAGCCCTTGAAAACATTCAAAAAGAAATCTGGAATCATCGCGGCAGTAGATAAGGGCAAGCAGCCTGTTCAGATAGAGTCAGAGCGGCCACAGTCTAGTTACAAACCACCGCAACAGACATACCAACAACCTCAGCAGGGCTATCAGCAACCTCGTCCGAGCTATCAGTCGCCTCAGCATTATGAACAACCGCCTCGTTCCTCACATAACTTAAGAAAACTTCTAAATAGAGAATATCCATTCAAAACTGAAGCAGTAGCGAATATGTTCCACAGCTTAATGAAGACATCGGATTTTCAGCTGCCAGAACCCAAGAAGCCGAAGGAAGTTAATAAGAAAGATCATCCGAACTATTGCCCTTACCACTAGATGCTCAGACACAAGATAGAGGATTGCATCACTTTTAAGAGTTGGCTTGATGACAATCTCCGGAGAGGGAACATAACGATCCCAAAGGAATACATGAAAGAGCCCCAGAAAGGAGGTTCCGTCAACGTTATTTCCATGGATCCCATTGTTCCGATAAACCCATACACGACTGAAGATGGACGGAGTACTGTCTAGACAAGTTCATCGAAGAAAATTTTGGATCACATCCAGACCGCTTCGGTACGCGCTTCAACTCAGAGTTTGAAACCTGTCGAACCGGCACTATCACTTGCGATTGAAGAATCGCCCCAGAAAGAGGAGAAGATCGTGGAAGAAAAGAAGACTGAGGCTCCGAAGGATAGACTAGGGGCTGCTTATCCTAGGATGGTTGTTTCCAATTCGGGGAAGAAATTCCTCGAACTCCTGACTCTATATGATTATCTACTCGCTCCGGCGGGATCTTATAATGATAAGGGTTATGGCGTTGGCTAAGTTTTGACTGTTTCTAGCGATTACGTAACTAGCGACAACCGGCTTAATCCGGATCTCGATTCCAATACAAATAATGATTCTCAAATCGTACACAACCTCAACGACCACGATGAAGAAGATGTTCACAAAGGAGGCTACGAAAGCTCGACAAGCAACGAGTCCATTTATGAATTTCGAGGAGCTCCAATCGCGATAGAATTAGAACCATCAGATTCCGAAGCAACGCCAGAAGAGCCAGACATTCCAATTCAAGAGGATACACCGATAGATTCAACACCAAATTTAGAAGAAATAACTGAAGTAAATTTAAGAAGTGAAAAAGTTCTACCCCCCGAGAATGGGTCCAAAGGTTAAAGGAAACCAGGTGGTTGCTCAGGAAGAGCCAACCCCAGTAGAAGAATTCCCCATTTGGGACGAAACAGAGGAACATGGTAATAAAGTGGACTACAATGTGTTAGCCCATCTTAGGAAATTACCAGCCAAACTAAGCATATACGATGCTCTGATCCTGTCAAAGGAGATGAGGGAGGCTCTGATCAAGGCTTTACTTGATCCAGAGATTTGTTTAGCCCAAACAGCCGATATTTCCTTCGACGAGGTTTGCTCGTTAAGAGAACAACAAGGTGTTACCTTCACGGACAATGATCTATTACTGGAAACAGCTGATCACAACCGACCGTTATACATTTCAGTCACTATTGGAAAGTTTAAGCTCTCTAGAGTGTTAGTTGATCCGGGAACATCAATCAACATAATGAATCTTCGGACGCTAGCTTATTTGGAAATTGATGCTTGCGAGCTTGAAGCAGACAAGATGCTATTAAGAGGCTTCAATCAAAAAGGAGAAAGAGCTCTTGGATCGATAACACTACTAATGAAGACCGATGATTTAACAAAGACAACCGCAAAGTTCCACACACTTGATTCTGAGACATCGTTCAACGCTCTACTGGGTCGGCCATGGATCCATGAAAACCGGATGGTACCGTCATCTCTGCACTAGTGCATAAAGTATTATGAAGGAGGGGAACAGTGCATCAAAGGTGATTTGCAACCGGTCTCCGTGCACGAAATTGGAATTCATGAAGATGCAGCCTACTACGCGCCCCCAAAGAAAACAATCTTTTCCGTAAATACCATACCAAATGAAGCAAAAGAAATTCGAGACGATGAAGAACCTGAAGTTCTAGTCCAACAGTTACTCACCACTCCCTTACGGAGAGATGGTGAAGATTTCTCCAGAACTCGCACCCGAGGTCGAGGCCGGGGACGAGGACGTGGAAGAAATGTTGGAACAGTTGGACAACAAAAACCGGTCATCGATGTTGATTGGGAGAACAGCTCCGAATGAGAAAGAAGCGGTGACAATAAGTCAAAAGAAACCCCAGTTCAAGATCTCTCTCGAAGATGAAAATAATGAAGAATATAAATCAATGTACGAGAAGATTAACCATTATGTACATACTATGACCCTGACCCCGATCCATTCTAGTAAGATCGAGGGTATGGTGGTTAAGGAAGTGCATGGTGGTGGTACTAAACCAATCAAGTTTTACCGTGGTGCTTCTTCTTCCAATACTGAAAAAGATGTACAATTTGAAGATGTCAATTCATCTGAAGTAATGGAATTACCTTTTGAATGGTACTCTCCCTATGTTCAAAATTTAATTCAACGTGGTGTCTTACCTCAATAATGGACAAAAGGTCAATCACAACATTTTGAAAAATTATGGAATAATGCCGTTCGGCCTCCCAATTCAAAATATAGTCTCAGATTCGGCACAGTAAGGTCAATTGATGATATGGGATTTTTCTTGGTTGTCACTTGCAAACCTAATAAAGAGTGCTTGGAGCTTCAGAAGACCTCGAAGATCTACCAATCGGAGATGCTCCACGTGAATTCGAGGAAGAAATCAAATCTATAGTAGACGAGTTAACGGAAGTTAACTTAGGTACTAGCGAAGAGCCTAAGCCTACCTTTGTTAGCTCCTTAGTCAATAAAGAAGACTCCGAGGAAATAATCAAGCTACTAATGGAATTCAAGGACTGTTTTGCTTGGATTTATGATGAAATGCTAGGATTAGCTTCGGAAGTCGCAGTTCACAAGTTAGGAGTGGATCCCACTGCCGTTCTAGTTAGAAAAGCTCCCAGAAGAATGCGTCTTGAAATTGAGCAACAAGTAATAGCCGAAGTTAAGAAGCTAATAGACGCTAAATTTGTCCGTGAAGAACAATACCCTACTAGGTTAGCCAACATGGTACCAGTCAGAAAGAAGAATGGTCAGATCAGAATCTGCGTGGATTTCAGAGATTTGAATAAAGTATGTCCAAAGGATGAATTTCCACTACCAATCCCAGAACTGATGATCAACATCGCTTCGACGCATGAAATCTTCTCATTTATGGATGGATCGTCGGGATACAACCAGATAGACCGTTGATACTTGTCAGGTAGGTATCAGCCCTTCTCGACATTAGTTAAAAAGGATGCCAAATTCATTTGGGATGAGAAATGCCAACAAGCTTTCAAGGATGTTAAGAAATATTTAATGACACCTCCTGTCTTAGTAGCCCCAGTCTCAGGTAGACCATTGATACTTTATACCGCAGCTTTAGACGACTCCCTTGGAGCCCTGCTAGCCCATGTCAATGATGAGGGAAAAGAAAATGCTCTCTACTACTTAAGACGTAGTCTAATTCCGAAGGAAGTAAAGTATCCTTCTATTGAGAAGCCCTACTTGGCCCTGATCTTCACCGCACAAAAGCTCAGGCATTACATGCTTTCTCATAAGGTCAACCTTATTTCGAGAGTTAATCCGTTGCAATACTTGATGACCCAACCGACGCTTTCTGGCAGACTTGCCAGGTGGTCGATGATATTATTGCAATTTGACATAACTTTCGTTCATCTTCACGCCGTAAAGGGACAAGTCCTAGCAGACTTCCTCGCAGCACACCCTTTACCGGCAGATTCGCCTCTCGACGAGATAATGAGCCTGGAAGACCCTGATGATCGATGTTGGGAACTGTACTTCAACGGTGCGTCCTCAGCACAGAAGAATAAAAAATTGCAAACGATAGTGCTCGGTTAGGCAGGAATCGGACTAATCTTTATAACACAGGAGCGGGGGATATTAAGATACTCCTACCACTTAACTAAACCGTGTACAAATAACGAGGCAGAATATGAAGCCCTCATAACCAAATTAGAATTAACCATTCAGATGGGAATAACGGACATCAACATCTATGGAGATTCTCGGCTGATCATTCAACGAGTCGCTAGACGATGCAATTTTAAAGCCAAGACTCGAGCAGTACTTTCAGTACGCCATGAAGTTGTTGGAACAAATTCCAAAAGTAACAATCTACAAGATTTCCAGAAGAGAAAATGTTCTCGCCGATGCGCTAGCCCACCTTGCAAAAGAAATTTGCCTGCTTGCAAGATGAGTTAGTTGAAGTGTCAGTTCAGGGATGACAGGTTTAATAAATTGATTTGCCCTTAAAGGCTTTCGTTGTTATAACTCTTAAGTAAAGCATCAAGTAAAATGTCACTTTACTCATAGGATAATCAAACATCCTAATTCACTGAGCAAGAAGCAAAATTTAATTGAATTCTTGGATGATTAATTCACCAGTACAATAAAATTCATTTGGACTCAAAATAATCTCAGAAGTATTGAAAAGATGTTTAGGACTAGTCCTAAGCACTTTCTCAATATGATGAGATGTTTTAGAAGAACAACTAAACTTAATTGTTCTTTAATGAAGAAAATAATCCTTAACAAAACACAAGAACCTAGACGTCATAGGGATTGACTAGCAATAGGATTAGGATTTTGGTAGATAACCAGAACCTTAGCTTCACCTAGGTACTTGGTGCAAATATATAAATGCCTTAACATGTGCTTTAAGTGTAGCTTGGAATGACAGGAAGACCCTCCAGGTATGCTTTTATTTTATTGCAAATTACTTACATGTACTGCGCTTTACTTTTCTTCCATGTTAAACAAGATTATTGCATGAAAATTGAAACCTTTAGGATAGCCACAAAACTGAAACCCAAAACTAAATTAAAAGTCACCACAAGATAAAATTCACCGCCACAACATTCAAAATATAAAACAACTCAAAATTTAATCACAAACACAACAACAAAACTACAACTATAACTAAATTAAAATGTCTTGTTGGATGATCAGGAATACATCAGATGATGTAACCTACGTGTTGCTAACGGGATTTCCCACGGTCTAACTGAAAGTGTGGAACTCATTCAGTTGAGTTTAGCAAATTCATCTGGACTAACTGAATCCGATAAAAATAATGGTGCCAGAATGATGGAACCGTGGGATCTTAACCGGTGTTGTTATAATCAACTTTAAGATTCCCCTAATAAAACATTAAAGACATTTGGATTTTAAAACTTTTCTAAACCAAAACACTTCTCTCATCTCCTGATTTGTTACTTTCTAAAACTAAACCTCTGCAACAAGAAAGAGCTTGGAGCATAGTGGGCAGCACGGCCATCGTCATCAGAATAATACTGAAATCTTTAAATGGAATAATATAAATAAAACTAACCCTAAAAGAAATTTACAAGGTGCCATTAGGGTCAATGAAATTATTCACATAGATGAACATTCTCCATCAGAAGATGAGATAAGAAATTTAGTTGACGTTTTAACCAAACATCAATTTATGGCAGGACCTATCAATACACCTTCAATTGATCCTCCTAGCACATCTACTATAAATCAACCTACCAATCAACCTCTAAGTATAACCACTACTATAAATCAACCTACCAATCCTGACTCATCAACACGATATTTACCTCCTAGTATCAAAAGAATTCCTACTTACGGACATCGTAAAAGAAAAATAATGTTCCAGAACCTATTAGCGGTCATGGGATTTATTTGAATTTAGATTGTAGTAAGGATATAACTGAAATAATAGATAGATGGATTATCAAAAATAGCCTAGCTATATATAATTACAATCTAAAAGGAGAAGACGCTCATGCATTTATTGAAAATACGCTAACAGAAATAGCACGAAAATGGTTTATTGGACTTGAATATGATAAAAAACAAACTATTAGAGGAATATGTCAAGCTCAAGAAACAATAAATACCCCAGGACGCTGGCCAAATATTTATGGAAGTTTCTTAAAAAGCGAATTTTTAGGATATGTAGCTCATAATACTGAAACAGAAAAAAGAAAAATTCAAGCTGATACTGCTAAGCAGAAAATAACATATTTAAATATTTGTAATATCTGCTATCTCAACAAATATAGTTGTGATTATCAGAAATTATATTACGACATATTAGACAAAGAAAAACCACTATATTTAGATTCATATTTTTATAAATTACCAGAACCTTACAATATGTTATGGAGTCAAGAATTTAAAAAGGCCTATCCCGATGATGGAACTTTAGGAAGTCGCATACAATTTGCGTATGAAAAATTAACACAAGCATGTCAATACATTGACCTACATAAACAAAATAAAAAATATAAACAATCTCTTTGCTGCGAAAAATTTGATTTGATTGTTCAGCAATGGGGATGCTCCACTTCCAAAGAAACATGTAATTTTTCTGAAAAAGATAAGAAGAAAAAATTCTTTAGAAAAACAAACAAAAAATATTATAATCCTAACAAAAGAACGTTTAGAAAATGAAATAATTATTCAAACACTAAAAACAAAAATAGGTGTTGGATTTGCAAAAAAGTAGGACATTATGCAAACAAATGTCCACAAAAAAATAAATTAAACCATGTAACATCCATCTCAATTTTTAACGAACATGATTTAGAACCTATTTTCAATTTTTCGTATATTGAAACTGATGAAGAACTATATCAATTATCGGATACGTAAAATAATATGATAGAAATGATAAACTCAGATAATGAAATAGACTAATATTTATATTTTGATTAAATGTATCAAAATTTTCAAATCGATATAGCTAATGAAGATTCAATTGAATATGAAAGACATATTACTCTATATGAAGAATCATACAATAAAATACGAAAAAGAAAATTATCCCTCGGAACTAAAGACTGCTTCGATATGCCTGTATTCTCATGGAAAAGATCAATACATTATAGTATTAGACAAGGAGAACACCCTATCGATATAAATCAGACAGAAGGACATACTAAAATACCACTTTACAATCAACAAATAAAAATACAAGATTTACAAAGAATAAAAACCCTGAAAAATATAAACATATATTTTTTGAGGCATACAAATACTAATAAAAGCATATTTCGTAAAAGGAATAGATGCACCAATTACAATTTGGATATACGATGATCAAATTATACATTCCTAAAAAGACGCATTATTAGGAGTCATACAAGGAAATTTATGTTATCAAACACTAATATTCAATTTACATCCAAACTATGCAATTAATATAAATGATAGACATATTGATCGCTCGCTAACATTAAGACATAAATTAGACAGAGTAAAAATGAGAGAAGGTAAGCGCAATCTATAAGTATAACTTATCAAGCAGCTTATGCGTACAACAACCAACACAATACCGTAGCATTCAAAACGCACACTATACCACTACACATAGACCCAATTTTCTCCAACATAGGGCAAACTATTCAACCCGAAGAAGTCCACGAACTAGACATCACATCACCCAACATATTCTTAAACTTTGACGAGGGGACCAGCACAAACCAAACATTTCCAAAACTTACATACTTCGAAAATCATAATTCATTAACAATAACACCAAAAAAATCTATCGACTAATACAAAAACAGACAAAGTTTCGAAATAAAAGAACATAACAACAACCAATTATTAGTTCTCGGATACTATATCACTCCACAAAATAAATGCAAAATACTTCTAGATACAAGATCTCATAAATCGCATATAGATCAAAATTTAATTCCCCAAAACTAAAAAGATAAACCATATACATACCACGATTACCTACAACAACAGCATATTTGTACTCACGAAGCAAATATCCTTTTTGGATTTTGGGATATAAACAATTCAAGAATTGATTTCCAACATACATTTTTAACAGATGATAAAAATTCTAATTGAATTCTAGTAGGAATGGACTTCCTACAACAACATACAATAACATTTACCTATAATTATGCTACAATAGATAATTATACCTTATCAAGAGATACTTTACCATAGTTACATAAAATTAGATCTGTACATTCCCACGTACGAACTTATACCAATACACGCACTTTGCGATACAGGAAGTGATATCACAGTATGTAAAAAATTAATAATTCCAGAACACATACAACTCCATTCACAAACACTATTACTACAGACATTCAATGGAAGAACAACAATAAATCAATATTGGCAAAACCAATTAATATATATTCAACCCAATTTAATAAAAGTAGAAAGACTATGGTGCCTAAATGATCACGGACCCGACATAATACTAGGAAATAATTTCTTCAAATCATTTTCATCATTTTCCCAAATAGAAAATTCTATAATATTAGTAACACCTCAAGGTTACTCAATCACGTGTCCAATAATACAAAAACCAAACTTCTATGTCACACAACCAATATTCCACAGCCAACGTGGTGATTATCTATTAGACCAAAATATGAAAAAATCTTTTCCCAGTATATTTACAAAAGAATTAAGTTCACATAGCATCAATTCATCTTCTTCTAAACTAGAACAACTTAGAACTTTTGCTAATTCCTTGTTCAAAACATTTTCTGAAAACCCACTCGAATTTTGGAACAATGACGAACCACTTGCAACCATAGAACCTATTAATCCTCGCTCTTATTATCGAGTAAAACCTATGAAATATAATTTAGAAGACAAAAATGAATTCCAAATACAGATTAAATAATTATTAAACCTTAAATTAATAGAATCAAGTAAAAGTCCACATAGTAATTGCACCTTTTTGGTTAAAAACCACGCTGAACAAGTTAGAGGAAAAGCAAGGTTAGTTATAAATTACAAAAAATTAAACGACAACACTAAATTCGATGGATACTATTTACCTAATAAAGAAGTTTTAATTAATCTTATTAAAAATGCTAAATGGTTTTCTAAACTCGACTGTAAATCAGGATTCTGGCAAGTAAAAATATACCAAGATAGTAAAGAATATACTGCATTTAGTACTCCACAGGGACATTATCAATGGAATGTAATGCCGTTCGGATTAAAAAACGCACCCCAAATATTCCAAAGAAGGATGGATAATATATTTAAAGATCTATCTCATTTTTGTTTAATTTATGTTGGCGATATTTTAATATTTAGTGAAAATGTTACCGAACATTTAAGATATCTATCTATACTTGCTCAGAGAGCACAAAAACATGGAATCGTATTGAGCAAAAAGAAAGCTGTATTTCTAGTTAACTCTATTAATTTCTTAGGGCTTATTATTAATCAAGGCTCTATTGAATTACAAGAACATATTCTAACAAAAATAAATTATTTTAAACAAATTAATAATCAGAAAGACCTACAGCGGTTCTTAGGATGCGTTAATTATGCCGAAGCATTTGTAAAAAACCTTGCCGAATTAAGAGCGCCATTACAGAAAAAATTAAAGAAAAATTTAGTTTGGAATTGGAATAATGATGATACTAACGCTTTAAATCAGATTAAAGAGGTATGTATGAATCTACCAAAATTACACTTACCAATACAAGGTGATTACCTAATTATAGAAACTGATAGTTTTGAAATATCATGGGGAGCTATCCTTAAAGGGAGAAGGGAAAAAATAGAATTATTATGTAGATATGCGTCCGGAACATATACCCAAACTGAACAAAATTATCATATAAATGAGAAAGAATTATTAGCCATTAAAAAAGCCATCAAGAAATTTGAAATATTTTTAAATGAAATATTTTTAATACGAACAGATAATAAAACAGCCATTTCTTTCATAAAAGGTAAGATTGTTGATTCTCTTCCCAATAAGAGACTTATTAGATGGCAGAGTTGGTTTTCTGCCTATAATTTCGATATAGAATATATAGAAGGAAATAAAAATAATCTTGCTGATGTATTATCACGTGAATTATACAGGAAATAAACATGGAATATGCGAAAGCGATGAGAAGTACAGTCTCGAATTGAACTCATATTTAGAAACTGTGGATTCACAAATCTGGAAAATAGAATGCGAGATTTCTCTTGCAAGCAATGTACTTGTCGAATTAAGAAAGCTGAAGAATTATCTATGCGGGAAAATATTGGCGAAGAAATGCCTTCTATCGCAGAATTAAAAAAGATAAGAGATTTTGCAGATCTCTTAATTAGCAAAAATAAAGAAGAAGAAATCCCCAAAGAGGTAAATACTGCAGGAAATACTTCCTCTCAAGTTACTCCGACTTATTCAAGGATACTCCAGGAAAATTACAAAAAAATTACTGATATTTCAGATGAATGGCAACAATTATCATTTTATGAGGAGCGTATAAATCCTCAAATATACTTCCACACTACTGGAAGAAATCAAGTAGTATATATTTACGGAAATACTGATGTCAAATTAATATCAGAATTATACAGATGCGGATTGATCCGAATGATTTATTTAGAAGATGAAAGTCTTCTGAAAGAATTACTCAAACCAATTATTGAGGCAATCGATGCCTTTCATCAAATATCGAAACATCGAAATATATTCTTGAAATTATATCGACTTATCCGGACGGTGGAAATATCTCTCTTATTCAAATTGGAATTAGTAGCGAACCATTTACTCCGAAATATAAACCAGCTGAAATTATGCATGCCCGGTCAACGGCAGAAGACCTATATCAAATATGGATAGAAACTAAAAAGATTGATGCCACAAATATCTGGGTATATTACTCATCAGATAAATTATTTATCTACAACCACAGAAGTGTGACCTACAAAGAAGATACATGAAGCCCTTTATCTTAAATGGGTTAATACTCTCAAGAAGAATAATGCCGCAGTTAATAAGGAGACTAAGAAATTATTTTGCGAAAAAATACAAAAGGATAAATCGCATAAATGTTCCAATTGCCAGAAGAAAGAAAGCATTGAAGAAATACGTATCAAATTACAAGCAGGGAAAGTATAATATGTACCGACTAGACATAGTGCTTGCAATTATCTGTCGAACTTTACAGATGTTAAATATTCGCGAACGTACAACAATTATTCATGAAAGGACGCTTTCCAGCTATGAAGATTCCAGCCGTAACAATTAAGAAAACATTTTAGTTAGAAAGGACGCTTTCCAGCTATGAGCCGTAACAATTAAACCTATTCAGAGTAATGATACAATTATTCGGAGCCTTTCCAGCTATGAAGATTCTCAATTACGAAGTAGAAATTATGTAAGATTGTGCTTATAAATATAGACCTTTCGCTATTGTAGCCTTATCTCTTGAATTCTCTCTTCTCTTCTCTTCTCTTCTCTCATCTACTGTAATGTGTGCTAGCCTTCGAGGCTAATTATCTTCTTCAGCGTCTATGTCTGTAAGTCTGTTTTAATATAAGTCTTATTATGCTTTCGTTATCTTTTAATACTGAATATTTATTATCATTGTCGTTATTTTCTTAGTTACGCTTTAAGGTAGGAAACAAATTAAAGCTGTGTTCTGCATCTTTGAAGTAGTTACAGAGGGGAGTGGTCTGATTGTTCGACCCCTTGTCATCTTTAGAATGCCACAATGATGAATGTAACATGAACCGAAGGCGTACGGATCAAACCCTAGGAGAAGAACAGTAATAATAATATCATGTCAGTATTATTATATAATAGGAAGCGTAATGGACCCTTATTAAGATAAATTTATAGATTGTAGATGCAGGAAGAACTTTTATTTCTAATGGATAAGAATAATATTGAGACATATAAAATTAATAAGCGAAAAAAAAGTTTAATTGTTACGGCTCATAGCTGGAAAGCGTCCTTTCTAACTAAAAAGTTTTCTTAATTGTTACGGCTGGAATCTTCATAGCTGGAAAGCGTCCTTTCATGAATAATTGTTGTATGTTCGCGAATATTTGACATCTGTAAAGTTCGACAGATAATTGCAAGCACTACGTCTGGTCGGTACGTATTATACTTTCCCTGCTTGTAATTTGATACGTATTTCTTCAATGCTTTCTTTCTTCTGGCAATTGGAACATTTATGCGATTTATCCTTTTGTAGTTTTTTACAAAATAATTTCTTAGTCTCCTTGTTAACTGGGGCATTATTCTTCTTGAGAGTATTAACCCATTTAAGATAAAGGGCTTCATGTATCTTCTTTGTAGGCTGCTTACTGTGGCTGTAGATAAATAATTTATCTGATGAGTGATATACCCAGATATTTGTGGCATCAATCTTTTTAGTTTCTATCCATATTTGATATAGGTCTTCTGTCGTTGACCGGCATGCATAATTTCAACTCGGTTTATATTTCGGAGTAAATGGTTCGCTACTAATTCCAATTTGAATAAGAGAGATATTTCCACCGTCTGGATAAGTCTGATATAATTTCAAGAATATATTCCAATGTTTCAATATTTGATGAAAGGCATCTGTTGCCTCAATAATTGGTTTGGGTAATTCTTTCAGAAGACTTTCATCTTCTAAATAAATCATTCGGATCAATCCGCATCCGTATAATTCGATATTAATTTGACATCGTATTTCCGTAAATATATACTACTTGATTTCTTCCAGAGATAGTGGAAGTATATTCGAGGATTTATACACTCCTCATAAAATGATAATTGTTGCCATTCATCCGAAATATCGTAATTTTTTTTGTAATTTTCCCGGAGTATCCTCGAATAAGTCGGAGTAACTCGAGAGGAAGTACTTCTCGCAGCATTTACCTCTTTGGGATTTCTTCTTGTTTATTTTTGCTAATTAAGAGATCTCGCAAAATCTCTTATCTTTTTTAATTCTCGCGATAGAAAGTATTTCTTCGCCAATATTTTCCCGCATAGATAATTCTTCAGCCTTTCTTAATTCGATAAGTACATCGTTTGCAAGAGAAATCTCGCATTCTATTTTCCGCATTTGTAAATCTACAGCTTCTAAATATGAGTTCAATTGAGACCGTACTTCTCATCGCTTTCGCATATTTCAAGTAGTATTTTCTATTTCCATGTTTATTTCCCGCATAATTCACGTGATAATACATCGCGAAGATTATTTTTATTTCCTTCTATATATTCTATATCGAAATTATAAGCGTAAAACCAACTCGCCATCTAATAAGTCTCTTATTGGGAAGAGAATCAACAATCTTACCTTTTATGAAAGAAATGGCTGTTTTATTATCTCGTTCGTATTAAAAATATTTCATTTAAAAATATTTCAAATTTCTTGATGGCTTTTTTAATGGCTAATAATTCTTTCTCATTTATATGATAATTTTGTTCAGCTTGGGTATATGTTCCGGACGCATATCTACATAATAATTCTATTTCTTCCCTTCTCGCTTTAATGATAGCTCCCCATGATATTTCAGAACTATCAGTTTCTATAATTAGGTAATCACCTTGTATTGGTAAGTGTAATTTTGGTAGATTCATACATACCTCTTTAATCTGATTTAAAGTGTTAGTATCATCATTGCTCCAATTCCAAACTAAATTTTTCTTTAATTTTTTCTGTAATGGCGCTCTTAATTCGGCAAGGTTTTTTACAAATGCTTCGGCATAATTAACGCATCCTAAGAACCGCTGTAGGTCTTTCTGATTATTAATTTGTTTAAAATAATTTATTTTTGTTAGAATATGTTCTTGTAATTCAATAGAGCCTTGATTAATAATAAGCCCTAGGAAATTAATAGAGTTAACTAGAAATACAGCTTTCTTTTTGCTCAATACGATTCCATGTTTTTGTGCTCTCTGAGCATGTATAGATAGATATCTTAAATGTTCGGTAACATTTTCACTAAATATTAAAATATCGTCAACATAAATTAAACAAAAATGAGATAGATCTTTAAATATATTATCCATCCTTCTTTGGAATATTTGGGGTGCGTTTTTTAATCCGAATGACATTACATTCCATTGATAATGTCCCTGTGGAGTACTAAATGGAGTATATTCTTTACTATCTGGGTGCATTTTTACTTACCAGAATCCTGATTTACAGTCGAGTTTAGAAAACCATTTAGCATTTTTAATAAGATTAATTAATATTTCTTTATTAGGTAAATAGTATCCATCGAATTTAGTGTTGTCGTTTAATTTTTTGTAATTTATAACTAACCTTGCTTTTCCTCTAACTTGTTCAGACGTGATTTTTAACCAAAAAGGTCGGGCTACTATGTGGACTTTTACTTGATTCTATTAATGTAAGGTTTAATAATTCTTTAATCTGTATTTGGAATTCATTTTTGTCTTCTAAATTATATTTCATAGGTTTTACTCTGATAATAAGAGCAGGATTAATAGGTTCTATGGTTGCAAGTGGTTCGTCATTGTTCCAAAATTCGAGTGGGTTTTCAGAAAATGTTTTGAACAAGGAATTAGCAAAAGTTCTAAGTTGTTCTAGTTTAGAAGAAGATGAATTGATGCTATGTGAACTTAATTCTTTTGTAAATATACTGGGAAAAGATTTTTTCATATTTTGGTCTAATAGATAATCACCACGTTGGCTGTGAAATATTGGTTGTGTGACATAGAAGTTTGGGTTTTGTATTATTGGACACGTGATTGAGTAACCTTGAGGTGTTACTAATATTATAGAATTTTCTGTTTGGGTAAATGATGAAAATGATTTGAAGAAATTATTTCCTAGTATTATGTCGGGTCCGTGATCATTTAGGCACCATAGTCTTTCTACTTTTATTAAACTGGGTTGAATATATATTAATTGGTTTTGCCAATATTGATTTATTGTTGTGCTTCCATTGAATGTCTGTAGTAATAGTGTTTGTGAATGGAGTTGTATGTGTTTTGGAATTATTAATTTTTTACAATACTGTGATATCACTTCCTGTATCGCAAAGTGCGTGTATTGGTATAAGTTCGTACGTGGGAATGTACAGATCTAATTTTATGTAACTATGGTAAAGTATCTCTTGATAAGGTATAATTATCTATTGTAGCATAATTATAGGTAAATGTTATTGTATGTTGTTGTAGGAAGTCCATTCCTACGAGAATTCGATTAGAATTTTTATCATCTGTTAAAAATGTATGTTGGAAATCAATTCTTGAATTGTTTATATCCCAAAATCCAAAAAAGGATATTTGCTTCGTGAGTACAAATATGCTGTTGTTGTAGGTAATCGTGGTATGTATATGCTTTATCTTTTTGGATTTTTAAGTTTTGGGGAATTAAATTTTTATCTATATGCGATTTATGAGATCCTGTATCTAGAAGTATTTTGCATTTATTTTTTGGAGTGATATAGTATCCGATAACTAATAATTGGTTGTTGTTATGTTCTTTTATTTCGAAACTTTGTCTGTGTTTGTATTGGTCGATCGATTTTTTTGGTGTTATTGTTAATGAATTATGATTTTCGAAGTATGTAAGTTTTGGAAATGTTTGGTTTGTCGTTGGTCCCCTCGTCAAAGTTTAAGAATATGTTGGGTGATGTGATGTCTAGTTCGTGGACTTCTTCGGGTTGAATAGTTTGCCCTATGTTGGAGAAAATTGGGTCTATGTGTAGTGGTATAGTGTGCGTTTTGAATGCTACAGTATTGTGTTGGTTGCTGTACGCATAAGCCGCTTGATAAGTTATACTATTGACTGCGCTACCTTCTCTCATTTTTACTCTGTCTAATTTATGTCTTAATGTTAGCGAGCGATCAATATGTCTATCATTTATATTAATTGCATAGTTTGGATGTAAATTGAATATTAGTGTTTGATAACATAAATTTCCTTGTATGACTCCTAATAATGCGTCTTTTTTGGAATGTATAATTCGATCATCGTATATCCAAATTGTAATTGGGCTGTCTATTCCTTTTCTGAAATATGCTTTTATTAGTATTTGTATGCCTCCAAAAAATATATGTTTATATTTTTCAGGGTTTTTTATTCTTTGTAAATCTTGTATTTTTATTTGTTGATTGTAAAGTGGTATTTTAGTATGTCCTTCTGTCTGATTTATATCGATAGGGTGTTCTCCTTGTCTAATACTATAATGTATTGATCTTTTCCATG
The DNA here is from genome assembly GCA_022702705.1 of Papilionanthe hookeriana x Papilionanthe teres. Lineage (NCBI taxonomy): Eukaryota > Viridiplantae > Streptophyta > Magnoliopsida > Asparagales > Orchidaceae > Papilionanthe > Papilionanthe hookeriana x Papilionanthe teres. Next base: position 12,743,694 of record CM040425.1, on the reverse strand, counting down.
AGAATACAGGCATATCGAAGCAGTCTTTAGTTCCGAGGGATAATTTTCTTTTTCATATTTTATTGTATGATTCTTCAGATAGAGTAATATGTCTTTCATATTCAATTGAATCGTCATTAGCTATATCGATTTGAAAATTTTGATTCATTTAATCAGAATATAAATATTAGTCTATTTCATTATCTGAGTTTATCATTTCTATCATATTATTTTCTGTATCTGATAATTGATATAGTTCTTCATCAGTTTCAATATCCGAAAAATTGAAAATAGGTTCTAAATCATGTTCGTTAATAATTGAGATGGATGTTACATGGTTTAATTTATTTTTTTGTGGACATTTGTTTGCATAATGTCCTTTTTTGCAAATCCAACACCTATTTTTGTTTTTAGTGTTTGAATAATTATTTCATTTTCTAAACGTTCTTTTGTTAGGATTATAATATTTTTTTTTATTTTTCTAAAGAATTTTTTCTTCTTATCTTTTTCAGAACAATTACATGTTTCTTTGGAAGTGGAGCATCCCCATTGCTGAACAATCAAATCGGATTTTTCGCAGCAAAGAGATTGTTTATATTTTTTATTTTGTTTATGTAGGTCAATGTATTGACATGCTTGTGTTAATTTTTCATACGCAAATTGTATGCGACTTCCTAAAGTTCCATCTTCGGGATAGGCCTTTTTAAATTCTTGACTCCACAACATATTGTAAGGTTCTAGTAATTTATAAAAATATGAATCTAAATATAGCGGTTTGTCTTTGTCTAATATGTCGTAATATAATTTCTGATAATCACAACTATATTCGTTGAGATAGCAGATATTATAAATATTTAAATTTGTTATTTTCTGCTTAGCAGTATCAGCTTGAATTTTTCTTTTTTCTATTTCAGTATTATGAGCTAGATATCCTAAAAATTCGCTCTTTAAGAAACTTCCATAAATATTTGGCCAGCGTCCTGGGGTATTTATTGTTTCTTGAGCTTGACATATTCCTCTAATGGTTTGTTTTTGATTATATTCAAGTCCAATAAACCATTTTCGTGCTATTCCTGTTAGCGTATTTTCAATAAATGAATGAGCTTCTTCTCCTTTTAGATTGTAATTATATATAGCTAGGCTATTTTCGATAATCCATCTATCTATTATTTCAGTTATATCCTTACTACAATCTAAATTCAAATAAATCCCACGACCGCTAATAGGTTCTGGAACATTATTTTTCTTTTCTGGTCTGTAAGTAGGAATTCTTTTGATACTAGGAGGTAAATATCGTGTTGATGAGCTGGGATTGGTAGGTTGATTTATAGTAGTGGTTATACTTAGAGGTTGATTGGTAGGTTGATTTATAGTAGATGTGCTAGGAGCATCAATTGAAGGTGTATTGATAGGTCCTGCCATAAATTGATGTTTGGTTAAAACGTCAACTAAATTTCTTATCTCATCTTCGGACGGAGAAGGTTCATCTATGTGAATAATTTCATTGACCCTAATGGCACCTTGTAAATTTCCTTGAGGGTTAGTTTTATTTATATTATTCCATTTAAAGATTTCAGTATTATTTTCTGGCTTTCTTATATCACAACAAGCGGCTAGAATAGCTGCAGTAGCAATATTATTATTTAATATTTGTTGATTCTGAAGTATTTTTGATCCTAATTCGAAAATATTAGAAGTACTTTCAGTGTCGGTTAAACTTTTAAATCGATTTTGAGTTAGATTTTTAAACATTTTAATTTTTTCTATTTGTTCCTGGCTTAATTCCATATATTAAGAATCTCAGTATTTGGTATATTTTCTGAGTAGATTCCTAGCTCAACCTGTTGTTTTAAAATCATATAACTAATAACTATCCATTCCTTACTATTTCCTAAGGGAGATTTTATATGAAAAGCACGTTCTTTCTGAAAAACTTCTAATTGTTTATTTCTTATATTTATTTGAAGAATTTCATAAATTCTATTAAATTCAGTTTCTAAGAAGAATTTATTCAACATCTAATTTCTTCTCATTAAGTTCGCTAAGTTCATTTATTATCAATCTTTTTTCTAATTCTTTTTCATCAATCCAATCTTTAATTTCATCCATTAAAATTTTTCTCTTTAAATCTTTTTCATCCGTCATCTCGTTGCTCATAAGAACGGATAAATGTTTCGTAAGACCAGCTAGGTGTACAGAGACATTTTTTATGTTTTGGACATATATATAATTTTTCTTCAAGCCAACTTGGCTCTGATTCCATTTTTGTTTTTCGCTTATTAATTTTATATGTCTCAATATTATTCTTATCCATTATAAATAAAAGTTCTTCCTGCATCTACAATCTATAAATTTATCTTAATAAGGGTCCATTACGCTTCCTATTATATAATAATACTGACATGGTATTATTATTACTGTTCTTCTCCTAGGGTTTGATCCGTATGCCTTCGGTTCTTGTTACATTCATCAATGTGGCTTTCTAAAGATGACAAGGGGTCGAACAATCAGACCTGGGTAAGATCTTTCTTAAAAAATAAAAAGTTAATTTTCTATTTCTTTGTTAAGAATATTTAACATTATTCTCTGTGGATTCGATATCTCGCGAAATAATCAGAATGTCCTATATTACTTAATAACAATATGTATACTTACGTAAAACCACATTTTATAATAACGCATTTGCATCAAGTTTTTCGCATTGTTGTAATGAAAGATATATCATTAAAAGGAATTATAAATTCATATATAAAACGTAAGTATAAATTTCAAGGATCAAGTTTTTATCGTCGTTGGCGGGAAAAGAATAGTTAAAATAATATTTGAAGAGAATCTTCAAAAAGATTAATTTTTTACTTTTATAGTCTAATTTAACCATATTATATTTATTTTAGGAAATTATTGTGCTGTTTTTATATATGTTATTGTGTTTATTGTGATTTATATTAGTGCATGCATAGTTCAGGTTATGAAGGACTTATACCTTATGATTCTGAGTTAGAAAGAATTATTCGAAAAATCAGAAAAATTTAAAGTACAGAAAAAGATAAAAATATTCAAGAAATGGAAAATAAAAATTGTTCAAAATGCATAAATCCATCAAGAATTTAGACCTTTAAGAGATTATGCTAACCTACAGTAGATGAAATTCAAGGTAGTAGTCAAAATCCGGATGTAATGGCTATATCATTTGAACTAAAACCTGTTATTATCCAAATTGTATCTAATAATCAGTTTAAGGGAGCACTAACTCAGGATCCAAATTTACATCTTGTTAATTTTCTAGAGTTGTGTGCAACATTTAAATATGATGATGCTTCAGATGATGTTATTAAACTTAGACTTTTTCTTTTCTCATTGAGAGATAAAACTAAGATGTGGTTAAATTTGTTAGCACCTGGATCTTTCAGAACTTGGGTTGATTTAGCACAAAAGTTTCTTAAAACTTGGGTTGATTAAGCACAAAAGTTTCTTACTAAATATTTCCACCATCAAAGACTGTAAAGCATAGAAATGATAATACATCTTTTTGTGAGTTTGAAGGGGATCTATTTATGAAGCATGGGAATTGTTTAAAGATCTCTTGAGAATGTGTCCACATCATTCGATACCTGATTAGTTAATAATTCAAACTTTTTATAATGGATTAGTAGTACCTCGTAGATCTATTATCGATAATGCTGTTGGTGGTTCATTGATGTCTAAATAGTTTAATGATGCTTATGCTTTAATTGAAGAAATGGCTACAAATAGTTTTCAATGGCCTTCTGAGAGGGTATATCCTAAGAAGGTAGCCAACATTCCTGAATCTGATGCTTTTGCAATGTTAGCAAATCAAATAGCTACAATTTCAAGGAAGATAGATCAATTTAGAATGAATTTTCTCAACCAATTTCAATGATTAAAGAGAATTCATTAGGCCAAATAGTGGATTCTTAAACACCATTAGAATGTTTGAATGCCATAAACAAGCCTAATAACCTATATTCCATTTATTATAACCCAGGTTGGAAGAACCATCCAAACTTTAACTAGAATAACAATAATCTATGTGGTAGTAATAAACAATGAGGGAACAATCAAGTAAACCATTGGAGAATTGGAACAACTAAGTTAATAATAATTATAGATCTACTTATCCTCTAGGTTTATTAGCATTTCACAATTTAAGGAGAAGAAATTATATATACAAGAAGTGGTGTAACAAATGGGAAATCAGTTGCAAATTCAAGGAGCTATAATTACAAATATTGAGAATTAATTGGGACAAATAACCAATTTATTAAGTAATAGATCCCAAGGAACACTGCCGAGTAATACAGAGATAAATCCAAGAGACAAAAATAAAGAGAACGTAAAAACTGTTTAAGTGCGAAGTGGAAGAGAGTTGGAAAGTGGAGTTCAGAAAGAGATTCAAGAAGAGAAAGAAGAGATTGAAGAACCAAAAGAGGATGCTCAGAAAGGATTGGAAAGACCTATTTCTCCACCAAAAATTCATTTAGAAAAGCTACCACCACCATTTCTTTAGAGACTTCGACAACAAAAGTTGGATAAGCAATTTTAAAAGTTCTTGGAAATTTTTAAGAAACTTACAATTAATATTATATTTGCTGAAGCCTTAGAACAAATGCCAAGCTATGTGAAGTTTATGAAGGACAACCTTAATGGAAAAAAGGAAGTTTGAACATAATGAGAGTGTTGCACTTAGTGAAGAGTGTAGTGCTATAATTCAGAAGAAGCTTCTTGAAAAGCTTTAAGATCCTGGTAGCTTCACAATTCCATATGTAATCCGAGAAATATTTTATGGGAAAGCTTTATGTGATTTAGGTGCAAGAATTAATATTATGCCATTATCTATACATAAAAGACTGGGATTATGATAAAAACCCCTAACTACTGTAACTCTACAGTTAGCAGATCATTTGATAACATATCCTAAAAGATTAATAAAATATGTTTTAGTAAAAGTATATCAGTTTATCTTTCTTGTTGATTTTATTGTGCTAGACATGGAGGAAGATAAAGAGAAACCTATTATTTTGGGGAGACCCTTCCTAACTACAGGAAGATCAATGATAGCTGTGCAAAAAGGGGAATTAACTATGTTGGTTAATGATCAAACCGTTACATTTAATATTTCAAAATCAATCAAAATATCCTACAAAAGGTAAAGATGATGAATGTTTGTGGATGGATGTAATGAGATATCTGAGTGAATTCCATTTTAAAACAACTTACGAAGAGAAAATTGAAAGTGAAAATTTGGAACACGAGCAAGAAGAGGATGTACATTACTGTCATAGCTTTAATGAGGAAGATTTAAATTATGTTCAAGAAAGTTTTAAAGTTTTGGACATGACAATGAAAGATGAATCTTTTAGTTCATCAATTAAAAAGCCTCCTAAACTTGAATTGAAGTTACTTCCTAAACATTTAAAATAAGCTATTTTAGGTGATTCCTTAACCTTGCCAGTTATAATTTTCTCAAAATTAACTATAGAAAAAGATGTGAGAATGGTTGAAACTTTAAAGAAATATAGGAAAGTCTTTGGATGGACCATAGCTGGTCTTAAAGGAGTCAGTCCTTCAATTTGTATGCACAGAACCCTTATGGAAGAAAACTGCAAATCCAAGGCTGATCCTCAAAGGAAATTAAATCTTATTATGAAAGAAGTTTTTAAGAAATAAATTTTAAAGTGATTAGATGTTGAAATTATCTACCTTATTATGAGTTAGTCCTATTCACTGTGTTCCTAAGAAAGGAGTAAATGTAATTATTAATGAAAATTAATGAATTAATACCAACAAGAAAATTTACAGGTTGGTGAATATGCATTAATTATAGAAAATTAAATCTTGCTACCAGTAAAGATCATTTTTCACTACCCTTTCTAGATCAAATGTTGGATAGACTAGCTGGACATAAATACTTTTATTTTCTAGATGAATATACTGGTAATCACAAAATACATATTGCTCCTAAGGATCAAGAGAAAATAATGTTTATTAGTCTTTATGGTACATTTTCTTTTAAAAGAATGCCCTTTGGTTTATGTAATGCCCCTGCAACATTTCAAAGATGCATGATGTCAATTTTTTTTGATTTAATTCAAAAAAGAATTGAAGTGTTTATAGATGCTTTTTCAGTGTTTGGAATTTCATTTGAACCATGTTTGTAACACTTATCTAAATTTCTTAAACGCTTTGAAGAAACAAATATAGTTCTTAAATGGGAAAAATGCCAATTTATGATAGCAACATGAATTATTTTTGGACAACATATTAAAAAATGGTATGGAAGTAGGTCCTGCAATAAATTTAAGTGATCGCTAATTTACCTTGCACAACAAATGTAAGGGAAATTAGGAGTTTTTTAGGATATGCTGAATTCTACAAGCATTATATTAAAGACTATTAAAAAATTTCTAAGTCTCTATGTCAGTTATTGGAAAAAGATGCAATTTTTAATTTTAATGAAGAATGTCTAAAAGCTTTTGAGCTATTAAAATATAAATTAATTACTGCACCAGTTATTGTTTCACCATATTGGAAAAAACCTTTTGAATTAATGTGTGATGCATGTTGATGCACGACCCGAATTTTAGTTATGTAAGATTTTATTTATTTATATTTAAATATTTATAATAACTATTGTAAAAGTCACAATTTCAAATGTAAGTATATGTATCGTTTCAAGTAATACATGACTCTATTGGAGTCCTGGTTATCGATCTCACTGGGAAGATTATGAGAAAAATAAGAAATATTTTAGATTTTTCAAATTAAAATTAATTATTATTTTTTTTTCTTTTCAAAATTCAGATTTTAAATTTAACAAAATTTTTACTAAATGTAAGTAAGCAGTAATTAAATAAAGATTAATGAAGGTATAAATAAAACAACTTTCTCATTTTCAACTAATCAAAGATTTTTAGAATAATTATTATTTGTGGAGAAGTTAGATTATGGTATTGTGCCAAATAGAAGCATTCCTATTCTTTATCTTCGCTCGATAGTATAAAGAACATTGGCTAATCTATAGATCGGTTCAGGATATTTTATTAGTAGAATGGGTTAATCTTAGCTCACACTACTAGAGTCCAAGGGTGGCTATGGTCGGCCCTACCAGTGACCCGTTCCCTTTCTATAGACCAAATTTTTAGAATTTAGTCTGTCACTCTAAAAGCTAATCAATTCTACGCCCAATAAATAACATCTTCTTATTTATTTGCACTTCAACTTGAATAACACGCATAAAGCCTTCGATTACCCAAGGATTCATGTGATATCTACTAGTTAAGAACTCATCTCCGGATAGGTCTCAGAATTCTTCAACATGTTTTAACAATTCAAATGGCCAGTTTAAAAAGTAAATTAAGATCAGGTATTAATATCATCACAATTTTTATAAATATTTCAAGTTAAGTTCTCCAACAAAATTTAATTATCTTATTATCTTTTCAACGTTGAAAGGAGAAAGAAAACTAACGACTCAGAACACATTGAATTCACATAACAAAACATATTTATAAAAATTTGAACCAAGTTACAAATACTTATCTGGAATGTTCCTTTAAGTGATCCGCTGATTCCTACTGACTCCCATGCAAGGTACAAAACTTCAACAACAACAATACTTGAAAACTCACACTTACTACTCAAGGAATTAAGTAGTAATACTCAAAATAAACTGACTAAATTCAACAGAAAGTGGCTCCCTAAAATGATTGGATGCTAGATGGGGTGATAGAATGGTTAGTGGGGACTTTAGGATGCTAAAAGGGGCACTTTTCTCTGTTGAATAGACTCCTAATTATAGAGCTATGAATTTGACCAGGGGTTGCTTAAGGAACCTCTTCAAAATTGTATAAATACAATGTATCTTCTAGAAGGTAACTTTTGTGCCTAGGTGCCTGGATCTAGTGCCTAGGCGCCGGAATCCGTGACCCAGTCTTCACACCTCTTCACTTTGGATCACACCTCTTCGCCATTAAAATTGTTTCCCTGTGTCCAGATGCATTGTATCATATGTCCTATATATTCAGAGTAACTTCCAGTCTTCTAGAAGTTCTGATAATCGTTTAACACCGTAAAAATAACTACCCAAAGTCTTCAAAAATATTATATGTTTCTGCATCGAACTGGCGCCTAGGCGCCAGACCTAAAATTTCAACAACTTTGCTCTTTAACCTCTATTTTGCTTTTTTTTGCTCATTTTTCCTTCTTGAACACTTTTTAATCTCCTACATCCAAAAACATAAAAATACCCTTCATTAAAGCATAATATCCTTTAGAATTGAATCATAAATAAGGCATAAAAATAGGTATTTTTAAGTGGATCAAATTCCCCCAAACTTAAACGTTACTTTTCCTTAAGTAACCCTTTTTATTACATAAAACGTATAACATTTGGAATGAAGTTTAAATATTTAAGATTTATTTTAATTTTTGGTTTTATAAATGCTTTAGCAAATCATTAACTAAATTTCACTAATTAAGTTTAATTTTAAGAATTTAAAGAATACTTAACTATCAAATCATAAGACTTTAAAATTTTCATTTATTTCAAGGATAATTGTAATTTATAATATTAAGGTCACATAGAATATTTACAAGAAAAATATTTCTTTTCTAGTAAAAAATATTGTACATAAAAATTAAGTTAAAAATGTAATTGGTTTTCTTCCTATAAGATAATTCAAGTGAAGCCAATTTTTGATTAGGCATTTCCTCAAGCTTCTCCTCAAATTTCTTTACTCTTTTCTTCTTTTCTTTTTTTTAAGGATATTTTTCAATCCTCCATTTTTTTTATTTGTGAGGATTACTATTTTTGGATAGTCTGTTAATGATTTTGAACTTCACTGTCCTTAACTTATATTAAAAAACTTATACATTTTTTTACATAATAAATATGACATTCTTAATAATTATTTTTTAAAAATTATTTCAATCTTTTTTTTTCAAGTAATAATCTTGATTCCTTAGTGTTTCTAAAATACAATTATCTTTACTATAAATAGAAAAATTCTTAATCTTATTATTCTTTAAGTTAAATAATTCTATTCTTAAAATAAATCAAAATTATTGAAATTTTAGTTAAGTTTACTAAATTATTTATAAATTCAAAAATTTAAGTAATCTTAAATAGATTTTTCATTGTTTATGTTATATTAATATTTTTAAAGAAAATATTAGTTCATTAAGGACAAATAATTTAAATTTGAAAAATGTTTTCCCTTCCCCCAAACTTCAGCTTTAGTATATAAAAATGAATCATAAAATTTTCTAAAGCATGAGAGAAAGAAATAAACAGGAATTTATCTAGGTAAAATGATTATGTAGTAAGGAAAAACTCATTTCTACTTCTACACATGCTTTAATATGTATATAAAAAAAATGATTAAGCATATATAGAAATGTTCGCAGAGCAAGAGTTAATTTCTACAATTTTGTTTTTATTTTAAAACATGCAAAATTACTAACTATTCATGAATACTAAAATGTAGGCTGAAACAAAAACTAACATTTATCATAGAAAATAAAAATTCATCCATATTTCAGTCTTTAATACATAACACATATGATGATCTAAAACAGTCTAAACATCAAAAGTCCACACAAAGTTAATTAAACAAATCAACACTAACAAACAACAATAAAATCAGACTCATCAGTACTAACATACTAGAAATAAACTAAAAACAGAATCAACACATCTCAAGAGGTAAATCAAGCTACTAATCACTATCTGTAGCCTCGTCGTCGTCGTCACCAAAAGAAAATTCCACATCCTTTGGATCAACATACGGTGAAAATCTAGGACAGGTAGGGAACTAAAAATCATGATCACCCTTCAGAAATCTAACAAGATACTCAGAATACTCAACATCAAAATTACTCTTCCTTTGGGTGTACTTAGAAAGATGATCGATCTTCTTATCAATCGTATCTACTCTAGAATGAGTTAGAAATAACTCATTTTGCTACTCCATAAACTTATCATGCATGGATTCCCAGAAACTAGATGGTGGCTCAGCAGTAGAAGTAGAAGGTCTAGAAGTAGAAGCTCTACCAGAAGTAGGTAATGAACTAGAAGGTGCAGTAGAACTCTTACCTCGAAGTCGATCATAGATACTGACACTTTCTCTTCCTATGGGCTTTGTAGACTTTAGCTTTTATTCAGAAAGCTCAGCAACAACTCCAGCACTTTCTCACAAAGAATATATGAAAGATGGAAATCCAAGTCCAACAGAAGTGCTAGAACGAGCAGTGGCCTCTACAAAATCATAAATGATACTCCCAACATTAATTGGCTTCCTTTCTTGTATGCAGTAGTTGAGGATAGCTCTGTCCTTGGTAACCTCACTCAAATGATTGGATAGAAGGAGACAAGCAGAAATAAAGTAATGCCATGCCTTTGAAAAATCATAAGCTTAGAATATGAAAAATTTACCTGTTTTCCGTTCTGGATCTTCCAAGCTCTAGTACCATCAGTCACGTAAGCAATAATCATCTCTAAATCTACCTCAAATGGAGATAATCTAGAGTAATAGCACTTGATGTTCTACGGTAGGCCGTAGAAAATATTGATACGCTCTTGAGTGAATCCTACTCCAACTCCTCTTACAAAGATCTCATACTCTTCAACAACCACGAAATTTACATAAAACTCTCTGACGACAGGGATAACAACAACAATAGTGAAATAACAGAATCGTTGCCAGTTGAGTGCAACAATCGTATCTTCAATTCTTCCTCCAGGATTGTAAAAACTTCGTTCCGAGATAAACTTCTGGGTCGTAGCAAAATCGTTGTATAAAAAATGTGCAACTGTAGTGAAAAACTTGCTACGATCGAAATTTTCTCATTCCTTTCTTCGCTTAGATTTTGGTGCCATCTAAATGTGAAATAAAAGTGAAAAATAAATTCAGAGGATTAAAGGAAATAAACTAATTTAAGCTTTTTAAACTTGAAAGAGCTTAAAAATCCATGAATTTAACTTTAAAAATTAATTTTTTTTCAAAACTTCAATTTTCTTTAAAGAGAGAAAAATTCATGGTAAGAATAAAAAATAATTGGTTTAGAATGTAGATCTGACCTTAAGATGAATAAATTGAATGATTTCAAGCTTAAAAACATGAAAATCCGGCCTCAAATGTGATCTCTAGTGTCAATATTTGTAAAAACAGGAGGAACAAGAAGCTTAGGTGTCAAAATGGCGTGGGGGTGGTTTAAGAAGATGAAGTTTTGGGTTCAGGCCGAACCGGTGCCTAGGCGCCGAATTCTGGCGCTTAGGTGCCGAATTCTAGTGCCTAGGTGCCAGACTCGCCTTTCCAAAAATTCGATTTAAATATTATATTTTCCACCAAAACTTATCAAATTCAACTCCTAATTACTCATATGAGAGTATTAATCCAATTTATATCCTCCAAACATTTCCGAAATCAATTTAAAATGATAACTTAAATCAACATTTCAAACACAAAATATAACCAAACTCTTCAATTCTAATTCATAATTTTCATTCAAAGCTCAATAAATTTCAGAACAAGGCTATAAAAAGGTTCATCATTCTATAAACAACACAAAAAACAAAATTTCAAAGCAAATTCTCAATTCAACAACACACATTGAACATTTCAGCAAATACACAAACTCGATATTCAACACACTAGAGCTTGACTCAATCACACCTCAAACACACAAAAGATCTATTCAGCACCGATCTTCAATTTCCATGTCTTTCGCAATGAAGTTCGCTAGGACTGCCAGGATAAAAAACCAACGCCTTTGGAAATTCCAAAGCCGTCTTTTCATCAATCCACTTATTGTTCACATACATTGCTACTTAAGCATCTTGATAGCTACTATATGATCAAATTGAAGTTTCATTTGCCATTCCAAATGCTCAATTTGATTATACATCTCGTGCAAATGATTCCAAATGCTTTGAAGTTTCGCTTCAATCTTTTCCAAACGACTAAATAACCTTTCCATACTAACTGCAATAAAACCATTAAAATAAGGCTGAGGATCTTTTGAGGATTTTTCTCTTACCTCATTTCCATGATTTCCTCTATCCATTGCTTCCAAACTCCTCTTAACTCCTCTAAAATAGATTGCTCTGGTAAAAAATAGGGTTTCTTAGTTATTGGGGCCGATGATTTGCCAATATATAAAGAGATTTCCATGATCTGTAACTGTGGCGCTTAGGCACCGGAATCTGGTGCCTAAGCGCCAGACTATTAAAATGCACTAGTTATTCTGGTGCTTAGGCGCTGACTTTTGGCGCCTAGGCGCCGAAACCATGATCGTCTCCGATTCGCCTATCATCAAATTTTACAAAGTTTTTGTCTTAAGAATAGGTCTAATCAAATGGTCTGATCAACATACAAACAAAAATTAAGATAAATTCAAAACACAAACAATCACAATGATTATAAATGGGTTGCCTCCCACAAAGCGCTTGGTTTAACGTCGTCAGCCTGACCTAATCAATTGAATTAATCGGTTAGACTCAGTTCGTAAGCCTCTTTGTAATTTGTTTTCATTTCTCCCATATAAGACTTCAGTCTTAATCCGTTAACATTAAATATTTTTCCAGTTTTGGGATCTTTAATATCAACAGCTCCATATGGGTATACTTTCTCAATTATAAATGACCCCATCCATTTAGATCTTAATTTTCTAGGAAAAGTTTTAAACGAGCATTAAATAATAACACTTCTTGTCTAGGCTCAAATATTTTCTTTAAAATCTTTTTGTCATGCAGTTTCTTCATTCTTTCCTTATAAATCTCTACATTTTCATAGGACTCATTTATTATCTCTTCCATTTCATTCAGTTGTAATAATCATTTTTTTCCTGTAGCATTCAAATCATAATTTAACTCCTTTATCACCCAGTAAGCTTTATGTTCCAATTCAACAGGTAAGTGACAATGTTTACCATAAATTAACCGATAAGGTGACATTCTGATAGGTGTCTTATAAGTTGTTCTATAAGCCCATAATGTAGAATCAATTCTATCAACCCAGCCAGTTCTTTTAGGATTAACAATCTTCTCTAATATTCTTTTAATTTCTCTATTTGATACTTCAGCCATTCCACTTGTTTGCGGGTGATAAGTAGTTGCAATTCTATGTTTAATTCTAAACTTTTTCAATGATTGAATTCTTATATTTCTGAAATGACTTCCCTCATCTGTGATAATTACCCTGGGCATTCGAAATCTTGTAAAAATAATCTTCTTTAAGAATTTCAAAACACTTTTGGAATCACAGTTAGGTAAAGCTACAGCTTCGATCCACTTTGAAACATAATCAACTGCTAATAAAATATAAATCTTTCCAGATGATGGTACGAAAGGTCCCATAAAGTCTAAACCCCATACATCAAAAATTTCAATTTCTAGTATATAGTTTAGATGCATTTAATCTTTTGTGGATATATTTCCCATTCTTTGACATGGATCACAAGTTTTCACATAATGTCCAAATTCTTTAAATAATGTAGGCTAATAGAATCCAAAATTTAAAATTTTAAACGCAGTTTTATCCACTCTAAAGTTTCCTCCAATTTCAGAATCATGACAATTTTGAATAATTGCAAAAGTTTCTTCATAAGGTACACGCCTTCGAATCACATAATCTCTTCCTATTTTACTTCCCAAATATATGATTTACAATCATTTTTGAATTTCTTAATATATTTGTTATTCAACCCATATGGTAAAATATTGCTAACCAAATAATTAACTATATCTGCATACCAAGGCATTTGTAATCCTTGAAGGCATTTGTAATCCTTGAATAACATATAATTGTTCATCAGGGAATCTCTCATTTATATTTTCTTCATAAATCTTCTAATTATTATTTTTTATTCTTGATAAATGATCAACAATTTGGTTTTCAGTTTCTTTTCTGTCCACTGTTTGAAAATCAAATTCTTGTAAAGTAAAACCCATCTAATCAATCTAAGTTTAACATCCTTTTTTGACATTAAATACTTAATAGCGGAATGATCAATATGTACGATACATTTCATCCCAAGAAGATATGGTCTAAATTTTTCTAAAGCATATACTATTGCTAAAAGCTTTTTTTTTCAGTAGTAGTGTAATTTATTTGAGTTTCATTTAGAGTTTTGCTAGCATAATATATAACTTTGAAAATTTTCTTATATTTTTGTCCCAATACAGCTCCAATTGCATAATAACTTGCATCACACATTAATTCAAAATGTTTACTCCAATCAGGTGCAACAATAACAGGTGCAGTGGTTTATTTTTCTTTTAAAATTTTGAACGCATTCAGACAATCTTCATTAAATTCGAATTTAGCTTCTTTTTCTAGTAAATGGCAAAGAGGTTTAGCAATTTTAGAAAAATCCATTATATATCTTCTATAGAATCTAGCATGACCCAGAAAACTTCTCACATCAGTAACGGTAGTAGGTGGTTGAAGTTCAACAATAATTTTCACTTTTTTCTGATCAACTTCCATACCTATTTGTGAAATTTTATGTCCAAGTACAATTCCTTTTATGACCATAAATTGACATTTTTCCCAGTTTAGAACCAAATTTGTTTCTTCACATTTTTTCAAAACTTTCATTATATTTTCTAAGCAAGACTCAAAAGAAGATCCAAAAACCGAAAAATTGTCCATAAATACTTCAATTCCTTTTTCAATTAAATTATAGAATATTGACATCAAACATCATTGAAAAGTTCCAGGTGCATTACATAAACCGGAAGGTATTCTTCTAAAAGCAAATGTTCCATAAGGACTTGTAAATGTTGTTTTCTCTTGGTCCTCAGGAGCAACGTGTAATTGAGGATAACCAGAATATTCATCAAGAAAATAGAAATATGAGTGTCCAACTAGTTTATCCAGCATCTGATCCAAGAAAGGCAAAGGAAAATGATCCTTTCTAGTGGCGTTGTTTAATTTTTGATAGTCAATGCAAATTCGCCATCCAATAACTTGTCTTGTAGGAATTAATTCATTTTTTCTTTAACAATGATAGTTACTCCTCCTTTCTTCGGAACATAATGAATAGGACTTACCCATTGACTATCCGAAATAGGATAGATAATTCCAGCATCTAACCATTTCAAAATCTCTTTTTTAACAACCTCTTTCATAACTGGGTTCAAACTTCTTTGAGGTTCAATAGTAGGTTTACAATTTTCTTCCATTAAAATCCTATGCATACAAATTGAAGGGCTTATTCCTTTTATATTTGCAATAGTCCAACCAAAAGCTTTCTTATAATTTTTCATAACTCCTATTAATTTTTCTTCTTGATCTTTGCTTAGTTCTAAAGATATAATTACAGGTAAAGTTAATGAATTTCTAAGAAATGCGTACTTTAAATGTGCATGTAACATTTTTAATTCCAGTTCAGGGACCTTTTCAATTAAGGGTAAAAGTATATCATTTTTAGTTGTGTCTAAAATTTCCCAATTTTCATGAATATAATGAGTTTCTTCAGGTAAATTTTCTTCATTTATTTCATCAATTTCTTCAGTTAATGACTCATTATATATCACAGATTCATCATCTTTTTATTCAGAAATGACCTTACATTTTTCTTGATAATGTTCTTTAATTATATAATAAAAAATATCCATTCGATAACATTTTTCTTTGTCAGGATAGCTCATTAATTTTAGAACATTAAATGTTATATCTTGCTCATTAACTCTCATCGTTAATTCTCCTTTTTGCACGTCAATCATAGCACATCCGGTAGCTAGAAAAGGTCTCCGAAAAATAATAGGTATTTCTTTATCTTCTTCCATATCTAGTACAATAAAATCCACAAGAAAGATAAATTTATCTACTTTAATAAGAACATCCTCTATAACTCTTTTAGGATAAGTGATAGATCGATCAGCTAACTGAAGGGTTACAGTGGTGGGAGAAATCTCTCCAAAATCTAAACTTTAAAAGATTGAAAATGGCATGAGATTAATACTCGCTCCTAAATCACATAAGGCTTTTCCACAAATTTTTTCTCCAATAACACATGGTTTAGTGAAACTTCAAGGATGTTTAAGTTTTTGAGATAATTTCTTCTAAATTTTTTCACTACATTCTTCACTTAATGCAACAGTTTCGTAAGCTTTAAATTTTCTTTTCTTGCTTAAAATATCCTTCATAAATTTTGCATAGCTTGACATTTGTTCCAAAGCTTCAGCAATTGGAATGTTGATGGTAAGTTTTTTAAAACTCTCAAAGAACTTAGAAAATTGATGGTCAAGATTTTGCTGTTTTAGCCTTGTCGGCTACTGAAAGCTTATGATTTTAATTTAATGTATAAGTATATTAGTTTTGAAAATAATTTTTTTTTATTTTAAAATATGAGAATGAGAATGGACGGATCTCATTCGTTCAGCAGTTTGAATGAACGAGTATCATATCGCGACTAACACATCTATCCCGAGGAATAGACACACTGCTTGACAATATCGCTCGATCAAATAAACTGCAGAAATCAAGACATCCATTCTGGTCTATGAACCTTTATGTGGACCGAAAAATTACCCTATTTAATACAAAGAGAATTAAATAGGGGTTATATTACCTGGGGTCTTTAAAGCTCCCTATAGAGGCAAGCCCTTATAGTCAATTACCCCTCAAATGATCGAAGTCACCTGAGAGAACTCTTGATTTAGATCAGGATTTCTATCTTCATGAATTCAAGGGTAGGGTTTTCAACGAAGTGTGGTAGTAGGAAATCCAATAGGTGAAAGGCGCAATGTGGAACAGTTATTTTCAGAGTCAAAGAAAAGAAAGGTAGGGGATTGTATTTGAGTCAAGTTATCTTGAGTTTGAGTGGGAATGAGGTCTAGAGGTCTTCAAAATTAGTGTAGATATGGTTGTCTCAAAGATTTTTGATGAAGATATGAAATGGTTTTGACAACGTGGAGGGTCAATTTGGTGGATTTAGGACATGTGTTTAATTTGGGTCAAAATTGGGGGTTTTGGTCCAAAATGGATTTGGGTAAGACTTGAGCTCAAATTGTGGAAAATTGATGATCCAATTTAGTTTAAAGAGGTGTTAAATTTGGGAGGAATTGATTGACATTGGGTTTATTTAGGGGATTTTGGATTATTTAGGCAAAATTGGGGATTTTGGATTTCAAGTGGAATTGGATTCAAATGTGGGTCACATTGGGCATTATTTAGGATTTTCTAGAATTTTTTGAGAATATTTTGGAATTTTTGGATTTTTGGGCAAAATGGGTATTTTGGGTATTTTGAGGGTATTGGGGGGTATTTTTGGAAATTTTGGAATGTTTGGTCATGGATGGTGAATTTGAGTGGTAAGGAATATCTTGGAATGATTTTTGGGGAATTTTGGTGAATTTGAAGAATTTTGGGTAATTTAGGGCATTTTGGGAGGTCAGGGGCCAAATTTTTGAAATTTTGGAAAATTGAAGCTTGGTTTGAGATGAATTTCATGAGATGGTTTGAATTGAGCTATGGACCAAGGTCACTCACATTTGGTCCTCTATGTATTGGTACTAGTCAAACCCTAGCCTGATGCCAAACGTTTAGAAGAACCATCTACATGAGTTTCCAAAGGTTTAGGGGAATGTGTGCATGTGAGTGGTGAAGTCCAGACCTCCCTCAGAGCAAATCCTATAGTTAGACCACCTATAGGAGACTTCCCCTAGGCTTCGTTATGCTTGCCTTTTTCCTACCAAAAAGTGGAGGTTAGGCCTCAAGCATATGAAAACTCCTAGAGAAGCTAAAAAAGGTTTGAATTTCTATGGGGTCTTCTAAGAAAGTCACCAGGAGAGTCCTACGGCTAGACCCTAGGCTATTCTAAAGAGAGACTAGACCTTAACCAAAATTGAGGTCAACAAGCCTTTGAGGAAAAGGTGGCGGTGGTCTTTCAACTTTCACTTCAATAGGAATTACAGTTTGATCTTTACTTGGAGAAGGACTATCTTTAGGTTTTTCAATCTCTTCTACCTCTCTATTTTTCAATTTCATTCTGAATTTTCTCTTTTAATTCCTTTCCACTTCTAAGTTTCACATCTTTTGCTTGTTCATGATCTTTCCTAGTTTCTTTTGGATTAATTTCAACGTTGCTAGGCAGTATTCCTTGAGGTCTGCAATTAATAAAATTAGCAATTTGATCCATCTGATTCTCAATATTACGAATAATAGTGTTTTGTATTTGTAGCTGATTACTAAGTTACAAGATCAATTCTTCTATAGATAACTTTTTCTGTTGATTATTAATGCCAAGAGAGTAAGTGATCCATAAAAAAAAGTACCTATTTTTAGTGTTCATTTCATGCCCACTTTAAGCATATTTTCAAAAGATATTACACTATAAAGGAAAGTATATTGCATAATTTTTCATATTTTTGTTTTCAATTATAAAAATATGATTTTAGAGAAAATGAAACAAAAACTATGCAATTTTGAGCCAAATTGAGCAAGAAAGAAACTTCTGACTTAGCACATATCAATATGTTTTTCTATGCTTACTATCTTTCATATTTCTAACATATTTTTGGATGAAATTATACTTTTAGAAAGGTTGTTTTTATGTCTATCTTGTAGGTGAAGATTTTAGGAACGCAACGCAACTAAAATGGGGCGAAACAGAGTTAAAACGGAGCCAAACGGAGCGAAACAGTGGAGCTGCGCACAGGGTGGCGCCTAGGTGCCAAAACCCGCCGCCTAGGCGCCAGTGACGACAAGAAAATGGGGCCTAGGCGCAAGAATCAAAGCCTAGGCGCCAGAATCATCCAAAAACGGTTATTGGATGGGATATTGAGGAATTTGAGAGTTATTTTGATGGTGTTAAGTAGTTTCTAGACCTTCAAGAAGCCTGGAAGTTATTCCTAATATATAGGACATGTGATACAATGAATCTAGACACATTGGAGCGGTTTTAATCGCGAAGAGGTGCAAGCCAAAGTGAGGAGGTGTGACTGTTCGGGCATGGAGTTCGGCACCTAGACGCCAGAGTCGGTTTCTAGAAGATTCATTGAACATGGACACATTTTGAAAAGGTGCCTTGAGGCAACCCTTGAAGCCTATAAATAAGAGTCCACTCCTTCAGAGAAAATCGTACCATATAGTCTCTCTCTTTCCCCTTAGTCATTTTAGTCATTTTAGTCATTTTAGAGTCATGAAGATGTAGATTTTTATATCTTATGGAGAGATTGGTGAGAGATTTTGAGATATTTATGTAAGGGATGTACGAGCGGCACATGAATCGGTGGAAAACTTTGGTGGAGAGAATTTCTTCTTTCTTTCAGAAGGAAAAAGCTAAGTATTGTGTTCTTCATTCTCTTGTAATTGTTGTAAACACTTTCTAGTGGATTTTCTTTGTTTTAAACCAAGTTTTCTATCATGAATTATCCATGTTTTGTAAGTGATTTCCTTTACTCTTTCTTTTAATATCAAGTAGTGGCATGCGTAGGAAAATCATTTTTATGACAGAATTATCTATTAGATACTTCTAGGTGACAGTTAGTTGCATAAATATAATAGAATAATAATGAAATAAGTTCTTTATTGGCACTTAATTTATTATATAGTTCTATCAAGTCTTTTACTTCTTATGCCATTATTTTTATTTACTTTTATTTTGTAATGAAATAGATGCATGTTTAGGAATTAAGATTTTCTTAGATATTCTCTTATTAAATTATGGTGATGATATTCATACCGGATCTTCATTTACTTTACAAATTGATCACTTGTATTGTTAAAACCTGTTGAAGAATTATGAGACCTAAAAGGAGATGAATTCTTAACTAGTAGATATCACATGAATCCTTGGGTAGTCGAAGGCCTTGTGCGGGTTATTCAAGGTGAAATGCAAATAAATAGGGATATATTATTTATTGGGAGTAGAATTGATTAGTTTTTAGAGTGACAAACTAAATTATAATAATTTGATCTATAGAAAGGGAACGAGTCTCTGGTAGGGCTGACCATAGCAACCCTTGGACATCTAGTAGTGTAAGCCTAGATTAACCCATTCTACTAATAAAACATCCTGAACCGATCTATAGGTTAGCCAATGTTCTTTATGCCTGGACCAAAGGGTAAAGAATATGAATGCTTCTATTTGACACTACTACATTAAATCTAAACATATCTTTCTTACACATTATCTATGTAATTGCAAGAGAAAGGTAATTTTTAATATCTCGAATTTCTCCAAACTAATTTATCCATAAGTTATCATTTTATTTAAGAACATTATTTAGGATTAGTTATTAGAAACCCATTTTAATCAACATTCCAAATTTAGGCCTTATAGAAATAGACTGGAATTAGCCTAAAGGATTGCTTACCTCTCTTCTCTGTGGGATCGATACTGGGGTTATAAAAGAAAACCCTATATTACTTGAAACGATACGTATACTTGCATAGTACCCCTAGTGTGTAAAATATTTTATAAAATTTTACTACATTTTGATTTTATACACTAGCCGCTATTTATAAGTTGGGTCAAGTTTTTGGCCATCTTTTGGAACCGAATATTACTGCGTTATTGCGAGTCAGACCAAGTTTTTGGCGCCGTTGCCGGGGGAGCTTCGGTAAGAACTTTAGGAGAACTTTAATTGAAATAATTAGGGTTAGACTTGGAAAATTGTCGTGTCGTAAAAACTGTTTGTGTGAAAAATAAGGTGTTCATGAAAATGTTTTGTTGTGTTGAATATATTTCATCTATTATTTGTTTAATTGTTAATGTATTGTTTGTTTTACTATGTATGTGAAACAAAGGATCTGCAAGACTTATGCCTTATGATCCCAAGTTAGAAAAATGGAAAAAATTAAAAAAACAGAAGGGACTCGAAAAACTAGAAATGGAAATGGAAAATTTTCAAGATAATAACTTAGAAAATCATCATACTTCATTGAGGGATTACGAAAATCCTACGACAGATGAAATTCACTCAAGTATACAAAACCCTGTCGTAGAAGCTGACTTGTTTGAAATAAATCCTGAGATTATCCAACTTGTGCAGAACAACCAGTTTGGGGGAACTCCTTTGGAGGATCCCTATTTACACTTATCTAGTTTTCTAGAACTTTGTGCTACATTTCGTTATAACGGTATGTCAAACGATGCTGTTAGGCTAAGGCTTTTTTCTTTCTCACTAAGGGATAAGACTAAAATATAGTTATACTCATTAGCACATGGCTCTATTAAAAATTGGGAGGAGTTAACTCAGAAATTCTTAGCTAAGTATTTTCCACCTTCAAGGGCTACTAAACATAGAAATGATATTATCACATTTTATCAGTATGAAGGGGAATCAATAAACGAAGCTTGGGAAAGATTTAAGGAACTCCTAAAAAAGTGTCCACATCATGCTCTACCTAATTGGTTAATCATTGAAACTTTTTATAATGGGTTTGTAGAATCCCTTAGGACTATAATTGGTACTACTACTGGTGGCTCATTAATGTCAAAATCATTTAATGAAGCCTATGCATTAATTGAAAAAATTGCTACAAATGAATTTCAATGGCCCTCTGCAAGGGTAAATCATAAAAATGTAGCTAGTGTTCATGATGCAGATGCGATTGCAATTCTTGCATCTCAGGTTGCTGCAATATCAAGGAAGTTGGACCAATTTGGAATGAACCAGCCTCAATTTACTTCTGTAAGTGAGGAAAGTTCATTAGGGAATATGATTGATTCTAACTTATCATATGAAACTTTAAATACCACAAACAACCTATATTCTAACTTTTACAACCCATGTTGGGAGAATCATCCTAAATTTAACTGGAATCATACTATTGTTGGTGGAAACCAAAAATGGGAAAATAATCTTGCAAATCCTAATGGAAGTTGGAATAATCAGGGGAACACAAACTATAGACCTTCATATCCACCGGACTCTAACAATGATCAACAATTTGAGGATAAGGAGATGCCTATGGAAGAAGTGGTATTGAAAGTGGGAAACCAATTGCAAAGTCAAAATGCTGCGATTATAAACATAGAGAATCAATTGGGACAAATTGTTAATTCATAAAGCAGTAGACCCCAAGGAACACTTCCTAACAACATTGAGATCAACCCTAAAGAGAACACTAATGAACAAGTAGAAGCTGTCCATTTAAAAAGTGGAAGAGAGATAGAGGATGTGGTTAAAAAAGAGAAAGAAGTTGTAAGAGACACAAAGGAAACTAAAAGACCTGAAGAACATGTTTCTAAGGATCTAGAAAAATTAATATCTTCAACTAAAATCAATTTAGAAAGACCACCACCTCTATTTCCTCAAAGACTTAGACATCATGAGTTGGATAAGAAATTTTCAAAATTCATGAAAGTACTTAAGAAGTTAACAATAAATATTCCTTTCACCGAAGCTTTGAAACAGATGCCAAGTTATGCAAAGTTTATGAAGGAGATATTGAACAAGAAAAGGAAATTTGGGGATAACGAGACAGTTGCAGTAAGTGAGGAGTGCAGCGCTATACTTCAGAAAAATTTTCCTCGAAAACATAATGATCCTTGTAGCTTTACAATTCCTTGTGCAATTGGAAAAAGATTATGTGGGAAAGCTTTATGTTATTTAGGAATGAGCATTAATGTGATGCCTCTATCTATATTTAGAAGGATAGGTTTAGTCGATATTTCTCCCACTACTGTAACCCTTATGTTAGCTGATCGATCAATCATTTATCCAAAAGGAGTTATAGAAGACATGCTTGTTAAAAGTGGATAAGTTTATCTTTCCTGTGGACTTTATTGTATTAGATATGGAGGAAGATAAAGATATTCCAATTATTTTAGGGAGACCTTTCCTTGTTACTGGACAAGCTATGATAGATGTGCAAAAAGGAAAGTTGACTATGAATATTAATGACCGGAAGTAACTTTTGATGTATTAAAGACTATGAAACATCCAAGTCGAGAAAATTGATGATTGTTTTTGGATGGATGAAATTGATTATCTAAATAAAAACCATTTCCAAGAAAGTTTTGAGAGTAAGATAACAGATGAGGTCGGAATGGATTTTCATGATGATTCAAAAATGTTATTTAAAGAAGACTGTATGTATGTTCAAGAGAGGTGTGAAATGATGGACATCACGGAAAATAATAAACTTTTAATTCCATCTGTTGAAAAATCTCATGAACATAAGTTGGATGTACCCCATACAATTTTAAAGCCTACCTATTTAGGGAATTCATCTACACAACCAGTCTTTATATCTTTGGATTCGACTAAATCACAAGAAAAACCTGAATTGAATGATGAACATGATAAAGTTATTGAACTAGGACTTGGAAGAGAATTTGAGGATATATTTCAAAAGAACTTTGAGTTGAGAAAAGAGGATAAGGATATTGGAAGACCATTGGAAGACCATTGGAAGAAATTCCTAAGGAATTAGAAAAACCTAGTTCCTCAACTATGATAGATCCTCCATCATTTAATAATTATAAAGGGGAAGAATTGAAAGATAATTTGAAATAGAAGAGTAACATAGAAGATACTGATCCAGAATCTGAATTATCTAAAGAGAATCCGATCCAAAATTTGAGAGATATTGAAGTATCTTATAAAGATCCATTTCTTATAAATTTCAAGGATGATATTAATATGCAAATTTATCAAATCAATAGAAGAATATTGGATCTAGAAAGAAATATGAGGAACAATTATATAAATAAAATTCAATATGAAGAGCTAAATGAAAAATTAAAATTTGAGGATTTTATAGGAATCCCTGGATTTGGAAATAATTGGGCGATTGATCAAGGATTATTAAAATGGAATTTTGATCTAGGAGGAAACATTTGTCGGGGCCGCGATGTTAAAACCAAGTGTTTTATGGGAGGCAACCCATAGTTATCAGTGTGCTTTGATTTAGTGTGCTTGAGAGTCATGATTGTTTATTTTTATGTTTTGAGTTTGCTTTAGTGTGGATTAGATTTGTGAGGTTATGCCTTGGTCTTGACTAAATTTGTATATGACTTCTGGTGGTAGTAGGCTGACGAGTCTGTTATAACTCAGTTCTCAACCTGAGCTGAGCATTACCTTAAAGCATGTAGAGTTTAGACTTGGACCACTCCATGTCAACTCTGTTACTTCCTTTAACTGACTTTGTTTTCACTGAGTAAGGTCGCGAACTTATTTGGTAAACAAAATATAGATGAACTGCACTACTTTTTTTAATACACCTACGTTATTAGTATAGTTTCTTCCGTTAGAAATTGAAAGTAAGGAGGGAAAATGTGAGTAGAAAAGGAGATCAAATTAACCTCAATTGATATTTGTGTATGAATCTGTGAGTCTAGATATTTTAGTTTGTGTGTTTGTATTTGTGTTTGTGTTACAATAATTTAGAGATTTGAAGAACACTTAAATATATATTCCTATGCTGATACATGTCCTGCTTTTTTAACCTTTCTTTAGTTTAATTTTATTCTAGCATGTTAGTTTAGATTTACTTTCTGTTGCAAATTATTTTGTCCTGATGAATACATGTAGATGTTATTGATAGACAATTGTGGTAGATAGAATTTCTGAAATATTTTTCTTCCTGCTTATATTTTCTGTGCTGAATGCTATACATATTCAACTTCAAGTTTGGGGGTAGGAAGAAAAATATATTTTAAAGTTAGTATACTTTATTTTTATTTAATATTTTTGTACGCATGTTTTAGGCTAGATTTACCTTCTCCTGCAATCATTCTATCCTGATTATGCATTTGTTTAAATTTGACAGGATGTTGTAGTAGTTAGTAGAATTAACTTTTATTTTTCTTCCTCCTACATTTTATGGAATTAATAGCAAAATATTTTAAAAAATTCAAGTTTGGAGGGGGAATGAAAAACAATTTTCAAAAACTTAAATTTTATTTATCATCAAAACTGCTATAAATAAATTTGATTTTGATTGAAAAATAATTATGTGTATGAAGTTATATTAGGAAAATAAAATTTTGAATATAGAAATAAGTAAGAGAATTTAGTTAAAATTTATAGTAGTGATGAAAAATTTAAAGTTAATTTTTCTTAGTGAAGAAATGATAAATATTGTGTAACCATCTTTAGTAAGAAAAATTGTATTTTTAGAAAAATAGAAGGACTAGACTTTTGTTTTCAATATTTAAATTTTTTTTATTGAAAAATAATTCACAAAACTGTTATTATATTTCTAAGTAAAAGATATATATCTACCTTATCCTTTATGAAAGGAAGGGTGAAATTCAAAATTATTAAAGTCCTATCCAGATATAGTAATCCTTGCCTAAAAAAGAAAAAAAAAGAAAGTAAGAAAAGGAAAAGGAAAAGAAAAAGAAAAATACAAATAAAAGAAAAAAAGAGTATATTATGTGAAAAAGGAAGGAGAAGCTTGAGGATTAAAAGTCCTAATCAAAAATTGGTTCCACACCTGAGCTTTTTAAAGTATAAGATTTGAGAAAATCTTAAGCTTTAAAATATAATATAGTTAGTATAATTATTTTTAATAAAGAGTTTTAAGTAAAGAAAATAAAATGCCTAACCCCTATATTTTTAAAAATTTACAAGCATTTCTAAATTAGATAGTAACACATATTTTCATGCTCTTTCATCTAAGAGATTTCTAAACTTTAAATTGGTCTCATTTACTAAATTTTTTTCTAAATTGGACTACTATATTTCTAGAACAAAATTTTAGAAACTCCTAAAGAAACTCATACACATGATTTGCTTATGTGTGGTTTTTAATGATTATAGTGTTACTTGAGGACAAGTAACATTTAAGTTTGGGGGATTTTGATCCATGAAAAAAAGTACCTATTTTTAGTGTTCATTTCATGCCCACTTTATGCATATTTTTAAATGATATTACACTATAAGGGAAGGTATATTGCATAATTTTTCATATTTTTGTTTTCAAGTATAAAAATATGATTTTAGAGAAAATGAAGCAAAAAATATGCAATTTTAAGCCATATTGAGCAAGAAAGAAACTTTTGACTTAGCACATATCAATATGTCTTTGTATGCTTACTATCTTTCATAATTCTCACATATTTTTGGATCAAAATTATACTTTTGAGAAATGTTGTTTTTATGTCTATCTTGTAGATGAAGATGTTAGGAACGCAACGCAACTGAAATGGGGCGAAACGGAGTTGAAACGGAGCCAAACAGAGCAAAACAGTGGAGCTGAGCACAAGGTGGCACCTAGGCGCCAAAACCCGGTGCCTAGGCGCCAGTGATGAGAAGAAAACGGGGCCTAGACGCCAGAATCAAGGCCTAGGCTCCAGAATCATCCAGAAACGGTTATTGGACAGTATTTTAACGACTTTGGGAGTTATTTTGACTGTGTTAAGTAGTTTATAGACCTTCTAGAAGCCTGGAAGTTATTCCTAATATATAGGAGATGTGATACAATGAATCTAGACACATTGGAGCGGTTTTAAACGCGAAGAGGTGCGAGCCAAAGTGAAGAGGTGCAATTGTTTGGGCACAGAGTCCGGCTCCTAGGCGCCAAATCCCGGCGCCTAGGCTCTAGAGTCGGTTTCTAGAAGATTCATTGAACTTGGACATATTTTGAAGAGGTGCCTTGAGGCAACCCTTGAAGCCTATAAATAAGAGGCCACTCCTTCAGAGAAAATCACACCCTATAGTCTCTCTCTTTACCCTTAGTCATTTTAGTCATTTTAGAGACATGAAGATGTAGATTTTTATATCTTATGGAGAGATTGGTGAGGGATTTTGAGATATTTATGTAAGGGATGTACGAGCAGCGCATGAATCAGTGGGAAACTTTGGTGGAGAGAATTTCTTCTTTCTTTCAGAAGGAATAAGCTAAGTATTGTGTTCTTCATTCTCTTGTAATTGTTGTAAACACTTTCTAGTGGATTTTCTTTGTTTTAAACCAAGTTTTCTGTCATGAATTATCCATGTTTCGTAAGTGATTACCATTACTCTTTCTTTTAATGTGAAGTAGTGGCATGCGTAGGAAAATCATTTTTATGATAGAATTATCTATTAGATGCTTCTAGGTGACAGTTATTTGCATAACTATAACAGAATAATAATGAAATAAGTTCCTTGTTGGCACTTAATTTATTATATAGTTCTATCAAGTCTTTTACTTCTTATGCCATTATTTTCATTTACTTTTATTTTGTAATGAAATAGATGCATGTTTAGGAATTAAGATTTGCTTAGATATTCTCTTATTAAATTATGGTGATGATATTCATACCGGATCTTCATTTACTTTACAAATTGATCACTTGTATTATTAAAACCTGTTGAAGAATTCTGAGACCTAGAAGGAGATGAATTCTTAATTAGTAGATATCACATTAATCCTTGGGTAGTCGAAGGCCTTGTGCGGGTTATTCAAGTTGAAGTGCAAATAAATAGGGAGATATTGTTTATTGGGCACAGAATTGATTAGTTTTTAGAGTGACAGACTAAATTCTAATAATTTGATCAATAGAAAGGGAACGGGTCACTGGTAGGGCCGACCATAGCCACCCTTGGACATCTAGTAGTGTGAGCCTAGATTAACCCATTCTATTAACAAAACATCCTGAACCGATCTATAGATTAGCCAATGTTCTTTATGCCTGGACCAAAGGGTAAAGAATAGGAATGCTTCTATTTGGCACTACTACATTAAATCTAAGCATATTTTTCTTACACATTATTGTTGACATATTTTTAGGTTGTGTGTTGTATTTTGAAAAGGGGTCGCCTACAAAAATTGTCGGGGAATTTTAGATTTTAAATTTAATTTAAACATATATATAATTTGGAAAGTAGCATTTGATTTTGAAAATAATTTTTAAATTTGAAGATTTTAAGATATGAAAAATCAAACCAATCTCACATTCCCAAATAGTTATATAAACGAGCACCGCATCACAAACCGTGTATCTATCCTGAATAATCGACACACTGCTTAGTGATGGGGCTTGGTTAAATAAACTAGAAGATTTGTGACATCCGTTTGGTCTACGAACTAATCTTATAAGCCGACAAGTTCCCCTGCTTAATATAAAGGAATTAAGCGGGGTTTATATTACCTGGGTTCTTAAAGTTCCCTATAAGGGCAAGCCCCTATAATTAATTACATCTTAAATGAAACTCTCGATAATGATTAGTGGTTTTGCGCTCAAGAATTTCAATGTTTAAGGTTGTCAAAGAATTGGATTTTAGGAAATTTCAATTAGTAGTGGATCAAATTTGGAACAGTTAATTTCAGGAGTCCAAAGGAAGAGAAGTAGGAGAAGCTGAGGATCCAAGAAGAAATCTTGGAAACTTCCCAAACTATCCTATTGTTTGGCTTCAATTTGGGAGTTCATTTAATGTTTCATCTTGCCTGTTTTAATTAATTAGGACTTATATTTGTATGACATGATCATACAAATAACCTGGATGATATGAGGGTTTATGTCGTACCGAACGACTACCTCAGAGTCCTAAGACTTGTTAGGACTTAATTTACATGACATGATGATGCAAATGCCTAACAAAGAGTTGAGGATTTATGTTGCACAAAGCAAACTACCTCGAAATCCTATGGCTTTATTGTTTAAAACTAGGAAAGGTTTGCTGAAGTAGACCAGGTTTTGCTGATGACGATAGCCGTGTTGCCCACTATGCTCCAAGCTCCCTGTTGTTGCAGAGGTTTAGTTTTAGAAGTCATAAATCAGGAGATGAGAGAAGTGTTTTGGTTTAGAGAAAATCTTAAAATTCAAGTGTTTTTTAATATTTTAATTAAAACAAATCTTAAAGTTGTTTAAACAAAACCGATTAAGATCCCACGGTTTCGTCATCCCGACACCGTTATTTTCATTGAATTCACTTAGTCCAGATGAATTGGCTAAACTCAACTGAATGAGTTCCACACTTTCATTTAGACCGTGGGAAATCCCGTTAGCAACACGTGGGTTACATCATCCGAGGTATTCCCGATCATTCAACGAGACGCTTTAATATAGTTGCAATTATAGTTTTGTTGTTCTGTTTGTGATTAAATTTTGAGTTGTTTTATATTTTGGAATGTTGTGGCGGAGAATTTTATCTTGCAATGACTTTTAATTTAGTTTTGGTTTCAGTTTAGGGACTATCCTAAAGGTTCTGGTTTTCATGCAACAGTTTTATTTATCATGCAAGAAAAGTAAAGTACAGTGCATGTAAGTAATTTGTAATAAAGTAAATTGTAATAAAATAAAAGCGTACATAGAGGGTCTTCCCGTCATCCCAAGCTGCACTTAAAACACATGTTAAGGCATTTAAATATTTCAACAAGTACCTAGGTAAAGCTAAGGATAGGGTTTTGGTTGTCTACCAAATTCCTAATCCTATAACTAGTCATCTCCTATGACATCTAGGTTCTTGGTTTGATTTAAGGATGATTTTCTTCATCAAAGAACAATTAAATTCAGTTGTTCTTCTAAAACATCCCGTCATATTGAGGAAGTGCTTAGGACGAGTCCTAAACATCTTTTCAATACTTCTGGGATTATTTTGAGTCCAAGTAAATTTAGTTGCACAGGTGAATTAATCATCCAGGAGTTTAGTTAAACTTTGTCTCTTGCTCAGTGAACTTGGGTATTTGATTACCTGATGAAGGAAGTGACATTTCACTTAATACTCTATTTAAGAGTTATGATAATTCAAGCCTTTAAGGGCAATTTGGGTTATCGAGAATTTTAATCATTCTTAATTTAATATTTGAGTTAATGATTTAAAGTGTTTTAGTTTTATTATGAGGGTTTAATTAATAATTTTAAGTTTGGAATAGTGTTCAATTTCTTTTTGATTTAACATAAATCTTTACATTTTCAATTATCTTGGTATTTCAAATTGATGTTCATGTTTTAAATTTACTTAGATGGAAAGAGGTGTTGAAATTATTGATATATTTTGATTTAACTCTTAATGATTTCACTTAGGTTTGTTGTTAAATGATTTCAATTTAATTTTAATTAAATTTAAATTTAATTTAATTTAATTTAATTTAATTTTAATTTAATTTTAATTTAATTTAATTTTAAATTTAGTTTAATTTTTAATTTGGATTATTATTTTAATTTTTAATTAAGAACTAAATATTGTTAAAGTGATTTATTTAGGGATTTTTAAATTAGAGAATAAATTTCCTCTTAATAATATCCCTATTTTAATAATCCAAATTTTAAATTTATTATTTCCAAAATTTAAATCATTTAATTAATTAATGTTTCATTTTGATATTTTCAAAGTGTTTAATGGGTTTCTACCCCATAATTTCTCTAAGTTTCAATCATCCAAGAGAAAGTTAAAATCAAATATTTTACCCCCCATGTTGATTAAACCTAAAGTTTTAATTAAGGGTTAAAATTTTTAATTAGCTTTATGCCTTTTTAAGCTTTTTTATTTCATAACATACTAAATTGAGCTCAAATGAATTTGAAATTTTTATTTCACCTCACTCACATGTCAATTAAGACATTAGAGGAGAAAATGTGATTTTTCTGAATTTAATTTATTTATATAATTATTTTTAGTAGAAAATAGACATTTTCAAAGAAAATTCAAGAACATGACCAAGGAAAGGTTTCTATCCTTAAGAATATTCCTAATGACCAGAGGACCACTTGGACTAAATTTTGTGATTTTTTGAATTATATTTTATTTATTATAATTATTTTGAGTTTTAGAGTATTAATAAAACAAAAGTTGAAAAATAGATTTTATATTTTTCATAAATTTCTCTATCCTCATGGAGTCTAGAGAAATAAATTTTATAATTTTCTAATTTTTCTTTGATTTATTGGAATTATTTTAGTGAAAAAGTTTGAAAATTCATTTTTTAATATTAAAAATTACATTAAGCCTTTAAAATTCAATATCTTATCCTAGGGACTTAGGAAAAATATTTTGTTTGTTCCTAAATGATTAGGAGTCAAAATGTGACATTTTTATGATTTTTTAATATTTTTGTGATTTTTATTATTTTTTAATTATTAAAATATTAAAATATTGCGACAAATCAACTTT
This sequence comes from Papilionanthe hookeriana x Papilionanthe teres, assembly GCA_022702705.1. Classification (NCBI taxonomy): domain Eukaryota; kingdom Viridiplantae; phylum Streptophyta; class Magnoliopsida; order Asparagales; family Orchidaceae; genus Papilionanthe; species Papilionanthe hookeriana x Papilionanthe teres. Next base: position 12,712,697 of record CM040425.1, on the reverse strand, counting down.
TTTAGAAAATTTCAGTTTTAATTTTTCTGAACTCCCCTGATATCAGAGAAGCTCCAAAATCATTTTTATGAATTTTTGAAAAGTATTTTTGGAGTTATGAATTTTTAAAGTTCCATTTTGCTTATGAGGCTTAATTAATCCATTTGGTGGGGTTAATCAAGTCCAATTGATTTCAAAATTTTATGTAAGGTTCCTCTAACCTTAAAGAGCAATGGAGAATTATTTTCACGTCAATTTAATGTGTAGTTAACCCTAATTAATTCAAATTTAATTTTAGGGGTTTAGGCTAATTTAGGTTATTATGAATGAATTAACTCAAAATATATTTTTTTATAGGGTCCCCTGGTCCTAAGAAACATTACCAAATTTTCCAAGAATTTATTTTGCAACATGCTAATTATTGGAATTAAAATACATAAAATAGTGACATGAACTTGAAAAATCAATAAATTTTCACAGAGATGGCCTGTGACCTTGAAAAATTCAGGAAATGTTCCCAAGATCAGAGGCTTCGAAAGCCCTATGGTCTCATGCAATGGTGAATTGTCTATGCAAATGGTGAATCAAAACTTTGAAAATAGTAAATAAATTATTACAAATAAAATACTCATCCAATTAACTTAATTTCTTTTCCACATTATTCTCCTCTGTTCACTGAGTAAGAGAGTATTTTTATTTTATTTTTGTGATTTTTCTATGCAAAGATATGAATTTTTGAAGTTCAGGGCATTTAAATAATTCAAAAATACCCTAATTTCCTACTTATCCACGCGGCGCCGCGTCAACCTCAGCAGCTCCGAAAGCGCACGCGTTGCGCTATGATTCGGCGCCTCCATCAGACTCATCTCTCCAGGGGCCTGCGGTTCACCTACCATTGCGCCGTCCGACTTGATCTCAACCGTCCGCTCGATACACGTGCGATCCAACGGCTCCTGGTCATCGTCTATGACTGGTGTGCACCCGTGACCGTCCACAATCAAACCCTAATATCTCTCTCGATTCTCAATGGATTTTCAAGTTCTTATACTCTATCGATTCGTCTTGAAGAGACGAACACATCCATATGGTTTATAGGCTATGAAATTAACCCAAACAAAATGGAGAATTGCTGGAAGCTCGAGAGGAAGAATGAGTTCATACCTTTGCTCAGAGAAGTGAAGCTTCGATGTGAGAGTTGTGTCACCTTCGATTGAGTCCATGCAAGCTCCAGATGAAGTCTCTGGCTCTAGGGAATTGTCTAGGTATGAAAGTGACCAAGGCCGATCACAAAGCTTGGAGTCTGGAAGCAAGGGCTGGCCTGGTGAGGGGGCTTTTGCTGGGGAACTTCTCCTCTTGGTCTGGTGAAGGTGTAGGATCAATCAATTTGGAGATTGACTCACTATGGTGAAGTGCCCTATTTTTTGGGTGGACTTTCAACTCAGAAATTGAGCTCACAGAGAGGGTTTTAGGGTTGAATTTTAGTGGGGATCAAGTTCTCTATGTCTGGAGAGGGATCTGGAGTGATTTTGGCAGAGTTTTGGTAAGGTTTGGTTCAACACCTTATTTAGCTCAGAGGTGGTGGTGTTAAATTGAGGTGGCAGAGGGCTTCCGTGGGCAATTGGAGGCTTGGATCAACTACTCAGGGCAAGGGAAGAACAGCCATGGTGGCCATTTAGATTGGGACAACTTAGCAAGGGGAATTGAATTTTTGAATCAAATAGGTGCTCACGGGTGTGGTGTTTTCTGGCAGCCTGGTGGCTGGCCAGCCAGGGTCAGGTCACTGTTGTCATTAGGAAGGTCAGTGCTTGAGGTTTGTGAGTTCAATTGGCAAATGCCAAGTGTAAAGGAGTTGAATCAAAGTGGAAGGGGAAGGGCTCATTTTGGGCTTGGTTTGGTCAAATGCATGCTTTAGGCTTGGTGCACCTCCCCAAGGCCTGATTTTGGGCTGAGGGAATTCAGTGGGTTCAGCCAAGAGAAGGTGGTGAAGTCCCCATCCATGAATATTTAGATTAATCATGGGTTAGAGTGTATCATTAAAAGGGTTAAAACTTTTTTAAGGGGGTTTAAAAGTGGCTCCTCCTTTTGCTATTAATGGCATGGCGATGTGTGAAGGGGCTCCCAAGGCTTGCATATGGCTTGTGCATGGTTCAATGGCTCCATTTGGCTTAGGGGTGGCTTGGCTTAGTTTCATGGAAGTGGGTTTTAGAAATTTTGGCATTTTGGTGTAAAATTTTCATGAAGCTTGATTTGGAATGGTTTAATGATGGTTTTGAAACTTAGGTGTGATTTTGATTAAATGGATGATGGAAAGAAATTTCATGTGGGCTTTGGATTGAAAACTTGGGCTTTTAAAATGATTTTGGATGGGCTTTTAAAGTGGTTTAAGGAAGTGGGCCTTTGGATTTTAAAATGGGCTTTTGGATGTAAATTTTGTGAAGGACCATGTCAAATAAATGTTGGGTGTAGTTTAGGGATGTTTCATGAGTGGTTTGGAAACAAGTTTAGAGTGATTTTGAATTGAATTGGGTTTAATGTGGGGTTTTTTAGTAAAAGGGCCAAGGTGGGCCAAATTGGGCTAACTTGGTTTAAGGTTGGGCTAAAGTTGGATTTGATGTAAAATTAATGTTGAGAAATGTTCATGGGAGTGTCATAAAGAGTTTTTAACTTTGGTGGGCTTTAATTTTGGGATTTGGGCCTATTTGGGTTAGGTTTGGGCTTAGGTCAATTTAAGGGATTTTGGTTTTTGGGTTAAAAATGCGGGTTTTGGTAAAAGTAGGGGAAAATTGGAAAAAATGGCTTATGGTGTAGTTGAACAAAATAAAATTGGGAATATTTGGGATTTTTTGGATTTTTCTGGGAATTTTTGGAATTTATGGGATTTTTGGCTAAGAAGGGCATTTTGGGTATTTGGAGGGTATTGGGTGTTATTTTTGGAAATTTTGGTATTTTTGGCCAAAGATGGTCAATTTGAGTGGGGCGAAATGTTTAGGATTGGTTTTGAGGAATTTTGGGTAATTTTGGCAATTTTGCAAATTTTGGGTAGTTTCAAGGGCATTTGGTAGGTTTGGTGGGTCCGGGGCCCCGGGGGTCAAAAATTGAAATTTTGAAAAAAAAAGAAGATTGATCAAATGTGAGTGCAATGGGATCACATTGGTTGAGCCATGAAGCCATATCAAGCCCATATGAGCCATGAGAGGACTCATTTGGGGCATTCACTATGTTGTTTCGTAACCCTCTTAGCCAGGGGCTTAGGGGTTAAGGACCATCCATATGAATTTCCTACATAAGTCAGGAAGTCAAGTTGGGTGAGAGTGTGGTTTTAGGACTTGGAATGTGTGTGAGAGTGTAATGTATGTGCAAGTCAACCCTCACCAGAGCAGGCCATCCAGGGTATTCCTAAGGCCAAAAATGTCCTATAGGGAACTCATCATTTAAACCTCCACATTTGATTTCAACCTTTTAGGTGATTAGGGGTCTACAATCAAGCTTGTGGGGTTTGCAGGGAGTTAAGAGGTGTTTGAATTTCTAAATGGTGGGTACCATTTCTAGTCCTCTAAGATTAGTCAAAGGAAAAGCCTAAGGCTAGATCCTAAGTACTAAGGAGTGAGAAAAGAAGAGACCTCCTCAAAAATGAGGTCAACAAATGGACTCCCAATATGTGTGGTGTGCTAACAAAGCACACCGCGCATATTGCCGTTGACTGAAGAGATCAACAAAACCAACGCAGACATCTAAGTGACACACTTAGAACAGAGTAGAAACAAATTTCCGCTGGGGAGTATCAGGTATATTTCCAAAACTCGAGATTCCTGAACTCTCGCTGGGGAAAAGAAAAGGAGGTGAATTCCAGATCATAAGATCTGGGGAAATTTGATTTAGATTTCAGTTTACTTTTAAATTTCAAGTTTCAATGTGTGAGTTTGGATTTCGATTGAAGTTTAATTTAAAATCGATTTAAGGAAATTTCGAATTTGAAATTTAGATTTGAAATGAGGATTGAAACCTAGGTTTCCAACTCGGGATTTTGAAGAGAACTGGAATTGAGATACCAGCCTTGGAGTGAGAATCGGAGTTTAAGTATCGACGGAAAAGGATGAGAATCAGAATTTAGGTACTGATCTCGAAGTGAGAACTGGAATTTAAGTACCAGCCTTAGAGAGAGAATCGAAATTTAGGTACCGACCTCGCAAAGGATGAGAATCAAAAATTAGGTACTGATCTCGAAAAGAGAGTCAGAATTTAGGTACCGACCTCACAAAGGATGAGAATAAGAATTTAGGTACTGATCTCGAGAGTGTGAGATTTGAAATTTAAGTATCAAACCTGAAAAAGAATTGAAATTTAGATATTGATCTCGCATGAGAGTCAGAATTTAGGTACCGACCTCGAAGGAAGAGAACTGGAATTTAGGTACCAGTCTCGAAATTTAGAATTGAAATTTAGGTATCAATTCGAAAGAGAATCAAAATTTAGGTATCAATCTCGAATGAAGAGAACTGAAATTTAGGTACCAGTCTTGGAAATTTTGAATTGAAATTTAGATATCAATTCAAAAGAGAATCGAAATTTAGGTATCGATCTCGAATGAGAGTCGGAATTTAGGTACCGACCTCGAAGGAAGAGAACTAGAATTTTGGTACCAGTCTCGGAAATTTAGAATTGAAATTTAGGTATCAATTCGAAAGAGAATCAAATTTTAGGTATTGATCTCGAAAAGAGAGTCGGAATTTAGGTACCGACCTTGAAGGAAGAGAACTGGAATTTAGGTACCAGTCTTCGGAATTTAAAATTGAAATTTAGGTATCAATTCGAAAGAGAATCGAAATTTAGGTATCGATCTCAAATGAGAGTCGGAATTTAGGTACCAGTCTCAGAATTTAGAATTGAAATTTAGGTATCAATTCGAAAGAGAATCGAAATTCAGGTATCAACCCCGAATGAGAGTCGAAATTTAGGTACCGGCCTCGAAGGAAGAGAACTAGAATTTAGGTACCAGTCTCGGAATTTAGAATTGAAATTTAGGTATCAATTCGAAAGAGAATCAAAATTTAGGTATCGATCTCAAATGAGAGTCGGAATTTAGGTACCGACCTTGAAGGAAGAGAACTGGAATTTAGGTACCAGTCTCGAAATTTAGAATTGAAATTTAGGTATCAATTCGAAAGAGAATCGAAATTTAGGTATCAATCTCGAAAAGAGAGTTAGAATTTAGGTACCGACCTCGAAGGAAGAGAACTGGAATTTAGGTACCAGTCTCGGAAATTTAGAATTGAAATTTAGGTATCAATTCGAAAGAGAATTAAAATTTTGGTATCGATCCCGAATGAGAGTCGGAATTTAGGTACCGGCCTCGAAGGAAGGGAATTGGAATTTAGGTACCAGTCTCGGAATATAGAATTGAAATTTAGGTATCAATTCGAAAGAGAATCGAAATTTAGGTATCGATCTCGAAAAGAGAGTCAGAATTTAGGGACCGGCCTTGAAGGAAGAGAACTGGAATTTAGGTACCAGTCTCGGAATTTAATGAGAAATGGAAACTGGTTCCAATCTCGAAGATTTATCTGTATGATGAGGGACCCAGTCTCATGCCATCAGAACCAAATCGAACAAAGTTCGTGGCTCCGTGTCAATAGAACTAGTCGATCCTCTAAGACATAGAAGAAAGAGAACTGAAAGGAGCTGGTAAGTGTACCAAGCTGAAAAGACTTGACTTAGCAATAAGTCGAGGAAAATATTCAAATTTCAAAAGAGTTTCAAACAGATTTTGATTGAGAGAAGAATTGAAAGGTTTGAATCAGAGGATTCAAATCAAAATTCAATTTGAGATTTAGATTCATTTTGTTTGTCCTTTAATGATCCCATTTTATTTTTTGTTGTTTTTTTAATGTTCATGTGAATTTGAAGTTCATTTTAATATTTAGATTTTTATGAAAAGTTCTCATTTATTTTCTTTTCTTTTCTGTTCTTCGTTCAAAGTTCATTTAACTCTAATGGTATTTTTTAGTCAATTTGCACAAACAGAGGTGAAGGCAAAATATGACGAAGTCATTTTTATTCCAACTTGCTGAAAGTACATCATACAAGTTGATCTAGTCATGTTGACATTTTGCTCAGAAATTTAATGTCTTATACAATCCATGTAAATCCAAAACGAATTGGGTAAGATTCTTATTGATCTATCCAAAAGCGCCTGCCAAAAAATCCATATCTGAATAATAAGAAACATGGGCAATAACATCACCTTCCAAGCCACCCTTGGCAAGAATGCTGCACGGATGTGCATTGGAGGTGTGTTATTTCCCATGTAACTCACAGCTCGTAGGGCCGGAGACTCTCCAATTCTGGATCTGGCTGAAAGTGGTAAGGCATTTTTCTATCGTCCATTCTTCTAAAAGTACTTGAGATCCGCTCCACAGGCACTCCTGGAATGCAATGCTTCGTAACGTCTGTTCCGTTTCCTTTAAACACCAGGACGGAACCTACCAGTAGTGGTATCTCCACCGGCCCTCGGAACTCACCGGGGCCTACAATCCGGAGGTTAGATCCGAACATGATGTTGCATTGGTTGAGGAATGACACTGTGTAGAAGGGTATAACAAAGTCATGATAGTCTATATGCGGAGGTATGCAGTTGCCTTCCATGTAGATGTTGATAATGCAGCTGTTGGGTATGCAATCTGCAGGCAATATCCTCCATGTTATCATCCTTTTCACCATTCTCTTGATGACTCTTGGCATTGGATCTACCTCACTGCGACGGAGTATCCCTGATGGATTTCCTTTCCTGTCTATGGCAAAATTGTAGCAACATCCGCATTGGATTGTAACCCTTCCCTTTCCTGGCATTCATTTTCGGGGTTCTGAATATGTCTTTTCTCTCAGGCGGCCAGCTCGACCCATTTTCTGCAATTCAAGGATGCAATCTACAATTTGTTGTTGCTCATAATCTGAGAAAACATCTGTATGCAGCTCGAGGCCTTCCAAGATGTTGACCCTCTTATTTCTAATTCTTTCAAAGTATTCAAAGGTTTTCTTCTCAACTAGTTGCATTTTCTCCAGCTTGTATTCCAGGATTATATGAAGTCCTCGGTGTCTAGTAACATACTGCGGGATGTATGGCTCAACCCCATCACGTTCTTCTGCATGTCTCGACTCCTCGGGGATAGTCTCCGTAGGGACATCCTCCGGGTTTCTTCCGCAACAAGTCTCTTCGGATCTGGTACCTCTGCTCGGCGTCGAGGTACTGACTCTATTTCTGCTTTTCTTGGTATTTCTTTTATCTGTTCCGACCTTCTTGGAATTGACTTTCTTCTTTCTGGTTCCTAATGAACCGGTCTTCTTGGAGCATCTGCACTAACAGTATCCACTGTCTGTTCATATTGATCTTCTGCTAACTTGGTCAACATTTTGCGAATGCGACGATTCTTATTTCTTTGCTGGGTAGCAGTGAGAGTAGCTCTCCTTATCCCTTGAATTTCTTCGGGCGCGTCGCTGACAAACCTACCCTCTGCTGTGGCAACCATGAACTTAATTTTCCTATCTTCTTCGGTTGCATGCGCGGCGTTTGCTTTTCTTTTCTTGCTGCTCGATTCGTGGCTCAGGCCACCCATTGTCATCACTTTCTAGCTATGAAGTTCTTCTCGATCAACTGGGATCCAATCATTTTCTTCATATTGTAAGCCAGTTAGTGTGAAGTCTGAGTCAATCTCTATCACTGCTCCATCCTTCACCCTCTTTTCATCATGTGCTAGACTCACACCATTTCTAAATTTTAGAACCAACCACCTGTTCGACATTCCCTGCGAATAAACAAGGAAAGGATCAGAGGCTGTACTAAGAACAAGAACAATAAGAAAAACACTTAAAAAAATTCTTATTCACTTCTTTTAAATTTAAAGGAAGAAGGAAGAGATTAGAAAATATCAGGAATGAATGGATTTAAAAGGAAAGACTGACATTTTATTATTATGATTTCCCTTGTTTTCTTTTTAACATTTTCGTTGATGAGATTTTTTTTTATCATGCATTTTATTTTGTTTTGGGTTTGGACCTAGTCACAAAGTGATTAATTCACCCGAGTTTCTAGGGATAAGATTCTACTTTAGATGCCACTCTTCGAAACATCAAGCTGCGTAATACTTCTTTAAATACCATCCATTGATTGGAAGCATGGGTCGTTCTCCACGGCAATTCACCAGTTGGTAGGAACCTCCTGAGTAGACTGTCTCGACCACGAATGGCTCTTCCCATGCTGGTTCAAATTTACCACCTATCTTACAATGTGCAAGAATAGGTCTTCTGAGAACAAGAACTAAGTCACCGACTTTAAATGTCCTGGGACGGACCAGTTTATCATGGGCCTGGATCATCTTGGCTTGATACAGTTCCAAATTCTACTGTGCGGAATGTCTTTTCCCTTCCAAGCTTTCCAATTCTTCCAGTCGTAGTCTGGCATTTTCTTCTGTGGTGCTCTTTTTTGCAACTGCAATTCAGAGTAACGGAAGCTGAACTTCCAGGGGCAAGACGACCTCGGACCCGTACACTAAAGCGTAAGGCGTAGACTGAGTAGGAGTCCTAAAAGTCATCCTTTAGGCCCATAAGGCTTCTAACAACTTCTCATGCCAATCTCTCTTATTGTAGTTCAAAGTTTTCTTTAAAATTTAATCGAGAGTTTTATTAAAAGCCTCGGCCAAGCTGTTTGCTCTTGGGTAGTAGATCGTTGAGTATCGCTAATCGATCACGTGTCTTTTGACAAAATTGTTGATCTTTGTACTCTTGAATGCAGACCCATTATCTGAAATGATCCTGAACGGTACCCCAAAACGGTAGACAACTTGGTTCTTGAAAAACTGTAGCACGTGGTGTGCCTTCACTTCTCTGAGTGGCATAGCTTCTGCCCATTTAGAAAAGTAGTCTGTAGCTGCTAGAATAAAGCGATGTCCTCTTGAAGAAGGCGGTTCTATCGGACCCACTATATCTGTGCTCCAACACTCAAATGGCCACGATGCGATTGTTGGATGCAGCACATTTGGAGGTTGATGTAGAACCACTCCGTGCACACAGCACCGGTGACAACTTTTGGCAACTTTCATACAGTCGGTCATCATTAAGGGCCAGTAGTACCCTAGTCTTTTAATCTTCATTTTCATTTTCGGTCCCGACTGATGAGCGCCACAAAGTCCTGAATGTACTTCTTTAACGATTTCACGAGCCTCGGACCCGCTTAGGCATCTTAGCCACATCTGATCAAAAAACCTTTTGTATAATGCGTAAGACAGAGTTCTTTTCTTGATTTGATGGGCTATCGACTTATCGTCTAGTAGGTTTCCTGTCTGCAGGTAGTCTATTAATGGCTGCCGCCAATCTTCTGTATTTTCTGTCACTGCTGCAATTGTTTCTTCTGCTCTTTCTGATTTGTGTATTGTATCCATGTCGGGCTGCGATAGGACCTGTAGTCCTTGAACTGACACTTCAACTTACTCATCCTGCAAGCAGGCAAATTCCTTTGCAAGGCGGGCTAACGCATCGGTGAGAGCATTTTCTCTTCTGGGAATCCTGTAGATTGTTATGTTTGGAATTTGCTCCAACAGTTTCATGGCGTACTAAAAGTGCTGCTCGAGTATTGGCTTTAAAATTCTGTACTGTCCGGCGACCTGTTGAATGATCAACTGAGAATCTCCATAGATGTTGATGTCCTTTATTCCCATCTGAATGGTTAATTCTAATCCGGTTATAAGGGCTTCGTATTCTGCCTCGTTGTTTGTACACAGTTCTATTAAGTGGTAGGAGTATTTTAACATCCCCCTCTATGGTGTTATAAAGATTAGTCTGATTCCGCCTTACAGGCACTATCGTTTGCAATTCTTTGTTCTTCCGTGCCGAGGACGCAATGTCGAAATATAGTTCCCAACGTCGATCATCAAGGTCTTCTAGGTTCATTATCTGCTCGTCAGGCAAATCGTCATCGAGAGGCGAATCCTCCGGTAAAGGGTGTGCTGCGAGGAAGTCTGCTAGGACTTATCCCTTTACGACGCGAAGAGGAACGAAAGTTATGTCAAATTGCAATAGTATCATCGACCATCTGGGAAGTCTGCCAGAAAGCATCGGTTGGGTCATCAAGTATTGTAACGGATTAACTCTCGAAATAAGGTTGACCTTATGAGAAAGTATGTAATGCCTGAGCTTCTGTGCGGCGAAGATCAGGGCCAAGCAGTGCTTCTCAATAGAGGATACTTTACTTCTGTCGGAATTAGACGACGAATTAAGTAGTAGAGAGCGTTTTCTTTTCCCTCATCATTGACCTGGGCTAGCACGGCTCCAAGGGAGTCGTCTAAAGCCGCTGTATAAAGTATCAACGGTCTACATGAGACTGGGGCTGCTAAGACAGGAGGTGTCATTAAATATTGCTTAACGTCCTTGAAAGCCCGCTGGCATTTCTCATCCCAAATGAATTTGGCATCCTTTTTAACTAATGCCGAGAAGGGCTGACACCTACCTGACAAGTTTGGGATAAAGCGTCAAAGATATGCTAACTTCCTTTGAAAGGATCGTAGTTGTTTCAAAGTTTTGGGAGGAGGCATTTCTAAAATAGCTTTAATCTTTTCCGAATTGATTTCAATCCCGCGATGTCGGTCAACAAATCCTAAGAATTTCTCGGATGTGACGCTGAAAGTGCATTTCAAGGGATTCATCTTAAGGTTAAATTGTCTTAGTCGCTCTAAAACAATTCTCAAATCATACAGGTGATCTTCCCTCAGTTTACTTTTGATGACCACATCATCCACGTGGCATTCGACTTGGTTGTGAATGAGATCATCAAAAATCTTCGTCATCGCTCTTTGGTATGTTGCTCCTACATTCTTTAGTCTGAATTGCATTACTGTGTAGCAATACACTCCGATCGGCGTTCTGAAGGCTGTAAGCTTTTCATCTTCTGGTGCCATCTTTATCTGGTTGTATCCCGACGATCCATCCATAAATGAGAAGATTTCATGTGTTGAAGCAATGTCGATCATCATGTCTGGGATTGGTAGTGGAAATTCATCCTTTGGACATGCTTTATTTAAATCTCTGAAGTCTACGTAGATTCTAATCTAACCATTCTTCTTTCTGACTGGTACCACGTTGGCTAACCAAGTTGGGTATTGTTCTTCACGGACAAATTTAGCGTCTATTAGCTTCTTAACTTCGGCTATTACTTATTGCTCAATTTCAAGACGCATTCTTCTGGGAGCTTGTCTGACTGGAACGGAAGTAGGATCCACTCCTAGCCTGTGAACTGTGACTTCTAGAGATAATCCTGGCATTTCATCGTAACTCGAAGCAAAACAGTCCTTGAATTCCATTAGTAGCTTGATTATTTCCTCAGAGTCTTCTTTATTAAATAAGGAGCTAACAAAGGTAGACCTAGGCTCTTCGCTAGTACCAAAATTAACTTCCGTTAACTCGTCTATTGTAGATTTGATTTCTTCCTCAAATTCTGGCGGAGCATCTCCGATTGTTAGATCCTCAAGATCTTCTGAAGCTTCCAAGCAATCTTTATTAGGTTCGCAAGTGACAACCAAGCAAAATCCCGTATCATCAACTGATCCTACTGTGCCGAATCCGAGACCATGTTTTGAATTAGGAGGTCGACCGACATTATTCCATAATTTTTCAAAATGTTGTGATTGACCTTTTGTCCATTGTCGAGGTAAGACACTACGTTGAATTAAATTTTTAACACAGGGAGAGTACAACTCGAAAGGTAGTTCCATTAACTGAGATGAAGTAACATCTTTAAATTGTACATCTTTTTCAGTTTTGGAAGAAGAAGCACCACGGTAAAACTTGATTGGCTTAGTACCACCACCATGCACTTCCTTGACCACCATACCCTCGATCTTATTAGAATGGATTGGGGTCAGGGTCATAGTGTGTACATAATGGTTAATCTTCTCGTATATTGATTTGTATTCTTCATTCCTTTCATCCTCGAGAGAGATCTTGAACTGGGGTTTCTTTAGATTTATTGTCGCTTCTTCTTTCTTGATTTCTTCTTCTTCTTCGGAACTGTTCTCCTAATCAACATCGATAACCGGTTTCTTCTCTCCAACTGTTCCAACATTTCTCCCACGTCCTCGTCCCCGGCCTCAACCTCGGCTGCGAGTTCTGGAGAAATCTTCACCATCTCATCATAAGGGAGTGGTGAGTAACTGTTGGACTAGAACTTCAGGTTCTTCATCATCTTGAATTTCTTTTGCTTCATTTGGTATGGTATTTCTGGAAAAGATTATTTTCTTCGGGGGCTCGTAGTAGGACGCATCTTCATGAATTCCAATTTCGTGCACGGAGAATGGTTGCAAGTCACCTTTGATGCACTGTTCCTCTCCTTCATAATACTCTATGCAGTGGTGCAGAGACGACGGTACCATCTAGTTTTCATGGATCCATGGCCGACCCAATAGAGTGTTGAACGATGTCTCAGAATCAATTATGTGGAATTTTTGCGGTTATCTTTGCTAAATCACCGGTCTTCATTAGTAGTGTTATCGATCCAAGAGCTCTTTCTCCTTTTTGATTGATGCCTCTTAATAGCATCTTGTCTGCTTCAAGCTCGCAAGCATCAATTTCCAAATATGCTAGCGTTCGAAGATTCATTATGTTGATTGATGCTCCCAGATCAACCAACACTCTGGAGAGCGTAAACTTTCCAATAGTGACAGAAATGTATAACGGTCGGTTGTGATCAGCTGTTCCCATTAATAGATCATTGTCCGTGAAGGTAACACCTCGCTGTTCTCTTAACGAGCAAACCTCATCGAAGGAATTACCGGCCATTTAAGTTAAACAAATCTCTAGATCAAGTAGAGCCTTGATCAGAGCCTCCCTCATCTCCTTTGACAGGATCAGAGCGTCGTATATGCTTAGTTTGGCTGGTAGTTTCCTAAGATGGGCTATCACATTGTAGTCCACTCTATTACCATGTTCCTTGGTTTCTTCCCGAATGGGCAGTTCCTCTGCTGGGGTTGGCTCTTCCTGAGCAACCACCTGCTTTCCTTTATCCTTTGGACCCATTATTGGGGGTAGAACTTTTCCACTTCTTAAATTTACTTCAGTTATTTCTTCTGAATTTGGTCTTGAATCAACCGGCGTATCCTCTTGAATTGGAACAACTGGCTCTTCTGAAGTTGTTTCGGTGTCTGATGGTTCTAATTCTATCGTGATCGGAGCTCCTCGGAATTCATAAATGGACTCGTCGCTTGTCGAGCTTTCGTAGCCTCCTTTGTGAACATCTTCTTCGTCGTGGTCTTCGAGGTTCTGTATGATTTGAGAATCGTTATTTGTCTTGGAATCGAGATCCGGATTAAGTCGGTTGTCGTTAGTTACGTAATCTTTAGAAACAATCAAAACGTAGCCAACGACATGACCCTTATCATTATAAGATCCCGCCGGAGCGAGCAGATAATCATACAGAGTCAGGAGTTCGAGGGATTTCTCCCCCGAATCAGAAACTACCATCCTAGGATGAACAACCCCTAATCTACCCTTCAGAGCCTCGGTCTTCTTTTCTTCTACGATCTTCTCCTCCTTCTGGGGCGGTTCTTTAATCGCAAGTGATAGTGCTGGCTCGACAGGTTTCAAACTCTACGTTGAAGCACGTACCGAAGCGGTCTGGATGTGATCCAAAATTTTCTTTGAAGACTTTGTCCAGACGGTACTCCATCCATCATCGGTCGTGTACGGGTTTATCAGAACAATGGGTGTCGGCATATTTTTAGGTTATGTGTTTTGAAAAGGGGTCGCCTAACAGAAATTTTCGGCGGATTTTTAATTTAATTTAAATAAATAATTTGAAAAGTAGTATTTGATTTTGAAGATAATTTTAAATTTGAAAATTTTAAGATATGAAATCAAACTGATCTCACATCCCGAATAGTTTATATAAACGAGCACCGCATCACAAACCGTGTATCTACCCCGAAGAATAGACACACTGCTTGATGATAGGGCTCGATTAAATAAACTAAAAGATTTGTGACATCCGTTCGGTCGCGAACCAATTTTATAAGTCGACAAGTTCCCCAGCTTAATATAAATGAATTAAATAGGGTTTATATTACCTGGGTTCTTAAAATTCCCTATAAGGGCAAGCCCCTATATTTAATTACATCTTAAGTGACGGGAATCACCTAAGAAAACTCTAGATAATAATCAATAATTCTGCTCTCAAGAATCTCAATGTTTAAGTTTTAAAGGGATTGAATTTTTGAATTTCAATAGGGAATGAATCGAGTTTGGAACATTTTGTTTTGGGAATTCAAAGGAAGAAAAGTAGGAGAAATTACAGATTCGAAGCGAACTTCGGTAATTTCCCGACTATCCTATTGTTTGGCTTGGATTTAGGAAAGTCCTAATGTTTATTTAATGTTTTGATCTTGCCAATTTAAATTAATTAGGACTTATATTTGTATGACATAATCATACAAATAACCTTAAAGATGTGAGGGTTTATGTCGTTTCGGACGACTACCTCGGAATCCTAAGACCGGTTAGGGCTTAATTTGCATGGCATGATTATACAAATGCCTAATAAAAGGGTTGAGGATTTATGTTGCACTAGGCAAACTACCTCGAAATCCTAGAGTTTGGTTGTTTAATTCTAGGAATGTTTAGCTGATGTAGAGTTGTTTTGCTGATGAAGATGGTCGTGCTGCCTACCATGCTCCGAGCTACTCGTTGTTGCAGAGGGTTTAGTTTTAGAAGATTAAAAATCAAAAGATGAGGAAAGTGTTCTGGTTTAGAGAATTTTTTTTTAAATCCAAGTGTTTTTTATGTTTTAATTAAAACAAATCTTAAAGTTGATTATAACAACACCGGTTAAGATCCCACGGTTCCATCCTTCCGACATCGTTATTTTTATCGGATTCACTTAGTCCAGATGAATTTGCTAAACTCAACTAAATGAGTTCCACACTTTCATTTAGACCGTGGGAAATCCCGTTAGCAACACGTAGGTTACATCATCCGAGGTATTCCCGATCATCCAATAAGACGTTTTAATTTAGTTGTAGTTGTAGTTTTGTATTCTGTTTGTGATTAAATTTTGAGTTGTTTTATATTTTTAAATGTTGTGGCGGTGAATTTTATCTTGTAATGACTTTTAATTTAGTTTTAGTTTCAGTTTTAGGGACTATCCTAAAAGTGTGGGTTTTCATGCAACAGTTATTTATCATGCAAGAAAAGTAAGTGCGATACGATTAAATAAATTGCAATAAGGTAAATTGCAATAAAATAAAAGCGTACCTGGAGGGTCTTCCCGTCATCCCAAGCTGCACTTAAAACACAATTAGAATATTTAAGCATTTAAAGCAAGTCCCTAGGTAAAGCTAAGGGAAGGATTATGGTTTTCTACCAAGGTCCTATTCCTATAGCTAGTCATCTCCTATGACGTCTAGGACGATTTTCTTCATCAAAGAACAATTAAGTTCAATTGTTCTTATAAACATCCCATCATATCGAGGAAGTGCTTAAGACGAGTCTTAAACATCTTTTCAATATTTCTAGGATTATTTTTAAGTCCAAGAGAATTTAATTATACAAATGACTTAATCGTCCGGAATTCAAGTTTTGTTGTTATCTTACTTAGTGAACTAGGACATTTGAATATCTTATGAGGGAAATAACATTTCACTTAACGTTCTATTTAGGAGTTATGACAACAAAAGCTTTTGAGGGCAAATTGATGTTCAAATGGTTTGTGATTTAATTTAATTTCAGTTAATGGGTTTAAATTTGCAATAGTGTTCAAATTGCTTTATATTTATTTTTGAATTTCTTTATGTCTTAGGTGATGTTATTTTTTAATTCAATTTAATTTAACTTTAATTTAATTTAATTTGGTTTAGTTTTAATTTTAATTTAATTTATTTAATTTAATCTAATTTTAATTTTAACTTGATTTTATTTTTTTATTTTAATTTAATTTAATTTAATTTAATTTGATTTAATTTGTTTTAATTTAATTTAATTTAATTTAATTTAATTTAATTTAATTTGATTTAATTTTATTTAATTTAATATGTTTTAATTTAATTTAATTTTATTTAATTTCTTTTAATTTAATTTAATTTTTAATTTAATTTTATTTTTAATTTTAAATCAATATTTTATTTTTTATGTTTTAAAGATGATTTAATTTTAATTATTAAAGTATTAATTTAATTGAAATTTTAAAAGGATTTAATTTAAATAATTTAACTTTAATTTAATTTAATGATTAAGTCTTTTAGCATTTTAAATCTTAAATTTAGATTATCATTTTAATTAGGAATTAAATATTATTGAGATGGTTAATTTAGGGATTCTTAAATTAAAGAACAAATCTCTTCATAATAATATCCCTATTTTAATAATTCCAATTTTATTATTCTTCCAAATTTAATCAATTATTTAATTAAGGTTTATTTTAATTATTTTTAAATTGTTTAATAGGTTTCTACCCTTATTATTCAAATTTCAATCATCCAAATTAGATTAAGATCAAATACTTTACTCTTTAATTTTATTAAGCCTAAAGTTTTAATTAAAGGTTAAAATTTTAATTTCCATTTTGCCCTTCGAGCTTAATAATTTCATAACTCACTAAATTGAGCTTAAATGAACTTGAAATTTTTATGTGACTTCACTCATATGTCAATAAAGGCATGAGAGGAGAAAATGTGATTTTTCTGTATTTAATTTATTTATGTAATTATCTTTGGTGAAAAATAGGGATTTCCAAGGAAAATTTAATAATATGACCAAGGGAAAGTTTTTGTCCTTAAGAAAATTATGGGACATTCCTAATGACCAGAGGATCACTTGGACCAATTTTGATGATTTTTTGAATTATATTCTTTTTATTATAATTATTTTGAGTTTTGGAGTATTAATTAATTTAAAAATAAAATAAAGGTTGAAAAATGAATTTTATATTTTTCAAAAATCTCTCTGATATCAAGCAAACCAGAGAACCAATTTTTATAATTGTCTGATTTTTCTTTGATTTATTAGAATTATTTTAGTGGAAATGCTAAAAAAACATTTTTTTTTAATTTTAAAATTACCTTAGGGCTTTAAAATTTAATATCTCATCATATAGACTTAAGAAAAATATGGGGTTTGTTCCTAAGTGATTAAAATTCAAAATGTGACATTTTGGTGAATTTTATTATTTTTGTGATTTTTATTATTTTTTAATTATTAAAAATATTAAAATAATGCAAAAAAATCAAATTTTTTAGAAAATTGAAATTTTAATTTTTTTAAATTCTCCTGATATCAGAGAGACTCCAAAACCAATTTAGTGAATTTTTGAAAAGAATTTTGAAAGTTATGAATTTTTTTAAGTTTAATTTTGGCTAAATGGTTTAATCAACCCATTTGATAGGGCTAACCAAGTCCAATTGACTTCAAATTTTTATGGTGGGTTTCGCTGATCCTAAAGGTCAGTGGAGAATTGATTTCAAGTCAATTTGATGTATGATTAGCTCTAATTAATTGAGGAACTATTTTGAGTGTTTAAGCCAATTAGGGTTATTCTAAGTGGATTAATTCAAAACCTATTTTTCCTAGAGTCCTCTGGTCATAATAAACATCACCAAATTTTCCTAGAATTTATTTCACAATATGCTAATTATTGGAATTAAAATACTCAAACTAGCAACCTAGAGTTGAAAAATCATTAACTCTTCATAGGGATGGCCTCTGACTTTGGAAAATTCAGGGAATGTTCCCAAATTCAGAGGCATCAAAAACCCTATGGTCTCATGCCATGGTGAATTGTATACATGCATGGAGAATTTAATATGTGCAGCGAGTAAATAAATTATTAAAAATTAAATACTCAATGAAATTAAGTGATTTCTTTTCCACATTATTCTCCTCTGTTCACTGAGCAAGAGGGTATTTTTATTTTATTTTTATGATTTTTCTACATAAAGTTATGCATTTTTCAATTTCTGGTAATTAAATAAATAGGAAAATAGCCTAATTTCCTACTTATCCACGCGGCGCCCTGTCATCCTCGGCATCTCCGAACGGCCACGCGGCGCACTCCCATTCAAAGCAGCCTTCCGACTCAGCGCCACGCGGCCCACGGTTCATGTATCATCTCCTGGTCCGACGCCATCTGAGCCGTCCGTCCGCGAATCGTTCATCGTCCCCAAGCCTCCTAGCCCGAGAACCGTCCGTCTTCTAGGCCTAAGATCTCACTTGATACTTGACCAAATTGGACGTTCTTATACTCTATGGATTCGTCTTGAGAAGATGAACACATCCATACGGTTTATGTGGCATGAAATTGATTCAATAAAAATGGAAAATGTTCAGAAGCTCGAGAAGAAGAGTGAGACCATACCTTTGCTCAGAGAAGTGTGGCTTCGATCTGAGGGTTGTGTCACCTTCGATTGCGTCCCAACAAGCTCCAGATGAAGTCTCCTGGCCTGGTGAATTGTCTAGGTAGGAGTTCGACCACAACCGATTACAAAGCTTGGAGTCTGGATCAGATGGGTGGCCTGGAGAGGGGGCTTTTGTTGGTGGACTTCTTCCCTTGGTCTGGTGAAGGTGTAGGATCAATTAATTTGGGGATTGGTCCACTGTGTAGAATTATCATGGTTTTGTGCTGAAGTTTGAACTCAAAATTGAGCTCAGCTAGAGGGAATTGGGGCTGGAATCCAGTGGGAATCGAAGTGCTCTATGTGTAGAGAGTGGTACGGAATGATTTTGGCGAGTTTCCTTAAGGTTGGTTCAGCACCTCTCCCATGGCCGAGAGAGGGGGTGTTTAAATAGGAGAGGCTGGAGGGCCTCCCGGGGGAGTTAGGGACCGGGATCGACCTGCTCTTGGAAAGAGAAGAACAAGCTGCAATGGCCACCGGGGATGGGGCGGCTCGGCGAGTGGGAATTCCAAACTTTGGCTCCTCCCGAGGTCTCGGCCATGGTGTTTTCCGGCGACCCGGGCGGGCGGCCGGCGGGCATGGGTCACCCTCGGGTCCGGAGTGGGTCGGGGTCGGAGGTTTGTGCAGTCAATTGGCCATGGACATGTGTAAAGGGCTTGGATTAAAATGGTATGAGGAGAGGCTCATTTTGGGTCCAAATGGGTCAACCCACCATTTTGGGTTTGGTGCACCCTTCCATGTTCTGGTTTTGGGCTGGGAGGATCATGTGAGTCAACCTACGAAAGGTAGTGAAGTCCACATCAAGGATTAGGTGGCAAAGTATGGTTTAGAGTGTATCATGTTTAAGGTAAAAAGGGTTTAAAAAGGTTTAAGAAAGAGATCCCATCTCTTGCCATTAATGGTTTGGTGAGGTGGAAAGTGGATTCCATGGCTCTCATGGCTCCTATGGGGCTCATGCATGGCTTCATGGCTTGCCTATGGCTTGCACATAGCTTGGCTTACTTGTATGAAAATGGATTTTGACATTTTTGATAAATGTATGAGAGGTTAACATGAAGCTTGATTTAGAACAAATTCATATTTGATTGGAACTTTAGGGATGGTTTTAATTGAAGCCATGATGAAGAAGAGTGTCATATGGGCTTTGTATGAATTTTGGGCTTTTAAAATTTAGTGAAGATGGGCTTTTAAAATGATTTAGGGAAGTGGGCTTTTGGATTTCAAAACAAATTTTAGGTTGATAATTTTGTAAAGGATTGGATCCAATAAGTGTTGAATTTAATTTAGGAAAGTTTCATGAATCATTTGGAATCAATTTGAAGTGGTTTGGGCTTGAATTGGGTTGGATTTGGACCTCTTTGGTAAATGGGCCAATGTAGGTCAAATTGGGCTAACTTGGCCAATGTTGGGCTAGGGTTGAAATTGATGTAAAATAAATGTTGGGAAATATTTATGGGAGTGTTTGAAAGAGGTTTTGGCTTTGGTTGGGTTTTGATTTTGGGGTTTGGGCTTATTTGGGTTAGGTTAGGTTTTAGGTCAAAATTGGGCCTTTTAGCTTTGGGTTGAATTTGAGTGGGGTTTGGGTCTATATTTTGGGTAAATCATGTTAGTGTTTTGTTTGTGGGGATGTTAAGGAAGGTTTAGAAAAGGTTTGAGGTTAATTGGAGTTGAATTGGGTTAGTTTGGGTTAGGTTTGGGTCATGGGTCCAAATTGGGCTTTAAGGCCAAAAGTGAAATTGGATTCAAATGTCAATCAAATTGGACTTGGATCTGGTCTAGATTGGTGTTGGGAATGTTAAATTGAAGTTTAGAATTGAATTGGACCAGAATTTGGGTCAATTAGGTAGGTTTGGCTTGACATTGGGTTCACTTTGGGTTAAAATGGGTAAAATTGGGGGTGTTGACAAAAGTGGGGTAAATTGACAAAATTGGCCCATGGTGTAGTTGAACAAAATTAAATTGGGAATATTTGGGATTTTCTGGAATTTTTGGATTTTTGGGTCAAGAGGGGTATTTTGGGTATTTGGAGGGTATTGGGGGGTATTTTTGGAATTCTTGGTATTTTTGGCTATGAATGATCAATTTGAGTGGAGGGGAAATATTCAAGGTTAATTTTGGGGAATTTTGGGTGATTTGAAGATTTTGAAAAATTTGGGTAATTTCAAGGGCATTTGGTAGGTTAGGCGGGTGTAGGGTCCCGGGAGTCAAAAATTGAAAATTTGCAAAATTGAAGATTGGGTAAATGTAAGTGGAATGAAATCATTTTGGTTGAGCCATGAAGCCATATCAAGCCCACATGAGCCATGAAGGGACTCATTTGAGGCATTCACTATGTTGTTCACTAACCCTCTTGCTCGAGGGCTTAGGGGTTAAGGACCATCCATGTGAATCACCTTCATGAGTCAGGAGGTCAAGTTGGGTATAAGTGTGGTTTTAGGAGGTGTGTGAAAGTGCAGTGTATAAGTGTAGTGTGTGTGTAAGTCAGCCTTCACCAGACCAGGCCACCCAGGGCAGTCCTAAGGCCAAAGAGTCCTATAGGAACCCATCCTTTAAACTTCCACATTTGATTTCAACCCTGCAGGTGATTAGGGGTTTACAATCAAGTTTGTGGAGTTTGCGAGGGAGTTAAGAAGTGGTTTGAAATTCTAGGTGGTGGGCCCCAATTCTAATCCTCTAGGATAGTCGAAAGGAAAAGCCTAAGGCTAGATCCGAAGTACTAAAAAGAAGAAGAGAAGACCTCATCAAAAATGAGGTCAACAAATGGACCTCGATAGGTGTGGTGAGCTGACGAGCACACCGCGCGTATTGGTGTTGACCGAGGCGATCAACAAAACCAACACGAAGTCCAAGTGATAAACTTGGGACGGAGTATAAGAGTTTCCATTTGAGGAGTGTCAAGTATATCTACGAGACTAGAAATTCCTAAACTCTTGCTGGGGAAAGGGAAAGGAGGTGAATCCGAAATCACATGATGCGGGGAATTTCGATTTAGATTTCATTTTGTTTCAGTTTAAGTTTTGATGTGTGAGCTTAGATTTTAGTTTGAGTTTCAATTTAGATTGAAGTTTTGTTAAAATTAATTTGAAGGGATTTGAACTTGAAATGAAAATTGGAATTTCATGGTTTAGATGTCACATATTCAACCTCAAAAGAAAATTGAATTGATTGAATTGAATCATTACAATGAGGAGAGATCTCAGAGTAATGCGGTATTGGATGTAAAATCCTTAACCTCAAGAGTTTGATTTTGATGTATTTCATTGCGATAGAGAAAGAATCCTAAAGCAATGCAGTCTCGGATGTAAAATCCTCAACCCCAAGAATTTGATTTTGATGTATTTCATTGCGATAGGGAAAGAATCCTAAAGCAATGCGATCTCGGATGTAAAATCCTCAACCCCAAAAGTTTGAATTTTGATGTATTTCATTGTGATAGGGAAAGAATCCTAAAGCAATGCGGTCTCGGATGTAAAATCCTCAACCCCAAAAGTTTGAATTTGATGTATTTCATTGCGATATGGAAAGAATCCTAAAGCGATACGGTCTCGGATGTAAAATCCTTAACCCCGACAATTTGATTTTGATGTATTTCATTGCGATAGGGAAAGAATCCTAAAGCAATGCGGTCTCGAATGTAAAATCCTCAACCCCAAGAATTTGATTTTGATGTATTTCATTGCGATAGGGAAAGAATCCTAAAGCAATGCGATCTCGGATGTAAAATCCTCGACCCCAAAGTTTGAATTTTGATGTATTTCATTGCGATAGGGAAAGAATCCTAAAGCAATGCAGTCTCGGATGTAAAATCCTCAACCCCAAAAGTTTGAATTTGATGTATTTCATTGCGATATGGAAAGAATCCTAAAGCAATGCAGTCTCGGATGTAAAATCCTCAACCCAAGAATTTGATTTTTGATGTATTTCATTGCGATAGGGAAAGAATCCTAAAGCAATGCAGTCTCGGATGTAAAATCCTCGACCCCAAGAATTTGATTTTGATGTATTTCATTGCGATAGGGAAAGAATCCTAAAACAATGCAGTCTCGGATGTAAAATCCTCAACCCCAAGAATTTGATTTTGAATGGTAATTGATATTGCAAATATTTGTAGTGTTGAATTTTGGTGTTTCGAGAATTTCATGAAAGTTGTAAAAGATTTTTGTGGAAAGAAACAGATTAGGAGGGAATATATAGATGCTACATATGCCATTCAAAAGAGTTGATCGAAAGTTGCTGGTTTGGATTGGATATAATTCCTCGCCACTAGATTCGAATCGAAAGCCTCGTGGCTCCATGTCAATGGAATCAACCGCTTCCATCCCAGACAAAGGAGAGAGTAGAACGGATTGGATTTCAAAGTGTTTAATGGGTTTCTACCCCATAATTTCTCTAAGTTTCAATCATCCAAGAAAAAGTTAAAATCAAATATTTTACCCCCCATGTTGATTAAACCTAAAGTTTTAATTAAGGGTTAAAATTTTTAATTAGCTTTATGCATTTTTAAGCTTTTTTATTTCATAACTTACTAAATTGAGCTCAAATGAATTTGAAATTTTTATTTCACCTCACTCACATGTCAATTAAGACATTAGAGGAGAAAATGTGATTTTTCTGAATTTAATTTATTTATATAATTATTTTTAGTAGAAAATAGACATTTTCAAAGAAAATTCAAGAACATGACCAAGGAAAGGTTTCTATCCTTAAGAAAATTATGGGATATTCCTAATGACCAGAGGACCACTAGGACAAAATTTTGTGATTTTTTGAATTATATTTTATTTATTATAATTATTTTGAGTTTTAGAGTATTATTAATTTTAGAATAAAACAAAAGTTGAAAAACAGATTTTATATTTTTCATAAATTTCTCTAACCTCATGGAGTCTAGAGAAATAAATTTTATAATTTTCTAATTTTTCTTTGATTTATTGGAATTATTTTAGTGAAAAAGTTTGAAAATTCATTTCTTAATATTAAAAATTACATTAAGCCTTTAAAATTCAATATCTTATCCTAGGGACTAAGGAAAAATATTTTGTTTGTTCCTAAATGATTAGGAGTCAAAATGTGACATTTTTATGATTTTTTAATATTTTTGTGATTTTTATTATTTTTTAATTATTAAAATATTAAAATATTGCGACAAATCGACTTTTTTAGAAAATTTCGAGTTTTAATTTTTACGAACTCCCACGATATTAGAGAAGCTCCAAAATCATTTTTGTGAATTTTTGAAAAGTATTTTTGGAGTTATGAATTTTTAAAGTTCCATTTTGCTTATGAGGCTTAATTAATCCATTTGGTGGGGTTAATCAAGTCCAATTGATTTCAAAATTTTATGTAAGGTTCCTCTAACCCTAAAGAGCAATGGAGAATTATTTTCACGTCAATTTAATGTGTAGTTAACCCTAATTAATTCAAATTCAATTTTAGGGGCTTAGGCTAATTTAGGTTATTATGAATGAATTAACTCAAAATATATTTTTCATAGGGTCCCCTGGTCCTAAGAAACATTACCAAATTTTCCTAGAATTTTTTTTGCAACATACTAATTATTGGAATTAAAATACATAAAATAGTGACATGAACTTGAAAAATCAATAAATTTTCACAGAGATGGCCTGTGACCTTGAAAAATTCAGGAAATGTTCCCAAGATCAGAGGCTTCGAAAGCCCTATGGTCTCATGAAATGGTGAATTGTCTATGAAAATGGTGAATCAAAACTTTGAAAATAGTAAATAAATTATTACAAATAAAAGACTCATCCAATTAACTTAATTTTTTTTCCACATTATTCTCCTCTGTTCACTGAGTAAGAGAGTATTTTTATTTTATTTTTGTGATTTTTCTATGTAAAGATATGAATTTTTGATGTTCAGGGCATTTAAATAATTCAAAAATACCCTAATTTCCTACTTATCCTCGCGAC
Organism: Papilionanthe hookeriana x Papilionanthe teres; assembly: GCA_022702705.1. Classification (NCBI taxonomy): domain Eukaryota; kingdom Viridiplantae; phylum Streptophyta; class Magnoliopsida; order Asparagales; family Orchidaceae; genus Papilionanthe; species Papilionanthe hookeriana x Papilionanthe teres. The sequence continues at coordinate 12,688,369 of CM040425.1, read as the reverse complement.
ACCGCGTCAACCTCGGCAGCTCCGAAAGCCCACGCGTCGCGCTGTGATTCGGCGCCTCCATCTGACTCAGCTATCCAGGGGCCTGCGGTTCACGTACCATTGCGCCATCCGACTTGATCTCGACCGTCCGCTCGATACACGCGCGATCCGACGGCTCCACGGTCATCGTCTCATGGCTGGTGTGCACCGTGACCGTCCACACTCAAACCCTAATATCTCTCTCGATTCTCAATGGATTTTCGAGTTCTTATACTCTATTGATTCGTCTTGAAGAGACGAACACATCCATACGGTTTATAGGCTATGAAATTAACCCAAACAAAATGGAGAATTGCTGGAAGCTTGAGAGGAAGAATGAGTTCATACCTTTGCTCAGAGAAGTGAAGCTTCGATGTGAGAGTTGTGTCACCTTCGATTGAGTCTAAGCAAGCTCCAGATGAAGTCTCTGGCTCTAGGGAATTGTCTAGGTATGAAAGTGACCAAGGCCGATCACAAAGCTTGGAGGCTGGAAGCAAGGGCTGGCTTGGTGAGGGGGCTTTTGCTGGGGAACTTCTCCTCTTGGTCTGGTGAAGGTGTAGGATCAATCAATTTAGAGATTGGTTCACTATGGTGAAGTGCCTTGTTTTTTGGGTGGATTTTCAACTCAGAAATTGAGCTCACAGAGAAGGTTTTAGGGTTGAATTTCAGTGGGGATCAAGTTCTCTATGTCTGGAGAGGGATCTGGAGTGATTTCGGCAGAGTTTTGGTAAGGTTTGGTTCAACACCTTATTTAGCTCAGGGGTGGTGGTGTTAAATTGAGGTGGCAGAGGGCTTCCCAGGGGCAATTGGAGGCTTGGATCAACTACTCAGGGCAAGGGAAGAACAGCCATGGTGGCCATTTAGATTGGGACAACTTAGCAAGGGGAATTGAATTTTTGAATCAAATAGGTGCTCACGAGTGTGGTGTTTTCCGGCAGCCTGGTGGCTGGCCGGCCAGGGTCAGGTCACTGTTGTCATCAGGAAGGTCAGTGCTTGAGGTTTGTGAGTTCAATTGGCAAATGCCAAGTGTAAAGGAGTTGAATCAAAGTGGAAGGGGGAAGGGCTCATTTTGGGCTTGGTTTGGTCGAAATGCATGCTTTAGGCTTGGTGCACCTCCCCAAGGCCTGATTTTGGGCTGAGGGAAATCAGTGGGTTGAGCCAAGAGAAGGTGGTGAAGTCCCCATCCATGAATATTTAGATTAATCATGGGTTAGAGTGTATCATTAAAAGGGTTAAAACTTTTTTAAGGGGGTTTAAAAGTGGCTCCTCCTTTTGCTATTAAGGGCATGACGATGTGTAAAGGGGCTCCCAAGGCTTGCATGTGGCTTGTGCATGGTTCAATGGCTCCATTTGGCTTAGGGGTGGCTTGGCTTAGTTTCATGGAAGTGGGTTTTAGAAATTTTGGCATTTTGGTGTAAAATTTTTATGAAGCTTGATTTGGAATGGTTTAATGATGGTTTTGAAACTTAGGTGTGATTTTGATTAAATGGATGATGGAAAGAAATTTCATGTGGGCTTTGGATTGAAAACTTGGGCTTTTAAAATGATTTTGGATGGGCTTTTAAAGTGGTTTAAGGAAGTGGGCATTTGGATTTTAAAATGGGCTTTTGGATGAAAATTTTGTGAAGGACCATGTCAAATAAATGTTGGGTTTAGTTTAGGGATGTGTCATGAGTGGTTTGGAACAAGTTTAGAGTGATTTTGAATTGAATTGGGTTTAATGTGGGGTCTTTTAGTAAAAGGGCCAAGGTGGGCCAAATTGGGCTAACTTGGTTTAAGGTTGGGCTAAAGTTGAATTTGATGTAAAATTAATGTTGAGAAATGTTCATGGGAGTGTCATAAAGAGTTTTCAACTTTGGTTGGGCTTTAATTTTAGGATTTGGGCCCATTTGGGTTAGGTTTGGGCTTAGGTCAATTTAAGGGATTTTTGTTTTTGGGTTAGGTTTGGGTGGAGTTTAGGTTCAATTTTGGACAAATAAAGTTAGTGTTTTGTTTAAAGGGATGTTATGAAGGCTTTAGAAAAGATTTGGGGCCAATTGGAGTTGAATTGGATGAGTTTGAGCTAGGTTTAGGTCATGGGCTAAAATTGGGCCTTAGGCTTCAAATTGAAATTGGGCTCAAATGTCAATAAAATTGGACTTGAATTTGGTCTAAATTGATGTTGGGGATGTTGAATTGAAGTTTAGAATTTAATTGGACCAGAATTAAGGTCAATTGGGGTAGTTTGGTTTGACATTGGGTTCACTTGGGTTAAAAATGGGTCATATTGCGGGTTTTGGTAAAAGTGGGGGAAAATTGAAAAAATTGGCTTATGGTGTAGTTGAACAAAATGAAATTGGGAATATTTGGGATTTTTTGGAATTTTCTGGGAATTTTTGGAATTTATGGGATTTTTGGCTAAGAAGGGCATTTTGGGTATTTGGAGGGTATTGGGTGTTATTTTTGGAAATTTTGGTATTTTTGGCCAAAGATGGTCAATTTGAGTGGGGTGAAATTTTTAGGATTGGTTTTGAGGAATTTTGGGTAATTTTGGCAATTTTGCAAATTTTGGGTAGTTTCAAGGGCATTTGGTAGGTTTGGTGGGTCCGGGGCCCCGGGGGTCAAAAATTGAAATTTTGAAAAAAAAAAGAAGATTGATCAAATGTGAGTGCAATGGGATCACATTGGTTGAGCCATGAAGCCATATCAAGCCCATATGATCCATGAGAGGACTCATTTGGGGCATTCACTATGTTGTTTCGTAACCCTCTTAGCCAGGGGCTTAGGGGTTAAGGACCATCCATATGAATTTCCTACATAAGTCAGGAAGTTAAGTTGGGTGAGAGTTTGGTTTCAGGACTTGGAATGTGTGTGAGAGTGTAATGTATGTGCAAGTCAACCCTCACTGGAGCGGGCCGTCCAGGGTATTCCTAAGGCCAAAAATGTCCTATAGGGAACTCATCCTTTAAACCTCCACATTTGATTTCAACCCTTTAGGCTATTAGGGGTCTACAATCAAGCTTGTGGGGTTTGCAGGGAGTTAAGAGGTGTTTGAATTTCTAAATGGTGGGTACCATTTCTAGTCCTCTAAGATTAGTCAAAGGAAGAGCCTAAGGCTAGATCCTAAGTACTAAGGAGTGAGAAAAGAAGAGACCTCCTCAAAAATGAGGTCAATAAATGGACTCCCAATAGGTGTGGTGTGCTAACAAAGCACACCGCGCATATTGCCGTTGACTGAAGAGATCAACAAAACCAACATAGACATCTAAGTGACACACTTAGAACAGAGTAGAAACAAATTTCCGCTGGGGAGTATCAGGTATATTTCCAAAACTGGAGATTCCTGAACTCTCGCTGGGGAAAAGAAAAGGAGGTGAATTCCAGATCATAAGATGCGGGGAAATTTAATTTAGATTTCGAGTTTACTTTTAAATTTCAAGTTTCAATGTGTGAGTTTGGATTTCGATTGAAGTTTAATTTAAAATCGATTTAAGGAAATTTCGAATTTGAAATTCAGATTTGAAATGAGGATTGAAACCTAGGTTTCCAACTCGGGATTTCGAAGAGAACTGGATTTGAGATACCAGCCTCGGAGTGAGAATCAGAGTTTAAGTATCGACGGAAAAGGATGAGAATCAAAATTTAGGTACTGATCTCGAAGTGAGAACTGGAATTTAAGTACCAGCCTCAGAGAGAGAATCAAAATTTAGGTATCGACCTCGCAAAGGATGAGAATCAGAAATTAGGTACTGATCTCGAAAAGAGAGTCGGAATTTAGGTACCGACCTCACAAAGGATGAGAATAAGAATTTAGGTACTGATCTCGAGAGTGTGAGATTTGAAATTTAAGTATCAAACCTGAAAAAGAATTGAAATTTAGATATTGATCTCGCATGAGAGTCGAGATTTAGGTACCGACCTCGAAGGAAGAGAAGCTGGAATTTAGGTACCGGTCTCGAAATTTAGAATTGAAATTTAGGTATCAATTCGAAAGAGAATCGAAATTTAGGTATCAATCTCGAATGAAGAGAACTGAAATTTAGGTACCAGTCTTGGAAATTTAGAATTGAAATTTAGGTATCAATTCAAAAGAGAATTGAAATTTAGGTATCAATTCGAAAGAGAATCGAAATTTAGGTATCGATCTCGAATGAGAGTCGGAATTTAGGTACCGACCTCGAAGGAAGAGAACTGGAATTTTGGTACCAGTCTCGGAAATTTAGAATTGAAATTTAGGTATCAATTCGAAAGAGAATCAAATTTTAGGTATTGATCTCGAAAAGAGAGTCGGAATTTAGGTACCGACCTCGAAGGAAGAGAGCTGGAATTTAGGTACCGAGTCTTCGGAATTTAAAATTGAAATTTAGGTATCAATTCGAAAGAGAATCGAAATTTAGGTATCGATCTCAAATGAGAGTCGGAATTTAGGTACCAGTCTCAGAATTTAGAATTGAAATTTAGGTATCAATTCGAAAGAGAATCAAAATTTAGGTATCAACCCCGAATGAGAGTCGAAATTTAGGTACCTGCCTCGAAGGAAGAGAACTAGAATTTAGGTACCAGTCTCGGAATTTAGAATTGAAATTTAGGTATCAATTCGAAAGAGAATCGAAATTTAGGTATCGATCTCAAATGAGAGTCGGAATTTAGGTACCGACCTTGAAGGAAGAGAACTGGAATTTAGGTACCAATCTCGAAATTTAGAATTGAAATTTAGGTATCAATTCGAAAGAGAATCAAAATTTAGGTATCGATCTTGAAAAGAGAGTTAGAATTTAGGTACCGACCTCGAAGGAAGAGAACTGGAATTTAGGTACTGTCGGCACTATTTTTAGGTTGTGTGATATTTTGAAAAGGGGGCGCCTAACAGAAGTTGTCGGCGAATTTAAATTTTAAATTTGATTTAAATATATATATAATTTAGAAAGTAGTATTTGACTTTGAAAATAATTTTAAATTTGAAAGTTTTAAGATATGAGATTAAACCGATCTCACATCCCGAAATAGTTTATATAAACGAGCACCGCACCACAAGCCGTGTATCTATCCCTAAGGATAGACACCTGCTCGAGGGTGGGGCTCGATCAAATAAACTAGAAGTTTTGTGACATTCGTTTGGTACGCGAACCAATTTTATAAGCCGACAAATTCCCTGCTTAATATGAAAGTATTAAACGGGGTTTATATTACACGGGTTCTTTAAAATTCCCTATAAGGGCAAGCCCCTATAGTTAATTACATCTTAAGTGACGGGAATCACCTAAGAAAACTCTCGATAATAACCGATAATTCTGCTCTCGAGAATTTCAAAGTTTAAGGTTTTCAAAGATTGAATTTTGGAATTTCGATAGGGAATGGATCAAATTTGGAACATTTTGTTTTATGAATCCAAAGGAAGAAAGGTAGGAGAAATCACCGATTCGAAGTGAACTTCGGTAATTTCCCGACTATCCTATTGTTTGGCTTGAATTTAGGAAAGTCCTAATGTTTATTTAGTATTTCAATCTTGCCAATTTTAATTAATTAGGGCTTATATTTGTATGATAAAATCAAACAAATAGCCTAGAAGATATGAGGTTTTATGTCGTATCGGACAACTACCTCGGAATCCTAAGTCCGGTTAGGGTTTAATTTGCAATGCAAATGCCTAACGAAGAGGTTGAGGATTTATGTTGCACTAGGCAAGCTACCTCGAAGTCCTATGGCTTTGTTGTTTTAATTCTAAGAAGGTTTTGCTGAAGTAGGTTCGAGTTTTGCTGACGACGATGGCCGTGCTGCCCACCATGCTCCAAGCTCCTTGTTGTTGCAGAGGTTTAGTTTTAGAAATCATAAATCTGGGGATGAGGAAAGTGTTTTGGTTTAGAGAAGTCTTAATTTTCCAAGTGTTCTTGTATTTTGATTAAAACAAATCTTAAAGTTGATTATAACGACACCGGTTAAGATCCCGCGGTTCCATCCTTCCGACATCATTATTTTTATCGGATTCACTTAGTCCGGATGAATTTGCTAAACTCAGTTGAATGAGTTTCACACTTTCATTTAGACCGTGGGAAATCCGTTAGCAACACGTAGGTTACATCATCCGAGGTATTCCAGATCATCCAACAGGGCGTTTTAATTTAGTTGCAATTGTAGTTTTGTATTACGTTTGTGATTAAATTTTGAGTTGTTTTATATTTTGAAATGTTGTGGCGGTGAATTTTATCTTGCAATGACTTTTAACTTAGTTTTGGTTTCGGTTTTAGGGACTATCCTAAAGGTGTGGGTTTTCATGCAACAGTTGTTTTATCATGCGAGAAAAGTGAAGTGCATCTGCGATAAAGTAAATTGCAGGGAAGTAAATTGCAAGAAAGTAAATTGCAATAAAATAAAAGCGTACCGGGAGGGTCTTCCCGTCATCCCAAGCTACACTTAAAACACAATTAGAATATTTAAGCAAGTTCCTAGGTAAAGCTAAGGGAAAGGTTATGGTTTTCTACCAAATTCCTAATCATATGCTTAGTCATCTCCTATGACGTCTAGGTTCTTTGTGTTTTTGTTTGAGGACGATTTTCTTCATCAAAGAACAATTAAGTCCAATTGTTCTTATAAATATCCTATCATATTGAGGAAGTGTTTAAGAAGAATCTTAAACATCTTTTCAATATTTTTTGGATTGTTTTAAGTCCAAATGAATTTAATTATATAAATGAATCAATCGTCCGAGGTTTTCAAGTTTTGTTAACTTTAAGACATTTGAATATCTTATGAGTGGAGTAACACTTCATTTAATGTTTCATTTAGGAGTTATAATAATCAAAGCTTTCAAGGGTAAATTAGTATTCAAATGATTTGATTTAAGTTAAAGGGTTTAAATTTGGAATAGTGTTCAAGTTGCTTTATATTTAATTTCTTTTATGTCTTAGGTGATGTTATATTTAATTCAATTTAATTTAATTGAGTTTTAATTTAATTTAATTTAATTTAATTTGATTTGATGTTTAATTAATTTGATTTGATTTAATTTAATTTAATTATTTAATTTAATTTAATTTAATTTAATTTAATTTAATTTAATTTAATTTAATTGTTTAATTTAATTTAATTTAATTATTTAATTTAATTTAATTTAATTTAATTTAATTTAATTTTAATTTAGTTTAATTTAATTTAATTTTATTTAATTTAATTTGATTTAATTTTAATTTAATTTTAATTTACTTTATTTTTAATTTTAATTGAAATTTTAAAAGAATTTAATAATTCAATTAAGTCTTTTAATGTTTTACATTTGAGTTATCATTTTAATTAAGAGTTGAGTATTAATGATATAATTAGTTTAGGGATTTTTAAATTAAAGAATAAATCTCTTCCTAATAAATATCCCTTATTTTAATAATTCCGATTTATTATTCCTCCAAATTTAATCTATTATTTAATTAAAGTTTAATCATTTTAAAATTATTTAATGGGTTTCTACCCTTTAATTATTTAAATTTCAATCATCCAAACCAGATTAAGATCAAATATTTTACTTGTTGATTTTTTATTAAACCTAAAGTTTTAATTAAGGATTAAAGATTTTAATTACCATTTTACCCTTTAAGCTTAATAATTTCATAACTCACTAAATTGAACCCAAATGAACTTGAAATTTTTATGTGACTTCACTCATATGTCAATAAAGACATGAGAGGAGAAAATGTGATTTTTCTGTATTTAATTTATTTATATAATTATTTTTGGTGGAAAATAGAGATTTTCAAGGAAAATTTAATAACATGACCAAGGGAAAGTTTCTGTCCTTAAGAAAATTAGGGGACATTCCTAATGACCAGAGAAGCACTTGGACCAATTTTGGTGATTTTTTGAATTATATTATTTTTATTATAATTATTTTGAGTTTTGGAGTGTTAATTAATTTAAAAATAAAATAAATGTTGAAAAATGGGTTTTATATTTTTCAAAAATCTCTCTGATATCAAGAAAACCAGAGAAGAAAATTTTGCAATTTTCTGATTTTTCTATGATTTATTATAATTATTTTAGTGAAAATGCTAGAAAATACATTTTTTTTTAATTTTAAAATTACCCTAGGGCTTTAAAATTCAATATCTCACTGAATAGACCTAAGAAAAATGTGGGATTTGTTCCTAAGTGATTAAAATTCAAAATGTGACATTTTGGTGAATTTTATTTTTTTTGTGATTTTTATTATTTTTTAATTATTAAAAATATTAAAATATTATTAAAAATCAACTTTTTTAGAAAATTGAAATTTTAATTTTCTTAGATTCCCCGATATCGAGAGGCTCCAAAACCAATTTGATGGATTTTTAAAAAGTATTTTAAAAGTTATGAATTTTTAAAGTTTAAAATGGCTAAGTGACTTAATCAACCCGATTAGTGGGGCTAACCAAGTCCAATTGACCTCAAATTTTTATGGTGGATTCCTCTGATCCTAAAGGTCAGTGGAGAATTGATTTCAAGTCAATTTGATGCCCGGTTAACTCGTAATTAATTAAAGACCTATTTTGGGTGTTTAAGCCGATTAGAGTTGTTTTGAATGAACTAAGCCAAAATCTATTTTTCCTAGGGTTCTCTGGTCATAAGGAACATCACCAAATTTTCCTAGAATTTATTTCACAACATGCTATTTACTTGGAATTAAAATACTCAAAACAGATGACACGAACTTGAAAAATCAAGAACTCTTCATAGGGATGGCCTCGACTTTGGAAAATTCGGGGAATGTTCCCAAATTTAGAGGCTTCAAAAGCCCTATGGTCTCATGCCATGGTGAATTGTATGCATGCATGGAGAATTAAAACAACGCGAGAGAGTAAATAAATTATAAAAAATAAAATATTTGATGAAATTAAGTGATTTCTTTTCCACATTATTCTCCTCTCTTCAACTGAGCAAGAGGGTATTTTTATTTTATTTTTCCGATTTTTCTACACGAGAGATATGAATTTTTGACGTTTAGGGAATTAAATAAATCAAAAAATCCCTAATTTTCTACTTATCCGAGTCGGCGCCAACGCATCCTCGGCGGCTCCGAAAGGCCGCGCGGCGCGCTCCCATTCGACGCCGCCACTCGAGTCGGCGGCCGGGCCCCGCGGTTCTCGTACCGTCTCCTGGTCCGACGCCATCCGAGCCGTCCGTCCGCGCGTGTATTGAATGGACGGCATCCGTTCATCGTCCCCGAGTGTTCTCACCCGAGAGCCGTCCACACTAAATCCACTAGATCTCACTCGATTCTCGATGGATTTTTACGTTCTTATACTCTATGGATTCGTCTTGAAGAGACGAACACATCTATACGGTTAACATGCATTGAAACTAAAGCATCCGAAATGGAGAATCTCCGAAGCTCGGGATGAAGAGTTAGCTCATACCTTGGCTTAGAGAAGTGTGGCTTCAATCGAGAGTTGTTGCACCTTCGATTGGGTCCCGCAAGCTCCGGATGAAGTCTCCTGGTCCGATGAATTGTCCGGATATGATTTCGACCAAGCCCGATCACAAAGCTTGGAGGTCGGAGCAAGCTGGGTGGCTCGGAGATGGGGCTTTTGATGGTGGACACCTTCCCTTGGTGCGGTGAAGGTGTAGAGCCAATCAATTTGGGAATTGGCTCACCTGTGGAGAAGTGTCCTGGTTTTGGGTGGAATTTCGACTCCGAAATTGAGCTTTCGGAGGAGAAATGGCAGGGGAATTTCACTGGGGATCAAGTGCTCTAAGGGTGGAGGAGGGTCTGGAACAATTTTGGCAGAGTTTTGGCAAGGTTTATGCTTCTCTCTCCTTCATGGCCGAGAGGGGTGGAGTTTAAATAGAGCTGGCTGGGGGGCCTCCCAGGGGGAGTTAGGGCTTGGGATCGAGTTGCTCCGGTGAGGAGAAGAACAGCCATGGTGACCACTAGGCATGGGGCAGCTCGGCAAGTGAGAATTTCAATGTTGGCTCACATGTGAGCTCTCGGCCATGGTGTTTTCCGGCGGCACTAGTGGCCGGCCGGCCGAGCGATGGTCACCATCTTGGTCGGGTGGGTCGGGGGCTGGAGGTTTGTGCAATCAATTGGCCATGGACATGTGTAAAGGCTTTGATCCAAAGTAGAATGGGGCATGGCTAGTTTTGAGTCTAAATGGGTCAATCCACCCATTTGGGCTTGGTGCACCCTTCGAGGTGGCTTTGGATCTTGTGGGGGATCAAAGGGATCGAGTTGGTTTGGCATGGAGAAGTCTCCATCCAAATATATTTGGATTAAATTTAAGTTTAGGTGAAACATGATTAAGGCTAATGAGCTTTAGGGATTAAGGAAAGCCCCCCTCTTCTTACCCAATATGGCATGGTGGAGTGTCCAAAGCTCTCATGGCTCACATGTGGCTCATGCATGGCTTCATGGCTCACCTTTGGCTTGGCAAAAAGTTTGGTCGATTTCATAAAAAAGGATTTTAAGGATTTTGGATAATTTGGTGGAAATTTGGATGAAGCTTCATTTAGAAATATTTGATCATTGGTTTAGGACTTAGGGATGATTTTAATTGAAAGTATGATGAGGGGAAATGTCATATGGGCTTTGGAAGAATTTTTGGGGTTTTGGATTTGGTGGAAGTGGGCTTTTAAAATGGTTTAAGGAATGGGCCCTTAAGTTTAAAAATGAATTTATGGATGGGAATTTTGTAAAGAGGTTGGGCCAAATAATTGTTGGGTTTAGCTCATGGATGTGTCATGAGTGATTTTTTGGATTTGAATTGGGTTGAATTTGGGTTAGGTTTGGGCTTAGGTCAAAAATGGGCCTTTTAACCTTGGGTTGAGTTAGAGTGGGGTTTGGGTTCAAATTTTGGGCAAATCATGTTAGGGTTTTGTTTGTGGGAATGTTAAGGAAGATTTAGAAAAGATTTGAGGTTAATTGGAGTTGAATTGGGTGAGTTTGGGTTAAGTTTGGGTCATGGGTCTAAATTGGGCTTTAAGGCCAAAAGTGAGATTGGATCCAAATGTCAATCAAATTGGACTTGGATTTGGTCTAGATTGGTATTGGGAATGTTGAATTGAAGTTTAGAATTGAATTGGACCAGAATTTGGGTCAATTGGATAGGTTTGGTTTGACATTGGGTTCACTTTGGGTTAAAATGGGTGAAATTGGGGGTTTTGACAAAAGTAAGGTAAATTGAAAAAATTGGCCCATGGTGTAGTTGGACAAAATGATGTTGGGAATATTTAGGATTTTCTGGAATTTTCTGGGAATTTTCTAAATTTTTGGATTTTTAGGCCGAAAGGGTATTTTGGGTATTTGGAGGGTATTGGGAGGTATTTTTGGAATTTTTGGTATTTTTGGGTATGGATGATCAATTTGAGTGATGTGGAGATGTTTGAGAGTGATTTTGGAAAATTTTGGGTAATTTGGAAATTTTGCAAAAATTTGGGTAATTTCGAGGTTTTGGGTAGGTTTAGTAGGTGTAGGGTCCGGGGGTCAAAAATTGAAAATTTGGGAAATTAAAGATTGGGTGAATCTAGGTGGAAAGAAATCATTTTGGTTGAGCCATGAAGCCATTTCAAGCCCATATGAGCCATGAAAGGACTCATTTGAGGCATTCATTTATGTTGTTCCTAACCCTCTTAGCCGAGGGCTTAGGGGTTAAGGACCATCCATGTGAATCACCTACATGAGTCGGGAGGTTAAGTTGGGTATGGGTGTGGTTTTAGGAAGTGTGTGGAAATGTAGTGTGTAAGTGTAGTGTGTATGTAAGTGTATGTGTAAGTCGGCCCTTCACCGGACCGGGCCACCTGTGGCGGTCCTGAGGCCAAAGAGTCCTATAGGAACTCATCCTTTAAACTTCTACATTTGATTTCAACCCTCTAGGTGATTAGGGGTCTATGGTCAAGTTTGTGGAGTTTGCAGGGAGTTTAGAAGTGGTTTAAATTTCTAAAATGTGGGTCCCAATTCTAGTCCTCTAAGATAGTCAAAGGAAAAGCCTAAGGCTAGATCCTAAGCACTAAAAAGAAGAAGGGAAGACCTCATCAAAAATGAGGTCAACAGGTACCAGTCTTGGAAATTTAGAATTGAAATTTATGTATCAATTCGAAAGAGAATTGAAATTTAGGTATCGACCCTGAATGAGAGTCGGAATTTAGGTACCGGCCTCGAAGGAAGAGAATTGGAATTTATGTACCAGTCTCGGAATTTAGAATTGAATTTAGGTATCAATTCGAAAGAGAATCGAAATTTAGGTATCGATCTCGAAAAGAGAGTCAGAATTTAGGGACCGGCCTTGAAGGAAGAGAACTGGAATTTAGGTACCAGTCTCGGAATTTAATGAGAAATGGAAACTGGTTCCAATCTCGAAGATTTATCTGTATGATGAGGGACCCAGTCTCATGCCATCGAACCAAATCGAACAAAGTTCGTGGCTCCGTGTCGATAGAACTAGTCGATCCTCTAAGACACAGAAGAAAGAGAACTGAAAGGAGCTGGTAATTGTACCAAGCTGAAAAGACTTGACTTAGCAATAAGTCGAGGAAAATATTCAAATTTCAAAAGAGCTTCAAACAGATTTTGATTGAGAGAAGAACTGAAAGGTTTGAATCAGAGGATTCAAATCAGAATTCAATTTGAGATTTAGATTCATTTTGTTTGTCCTTTAATGTTCCCATTTTATTTTTTGTTGTTTTTTTAATGTTCATGTGAATTTGAAGTTCATTTTAATATTTAGATTTTTATGAAAAGTTCTCATTTATTTTCTTTTCTTTTCTGTTCTTCGTTCAAAGTTCATTTAACTCTAATGGTATTTTTGAGTCAATTTGCACAAACAGAGGTGAATGCAAAATATGACGTAGTCATTTTTATTCCAACTTGCTGATAGTACATCATACAACTTTATCTAGTCATGTTGACATTTTTCTCAGAAATTTAATGTCTTATACAATCCATGTAAATCCAAAACGAATTGGGTAAGATTCTTGTTGATCTATCCAAAAGCGCCTGCCAAAAAATCCATGTCTGAATAATAAGAAACATGGGCAATAACATCACCTTCCAAGCCACCCTTGGCAAGAATGCTGCATGGATGTGCATTGGAGGTGTGTTATTTCCCATGTAACTCATGGGCCTGGATCATCTTGGCTTGATAAAGTTCCAAATTCTACTGTGCGGAATGTCTTTTCCCTTCCAAGCTTTCCAATTCTTCCAGTCGTAGTCTGGCATTTTCTTCTGTGGTGATCTTTTCTGCAACTGTAATTCGGAGTAACGGAAGCTGAACTTCCAGGGGCAAGACGGCCTCGGACCCTTACACTAAAGCGTAAGGCGTAGACTGAGTAGGAGTCCTAAAAGTCATCCTTTAGGCCCATAAGGCTTCTAACAACTTCTCGTGCCAATTTCTCTTATTGTAGTTCAAAGTTTTCTTTAAAATTTAAACGAGAGTTTTATTAAAAGCCTCGGCCAAGCCGTTTGCTCTTGGGTAGTAGATCGTTGAGTATCGCTAATCGATCACGTGTCTTCTGACAAAATTGTTGATCTTTGTACTCTTGAATGCAGACCCATTATCTGAAATGATCCTGCGCGGTACCCCAAAACGGTAGACAACTTGGTTCTTGAAAAACTGTAGCACATGGTGTGCCTTCACTTCTCTGAGTGGCATAGCTTCTGCCCATTTAGAAAAGTAGTCTGTAGCTGCTAGAATAAAGCGATGTCCTCTTAAAGAAGGCGGTTCTATCGGACCCACTATATCTGTGCTCCAACACTCAAATGGCCACGATGCGATTTTTGGATGCAGCACATTTGGAGGTTGATGTAGAACCACTCCGTGCACTTGGCACTGGTGACAACTTTTGGCAACTTTCATACAGTCGGTCATCATTAAGGGCCAGTAGTACCCTAGTCTTTTAATCTTCATTTTCATTTTCGGTCCCGACTGATGAGCGCCACAAAGTCCTGAATGTACTTCTTTAACGATTTCATGAGCCTCGGACCCGCTTAGGCATCTTAGCCACATCTGATCAAAAAACCTTTTGTATAATGCGTAAGACAGAGTTCTTTTCTTGATTTGATGGGCTATCGACTTATCGTCTACAGTAGGTTTCTGTTTGCGGGTAGTACGTAATGGCTGCCGCCAATCTTCTCGTATTTTCACATCACTTCTTCGCAATTGTTTCTTCCGCTCTTTCTGATTTGTGTATTGTATCCATGTCGGGCTGCGATAGGACCTGTAGTCCTTGAACTAACACTTCAACTTACTCATCCTGCAAGCAGGCAAATTCCTTTGCAAGGCGGGCTAACGCATCGACGAGAGCATTTTCTCTTCTGGGAATCCTATAGATTGTTATGTTTGGAATTTGCTCCAACAGTTTCATGGCGTACTGAAAGTACTGCTCGAATCTTGGCTTTAAAATTCTGTACTGTCCGGCGACCTGTTGAATGATCAACTGAGAATCTCTATAGATGTTGATGTCCTTTATTCCCATCTGAATGGTTAATTCTAATCCAGTTATAAGGGCTTCGTATTCTTCCTCGTTGTTTGTACACAGTTCTATTAAGTGGTAGGAGTATTTTAACATCCCCCGCTATGGTGTTATAAAGATTAGTCTGATTCCTGCCTTACCGGGCACTATCGTTTGCAATTCTTTGTTCTTCTGTGCTGAGGACGCAATGTCGAAATATAGTTCCCAACGTCGATCATCAAGGTCTTCTAGGCTCATTATCTGCTCGTCAGGCAAATCGTCATCGAGAGGCGAATCCTCCGGTAAAGGGTGTGCTGCGAGGAAGTCTGCTAGGACTTATCCCTTTACGACGCGAAGAGGAACAAAAGTTATGCCAAATTGCAATAGTATCATCGACCACCTGGGAAGTCTGCCAGAAAACGTCGGTTGGGTCATCAAGTATTGTAACGGATTAACTCTCAAAATAAGGTTGACCTTAGGAGAAAGCAAGTAATGCCTGAGCTTCTGTGCGGCAAAGATCAGGGCCAAGCAGTGCTTCTCAATAGGAGGATACTTTACTTCCGTCGGAATTAGACCACGAATTAAGTAGTAGAGAGCATTTTCTTTTCCCTCATTATTGACCTGGGCTAGCACGGCTCCAAGGGAGTCGTCTAAAGCCGCGGTATAAAGTATCAACGGTCTACCTGAGACTGGGGCTGCTAAGACAGGAGGTGTCATTAAATATTGCTTAACGTCCTTGAAAGCCCGGCGGCATTTCTCATCCCAAATGAATTTGGCGTCCTTTTTAACTAATGCCGAGAAGGGCTGACACCTACCTGACAAGTTTGAGATAAAGCGTCGAAGATATGCTAACTTCCTTTGAAAGGATCATAGTTGTTTCAAAGTTTTGGGAGGAGGCATTTCTAAAATAGCTTTAATCCTTTCCGGATCGATTTCAATCCCGCGATGTCGGTCAACAAATCCTAAGAATTTCTCGGATGTGACGCTGAAAGTGCATTTCAAGGGATTCATCTTAAGGTTAAATTGTCTTAGTCGCTCTAAAGCAATTCTCAAATCATACAGGTGATCTTCCTTCAGTTTACTTTTGATGACCACATCATCCACGTAGCATTCGACTCGGTTGTGAATGAGATCATCAAAAATCTTCGTCATCGCTCTTTGGTATGTTGCTCCTGCATTCTTTAGTCTGAATTGCATTACTGTGTAGCAATACACTCCGATCGGCGTTCTGAAGGCTGTAAGCTTTTCATCTTCTGGTGCGATCTTTATCTGGTTGTATCCCGACGATCCATCCATAAATGAGAAGATTTCATGTGTTGAAGCAATGTCGATCATCAGTTCTGGGATTGGTAGTGGAAATTCATCCTTTGGACATGCTTTATTTAAATCTACGAAGTCTACGTAGATTACGATCCGACCATTCTTCTTTACGTCGGTACCACGTTGGCTAACCAAGTTGGGTATTGTTCTTCACAGACAAATTTAGCGTCTATTAGCTTCTTAACTTTGGCTATTACTTATTGCTCAATTTCAAGATGCATTCTTCTGGGAACTTGTCTGACTGGAATGGAAGTAGGATCCACTCCTAGCCTGTGAACTGTGACTTTTAGAGATAATTCTGGCATTTCATCGTAACTCGAAGCAAAACAGTCCTTGAATTCCATTAGTAGCTTGATTATTTCCTCAGAGTCTTCTTTATTAAATAAGGAGCTAACAAAGGTAGGCCTAGGCTCTTCCCTAGTACCATAATTAACTTCAGTTAACTCGTCTATTGTAGATTTGATTTCTTCCTCAAATTCTGGCGGAGCATCTCCGATTGGTAGATCCTCAAGATCTTCTGAAGCTTCCAAGCAATCTTTATTAGGTTCGCAAGTGACAACCAAGCAAAATCCTGTATCATCAACTGATCCTACTGTGCCGAATCCGAGACCATGATTTGAATTAGGAGGTCGATCGACATTATTCCATAATTTTTCAAAATGTTGTGATTGACCTTTTGTCCATTGTCGAGGTATGACACTACGTTGAATTAAATTTTTAACACAGGGAGAGTATAACTCGAAAGGTAGTTCCATTAACTGAGATGAAGTAACATCTTCAAATTGTACATCTTTTTCAATTTTGGAAGAAGAAGCACCACAGTAAAACTTGATTGGCTTAGTACCACCTCCATGCACTTCCTTGACCACCATACCCTCGATCTTATTAGAATGGATTGGTGTCAGGGTCATAGTGTGTACATAATGGTTAATCTTCTCGTATATTGATTTATATTCTTCATTCCTTTCATCCTTGAGAGAGATCTTGAACTGGGGTTTCTTTAGATTTGTTGTCGCTTCTTCTTTATCGATTTCTTCTTCTTCTTCGGAACTGTTCTCCTAATCAACCTCGATAACCGGTTTCTTGTCTCCAACTGTTCCAACATTTCTCCCACGTCCTCGTCCCCGGCCTCAACCTCGGCTGCGAGTTCTGGAGAAATCTTCACCATCTCATCATAAGGGAGTGGTGAGTAACTGTTGGACTAGAACTTCAGGTTCTTCATCTTCTCAAATTTCTTTTGCTTCATTTGGTATGGTATTTCTGGAAAAGATTATTTTCTTCGGGGGCGCGTAGTAGGTCGCATCTTCATGAATTCCAATTTCGTGCACGGAGAATGGTTGCAAGTCACCTTTGATGCACTGTTCCTCTCCTTCTTAATACTTTATGCACTGGTGCAGAGACGACGGTACCATCTAGTTTTCATGGATCCATGGCCGACCCAGTAGAGCGTTGAACGATGTCTCAGAATCAATTATGTGGAATTTTTGCGGTTATCTTTGCTAAATCACCGGTCTTCATTAGTAGTGTTATCGATCCAAGAGCTCTTTCTCCTTTTTGATTGAAGCCTCTTAATAGCATCTTGTCTGCTTCAAGCTCGCGAGCATCAATTTCCAAATATGCTAGCGTCCTAAGATTCATTATGTTGATTGATGCTCCCGGATCAACCAACACTCTGGAGAGCGTAAACTTTCTAATAGTGACTGAAATGTATAACGGTCGGTTGTGATCAGCTAATCCCATTAATAGATCATTGTCCGTGAAGGTAACACCTCGCTATTCTCTTAACGAGCAAACCTCGTCGAAGGAATTACTGGCCATTTGAGTTAAACAAATCTCTGGATCAAGTAGAGCCTTGATCAGAGCCTCCCTCATCTCCTTTGACAGGATCAGAGCGTCGTATATGCTTAGTTTGGCTGGTAGTTTCCTAAGATGGGCTATCACGTTGTAGTCCACTCTATTACCATGTTCCTCGGCTTCTTCCCGAATGGGCAGTTCCTCTGCTGGGGTTGGCTCTTCCTGAGCAACCACCTGCTTTCCTTTATCCTTTGGACCCATTATCGGGGGTAGAACTTTTCCACTTCTTAAATTTACTTCAGTTATTTCTTCTGAATTTGGTCTTGAATCAACCGGTGTATCCTCTTGAATTGGAACAACTGGCTCTTCTGAAGTTGTTTCGGTGTCTGATGGTTCTAATTCTATCGTGATCGGAGCCCCTCGGAATTCATAAATGGACTCGTCGCTTGTCGAGCTTTCGTAGCCTCCTTTGTGAACATCTTCTTCGTCGTGGTCTTCGAGGTTACGTATGATTTGAGAATCGTTATTTGTCTTGGAATCGAGATCCGGATTAAGTCGGTTGTCGTTAGTTACGTAATCTTTAGAAACAATCAAAACGTAGCCAACGCCATGACCCTTATCATTATAAGATCCCGCCGGAGCGAGCAGATAATCATACAGAGTCAGGAGTTCGAGGGATTTCTCCCCCGAATCAGAAACAACCATCCTAGGATAAACAACCCCTAATCTACCCTTCGGAGCCTCGGTCTTCTTTTCTTCCACGATCTTCTCCTCCTTCTGGGGCGGTTCTTTAATCATAAGTGATAGTGCTGGCTCGACAGGTTTCAAACTCTACGTTGAAGCACGTACCGAAGCGGTCTGGATGTGATCCAAAATTTTCTTTGAAGACTTTGTCCAGACGGTACTCCATCCATCATCGGTCGTGTACGGGTTTATCAGAACAATGGGTGTCGGCATATTTTTAGGTTATGTGTTTTGAAAAGGGGTCGCCTAACAGAAATTGTCGGCGGATTTTTAATTTAATTTAAATAAATAATTTGAAAAGTAGTATTTGATTTTGAAGATAATTTTAAATTTGAAAATTTTAAGATATGAAATCAAACTGATCTCACATCCCGAATAGTTTATATAAACGAGCACCGCATCACAAACCGTGTATCTACCCCGAAGAATAGACACACTGCTTGATGATAGGGCTTGATTAAATAAACTAAAGGATTTGTGACATCCGTTCGGTCTGCGAACCAATTTTATAAGCCGACAAGTTCCCCTGCTTAATATAAATGAATTAAGTAGGGTTTATATTACCTGGGTTCTTAAAATTCCCTATAAGGGCAATCCCCTATAGTTGATTACATCTTAAGTGACGGGAATCACCTAAGAAAACTCTCGATAATAACAAATAATTCTGCTCTCAAGAATCTCAAAGTTTAAGTTTTCAAGGGATTGAATTTTTGAATTTCAATAGGGAATGAATCGAGTTTGGAACATTCTTTTTTGGGAATTCAAAGGAAGAAAAGTAGGAGAAATTACAGATTCAAAGCGAACTTCGGTAATTTCCTGACTATTCTATTGTTTGGCTTGGATTTAGGAAAGTCCTAATGTTTATTTAATGTTTTGATCTTGCCAATTTAAATTAATTAGGACTTATATTTGTATGACATAATCATACAAATAGCCTTGAAGATGTGAGGGTTTATGTCGTATCGGACGACTACCTCGGAATCCTAAGACCGGTTAGGGCTTAATTTGCATGGCATGATTATACAAATGCCTAACAAAAGGGTTGAGGATTTATGTTGCACTAGGCAAACTACCTCGAAATCCTACGGTTTGGTTGTTTAATTCTAGGAATGTTTAGCTGATGTAGAGTTGTTTTGCTGATGAAGATGGTCATGCTGCCTACCATGCTCGAGCTCCTCGTTGTTGCAGAGGGTTTAGTTTTAGAAGATTAAAAATCAAAAGATGAGGAAAGTGTTCTGGTTTAGAGATTTTTTTTTTTTTAAAATCTAAGTGTTTTTTATGTTTTAATTAAAACAAATCTTAAAGTTGATTATAACAACACCGGTTAAGATCCCACGGTTCCATCCTTCCGGCATCGTTATTTTTATCGGATTCACTTAGTCCGGATGAATTTGCTAAACTCGACTAAATGAGTTCCACACTTTCATTTAGACCGTGGGAAATCCCGTTAGCAACACGTAGGTTACATCATCCGAGGTATTCCCGATCATCCAACAAGACATTTTAATTTAGTTGTAGTTGTAGTTTTGTATTCTGTTTGTGATTAAATTTTGAGTTATTTTATATTTTGAAATGTTGAGGCAGTGAATTTTATCTTGTAATGACTTTTAATTTAGTTTTAGTTTCAGTTTTAGGGACTATCCTAAAAGTGTGGGTTTTCATGCAACAGTTGTTTATCATGCAAGAAAAGTAAGTGCGATACGATTAAATAAATTGCAATAAGGTAAATTGCAATAAAATAAAAGCTTACCTGGAGGGTCTTCCCATCATCCCAAGCTGCACTTAAAACACAATTAGAATATTTAAGCATTTAAAGCAAGTCCCTAGGTAAAGCTAAGGGAAGGATTATGGTTTTCTACCAAGGTCCTATTCCTATAACTAGTCATCTCCTATGACGTCTAGGTTCTTGTGTTTTGGTTTAAGGACGATTTTCTTCATCAAAGAACAATTAAGTTCAATTGTTCTTATAAACATCCCATCATATCGAGGAAGTGCTTAAGACGAGTCTTAAACATCTTTTCAATATTTCTAGGATTATTTTTAAGTCCAAAAGAATTTAATTATACAAATGAATTAATCGTCCAGAATTCAAGTTTTGTTGTTATCTTACTAAGTGAACTAGGACATTTGAATATCCTATGAGGGAAATAACATTTCACTTAACGTTCTATTTAGGAGTTATGACAACAAAAGCTTTTGAGGGTAAATTGATGTTCAAATGGTTTGTGATTTAATTTAATTTCAGTTAATCGGTTTAAATTTGGAATAGTGTTCAAGTTGCTTTATATTTATTTTTGAATTTCTTTATGTCTTAGGTGATGTTATTTTTTAATTCAATTTAATTTAACTTTAATTTAATTTAATTTGGTTTAGTTTTAATTTTAATTTAATTTATTTAATTTAATCTAATTTTAATTTTAACTTGATTTTATTTTTTTAATTTAATTTAATTTAATTTAATTTAATTTAATTTAATTTAATATGATTTAATTTAATTTAATTTAATTTAATTTGATTTAATTTGATTTAATTTAATTTAATTTAATTTAATTTAATTTGATTTAATTTAATTTGATTTAATTTAATATGTTTTAATTTAATTTAATTTAATTTAATTTAATTTAATTTAATTTAAATTTAAATTTAATTTTATTTTTAATTTTAATTCAATATTTTATTTTTTATGTTTTAAAGATGATTTAATTTTAATTATTAAAGTATTAATTTAATTGAAATTTTAAAAGGATTTAATTTAAATAATTTAACTTTAATTTAATTTAATGATTAAGTCTTTTAGCATTTTAAATCTTAAATTTAGATTAGCATTTTAATTAGGAATTAAATATTATTGAGATGGTTAATTTAGGGATTCTTAAATTAAAGAACAAATCTTTTCCTAATAATATCCCTATTTTAATAATTCCAATTTTATTATTCTTCCAAATTTAATCAATTTTTTAATTAAGGTTTATTTTAATTATTTTTAAATTGTTTAATAGGTTTCTACCCTTATTATTCAAATTTCAATCATCCAAATCAGATTAAGATCAAATACTTTACTCTTTAATTTTATTAAGCCTAAAGTTTTAATTAAAGGTTAAAATTTTAATTACCATTTTGCCCTTCAAGCTTTATAATTTCATAACTCACTAAATTGAGCTTAAATGAACTTGAAATTTTTATGTGACTTCACTCATATGTCAATAAAGGCATGAGAGGAGAAAATGTGATTTTTCTTTATTTAATTTATTTATGTAATTATTTTTGGTGAAAAATAGGGATTTCCAAGGAAAATTTAATAATATGACCAAGGGAAAGTTTCTGTCCTTAAGAAAATTATGGGACATTCCTAATGACCAGAGGATCGGATGGACCAATTTTGATGATTTTTTGAATTATATTCTTTTTATTATAATTATTTTGACTTTTGGAGCATTAATTAATTTAAAAATAAAATAAAGCTTGAAAAATGAATTTTATATTTTTCAAAAATCTCTCTAATATCAAGGAAACCAAAGAACCAATTTTTATAATTTTGTGATTTTGCTTTGATTTATTAGAATTATTTTAGTGGAAATGCTAAAAAAAACATTTTTTTTTAATTTTAAAATTACCTTAGGGCTTTAAAATTTAATATCTCATCATATAGACTTAAGAAAAATATGGGATTTATTCCCAAGTGATTAAAATTCAAAATGTGACATTTTGGTGAATTTTATTATTTTTGTGATTTTTATTATTTTTTATTTATTAAAAATATTAAAATAATGCAAAAAAATTAACTTTTTTAGAAAATTGAAATTTCAATTTTTTTTAAATTCCCTGATATCAGAGAGGCTCCAAAAACAATTTAGTGAATTTTTTAAAAGCATTTTGAAAGTTATGAATTTTTTAAGTTTAATTTTGGCTAAATGGTTTAATCAACCCATTTGATAGGGCTAACCAAGTCCAATTGACTTCAATTTTTATGGTGGGTTCCTCTTATTCTAAAGGTCAGTGGAGAATTGATTTCAATTCAATTTGATGTATGATTAGCTCTAATTAATTAAGGAACTATTTGGAGTGTTTAAGCCAATTAGGGTTATTCTAAGTGGATTAATTCAAAACTTTATTTTTCTAGAGTCCTCTGAGTCATAATAAACATCACCAAATTTTCCTAGAATTTATTTCACAATATGCTAATTATTGGAATTAAAATACTCGAACTAGCAACCTAGAGTTGAAAAATCAATAACTCTTCGTAGGGATGGCCTCGACTTTGGAAAATTCGGGAAATGTTCCCGATTTCGGAGGCTTGAGCTCACATGGTCTCGTGCCATGGTGAATTGTATACATGCATGGAGAATTGAAAATGTGCGAGAGAGTAAATAAATTATTAAAAATCAAATACTCGATGAAATTAAATGATTTATTTTCCACATTATTCTCCTTTGTTCACGCGAGCGAGAGGGTATTTTTATTTTATTTTTATGATTTTTCTACACAAAGTTATGCATTTTTCAAGTTCTGGTAATTAAATAAATAGGAAAATAGCCTAATTTCCTACTTATCCACACGGCGCCCTGTCATCCTCGGCATCTCAGAACGGCCACACGGCGCGCTCCCATTCGACGCCGCCTTCCGACTCAGCGCCACGCGGCCCGCGGTTCATGTATCATCTCCTGGTCTGATGCCATTTTAGCCGTCCGTCCGCGCGTGTATTGAATGAACGTCATCCGTTCATCATCCCCAAGCCTCCTAGCCCGAGAACCGTCCGTCTTCTAGGCCTAAGATCTCACTCGATACTTGACCAAATTGGAAGTTCTTATACTCTATGGATTCGTCTTGAGAAGACGAACACGTCCATACGGTTAATGTGGCATGAAATTGATTCAATAAAAATGGAGAATGTTCAGAAGCTCGAGAAGAAGAGTGAGACCATACCTTTGCTCAGAGAAGTGTGGCTTCGATCTGAGGGTTGTGTCACCTTCGATTGCGTCCCACCAAGCTCCGGATGAAGTCTCTCGGCTCAGTGAATTGTCTAGGTAGGATTTCGACCACGGTCGATTACAAAGCTTGGAGTACGGAACGGATGGGTGGCACGGAGAGGGGGCTTTGTTTGGTGGACTTCTTCCCTTGGTGCGAGTGAAGGTGTAGGATCAATCAATTTGGGGATTGGTCTCTTGTGAAGAAGTGTCCTGGTTTTGTGTTGAAGTTTGAACTCGAAATTGAGCTCGGCTAGAGGGAATTGGGGCTGGAATCCGGTGGGAATCAAGTGCTCTATGTGTAGAGAGTGGTGCGGAATGATTTTGGCGAGTTTCCTTAAGGTTGGTTCGACACCTCTCCCATGGCCGAGAGAGGGGTGTTTAAATAGGAGATCTTTGGAGGGACTCCCGAGGGGAGTTAGGGATGGGATCGAGCTGCTCTTGGCGAGAGAAGAACAGCTGCAATGGCCACGTAGGGATGGGGCGGCTCGGCGGTGGGAATTCCGAACTTTGGCTCCTCCTAAGGTCTCGGCCATGGTGTTTTCCGGCGACCCGGGCGGGCGGCCGGCAGGCATGGGTCACCCTCGGGTCCGGGTGGGTCGGGGCTGGAGGTTTGTGCGATCAATTGGCCATGGACATGTGTAAAGGGCTTGGATTAAAATGGTATGGGGAGAGGCTCATTTTGGGTCCAAATGGGTCAACCCACCATTTTGGGTTTTGTGCACCCTTCCAAGTTCGGTTTTGGGGTCGGGAGGATCATGTGAGTCAACCTACCAAAGGTAGTGAAGTCCACATCAAGGATTAGGTGGCAAAGTATGGTTTAGAGTGTATCATGTTTCAGGTAAAAAGGGTTTAAAAAGGTTTAAGAAAGGGATCCCCTCTCTTGCCATTAATGGTTTGGTGAGGTGGAAAGTGGATTCCATGGCTCTCATGGCTCCTATGGGGCTCATGCATGGCTTCATGGCTTGCCTATGGCTTGCACATAGCTTGGCTTACTTGTATGAAAATGGATTTTGACATTTTTGATAAATGTATGAGAGGTTAACATGAAGCTTGATTTAGAACAAATTCATATTTTATTGGAACTTTAGGGATGGTTTTAATTGAAGCCATGATGAAGAAGAGTGTCATATGGGCTTTGTATGAATTTTGGGCCTTTAAAATTTAGTGAAGATGGGCTTTTAAAATGATTTAGGGAAGTGGGCTTTTGGATTTCAAAACAAATTTTAGGTTGATAATTTTGTAAAGGATTGGATCCAATAAGTGTTGAATTTAATTTAGGAATGTTTCATGAATGATTTGGAATCAATTTGAAGTGGTTTGGGCTTGAATTAGGTTGGATTTGGACCTCTTTGGTAAATGGGCCAATGTAGGTCAAATTGGGCTAACTTGGGCCAATGTTGGGCTAGGGTTGAAATTGATGTAAAATAAATGTTGGGAAATGTTTATGGGAGTGTTTGAATGAGGTTTTGGCTTTGGTTGGGTTTTGATTTTGGGGTTTGGGCTTATTTGGGTTAGGTTAGGTTTTAGGTCAAAATTGGGCCTTTTAGCTTTGGGTTGAATTTGAGTGGGGGTTGGGTCTATATTTTGGGTAAATCATGTTAGTGTTTTGTTTGTGGGGATGTTAAGGAAGGTTTAGAAAAGGTTTGGGGTTAATTGGAGTTGAATTGGGTTAGTTTGGGTTAGGTTTGGGTCATGGGTCCAAATTGGGCTTTAAGGCCAAAAGTGAAATTGGATTCAAATGTCAATCAAATTAGACTTGGATCTGGTCTAGATTGGTGTTGGGAATGTTAAATTGAAGTTTAGAATTGAATTGGACCAGAATTTGGGTCAATTAGGTAGGTTTGGCTTGACACTGGGTTCACTTTGGGTTAAAATGGGTCCAATTGGGGGTTTTGAAAAAAGTGGGGTAAATTGACCAAATTGGCCCATGGTGTAGTTGAACAAAATGAAATTGGGAATATTTGGGATTTTTTGGAATTTTCTGGGAATTTTCTGAATTTTTGGATTTTTGGGTCAAGAGGGGTATTTTGGGTATTTGGAGGGTATTGGGGGTATTTTTTGAATTCTTGGTATTTTTGGCTATGAATGATCAATTTGAGTGGAGGGGAAATATTCAAGGTTAATTTTGGGGAATTTTGGGTGATTTGGAGATTTTGAAAAATTTGGGTAATTTCGAGGGCATTTGGTAGGTTAAGGCCGGTGTAGGGTCCCGGAGTCAAAAATTGAAAATTTGCAAAATTGAAGTTTAGGTAAATGTAAGTGGAATGAAATCATTTTGGTTGAGCCATGAAGCCATATCAAGCCCACATGAGCCATGAAGGGACTCATTTGAGGCATTCACTATGTTGTTCCTAACCTCTTAGCCAAGAGCTTAGGGGTTAAGGACCATCCATGTGAATCACCTTCATGAGTCAGGAGGTCAAGTTGGGTATAGGTGTGGTTTTAGGAGGTGTGTGAAAGTGTAGTGTGTAAGTGTAGTGTGTGTGTAAGTCAGCCCTCACCAGACCAGGCCACCCAGGGCAGTCCTAAGGCCAAAGAATCCTATAGGAACCCATCCTTTAAACTTCCACATTTGATTTCAACCTTATAGGTGATTAGGGGTTTACAATCAAGTTTGTGGAGTTTGCAGGGAGTTAAGAAGTGGTTTGAAATTCTAGGTGGTGGGCCCCATTTCTAATCCTCTAGGATAGTCAAAGGAAAAGCCTAAGGCTAGATCCTAAGTACTAAAAAGAAGAAGAGAAGACCTCATCAAAAATGAGGTCAACAATGGGATCCGTTGAAATAACATTGACGGAACCTCCTTTCTGGGGTTCCTTCATGTATTCCTTTGGGATCGTTATGTTCCCTCTCCGGAGATTGTCATCAAGCCAACTCTTGAAAGTGATGCAATCCTCTATCTTTTGTCCGAGCATCTGGTTATAAGGGCAATAGTTCAAATGATCTTTCTTATTGACTTCCTCCGGCTTCTTGGGCTCTGGCAGCTAAAAATTCGGTGTCTTCATTCAGCTGCGGAACATCTTCGCTACTGCTTCAGTTTTGAATGGATATTCTTTATTTAGAAGTTCTCTTAAGGTACGCGATGAATGAGGCGGTTCTTCATAATGCTGAGGCAGTTAATAGCCCGAACGAGGTTTTTGATAGCGCTTCTGAGGTTGCTGATAGCCCTGCTAAGGTTGCTGAAAAGTCCGTTGCGGTGGTTGATAACTAGGTTGTGGCCGCTCTGACTATATCTGAACCGGCTGCTTGCCCTTATCTACTGTCGCGACGATTCCAGATTTCTTTTCGAATGTTTCAAAGGCTTCTGCTTATCGTTCTTGTCCACAAAACTTAACTGCTTTGCCTCTTCTTGCAAGCTCCCGGCCTTGCTAAGCAACTTCTCGAAAGTCTTGATTGTAAATCCTTTAAGGAGAAGTGATACCTGGCCATGGATACTTTTAAGTAGGATGCCGACTGCATGTTGTTCTTGAAGCTGTGGTTCACACTTCATGCTTAAATTTCTCCATCGAAGTATGTAATCCACTAAAGTCTCGTTCAGCTTTTGTTGGTCCACCACTAGATCACCGATAGTGATGTGGTGTTGAGCCCCGGCAAACCGCTTAACGAAGAGATTCTCTAGTTCTGAAAAGGTCTTTACTGAACCATTCAGCAATTCTCCGTACCAGTCGAAGGTAATCCCTAACAAACTGCTGACGAACTGTCAGAAGAGTAAAGAGTCGCTCCCACCGGCGTTGCAGCAACTAGCATGAAAATGTGCGACATGCTGCCGGGAGTTTCCCGTTCCATCAAAAGTCTTAAACAGAGGTGGTACGAAGCCTTTCAGGTATTGGACCGCATCGAACTCTTCGGGGTAAGGTCTACCCGTCTGAATAGATGCTCCACTCTTAGATTGTTCTAGGGCTTCTCGTACATGCTGTTCTACCATGATCTTAATGTCCTTTTGTGGAATCATGGTTTGTGCAGGATCTTTCTTTGGTTGTTCGTCTCTGTTGACGGATGCGATCTCTTTTCCTCCATCTGCAATATGGATAATTTCTGGGGGTGTCTCTTTCTGAGGTTGTACCTGACTCTGGAGAGTGTCTAAGGCAGCAGCCATCTCTTCCATCCTCTTTTCCATCTAGGAAATTGTGTCATCTCTTTCCCGAAGCTGTGCCCTCATTACTTCCGGTTCATCTCTTTCTGCAGCTGCTGGAGCACCTTGTGAAGCTGATGATGCTCGCGTCTCAACCATGTTGATCTCGGCATACTCCTCATCCATGAACTCTGATGAGTCAACTTCATCTCCTAGTTTATCTTCTCATTCTTTTGCTAACCGTCGGATGTCGGTCCTTAACTTGTCCATGGCATCCTCTAGTGGCCTTTTTCGCACGGTCTCGCAGTTGTCTCGTGACGGTTGTTGAACTTCCTTCCCGGGAGTCCCCTTTATTGCAGTAGCACTTTCTTCTGATTCAAGTCTCCTGATGAGACTTTTCTTCTCAGGACATTGTTTTGGTCTTAGCTTGCCAGTAGTAGGTCGCCATACCATTCTTCTTGCAGCCAGAAGCCTAGGATCGGATGATCTGTCGGCTATATGCTGGAAGGTGGTATCCTCCCTAATTTGTAGACCCGATACAACAACGGGTGAACTAGATTTTATCTTCTTCTTTGGTTTCTCTGTGGCGGCAACAGGCTCTATTCGCGGTCCGAGGCGGGATTTAGCTGGCACTCGTCCTATCCTTCTTAAGATTTCTGACACAGGGCATCTTTCTTTCTTTGCCAATCTTTCTATAACAACTTGCAGTTGAGCAAATGGCATAGTATTATCCCTTTTTATCTTGTAATTGTTGTAGTATGCAGGTCGGGGTAATGCAGCGGCGATCCTACAGAAATTCTCTTCATCTGATGCGGCAGAAAGAGGGTGAAACCTGCTCCCTTCCAACAGAGGTATATACTCAGGCAGTTCTTCTTTTTCCTCAGGTATTTCTTCTAGAAAAGCAACTTCAGTAGCTCTGACTTTCTCGATCTTGGCGATCTTTCTACTTTTATTTCTTCTTTGAGTCCGAGTTAGGGGTGCAACTCTTGAACTGGACCCAATCTCAAAAACAGATGGTATTGTAGCAAAATCTGTACCCTCCACGGTGACAGGCTCATCACTGACTTGGATTTTCTTCCCCTTTAGCTTGGCAGAAGTCGGGGTAGGTGCCGAGATGACTAAACCAGTGGGGGTAGAGACAACAGTCCTTCTATGAACAGTAGTACTCCTTTCAGCTGGAATCCTTTGCAGGGGAGGGAATTCTTGAGTCGATTTCAGGTTGAACTCAATCACGGGCTTTTCAGTTTCGACACTTTGTCCATTATTGTGAAGAGAGTGACGTCAGCGAACTTGACATCTGTGTTGTCGAATCCTTGTCCGAAACGGATGATTCCATTGTCGGGCAGCTCATCCTTGTAAACGGCGAAGTTCATTCCGTTGGTGAAGGAGAAGATTAACTTCAGGGCAGTCATTTTCTGCAGGGCAGATTCCGAATGTCAGTCCAGAATTATGCTTCTTTTCGTCGTAAATTTTAGGATGAAAAAGAAAGAGTCCGAACACATTTTCGTTTATCTTAGTGTATTTGTGATTTTTAAAAGAGATTGTTTATTAAAAGGTTGTTTATTAGTAGGTTCGTTTATTAGAAACAAAACGATTAAAGGAAAAAAGGTCATAGAAAAGGTAAAGGGCCCGATTTAGAATTGGAAAGGAAGAGAAAGTCTTATGCAATACTTCTCGACTCGAAGGACCGCTCCTAAACTAACACCTATTGGGGGTCCACCCCACCTTAGAAAAGAGGTAAAAGGATCTCGGAACCTCTCCGTTTAGGGGTGTCTAAACATTGGCTCCTAAATCCGACGAAAGTTGGCTATACTCGTTCAAAAAAGAAATGAACGGGGTATTCCAACGGAAGAATGGTAGTTTTGGTCCACTAGGGATATGGACTCACTATCGATTTATGAAAGCAAAACCATCTAATCAAAAATGGAGAGAGGAACTAGTCCCTAGCGGAGTCGCCAGAAGTTGTCGGCATATTTTTAGGTTGTGTGTTGTATTTTGAAAAGGGGTCTCCTACAGAAATTTTCGGCGAATTTTAGATTTTAAATTTAATTTAAATATATATATAATTTAGAAAGTAGCATTTGATTTTGAAAATAATTTTTAAATTTGGAGATTTTAAGATATGAAAAATCAAACCGATCTCACATCCCAAATAGTTTATATAAACCAGCACCGCATCACAAACCGCGTATCTATCCCGAAGAATAGACACACTGCTTGATGATGGGGCTCGGTTAAATAAACTAGAAGATTTGTGACATCCGTTTGGTCTGCGAACCAATCTTATAAGCCGACAAGTTCCCCTGCTTAATATAAAGGAATTAAGCAGGGTTTATATTACCTGGGTTCTTAATGTTCCCTATAAGGGCAAGCCCCTATAGTTAATTACATCTTAAATGAAGGGAATCATGTAAGAAAACTCTCGATAATGATTAGTGGTTTTTCTCTCAAGAATTTCAAATTTTAAGGTTTTCAAAGGATTAGATTTTATGAAATTTCAATTAGGAGTGGATATAATTTGGAACAGTTAATTTCAGGAGTCCAAAGGAAGAGAAGTAGGAGAAGTTGAGGATCCAAGAAGAAATCTTGGCAACTTTCCAAACTATCCTATTGTTTAGCTTCAATTTGGGAGTTCATTTAATGTTTCATTTGCTTGTTTTAATTAATTAGGACTTATATTTGTATGACATGATCATACAAATAACCTGGAAGATATGAGGGTTTATGTCGTACTAAAAGACTACCTCGGAGTCCTAAGACTGGTTAGGACTTAATTTACATGACATGATCATGCAAATGCCTAACAAAGAGTTGAGAATTTATGTTACACTAAGCAAACTACCTCGAAATCCTATGGATTTATTGTTTAAAACTAGGAAATGTTTGCTGAAGTAGACTCAGGTTTTGCTGATGACGATGGTTGTGCTGCCCACTATGCTCCAAGCTCCTTGTTGTTGCAGAGGTTTAGTTTTAGAAGTTATAAATCAGAAGATGAGAGAAGTGATTTGGTTTAGAGAAAATCTTAAAATTCAAGTGTTTTTTAATATTTTAATTAAAACAAATCTTAAAGTTGTTTAAACAGAACCGATTAAGATCCCACGGTTCCGTCATCCCGACACCATTATTTTCATTGAATTCACTTAGTCCAGATGAATTTGCTAAACTCAACTGAATAAGTTCCACACTTTCATTTAGACCGTGGGAAATCCCGTTAGCAACACGTGGGTTACATCATCCGAGGTATTCCCGATCATTCAATAAGACGTTTTAATTTAGTTGCAATTGTAGTTTTGTTGTTCTATTTGTGATTAAATTTTGAGTTGTTTTATATTTTGGAATGTTGTGGCGGTGAATTTTATCTTTCAATGACTTTTAATTTAGTTTTGGTTTCAGTTTAGGGACTATCCTAAAGTTTCTGGTTTTCATGCAACAGTTTTATTTATCGCAAGAAAAGTAAAGTACAGTACATGTAAGTAATTTGCAATAAAGTAAATTCCAATAAAATGAAAGCGTACCTGGAGGGTCTTCCCTTCATCCCAAGATGCACTTAAAATACTTGTTAAGGCATTTAAATATTTCAATAAGTACCTAGGTAAAGCTAAGGAAAGGGTTACAGTTGTCTACCAAATTTCTTAATCCTATAACTAGTCATCTCCTATGACGTCTAGGTTCTTGGTTTGATTTAAGGATGATTTTCTTCATCAAAGAACAATTAAATTCAGTTGTTCTTCTAAAACATCCCGTCATATTAAGGAAGTGCTTAGGACGAGTCCTAAACATCATTTCAATACTTCTGGGATTATTTTGAGTCCAAGTAAATTTTGTTCCAAGGTGAATTAATCATCCAAGAGTTTAGTTAAACTTTGTCTCTTGTTCAGTGAACATGGGTATTTGATTACCTGATGAAGGAAGTGACATTTCACTTAAAACTCTTTTTAAGAGCTATGATAATTAAAGCCTTTATGGGCAATTTGGGTTATCGAGAATTTAAATCATTCTTAATTTAATATTTGAGTTAATGATTTAAAGTGTTTTAGTTTAATTATGAGGGTTTAATTAATAATTTTAAGTTTGGAATAGTGTTCAAATTATTTTTGATTTAACATAAATCTTTACATTTTCAATTATCTTGGTATTTCAAATTGATGTTCATGTTTTAAATTTACTTAGATGGAAAGAGGTGTTGAAATTATTGATATGTTTTGATTTAACTCTTAATGATTTTACTTAGGTTTGTTGTTAAATGATTTTAATTTAATTTAATTCAATTTGATTTTAATTTAATTTAAATTTAATTTAATTTAATTTAATTTAATTTTAATTTAATATTAATTTAATTTTAATTTAATTTAATTTTAAATTTAGTTTAATTTTTAATTTGGATTATTATTTTAATTTTTAATTAAGAACTAAATATTGTTAAAGTGATTTATTTATGGATTTTTAAATTATAGAATAATTATCCTCTTAATAATATCCCTATTTTAATAATCCAAATTTTTAATATATTCTTTCCAAAATTTAAATCATTTAGTTAATTAAAGTTTCATTTTGATATTTTCAAAGTGTTTAATGGGGTTCTACCCCTTAATTTCCCTAAGTTTCAATCATCCAAGAGAAAGTTAAAATCAAATATTTTACCCCCCATGTTGATTAAACCTAAAGTTTTAATTAAGGGTTAAAATTTTTAATTAGCTTTATGCCCTTTTAAGCTTATTTATTTCATAACTTACTAAATTGAGCTCAAATGAATTTGAAATTTTTATGTCACCTCACTCACATGTCAATTAAGACATTAGAGGAGAAAATGTGATTTTTCTGAATTTAATTTATTTATATAATTATTTTTAGTAGAAAATAGGGATTTTCAAAGAAAATTCAACAACTTGACTAAGGAAAGGTTTTTATCCTTAAGAAAATTATGGGATATTCTTAATGACCAAAAGACCACTTGGACCAAATTTTGTGATTTTTTAAATTATATTTTATTTATTATAATTATTTTGAATTTTATAGTATTAATTAATTTTAAAATAAAACAAAATTTGAAAAATAGATTTTATATTTTTCATAAATGTTTCTAACCTCAAGAAGTCTAGAGAAACAAATTTTATAATTTTCTAATTTTTCTTTGATTTATTGGAATTATTTTAGTGAAAAGGGTTGAAAATTCATTTTTTAATATTAAAAATTACATTAAGCCTTTAAAATTCAATATCTTATCCTAGGGACTTAGGAAAAATATTTGGTTTATTCCTAAATGATTAGGAGTCAAAATGTGATATTTTTATGATTTTTTAATATTTTTGTGATTTTTATTATTTTTTAACTATTAAAATATAAAAAAATATTGTGACAAATCAATTTTTTTAGAAAATTCCAATTTTAATTTTCCTAAACTCTCCTGATATCAGAGAAGCTCCAAAATCATTTTAGTGAATTTTTGAAAAGTATTTTTGGAGTTATGAATTTTTAAAGTTTCATTTTGCTTATGAGGATTAATTAATCCATTTGGTGGGGTTAATTAAGTCCAATTGATTTCAAAATTTTATGTAAGGTTCCTCTGACCCTAAAGAGCAATGGAGAATTTTTTCCAAGTCAATTTAATGTGTGGTTAACCCTAATTAATTCAATTTCAATTTTAGGGGTTTAGGCCAATTAAGGTTATTATAAATGAATTAACTCAAAATATATTTTTCATAGGGTCCCCTGGTCCTAAGAAACATCACCAAATTTTCCTAGAATTTATTTTACAACATGCTAATTATTAGAATTAAAATACCTAAAATAGTGGCATGAACTTGAAAAATCAATAACGTTTCATAGAGATGGCCTCTGACCTTGAAAAATTTAGAAAATGTTCCCAAGATCAGAGGCTTCAAAAGCCCTATGGTCTCATGCTATGGTGAATTGTCTATGCAAAGGGAGAATTAAAATATTGAAAATAGTAAATAAACTATTAAAAATAAAATACTCATCCAATTAACTTAATTTCTTTTCCACATTATTTTCCTCCGATTCGACTGAGCGAGGGGTATTTTTATTTTATTTTTGTGATTTTTCTATGCAAAGATATGAATTTTTGAAGCTCAAGGCATTTAAATAATTAAAAAATAGCCTAATTTCCTACTTATCCATGCGGCGCCACGTCAACCTCGGCAGCTCTGAAAGCCCATGCGTCGTGTTGTGACTCGGCGCCGCCATCTGACTCAGCTCTCCAGGGGCAAGCGGTTCACTTACCATTGCACTGTCTGACTTGATCTCAACCGTCCGCTCGATACACGTGCGATCCAACGGCTCCTGGTAATCATCTGCGACTGGTGTGCACCCGTGACCGTCCACTGTCAAACCCTAATATCTCTCTCGATTCTCAATAGATTTTTGTGTTCTTATACTCTATCGATTAGTCTTGAAGAGACGAACACATCCATACGGTTTATAAGCTATGAAATTAACCCAAACAAAATGGAGAATTGCTGGAAGCTCGGGAGGAAGAATGAGTTCATACCTTTGCTCAGAGAAGTGAAGCTTCGATCTGAGAGTTGTGTCACCTTCGATTGAGTCCAGGAAAGCTCCAGATGAAGTCTCTGGCTCTGAGGAATTTTTTAGGTATGAAAGTGACCAAGGCTGATCACAAAGTTTGGAGGCTGGAAGCAATGGCCGGCTCGGTGAGGGGGCTTTGCTTGGGGAACTTCTCCTCTTGTTACGGTGAAGGTGTAGGATCAATCAATTTGGTGATTGACTCGACTGTGGTGAAGTGTCTCGTTTTTTGGGTGGATTTTCAGCTCGAAATTGAGCTCACAGAGAGGGTTTTAGAGCTTGGATTTCGGTGGGGATCAAGTTCTCTATGTCCGGAGAGGGATCCGGAGTGATTTTGGCGAGTTTTGGTAAGGTCTAGTTCAACACCTTATTTAGCCGAGAGGTGGTGGTGTTTAAATAGAGGTGGTCGGAGGGCTTCCGAGAGCGATTGGAGGCTTGGATCAGTTGCTCGGGGCGAGGGAAGAACAGCCATGGTGGCCATTTAGGTTGGGACAACTCAGCAAGGGGGAATTAAATTTTTGAATCAAATAGGTGCTCACGGGTGTGGTGTTTTCCAGCGGCCTGGTGGCTGGCCGGCCAGGTTCATGTCACTGTTGTCATCAGGGAGGTCAGTGCTTAAGGTTTGTGAGTTCAATTGACAAATGCCAAGTGTAAAGGAGTTGAATGAAAGTGGAAGGGGGAAGGGCTCATTTTGTGCTTGGTTTGGTCAAATGCATGCTTTAGGCTTGGTGCACCTCCCCAAGGCCTGATTTTGGGCTGAGGGAAATCAGTGGGTTCAGCCAAGAGAAGGTGATGAAGTCCCCATCCATGAATACTTAGATTAATCATGGGTTAGGGTGTATCATTAAAAGGGTTAAAAATTTTGTAAGGGGGGTTTAAAAGTGGCTCCTCCTTTTGCAATTAATGGCATGGTGATGTGTAAAGGGGCTCCTAAGGCTTGCATGTGGCTTGTGCATGGTTTAATTGCTCTATTTGGCTTAGGGGTGGCTTGGCTTAGTTTCATGGAAGTGGGTTTTAGAAATTTTAGCATTTTGGTGGAAAATTTTCATGAAGCTTGACTTGGAATGGTTTAATGATGGTTTTGAAACTTAGGGGTGATTTTGATTAAATGGATGATGGAAAGAAATGTCATGTGGGCTTTGGATTGAAAACTTGGGCTTTTGAAACGATTTTGGATGGGCTTTTAAAGTGGTTTAAGGAAGTGGGCTTTTGGATTTTAAAATGGGCTTTTAGATGAAAATTTTGTGAAAGACCATGTCAAATAAATGTTGGGTTTAGTTTAGGGATGTGTCATGAGTGGTTTGGAACAAGTTTAGAGTGATTTTGAATTGAATTGGGTTTAATGTGGGGGCTTTTAGTAAAGGGGCCAAGGTGGGCTAAATTGGGCTAACTTGGTTTAAGTTGGGATAAAGTTGGATTTGATGTAAAATTAATGTTGAGAAATGTTCATGGGAGTGTCACAAAGAGTTTTCAACTTTGGTTGGGCTTTGATTTTGGGATTTGGGCCCATTTGGGTTAGGTTTGGGCTTAGGTCAATTTAAGGGATTTTGGTTTTGGGTTAGGTTTGGGTGGAGTTTAGGTTCAAATTTTGGGCAAATATAGTTAGTGTTTTGTTTATGGGGATGTTAGGAAGGCTTTAGAAAAGATTTGGGGACAATTGGAGTTGAATTGGATGAGTTTGAGCTAGGTTTATGTCATGAGCCAAAATTGGGCCTTAGGCTTCAAATTGAAATTGGGCTCAAATTTCAATCAATTGGACTTGGATTTGGTCTAAATTGATGTTGGAGATGTTTAATTTAAGTTTAGAATTGAAATGGACTAGAGTTGAGGTCAATTGGGGTGGTTTGGTTTGAGATTGGGTTCACTTGGGTTAAAAATGGGTCAAATTGGGGGTTTTGATAAAAGTGGGGTAAATTGGCAAAATTGGCTTATGGTGTAGTTGAACAAAATGAAATTGGGAATATTTTAAATTTCTGGAATTTTATGGGAATTTTTGGAATTTATGGGTTTTTTGGCTAAGAAGGGCATTTTGGGTATTTGGAGGGTATTGAGGGGTATTTTTGGAAATTTTGGTATTTTTGGCCAAAGATGGTCAATTTGAGTGATGGGAAATGTTTAGGATTATTTTTGAGGAATTTTGGGTAATTTAGGCAATTTTGCAAATTTTGGGTAGTTTCAAGGGCATTTGGTAGGTTTAGTGGGTCCGGGGCATCGGGGGTCAAAAATTGAAATTTAGAAAAAAAAAGGAAGATTGATCAACAATTGCAAGAGAAAGGTAATTTTTAATATCTCGAATTTCTCCAAACTAATTTATCCATAAGTTATCTTTTTATTTTAAGAACTTTATTTAGGATTAGTTATTAGAAAACCCATTTTAATCAACATTCCAAATTTAGGCCTTATAGAAATAGACTGTAATTAGCCTAAAGGATTGCTTACCTTGCTTCTCTGTGGGATCGATACTGGGGTTATAAAAGAAAACCCTATATTACTTCAAACGATACATATACTTGCGTAGTACCCCTAGTGTGTAAAATATTTTCTAAATTTTTACAACATTTTGATTTTATACACTAGCCGCTACTTATAAATTGGGTCAAGTTTTTGGCCATCTTTTGGAAGCGAATATTACTGCGTTATTGCGGGTCGGGTCAGTAAGTTGGTCTAAAGTTTGAATTTCCTTGACTGTTCCAATTTCCGATTGGATTAACTTAATTAAAACTCCATTGTTGATGTCCGTTATTCCAATTAAAATTAGGATGATTTTTCCAACTTGGATTATAATAATTAGAATAAGGGTTATTTGTTTTACTAAAAATAGCTTGCAAAGTTTCCATTGTTTGAGAATCATCAGAATTTGCAGAATTATCATTACTTACATGCGATATGTTAATAACAAAATTATCTAATTTCTTAGATATCGCAGCCACTTGTGAAGCTAAAATAGAAAAGGCTTCATTATATTGAATACTTGAATTCTTTTAGGTTTAACCCTTTCAGAAGGCCATTGAAAATTATTATTAGCCATTTCTTCAATTAAAGTGTATGCTTCTTCAAATGTCTTAGCCATTAAAGAACCACCAGCAACAGCATCTATAATAAATCTAAGTGATCCAATGTGTCCATTATAAAATGTTTGAATAATTAACCAATCTGGCAAAGCATAATGAGGACATTTTTTAAATAGTTCTTTAAATCTTTCCCATGTTTCATAAATTTTTTCTCCATCAAATTGCATAAATGAAGTAATATCATTTCTTAATTTAGAAGTTTTAGAAGTAGGAAATTATTTAGCAAGGAATTTTTGTGCCATATCTGCCCAAGTTTTAATAGAACAAGTTGCTAATGAATTAAGCCACATCTTTGTTTTATCTTTTAAGGAAAAAGGAAAGAGTCTAAGCCTAATAGCATCATCAGAAACATTATTATATTTAAAGTTAGCACAAAGTTCCAAGAAACTAGCAAGGTGTAAATTTGGATCCTCATTTGGTGTTCCTCCAAATTGATTATTTTGAACCTTTTGAATAATAGAAGGTTTAAGCTCAAAAGAATTAGCATCTACAGCTGCCATTTGAATACTAATATGAAGTTCATCAGTTGTAGGGTTTGCATAATCCCTTAATGGTTTATAAACATTTTGTTTATTAATTTCTATTGAATTTTGTTTATTTTTATGTAAGTTAGCCATTTCCTGATATTTTTGAATTTGTTTTCCTTTTTTAATTCTTTTAACTGTTCTTTCTAATTCAGAATCAAAAGGTAATAATCCTTCAGATCCAGAACTACGCATAAAAATAAATTAAAATCTTTTTGGTATTTTTGTTTTTATATATATATTTATTTATTTATTATTTTTTTAAAGAAATAAAAGTGTATAAATTATATTTAATTTGAGAAATGTAAAACTTGTTTATTTAACTTTCTTCCTTATCTTCCCTCAGCAACGGCGCCAAAAATTTGATGCACGACCCGACTTTTACTTATGTAAGATTTTATGAATTTATATTTAAATATATATAATAATTATTGTAAAAGAAGCAATTTCAAATGCAAGTCATTTCAAGTAATACAGGCCTCTATTGGAGTCCTAGTTATCAATCCCACTGGGAAGATTATGAGAAAATTAAGAATATTTTAGATTTTTCAAATTAAAATTAATTATTATTTTTATTTCTTTTCAAAATTCAGATTTTAAATTTAACAAAGTTTTTACTAAATGTAAGTAAGCAGTAATTAAATAAAGATTAATGCAGGTATAAATAAAACAACTTTCTCCTTTTCAACTAATCCAAGATTTTTAGAATAATTATTATTTGTGGAGAACTTAGATTATGATATTGTGTCAAATAGAAGCATTCATATTCTTTACCTTCGTTCGATAGTATAAAGAACATTAGCTAATCTATAGATCGGTTCAGGATGTTTTATTGGTAGAATGGGTTAATCTAGGCTCACACTACTAGATGTCCAAGGGTGGCTTTGGTCAGACATCCAATGACCCGTTCCCTTTCTATAGACCAAATTATTAGAATTTAGTCAATCACTCAAAAAACTAATCAATTATATGCCCAATAAATAATATCTTCCTATTTATTTGCACTTCACCTTGAATAACTCGCATAAAGCCTTCGATTACCCAAGGATTCATGTAATATCTACTAGTTAAGAACTCACCTCCGGATAGGACTCAGAATTCATCAACAGGTTTTAACAATTCAAATGCCCAGTTTAAAAATTAAATTAAGATCAGGTATTAATATCATCAATATTTTTTTAAATATTTTAAGTTACGTTATCCAACAAAATTCAATTATCTTATTATATTTTCATAATTGAAAGGATAAATAAAACTAACTACTCATAACACATTGATTTCACACAACAAAATATATTTATTAAACTTTGAATCAAGTTACAAATACTTATCTTGAATGTTCCTTCAAGTGATCCGCTGATTCCTACTGACTCCATTGCAAAGTACAAAACTTCAACAACAATAATACTTGAAAACTCACACTTATTACTGAAGGAATTGAGTAGTAATACTCAAAATAAAATCACTAAATGTAAAAGAAAGTGGCTCCCTAAAATGATTGGATGCTCGATGGGGTGATAGAATGGCTAGTGGGGATTTTAGGATGCTAAAAGGTGCACTTTTCTTTGTAGAACTGACTCCTATTTACAGAGCTCCGAATTTGACCTGGGGTTGCTTAAGGAACCTCTTCAAATTGGTCCAAATATAATGCATCTTCTAGAAGGTAACTATCACGCCTAGACGCCGGGATCTGGCGCCTAGGCTGGCGCCTAGGCGCCAGATCCCGTGACCTAGTCTTCACACCTCTTCACTTTGGATTGCACCTCTTCGCGATTAAAACGGTTTTCCTGTGTCTAAATGCATTGTATCACATGTGCTACATATTAGGAGTAACTTCCAGCCTTCTAGATGGTCTGATAACCGCTTAACACCATCAAAATAACTGCCTAAAGTCATTAAAAATATTATATGTTTCTGTATTGAACTGGCGCTTAGGCGCCGTATTCTGGCGCCTAGGCGCCACACCTAAAATTTCAACAACCTTGTTCTTTAAGCTCTATTTTTGTTCCTTTTTGCTCCTTCTTCCTTCTTGAACTCTTTTTTAATCACCTACATCCAAAAAAATAAAAATACCCTTCATTAAAGCATAATATCCTTAAGAATTGAATCATAAATAAGGCATAAAAATTTGTATTTTTTAAGTGTATCACATGTTATTATGCTATTTTGGAGTTGTTTTAGGATAAAAACATGATAAAACTTTCAAAATAATCTACTATGCTAGTAGAAATCATAATGAAGCTCAAATTAAATATACCACAACTGAAAAAGTGTTATTAGCCATATTATTTGCTTTTAATAAATTCACATCATATTTAATTTGAACAAAATGTGTATTGCATACTGTCCATTTTGCTATTAAATATTTAATGAAAAAGAAGAATGCAAAACTATGACTGATAAGTACGACTCTTCTTTTACAACAATTTGACTTTGAGATAGTAGATAGGAAAAGTGCTGATAATCAAATTGCTGATCATTTGTCCAACCTTAAAAATAAAAAATATCTCTGCTCTGATGAAGAAATAAATGAATATTTTCCTGATGAAAGATTGTTCACTATTAATGAGTGGTGTGTTCCATGGTATGTCCATATTATAAAATTTATTGTTAGTAACACATTACCTTATGGTATAACTTACCAACAATGGAAGAAATTTTTATTTAAAGCTAAGACTTATTTTTGGGATGACCCATTTTTATATAAACAAGGAAATGATCTAATTATTTGAAGATTTGTACCACTAGAAAAAACTTATAAAATTATTCAAAAATGTCATGATTATGATTTTCGGGGACATTTTGGTGTTGATAAAACAAATATAAAATTCTCCAATCTGGATTTTATTGGCCTTTAAATTTTAAGGATGTTAATGCTTAATTAAAAATTGTGATCAATGTCAGCATGTAGGCAATATTTCTAGAAGAAATGAGATGCCTCTTGATACACCTCAAATATATAGTATTTTTATACATTTTTATAACTATTTTTTAGTAATATTGCACTTTAATGGAAGGTATATTGTGTATTTTCTTGCAGGTGTGATTAAATGGATAATTGTGATGAAAGGAGTGAAAAAGTATCAAAATTGGAGCAAAAATGAAGAAAGGTGCAAAATTGATCATGGCGGTTAAGCGCCAAGGAGGCGCTTACGCGCCAAAGCCCCACTTCTATGCACCAGAACTAGAGCTTATACGCCATAAGACCAGCGGCTAAGCGCTGGGACCTCACGCTTACACGTGATAGTTATAAAAGTGGAGTTATTTAGTTTTAGGCACCATTTTAAAGGTTTATTTGAGGCATCTCTTGGTTAAAAAGTGGGGAACTCTCTATTAGTGCATAAATTAATTTATATTACACTTGAATGGATGCATCTCTTGAAGGATTCAATAAAGCTGGACACATTTTGAAGAGATACAAAGGCTCTTGTTGAAAAATTATAAAAGAATTACTTGAAGATTAGAAAAGGAGAGAATTTAGAAAGAGTAATTAGGGAGTAATTTAGAGTGTTGTAAGAGTTATTTGTGGTTGTTGTAGTGTGTGTAGTTTGTGCAGGAGAGTTGTTTCATTAACTTACTACTCCACTTTACCATTTCTACTTAAATATAGTTTGTAATAGGATTAGAAGTGAGATTTAGAGTCCTCAGAGTTGGGCTCCAACCTCTAAGGAGAATTGTAAGGAAAATCAAAGTTTTCAAAGGAACATCAAGTGTGTTGTGGAGAGGATTTTTAGATAAGTATTTATCTATGTTTTTACATTTGGTTTTTAATTAAGACTTCTTGTGCTTTCACTATGATTTCTACTTTTAAACCAAGTTGTGGTTGTTTTTTCTCCATGAATTTTGAGTGTTTTTATTTATATTTTTTCTAAAAAATATGAAGTAATAATGTTATGGAAGTATGTTGTGTGAAGTATAGGATTTCAATGTTGAAAGAATTGTGATGATTCAAAACCTTACACTTCATTTACTTCTTTATTTGACTAATTAGGATAATAAAATATATTGTGAGAACATGTAAGAATCAGTTTGGTATTTGATGGCACTCGAAATGGACAGAATGAATGATGTGGAGGTGATAGCTCCTACTTGTCATCCTCGACATTAATGTGATCAAGGTCCAACTTGGTTTAATTAGGTCTAATTGATGTCTTAGACCTAACTATGGTTTATGATTAGGATTAGGTTGATTAAGCCTAATGTAATTAAGGCTTAATGGTTTAATTAGGTCTAATGGAATAGACCAAATTTAGATTTTAGGATGATTAAGCCTAATGTATTTAAGCCTTAATAGTTTAATTATTACTTAAACCTAATTTGATTAAATATTAAGCTAATTAATTAAGTCTAACAATGATTGGACCTAATTAAGACTTGTTTGAACTTATTAGTGCTATGTACAAAATTAACTTAGCTCATTTGTAGAATGAACTAAGTAAAAGGTAATTTTGGGATTTATAGATTTTAGGGTTAATTAAAAATTAATTAATAGCTTATAATTATTAACCCAAAAATTTAAAGTGTCATTTCAAATTTTCCAAAGGTCAAGATTTATCAGTTTAAGTTTCATTTCTATCACCTTAAATCACCTAAATAATTTCCAATAAAATTCCCATATTTTCATTTTTTATAATTATTATTAAAAATACTTACAAAGAATCATGAAAATTAGGAAACCCTATACTAGAGAATTTTACTAGCCCTAGAAAAATTATAAGATGTTTCTAAGAACTTAAAATTAATTCCTTAAAAATATCATATTTTTCTAATTTATAAATTATTTTTAATATTTAAATTAATCTAAAGAGTAATTAATTAATTAAAAATTAAATATAAATGGTAAATTCAAAATTTCAATTCCACATTATTCTCCTCACTGTCATGAGTCCTAGGGTATCTTTGTAAATTATTTTGATTTTTAGATATCAAGATATGAATTTTTGATTAGTTTAAGGCTAATTTGATTTATTTTAACCCTTAACTATACGGAAAAAGAATGAGGATGACACGTGTTCTCATACGGGTGAAAATGCATCTGATATGCTGTGGAGTTCATCAAAGCAAATCTACTTTGGCTAAATTAGAGCCGTCCATTTCCAAAACACAAAAATGGATGACATCCGGTCATCTCCCTTAATCTGGTTCTTTTTATGAACCGTCCAAGTTGAGAGCACAATATCTCACTTGATTCTTCATAGATCAGGCGAATTTTGTTCCCAAAGCTTCATCTGAAAATGAAGAACACATCTATACGGTGATGATGGGGTTGTGCAATGGTTCATTTCAAAAAAGTTAAAATCGTGCTTGGTTTGATTCCAAAGATCCATACCTTGGCCTCAGTTGATGGAATTTCAATTGGATTGTTTCCACAGCTTTGTCTTGACCTTAGAAAGCTTTATCCTAACTCAATTTGGAGTTAAATTGAGCCTAGGTGTGAGTTTGTTCTCAAGATGTTTTGGGTTGAGAGGAAGATGTTGAACAGTGGGTTAGATCTAAGGGGAAGGTTTTGATTAGGCTTGTCTTCGTAGGGCTCTAGGAAGCTTCTGGAGTGATTAATTTGAAGTTTTAGAGAACATCATTTCAAACCCAAAATTTGTTCTAGTTTTAAGTTGGGAATATAGGGCAAACCATTGGGCATCATGGGTTAATTCTATGTGGGATCAATTGCTTAGGTCCAAAGATGAAACTTTATTGTTCAAAGGTAGATGGATTGAGCAGTGTATGAGTGTCTCCTATTTTGATCTCCTCCCTTTTGGGACTTTTCTGGTTTGGCCTCTTTTATAGCCATGGATGACCTTAGCTGAGCTCAATTTTGCTTATGTTTATTTATGGAGGTTGTTAATGATCAACAAAAAAATGTATTATTTTTTATGTCATATTTTATAATGATATAGCACTATAAAGTTATGTTTTCTTGTGTTTTTGGTTGAGATACATCAAATTGAAGAATTTGGAGTGATTGGAGCAGAAGGAACAAAAATGAAGTAAAAAAAGTGTAATTT
The DNA here is from genome assembly GCA_022702705.1 of Papilionanthe hookeriana x Papilionanthe teres. Taxonomy (NCBI): domain Eukaryota; kingdom Viridiplantae; phylum Streptophyta; class Magnoliopsida; order Asparagales; family Orchidaceae; genus Papilionanthe; species Papilionanthe hookeriana x Papilionanthe teres. The sequence goes on along the minus strand of CM040425.1, from coordinate 12,644,932 downwards.
GGAGCCAAAACAAGCAAGAAATAAAATTATAACCTGACACATTTTGATAAGCCTTTCTATGCTTAATATGTTTTACATTTTTCACAAATATTTAAATGAAATTACAATTTGTTTTTTTGTCTATTTTGTAGGGCTATCCGTTAGGAACACAACGCAACTGAAACGGGGCAAAATAGAACTAAAATGGAGCCAGACAAAGCAAAATGGTGGAGCTACACACAGGATGGTGCCTAAGCACCAAAATTGGTGCTTAGCTGCCAGGCAGTGGCGCCTATGCACCAAACAGTCGGTGCATAATCGCCAGTGACGGTTGGTGACAGTTTTTGGCATAACTTCTTGTAGAAACCTCAAATTTTGACTATTTTTCAAGCGTTGTGAAGCTTTTTTCATGGGGAATTCATTGGGAATGATAAAATAAACATTCAAGAAGTGTTTTGGTAGGTTATAAAGAGTTATTATGGAAGGGATGTGTCTCTTGGAGTAATAAGGCATTTAAGGCACCCTTTAGATGATTTATTGTATGTGGAATCTTTTTGAAAAGACACTTAACTATCTATTGGAAAATTATAATTAAGGCTTGCAAAATCTTGAGGAAAGAGATTTAGAGAATGGAGAGGAACTATTAGAAGAGGATAAGATGGCCGAGAAGAAGAAGACTTGGGGGTGATCCCCCAGTGAGGTGACAGGTTGAGAGAGAAAGAGAGAGTGTGAGAATTTCTTCTTTTCTTTTCACTTTGTTCTTGGAGAGGATTGTAAGGAGATTGCTTTTGCTATAAAAGGAGAGTTTGTATTCCATCAAAGATAAGTATTTTCATTGTATTTTGATTTGAATCTAGTACTTTGTTTGTGTGGTTTCAAAGACTTGTTCAATGTAAAGTTCTTGTTGCTTCTCCATGTGTAGTGAGTAGTTTTCTTTACTCTTTCCTCTTACAATGAATTAGTATGCATGTGTAGGATATAGAATTGAACAGAGTGAGAATATATTTTGATAAAGAAAAAGATTCGGGGCTTAATCAGAAAGCTCTATATTACTTGATAACGATATGTATACTTGCATAAAATCCCATTTTATAATAATATCAATTAAACTCTAATTTGCATCAGCATCAAGTCTTTGGTGTCATTGTAAAGAAAGAGATATATATAAAAGGAAATAAAACTTAAGAATGAAGATTTGGGATCATGTTTTTGGCGTCGTTGCTTGGGATTACATCGATTAATCTTGACTTTTATGAGGATTTTAGTTGAAGTAATTAGGCTTAGACTTGGAAAACTGTAGTGTCATAAAAACTGTTTTTAGGTGAAAAGTGTTTTTTGTATGAATAAGTTTTATGAAAAAACTGTTTGTGTGAAAAAACTATTTTTAGGTGAAAATGTTTTCTTGTGTTGAAATTATCTTTTATTTAATTGTTAATATATTATTTGTTGTGTTATGTGTGCGAACTAAAGGATCTATAGAACATGTGCCTTATGATCCTGAGTTAGAAGAAATGAAAAAAATTAAGAAACAAAAAGGTCTTGAAAAACTAGAAACAGAAATGGAAAATATTCAAAATAATAACTTGGAAAATCATCATAAATCAATGAGGGGTTATGTAAATCCTACGATAGGTGAAATTCACTAAATTATACAAAACCAGGTGGTAGAAGCTGACTCATTTGAACTAAATCCTGAGATTATAGAACTAATGCTGAACAATCAGTTTAGGGAAACTCCTTCAGAGGATCCTTATTTACACTTATCATGTTTTGTAGAACTTTGTGCTACATTTCATTTTAACGGCATGTTAGACGATGTTGTTAGATTAAGGCTTTTTCTTTTCTCACTAAGGGATATGGGTAAAATGTGGTTATACTAATTAGCACCTGGCTCTATGAAAAATAGGGAGGAGTTAAATAAGAAATTCCTAGCTAAGTATTTTCCACATTCAAGGACTACTAAACTTAGAAACGATATTATCTCATTTTGTCAGTATGAAGGGGAATCAATATACGAAGCCTGGGAAAGATTTAAGGAACTCCTAAGAAAGTGCCCACACCATGCTCTGCCTGATTGGTTAATCATTCAAACTTTTTAAAATGGGTTAGTAGGATCCCTTAGGTCTATACTAAACGGTGCTGCAGGTGGATTGTCAATGTCAAAATCTTATGATGAAGTGCATGCTTTAATTGAAGAAATGGCTACAAATGAATTTCAACGGCCCTCTACAAGGGTAAACCTAAAAAGTTAGTCAGTGTTCAAGATACAGATGTTGTTGCAATTCTTGCATCTCAGGTTTATTGCAATATCAAGGAAGTTGGAAAAATTTGGAATGAACCAGCCTCAATTTACTCCAATAAGTGAGGAAATTTCATTAGGGCTTATTATTGATTCTAACTTATCATATGAAACTTTAAATACCATAAACAACCCGTATTCTAACTTTTACAACCTAAGCTGGAAGAACCATCCTAGTTTTAATTGGAATCATACTACTAGGGGTGTAAACCAACAATGGAAAAATAATCATACAAATCCTAATGGAAGTTGGAATAATCAAGGGAATCCAAACTATAGACCTTCATATCCACTGGACTCTAACAATGATCAATAATTTGAGGATAAGAAGATGTCTATAGAAGAAGTGGTACTGCAAATGGGAAACCAGTTGCGAAGTGGAGATGCTGCAATTAAAAACATAGAGAATCAACTGGGACAAATTGCTAATTCACTTTGTAATAGACTCCAAGGAACACTTCCTAGCAACACTGGGATCAACCCTAAAGAGAACACTAAGGAGCAAGTAGAAGCTGTGTGATTAAGAAGTGAAAGATAGATAGAGGATGTGGTTAGAAAAGAGAAAATAGTTGTGAGAGAAACAAAGGAAATTAAAAGACCCGAAGAACATATTTCTAAGGATCTGGAAAAATTAATATCTTCAACTAAAATCTATTTATAAAGACCACCACCTCCATTTCCTTAAAGACTTAGACAACATGAGTTGGATAAACAATTTTCAAAATTTCTAAAAGTACTTAAGAAGTTAACAATAAATATTCCTTTCACTGAAGCTTTGGAACAGATGCCAAATTATGTAAAGTTTATGAAGGAGATATTAAACAAGAAAAGGAAACTTGGGGATTATGAGAAAGTTGCACTAAGTGAGGAGTGCAGTGCTATACTTCAGAAAAAGTTTCCTCAGAAACCTAAAATTCCTTGTAGCTTTACAATTCCTTGTGTAATTGGAGAAATTTTTATGGAAAAGCTTTATGTGATTTAGGAGTGAGCATTAATGTGATGCCTCTATCTATATTTAGAACATTAGTTTTAGCCAATATTTCTCCCACTACTGTAAACCTTTAGTTAGCTGATCGATCTATCATTTTTCTAAAAAAAAGGGATTATAGAAGATGTGCTTGCTAATGTTGATAATGGTATCTTTCCTTTGGACTTTATCGTATTAGATATGGAGGAAGATAAAGAAAATCTAATTATTTTGGGGAGACCATTCCTTGTTACTGGATAATCTATGATAGTTGTGCAAGAATGAGAGTTGACTATGAATATTAATGACTAGGAAGTAACTTTTGATGTATTAAAGACTATGAAATATCCAACTGAGAGAAAAAATGATGATTATTTTTGGATGGATGAAATTAATTATCTAAGTGAAGACCATTTTCAAGAGTGTTTTGAGAGTAAGTTAATAGATGAGATTGAAACGGACTTTCATGATGAGTTGAAAATATTATTTAAAGAAGACTGTATGTATGTTCAGGAGAGGTGTAAAATGATGGACGTTACCGAAAATAGTAAACTTTTAATTCCATCTATTGAAAAATCTCATGAACTTAAGATGAATGTACCCCATACAATTTTAAAGCCTACCTATTTAGGGAATTCATCTACACCACTAGTCTTTATATCTTCATATTTGATTCAATCACAAGAAGAACTTAAATTGAATGATGAACAAGATAAAGTTATCGAATTAAGACTTGGAAGAGAATTTGAGGATATATTTCAAAAGAACTTTGAGTTGAGAAAAGAGGATAAGGATTTTGAAAGACCATTAGAAGATAACATGAGACAGAAGAATATCCTAGAAGAATTTGATCCAGAATTTGAATTATCTAGAGAGAATCCGATTCAGAATTTGGGAGATCTTGAAGTATTCTATAGAGATCCATTTCTTATGAGTTTCAAAGGAAGATATTAATATGCAAATTTAGAAAATCATTAGAAGAATATTGGATCTAGAAAGAAATATGTGGAGTAATGATATGAATCAATCCGAAAAGGAAGAGCTGAAAGAAAAATTTTAATTTGAGGATGTTGTAGGAATCTCTGGATCTAAAAAAGATTTGGTGATTGATCAAGGATTACGTAAATGGAATTTTGATCCAGGAGGAATCATTTGTCGGGCTGGTGACGTTAAACCTAGTGCTTTATGGGAGGCAACCCATTGTTATCAATGTGGTTTGATTTATTGTGCTTGAGAGTTTTGATTGTTAGTGTTGTAATGTGTTTGCATGGATTGATCAGATTAATTGATGTTTGACTGATGTTTGATTTCTAAGAGTAATTTGGGTTAATGTTGTTAGGTTATGCCTTGGTCTTGACTAATGTTTTTATGAATTCTAGTAGTAGCAGACTAACGAGTCTATTACGAGTTAGTTTCCAGAGCTGAGCATTACTTTGAAGCATGTAGAGTTTAGACTTGGACCACCCCATGTCAACTCTATTACTTCCTTTATCTAACTTTGTCTTTACTGAGTAAGGTCATGAACTTACTGAGTGAACAACATTTAGATAAACAACACTACTTTTATTTACCAAATTGTGTATACCTTAGACTTAGAGTAAACCTGAAATTGAAAACACATGAGTTTTTATAATATGGGAATTTTGGTCCAAGGGAGATAACCATATAAAAAATCTTATAATACTCCCGTGTTATTAGTGTAGTTTCTTTCGTTAAAAATTGAAAGTAAGAAGGGGAAATGTGAGTAGAAATGAGATAAAATTAACCTCAGCTATTGTTTGTGTACAAATCTCCGAGTCTATGTATTGTAGTTTGTGTGTGTATGTTTGTGAGTCAGGTTGAATGAGTCATTGGAGACAACAAAACTTATCTTAATATTTTAAACTTGCTAGCATTCAACAATTCCTTTATAAAATTTGAAACATGTTTCTGTTTAATCTTCAGTTTGTACATGTTCTACTATTTAAAATTCCTTTACAGTGTTATGTTAAGCATGTCTAGGCTAGATTTTCTTTCTACTGCAATCTTCTACCATGTGCTATTTGTTGATATTTTTGTAGGATGTGTAGTAAATTGTATAAGTGTCTTTCCCTGCCACATATTTTTGTACTTCATTGTTACACATGTTAGAGATTAAGTTTGGCGGAGGGGGGGGGATGTTTCAAATTTAATCCATACTTGATTTCAAAAATACTACAAATAAAATTGTATTATTTCTAATAATTATTGTTATCTAGAGTCATCTTATGAATGTTAGAGTTTTAAGTATAGAAATGGAGTAGAAAAACTTTGTTGATATTTTTAGTGAAAAGGGTGAACCTAGAGTTAAGGATATTTAGTGGAGAACATGGGAAAATGAATAACTATCTACAGTAGGAAGAAATGTATTTTTAGAAAATTAAGGATTCATAGAATTCTTATTTTCAAACACTTAAGGATCTTTTAGAAAATATTTAAAAAAATATTAATGTATATCTTTTTAAGTAAAGGAAAGTAGTAAGTTTTAACTTTAGAGGAGGATAGTGGAATTAAAAATCATTTAAGGACTTCTCCAGATATAGTAATCCTCACATAGTAATTAAAAAAGAAGAAGAAAAGAGCAAAAAAAATGGATTAAAAAGATCCTAAAACAAAAGAAGAGAAAAAGAAATGTGGCGAGAAGCTTGAGGAGAGGTCCTAATCAAAAATTGGTTTCACTTGAATCTTTCTATATTAAAGAACTTAGAACAATCCTAAGCTTGATTATTTTACATATATTAGTTATATTATTTTTAAGAGAGTTCTTAAGTCGAGAAAGTAAAGTTCATATGATCCAAAGTTTGAAAAATCTGCATATTTTTCTGAATTAGATAGGAAAACAAATTCCCAAGTTTGATGATAAATATTTTAGACTCTAGGCTAGTCTAACTCACTAGAAGTTCTTCTATGTTGAACTATTACAGTTTTAGAACAAAATTTTAGTAATTCTAAAGGATGAACCATTAACTCTAATCTATAAAAATTATTTTAAAAGTGTAGTATTACTTGAGGACAAGTAATGTTTAAGTTTGGGGGATTTTAATCTACAAAAAAATATAGTATTTTTTATGCCATATTTTGTAATGATATTGCACTTTAAAGGTATGTTTCTTGTGTTTTTGGTTGAGGTACATCAAATTGAAGAATTTGGAGTGATTGGAGCAAAAGGAACGAAAATGAAGTAAAATCAGTGTAATTTGGAGCCAAAACGAGTAAGGAAGAAAATTATGACCTAACACATTTTGATAAGACATTCTATACTTAATATGTTTTACATTTTTCACATTTTTTTGAATGAAATTACAATTTATTTTTATGTTTATTTTGTAGGGCTATCCGTTAGGAACACAACGCAACTAAAATGGGGCAAAACAGAGCTAAAACAAAGCCAAACAAAGCAAAATGGTGGAGCTGCGCATAGAATGGCGCCTAAGCGCAAAAATTGGTGCTTAGCAGCCAAGCAGTGGCGCCTATGCGCCAAACAGTCGGCACATAGCCACCAGTGACGGTTGGTGACGGTTTTTGGCATAACTTCTTATAGAAACGTCAGATTTTGAAAATTTTCAAAGAGTTATATAGCTTATTTCGTGGAGAATTCAATGGGAATGATAAAATAAACTTTCTAAAAGAGATTTGATTGGCTATAAGGAGTTTATATGGAAGAGATGTGTCTCTTGGATTTAAAAGGCACTTAAGGCACCCTTTGGATGATTCATTGAATGTGGACTCTTTTTGAAGAGACACTTAAGCATCTATTATAAAATTATAATTAAGGCTTGTAAACTCTTGTAGAAAGAGATTTAGAGAAGGGAGAGGAACTATTAGAAGAGAAGAAGAAGGCCGAGAAAAAGAAGACTTGGCCGTGAGCCCCAAGTGGGGTGACAAGTTGAGAGAGAAAGAGAGAGTGTGAGAATTTCTTCATTTCTTTTCACTTTGTTCTTGGAGAGGATTGTAAGGAGATTGCTTTTTCTATATAAGGAGAGTTTGATTTCAATCAAAGATAAGTATTTTCATTGTATTTTGATTTAAATCTTGTACTTTGTTTGTGTGGTTTCAAAGACTTGTTCAATGAAAAGTTCTTATTGTTTCTCCACGTGTAGTGAGTAGTTTTCTTTACTCTTTCCTCTTACAATGAATTAGTATGCATGTGTAGGATAAAGAATTGAGTAGAGTGAGAATATATTGTGATGATTTTACTTTTTTCTTCATTTAAATGTAAACTTGATCAACTTGCATGTTAAAATCTATTGTGAGAACATGTAAGAACCAATGCGGTATTGTCTCTGTCAACTATTGGTAAGAATCACATGAGATTATATGGGTGAGAATGTAGTCCATATAATTGAGTGCAAAAAATTGGGAGATATGCATGTTTAAAAGGTGTAGAATTACAGGACTTTAGGGTGACAGACTAAAGCCCCTAATTTGGTTTAATGTGAAAAGTTTGTTATGACATGTTAGCCCTCAAGTGGAGGGAGATAAGAGAAATTTAGATTGAGAGCTAGTATCTTCCCTGCCTAACCCATCTACAAATATTTAAATTATCGTATGTTCTTTATAGAAACAAGTAAGAGTAAAGAATATAATTGCTCCTACTTGTCACATTCTTTCTTGCTACTTGTTTTACTTTTACACATGTCACTACTTTCATTGCACGAGGAATATTACTTTTAATATATTAAACTCCACTTTTCTGATTTCCACTAAGTGTTTTAGTTTAGAAGTAGTATTGTAGTAGTAATTTTAAGATTTAATTAAATCCAAACTTTTATCGACTTTCCAAGTTTGAGCGTGTTATTGTAGACTAGAACTTCTCTTGAAAGCCACTGTGATTATCCGCGATCTCCATGGGATCGATATTCGGGGCTTAATCAGAAAGCTCTATATTACTTGATAATGATACATATACTTGCATAAAATCCCATTTTATAATAATATCAATTAAACTCTCATTTGCATCAGCATCAAATTTTTTTCTTCGTTGTAAAGAAAGAGATATAATGAAAAGGAAATAAAATGTAAGCATAAATATCTGGGATCAATTAACTTCACCATTAATGCCTTAATATAGGATTTCGACTGAACGATAAAGAAATATTGGTATCCCAAGATCAAACTATGTGAGGTTTACCTATGGTGTAAGTTGAGTTCATGTCTTGGCTTTCCATTATGTGTTCATCAATGAGGTGGATAAAGTATGACTTATCTTGTTAAATTCACTTCCCTCATGTAGGCTTAGAAGTTCATTTAATGCCTTTGAGGAGATCATGATACATAAACCCTCGTATTCACCCTTTTCATGGTTTTCTCATGATGGTGTTTAATCATGGTAGAGGGGTTAGTTTAAGTGGTGTTTCCTTTCTATTGGGTGGTCCATGAAGCATATGAAATGGAAATTGGATTAGTCAGCCACTTCATTACTTTCAAATGGATGATTCATTCCATGAGTAGGTGGGAATGTGACACATATTTTCCTTTACGTAAAATTTATGTATTTTGGTTATGATGGCTTTTAAACATGGGTTTCCCTTGGTTAATTCTATTAATTGGGTGAAAGTGGAGGTGCTTGTTTATTCATCAAATGTTTCTCTAACAATTAATGAGGGAATGCCACCTCATTCTTCCTTTCATGAAGATTCCATGATGGGGTTTTAACTATGGTTAAAATGAGATGTCATAAGTCATTCAATGTGTTAACCCATATGTAATGGGTCTCATGGGTCATGTGTGACCCATATGATGTCATTGTCAAGTTTTAGAATTTAAAAATGATTTATCATGTCATGTATGATGTCACATATTTAATTTAATTTCATGTTTATTTAATTATAATTCTATTTTTAATTAATTTTGTAATTAAAAAAAAAATTAGGGAATTGTAATATTGACCAATAAATTGATCAAAATAATTTTTGGAATTAATTATTAAATCAATTTCATCAATTTTTGTTCAAAATGAGGTATTTTGACAAAATATGGTTTAAGTTAACTAGGGATGACTAATGTTGACCCAAGTTGACCCAGGTCGACCAATCCTAGTCCAAGGATGACCATTGTGACTTTTCTAATTTTTTCATTATTGGGTTAGACATAGGATCCACGGGTTTTTTCATTAAGCATTTGATTTGGTCATGTTGACCACTTTTAGGGTTTAGCTTGACCCAATGGTCAATATGGTGTCTTTTGGGTTCTACATTGGTCATCTTGACCAATGTTCTCTTGATTAGGTCAATGTCTGACCATAAGTCGAATATGGTGATCATAGGATATGGGTTGACCATTTTTGACCAAATTTGACCTATCTAAGTTAAGGGTTGGTCAATGTAGTTAATGTAGTGGTCTTGAGGTCATGGATTGACCATTTTGTCCAATTTTGATAATTTAGGTCAAGGATTGACCAATGAGGTCAATGTGATGGTCAAAGGGGTCGTGAAATTGACCAGTTTTACTAAAGTTGACTATTTGGGTTAAAGGTCGACCAGTTTGGTCAATGTGGTGGTCATTGGGTCAAGAATTGACCATTTTGATCTCGTTTGACCAATTGGGTCAAAGGTTGACCAATGAGGTCAATGGGGTCATGAATAAACCTCTTTTACCTAGTTTGAACATTTGAGTTAAAGGTTGACCAGTTTAGGGTTTATCATTGCTTGTCTGATCCGTTTAGGATGTCATGTTGGTTTGATCTAAAGAAAAGGGTATATTGAGGTCAATCCAATTTTTAGGATTTTATGAAATCCCTAGAGAGTTTAAAGGGGTTAATATTGGTAGACCTCATCCTAGGATGTAATTAATGACCATAGTGATCATTAGGTCTGTAAAAAGGTGTCTGGGGTTCCTGAGCCATTGAAGATAGCTTAAGACATATCTTGTCAGTGAGTGTCAATTTCTGACCACATAAAAGTAAGGTCAACAAATGTGCCCCCAATATGTGTGGAATACTGAATAAGTATATCGCACATATTGACGTTGACAGAAATGGTCTAGGAAACCCAATAAAATTATCAATTTGTTGGTGGTCATGAAAAGGATATGGTTATACCATGTCAAGTTTTTGTCCTTTAAATTTAATGGATGAAGGGATGATGTGAAAAATGTATGATTCCATGTTAAAGAGGGATTATTTTAATAGCCATAAAAAATTTATGCCATATTCCATTAAAGGGGGTCTTATATCGTCTTTATGATTACTAAATAAAGGGATGATATGATACCATATCAAAAAAGTTTTACATCCAACAGCCAAAAGAAAGATGGATGTCATATTCCATTAAAGGATGTCTTATATCATCTCTCAAGGATGTCAATATCGGTATGTCGATATTGAGAAGTAATATTACGAGACTTAATTTTTGTCTCAAAAGAGAGAGAATAGATGTCAAATGTCGGAATTGAGAAGGAATGCCTTGAGACTTACATTCTATACCAAAAGGGGGAGAGTAGATGATGTATTCCAAAGGAAAAGGTCATATAAAACTTATTAGAGATGTTAATGTCCGTATGTAGGTTTTGGCAGGGAATGTTTGGAGACTTATATCCTTTTCCAAAGGAAAAGATAGAAGAAAACCATAATTCCATGTCAGGAAGGTCTTATATTCAGTAGCAAGAAAGAAAATGGATGACATAATCCATTAAAGGAGGTCTTATAACATTTCTCAAAGATGTCAATTGTCGATATGTCGATTTTATGAAGGAATTCTTGGAGATTTATAGCCTTTCCCAAAGGAGAGAGAGAGTTGATGACATATTCCATTAAAGAAGGTCTTACACAATCTCAGAAAGGTCAAATATTGGTATTGTTAGTTTTGGAAAGGAATGCTAGGAGACTAATATCCTTTTCCAAAGAAGTGTTAAAGAAAAACCATAATTCCATGTCAGGATGGTCTTATATGAAGTAGCAAGAAACAAAATGGATGCCATATTCCATTAAATGAGGTCTTATATAATTTCTCAAAGATGCCAATGTATGTATATTGGTTTTGGGAAGGAATACTTGGGGATTTATATCCTTTCCTAAAGAAAAAGCTATAGCAAAACTATAATTCCATGTAAGGAAGGTTTAATAACCAGTAGCAAGAAATAAAATGGATGCCATATTCCATTAAAGGAGGTCTTATACCATTTCTCAAAGTTGTCAAATGTCTGTATGTCGATTCTGGGAAGGAATGCTTAGAGACTTATATCCTTCACCAAAGAAAAAGCTAGAGAAAAACAATAATTCCATGAAAGGAAGGTTTCATATCGAATAAAAAGTGAGAATAAATGTCATATTCCATTTAAGTTCTCAGATATGTCAACGTCGGTTTCCTGTTTCTTCAGAATGGAATGTTATATTTCCATGTGAGGAGAGGTCTTATATGCAAAGTTGGGGAGAGAGTAGGTTCCATACCATCTCTCAGAAAAGTTAGATCTTGATATGCAGATTTTGAGAAGGAATGCTATGCTACTTATATCCTTTCTCAAAGAAAGAGCTAAAGGAATGCCATATTTCCATGTTAGGAAATGTCTTATATCCAATGACTGGAGAGAGAGTGGGTGTCATACCATCTCTCGGAAATGTCAGATGTTGATATGTCAATTTTGAGAAGGAATGTTATGTGACTTATATTGTTTCTCAAAGAAAGAGCTAAAGGAATGTCATATTTCCATGTCAGGAAAGATCTATTATCCAATAACTAGAGAGAGTGGGTATTATACCATCTCTCATAAATTTCAGAAGTCGATATGTCAATTTTGAGAAGGAATGCTATGTGACTTATATCCTTTATCAAAGAAAGAGTTAAAGGAATGCCATATTTCCATATCAGGAAAGGTCTTATATCCAATAATTGAAGAATGAATGGGTGCCAAACCGTCTCTTGGAAATGTCAGATGTTGATATGTCGATTTTGAGAAGGAATGCAATGCGACTTATATTCTTTCTCAAAAAAAAGAGTTAAAGGATCCATATTTCCGTGTCAGGAAATGTCTTATACCTAATAACTGAAGAGAGAGTGGGTGTCATACTGTCTCTCGGAAATGTCAGATGTTGATATGTCTATTTTGAGAAAGAATGCAATGGGACTTATATCATTTCTCAATGAAAGATCTAAGGGAATGCCATATCCATGTCAGGAAAGGGACTTATATCCAATAGCTGGGTGAGAGTGGATGCCATATCATCTCTCGAAAATTTCATATGTCGATATGTCAATTTGAGAAGGAATGTTATGTTACTTATATCCTTTCTCAAAGAAAGTGCTAAAGGAATGTTATATTTCCATGTAAGGTTAGGGTATTATATCCAATAGCTAGGGAGAGAGTGGATGCATACCATCTCTCAGAAATACAGATGTCGATATTTCAATATTGAGAAGGAATTTGAAGCAACTTATATCCTTTCTCAAAGAAAGAGCCAAAGGAATTCCACGATTCCATCTCAGGAAGGTCTTACATCCAATAGCAGAAGAGAGAGTGGTTGTCATATTCCAATGAAGAAGGCCTTATGCCACTTCTCAAAGAAGTTGAACTTTGGTACCTATGTCATTAAGAAGGAATGTCAGGGAACTGATATCCTAACTAAGAGGAAAATAGGTAGGCTAGAGAAAAGCCATAACTCCGTATCAGGAAGGTCTTACATCCAATAACAAAAGAGGATGTGTAGAAAAACACCTAGAGTTGACTAAATTATTTTGAATTATTAATGTTTATTGGGCCTAAGTCTCTAGAAAAAAATTACTTTTTACCGATGTTTGTTGTTTAGTTTGTGTGAGGATCAAGGATCCATTTTATGTCATTTCATGAAGTTAGGTTAATGTCATTTTTTTTTGTTATTAGTTCCTCAATTTACAAAATGAGTCATTCATTTTTATTTTTTTTGCATCTATTTTTTTCTTTTAACTACCATCCATTGATATGGGGTATTATTCTTTCTCTTTAGCAATCGACCGACTGCTAAGATCCTCTGAATATGTCTTTTCAAGAATGCATGGGCCCTCCCAAGTTGGGTTAAATTTCCTGCCTATTTTGTGGTGAGCAAGGATAGGTCTTCGGAGTTTTTTGGATTTTAATTTGATGTTTGTTACATCTTAATGATGTATATTTGTGTTTAATTATTTGTGTTATGAACTTATGTATTGGAGAATTTCATCCAAGGTGTTTGGATAGAACTTTTTAGTTTGTATTTAGTGTAGTTTGTTATTATTGAAATATAAGTTTGTGTTTGTGTGAAATTTGTTTGGAATCGATGGAAATTTTTTGTGTATTTTTGGAGTACTATAAGAGTTTATAGGGGAGAAATAATTATTTGAAGTGATTAGAGGGGATTAACTAAGCATTTTAGTGCAATTAAATTAATTTTCAAAATATGTGCACTGTGGGCTAAGCGCCAAACTATCGGCATTTAAGCGCTAAATTTTGCGGCTAGGCGCCGAATGCTTTGCACATAGGCGACGATTTGCAAAAACTAGTTTTTTGCAGTTAAAACCCAAAATTTGCTATTTTTAACCCTGCCATCAACTTCAACCTATTGATTTAATCAAAAGGAGCCTAGGGTATTACTAAGTTGGATCATTTAAGAGATGATTTTGATGAAATTTGTTGGATTTGAATTCCTTAAGGTATGAGCACTTCTCCTAAGAAAAAAATTTTAGTTTTAACCATGTATTTTGAGCTCATTATAGAAAAATCTGAAAATCAATATTCATTGTGAAAATTTGAGGAAAAGCATGAGAAATTACTTAGATTTAGTGGAAATTGCCTTTGGAAGGTAAGTTAGCAAGTTTAGTTTGTTTTTGGAATTTATGGTGAATTTTTTTGTGATTTTTTAGAGATGGCTCCAAAGTCGAAGTGCTCAAGAGAGAAGGCGAGATTTAATTTTAACAAATTTTTCAATTCTAGAGCAGAGGATCGATACATTGATGCCTTATCATCGAGTAAATTGATTTCAAAACAAGTGTTTAGGAAGCCATGAGGAGATATTGTGGAAATGATTGCTAGAAGAAATTGGGAAAATTATTATTGCTTATCCGCTATTGCTATTGTTTCGATAGTTAGAGAGTTTTATGCAAACTTGGTAGCAGCAGAAGAAAATTTGGTGATGGTTAGAGGTCAGCGTATAGAGTTTTTGACTGCGGTAATTAATACTTTTTACCAATTACCTCATGAGATGTTTTTTTTATGCTAATTATCATCCTTCTGAGGGAGAGTTGATACAGCTAAAATATATAGTATTTTTATGCACATTTTTATACCTATTTTTAATGATATTACACTTTAATGGAAGGTATTTTGTGTTTTTCTTGTAGATATGATGAAAATGGTTACTCATGATGAAAGGAGCAAAATTAGATCAAATTTGGAGCAAAAAAAGATGAAAAATGAAAATTTGGGCACTTACGACTAAGCGCCACTCGGCCGACGCTTAGCCGCCACAGTTAATAATCGAAATTCAAATGAATTTGGCACCAATTTCAAAGGGAATGGGATGCATCTCTTGGTGGTAACCTCCATAAATTCCTTTGGGTGGCAAGTTTGAATGAAGGGGTGCATTCTTTGGTGGATAGATTGAATCTGGACACATTTGAAGAGACACCAAAGAATCTTTTTGTTTACTATTTAAAGGGAGCCTTAGAAAAGATTAAAGAGCTCTTCCTTTGCCTTTTGAATGGTTCTTTCACTTGCAGGTTTTTACATTATTTTACTTTTATTTTGCGAGAGTTTTATTAAGAGTAAGAGTAGAGAGTAGAAAGGAGAAAAGGGTCGGAGTGAAGTCTTTTTCTTCCCACTTCTTTTCTTTCTTTTAAGTTTAGTTTTTATTGAAGTCTGAAGTTATTCTGAGTCATCAGAGTTGGGAGATCTACTTTGAGGAGTAGTTTAGTGAAGAGTTAAAGTTTCAGAGGAACTTCCTGAGTCTTATGGGGAGAATTTTTAGATAAGTGTCTACTTTTATTCTTACATTTAATTTTTTAATTAATACTTTTTTTTGTTTGTCATTTTTCTTATGGTTTTTAATTTCAAATTGATGTGTTTTTTTATTTTCTCAATGCATTCTGAGTAGTTTACTTTATATTTTTCTTTCTTAAATGGAGAAGTAATTAATTTATAGAGAATTGTTGTGGAAAGTATAAGTGTTTAAAAGTTGGAAGAAGTTGTGAAGATTGATTCTGAAAACTTTGTTTACTTCTTAATTTGGCCTGTTAAGTTGTAGAATTTGTTGAGATTATGTAAGATCCAATGCGGTATTGTCTCATAAAAGTTATTAAGAATCATATGTAATTATATGGGTGAGAATTGTAGTCCATATAATTGAATGTAATATTAGAAGATATTTTTATGGAAGGGAGTAAAATTAGAGGATTTTAGAGTGACAGGCTAAACCCCCCCCCCCCCCAATTGGGTTTGAAGTTTTGAGGTTTGTTATGAGAAGTTAGCCCCTAGTTGGTGGGAATCGAGGGAACTCTATAGTGAGAGATTGGTATCTTCCATGCCTAACCATGTTAAAAATGATAAAAAATTCAAATTAACCTATGTTCTTTATAGAACCAAGTAAGGGTAAAGAACACATTTGCTTCTATCTTTTACAACAAATTTAAATACTTCCACAACAATAATTTAATAATTATTACTACTTCATAAAAAGAAAGAAAAAGATATTCTAGTTAATAGTATTTTACATACAGTGTTATTAGTTTTTATAATTTTAATTTCTTGCTTAACATTTTATTAAGGAAATTTCAAAAGACATATCAACTTTCAAAACTTTTCAAAATCAAGACATACATTCAGAAGCCATAAAAAAGGTAAAAAGATAATTTTTCTGATTCCTTTAAAGATTTTCAAATTTTCTTTGTGGGTTTGATATCTCAGGGCTTAATCAGAAAGTACTATATTAATTGATAAATGACACGTATACTTGCGTAGTATCCCATATTATAAAATCATAATTTTTATCTCTAAATCATCAGTACATATATTTGGTGTGGAGTCAAGTTTTTGGCGTACATATTTTTATCGGGGATCAAGTTTTTGGCGCCGTTACCGGGGAAAATAATTAAATTGCATTTTAAAGAGAATTAAGAAATTTTAAATTTTTTACATTTCTTTGTTTTTGTTAGTGTGTAGTGTTTTGTTTTATTTTATTATTGTATGCGTAGTTCAGGTTCTGAGGGACTTGTGTCTTACGATTTTGAATTCGAAAGAACTATCGAAAAAATCAACAAAATTAAAAATACAAAAAAAGATAAAAATATTCTAGAAATGGCAAATCATCAAAATCAAAATATAGGCATCCATCAAGAATTAAGACCTTTAAGAGATTACGTTAACCTTACAGTAGATGAATTTTATGGTAGTATTCAAAACTCTGCTGTAGCTGCTAATTCTTTTGAGCTTAAACCTTTATCAAAATGGTGTCTAATAATCAGTTTGGGGGAGCAACAACTGAAGATCCTAATTTGCATCTTGCTAATTTTCTAGAGTTGTGTGCTACTTTTAAATATGATGGTGTTTCGTATGATGCTATTAGACTTAGAAATTTTCCTTTCTCACTAACGGATAAAGCTAAAATATGGTTACATTCATTACCACTTGGATCAATAAGAACTTGGGGTGAACTGCACAAAAATTACTTGTTAAATATTTTCCACCATCTAAGACTGCTAAGTTGAGAAATGATATAACATCTTTTTGTCAGTTTGAAGGGGAATCAATATATGAAGCATGAGAAAGATTTAAAGATCTCCTCAAGAAATGTCCACATCATGCGATACCAGATTGGTTAATAATTCAAACTTTTTATAATTGATTAGTTGGATCTCTTAGATCAATCATCGATGCTGCTGCTGGTGGATCATTAATGTCTAAAACATTTTCTAATGCTTATTCTTTAATTGAAGAAATGACTACTAATAATTTTTAATGTCCTTCTGAAAGGTTAAATCCTAAAAAGGTAGCCAGTGTTTATGAAAATGATTCTTTTACAATGTTAGCAAATCAAGTAGCTGCTGTATCAAGGAAGATAGACCAATTTGGGATGAATTTTTCTTAGCCAAATCTCATGATTGAAGAAAATTCATTAGGCCAAATGGTTGATTCTTGTTCTTCAGCAGAAACTGTGAATGCCATAAGTAAATCTAACAACCCTTATTCCAATTTTTATAACCCAAGTCGGAAGAATCATCCAAATTTTAACTGAAATAACAATAATCAAGGACGTGTTAATGAACAATGGGGGAACCACCAAGTAAACCCATTGGGGAATTGAAACAACTAAGGTAATAATAATAATAGATTAACTTATCCTTCTAATTATAACAATGCTTTACAAAATAAAGAGAAGTTGTCTATGGAAGAAGTAGTATCACATATGGGAAATAGATGACAAATTCAAGGAGCAACAATCAGAAATATAGAAAATCAATTGGGACAAATTGCAAATGCCTTATGTAATAGATCCCGAGGAATGGTTCCGAGTAATACTGAAGTGAATCCAAGAGAAAAGAATAAAGGACAAATAAAAGTAATTCTACTGAGAAGTGGAAAAGTATTGAAAGGTAGAGTTCAAAAAGAAACTGAAGTAGAGAAAGAAGAGATTGAAAGACTTAAAGAGGACGCTCCAACAGGTTTTGAATGACCTATTTCTCCACCTAAGGTTGATTTAGAAAAATCACCACCTCCATTTCCTCAGAGACTTCGTCAAAGAAAGTTGGATAACCAATTTTTTAAAATTCTTGGTGATATTAAAGAAGCTTACCATTAATATTCCATTTGCTGAAGCCCTAGAACAAATGCCAAGCTATGTGAAATTTATATTCTTAATAAAAAGAGAAAGTTTGAAGAAAATGAGATCGTTGCACTTAGCGAGGAGTGCAGTGCGATAATTCGAAAAAGCTTCCTGAAAAACTTAAAGATCCTGGTAGTTTCACAATTCCATGTGCTATTGGAGAAAGATTCTGTGGAAAAACTTTATGTGATTTGGGTGCAAGCATTAACCTTATGCCTCTATCAATATTCATAAGACTGGGACTAGGAGAAAAAACCCCAACTACTGTAACTCTGCAATTAGCAGATCGTTCAATCACATATCCTAAACGAGTTATAGAAGATGTTTTGGTAAAAGTGGAACAATTTATTTTTCCTGTGGATTTCATTGTGTAAGATGTGAAGGAAGATGAAAAGATACCCATAATTTTGGGGAGACCTTTTCTAGCTACAGGCAGAGCCATGTTAGATGTGCAAAAAGGGGAATTAATGATGAGGGTTAATTAACAGACTGTTACATTTAATATTTCAAAATCGATGAAATATGCTCCTAGAGGTAAAGAAGATGAGTGTAATAGGATGGATGTTATTGAATATTTAAGTAAATGTCATTTCAAATCAACTTATGAAGAGAAAGCTGAAAGAGAAGTATTGGAATATAAGCAAGAAGAGGAGTTATTCGATTCTGAAGTTTTTCAAGAGGAAGATTTAAAGTATGTTCATGAAAGTTTTGAATTGTTAGATATGACTGAAAAAGATGAATCTTATGGTCCATCAATTTAAAAACTTCTTAAACTTGAGCTAAAAATGCTTCATGATCATTTAAAGTATGTTTTTCTAGGTGAATCCTCAACCTTACCTGTTATAATTTCTTCTCAATTAACTGAAAAGGAAGAAGAGATTTTGCTTGAAATTTTGAAGAAGCACAAGAAAGCCTTTGGATGGACAATTGCTGATATTAAAGGAATCAGTCCTTCAATTTGTATGGACAGAATTCTTATGGAAGATAATTGCAAACTGTGGGCAGATCCCCAAAGGAGATTAAATCCTATGATGAAAGATGTTGTTATGAAAGAAATTTTAAAATGGTTAGATGCTGGAATTATCTACCCTATTTCAGATAGTGCATGGGTTAGTCCTATTCACTGTGTTCCTAAGAAAGGAGGAGTAACTGTGACTATTAATGAAAAAAATGAAATGATACCAACAAGCTAAGTTATAGGGTGGGGAATATGCATTGATTATAGAAAATTAAACCTTGCCCCAAGGAAAGATAATTTTTCACTTCCTTTTCTAGATCAAATGTTGGATAGACAGGCTGGGCATAAATGCTTTTATTTTTTTGCTAGATATACTGGTTACCACCAAATTCATATTGCTCCTGAGGATCAAGAGAAAACTACGTTTACCAATCTTTATGGTACGTTTGCTTTTAGAAGAATGCCTTATGATTTATGTAATGCCCCTGCTACATTTAGAGATGTATGATGGCTATTTTTTGTGATTCGATTGTAAAAGGGATTGAAGTTTTTATGGATGACTTTTCAGTGTTTGGAATTTTGTTTGAATCATGTTTATAACATCTATCTAAGGTTCTAAAACGCTGTGAAGAAACTAAATTGGTCCTTAATTAGGAAAAATGCAAATTTATGGTAGTAGGAGGAATTGTTTTGAGACATCGGATTTCAGAAAAAGGTTTGAAGGTAGATCCTGCAAAAACTCAATTTATATCTATTGAACCTTGCCCAACCAATGTAAGGGAAATTAGAAGTTTTTTACGACTTGCTGGATTCTATAGGAATTACATCAAAGACTTTTCAAAGATTACAAAACATTTATGTCGTTTACTGGAAAAGGATGCAATTTTTAATTTTGATGATGATTGCCTTAAAGCCTTTGAAACATTAAAAGAAAAATTAATCACCGCACCTGTAATAATTTCACCAAATTGGGAAAAACCTTTTGATTTAATGTGTGATGCTAGTAATTATGCTATTGGTGCCGTTTTTAGGTCGAAATATGATAAAATTTTTAAAGTAATTTATTATGCCAGTAAAACTCTTAATGAAGCTCAAAGTAATTATACGACTACTGAGAAGGAGTTATTAGCTATAGTATTTGCCTTCGATAAATTTTGATCATATTTAATTGGAACTAAATGTGTGGTGCATACTGATCATTCTGCTATTAAATACTTAATGAAGAAAAATGATGCAAAATCGAGACTGATAAGATGGATTCATCTTTTGCAAGAATTTAATTTTAAGATAGTAGATAGGAAGGGTTCTAATAATGAAATTGCTGATCATTTGTCCAGGCTTGAAATTGAAAAATCTCTCTGTGATATTGAAGAAATTAATGACCATTTTCTTGATGAAAAACTATTCACTGTTAAAGAATGGCGTGTTCCGTGGTATGCGGACATAGTAAACTTTATTGTTAGTAATATTATACCCTATGGTTTGACATACCAAGAAAAGAACAAATTTCTGTCTGATGCTAAGACTTATTTTTGGGATGACCCATTTTTATATAAACAAGGAAAGGATCTTATAATTCAAAGATGTGTACCTTTGGAAACGACTTATGAAATTATTCAAAAATGTCATGATTCTGATTATGCAGGACATTTTGGAAGTGATAATACTGCATATAAAATATTACAATCAGAATTTTATTGGCCTAAAATTTTTAAGGATGTGAATGTTTATATTAAAAATTGTGATAAATGTCAGCGTGTAGGCAATATTTCTAGAAGAAATGAGATGCCCCTCAATTATATGTTGGAAGTTGAATTATTTGATGTTTGGGGACTAGATTTTATGGGACCATTTACACCATCTGTCAGAAATGTTTATATTTTGATAGCGAGTAGACTATGTTTCCAAATGGATTGAAGCTATTACTTTACCTTGATGTGATGCTCAAAGTGTTGCAAAGTTTTTAGAAAAGAATATATTTTGCAGATTTGGAATACCAAGAGTAATCATAACTGATGGGGGAAGTCATTTTAGAAATGCAATTATTGGGAAGTTAGCAAAGAAATATCATATTAATCATTGCATTACTACTGCTTATTATCCGCAGACAAGTGGTTTGGTTGAATTATCCAATCGTGAAATTAAAAGAATATTGGGAAAAACTGTTAATCCAAATAGAAAGGATTGGTTAATCAAACTCGACTATGTTTGGTGGGCCTATAGGACTCCTTACAGAACACCTATAGGAATGTCCCCATATAGGCTGATTTTTGGAAAAGCTTGTCATTTACCTTTTGAACTTGAGCATAAAGCATATTGGGCTATTAAAGACTTCAATTATAATTTGAAAGATGCTGCTGAAAGAGAGTATTGCAATAGAATGAGCTTGAAGAAATAAGGAATGAATCTTATGAAAATGCTAAGATTTATAAGGAAAAGATGAAGTTATGGCATGATCGGGGAAGATTCTTACTAAAAATCTTGTACCAGGACAAAACGTTTTACTGTATAATGCTAGATTGATAATATTTTCTGGAAAACTCAAGTCTAGGTAGTTGGGTCCATTTATTGTGATAAAAGTTTATTCTTATGGAGCTGTAGATATTCAAGATCCTAAGACTGGAAAAATATTTAAAGTTAATGAACATAGACTTAAACCATATTTTTCAGTCAATAAATCTAAATATGATAATAGTTGATGCTGGGTCACTCAGAATGAGTTCTGGGTATGTCAGGCTAAAGACGTTAAAACAAGCGCTTTGTGGGAGGCAACCCATTATTATCGGTGTGCTTTGCTTTATGTTTATTTTGTGTGCTTTGTTTGCTTTGTTTGGTTTGTTTTTATGTTTTTAGTGGTAGTAATTTGGAGTTTTTAAACTATAGTAGAGTTTATTTGACCTTAATTGATGATTTAGAGAAGTCAAAATGAAAATTTGGACACTTAGCAGACCTATGCTAAATTGAACACTGGCGGCTAAGCGCCGACTAGTTGGCGCTTAGGCGCCGTAGTTAAAAAAAATGTGAAAAATGATGTTGCAGAGGCCTAGATTGTAGGGGAGTAGTTTTGGAAGTTATTTTGGAGTTTTAAAACGTCTTGGGGCAGATTTAGCACTTACCATGTCTATAAAACGGACCTGATTTAAGAGAAACACTTGCCCCAAGTCCTATTTTCTTTTCTGAGTCATAAGAAGAGGGTTTTGAGTGCATCATGTCTTCCTGGGAGAATGAGATGAAGAAGAAGCAAGATTCTGACAAGAGTAAGTTCATTAGTGATAGTGCTAAAGAGTTATTCAATGGATATATCGCTGT
Organism: Papilionanthe hookeriana x Papilionanthe teres; assembly: GCA_022702705.1. Lineage (NCBI taxonomy): Eukaryota > Viridiplantae > Streptophyta > Magnoliopsida > Asparagales > Orchidaceae > Papilionanthe > Papilionanthe hookeriana x Papilionanthe teres. The sequence goes on along the minus strand of CM040425.1, from coordinate 12,622,644 downwards.
TAGTATTCACGGTATTGCAGAAATGATTGCTAATATTGAAGCCCGAGTGACTTCAATGGAAGCAAAGATCAATAAAACTAACTTACAGTTGGAGCACATGGGATGGCAACTCAAGATGCAATTCAGTCAATCAAGGTACGTGGAAGAAGCGGATAAGGCGATGTTTGTAAAGAAAAAATGGATTGAAGAAGAAGATGTAAGAATGAACAATTATCACCCGTTCTATCAAATTTATATTCCAGAAGGGTCAAATGAGAATAATAGTGGTCCTAGATATAATCCGCCTAATGGAGAATGGAATTAAGAGTGCTTTGTTCTTATTTGTTTAGTGTTCTTATGTGTTATTTTTAGTGTTCTTGTGTGTTATGTTTTGTTGTGTTTAGTGTTTATATTTAAGTATTAACTAAGCCTGATGATGTGATGGTTACATCCTAGAGATGTATGCTTATCAATTTGAGATTAAAGTCTCTTGTATTTGGAGAATTTCTTCCTTTATGTGTGGATAGAAATTCTAGAATTGTATTAAGTGTTATGTTTGTTTTAATATAAGTTTATGTTTTTGTGAAATTTGTGTGGAATCAATGAATATTAAATTTTGATTTGGAGTATTAGAAGATTTATGTGGGGAGAAATAATTATTCTGGAGTAATTAAAGGTGATTAACCAAGTGATTTAGTGAATATACCTTAATTGTGAAAATCTAGGTATTGGCTGCTAAGAGCCAAAATGTTAATGCTTAAGCACCAAATTTTGTGGCTAAGCGCTGAAAGTTTGCGCTTAGGCGCTAGTTCACCAAAATAGGTTCCCAACAGTTAAAAACCTGAAAATTGCCATTTTTAAACCACCCCATCGTCTTCAACCTTCGGTTCATCATGAAAGAGGAGCCTAGTGCATCATATTGTCGATCATTTAAGTGTCGATCTCAACAATAATTATTAGATTTGGATTCCTTGAGGTAAGAGCACTACTCCTAAGTAAAAAATTTTTATTTTCACCATGTATTTTGAGTACATTTTGGAAAATCGTAAAATCACTATTCATGATGAAAATTTGAGAAAGAACTTGAGAAATTGCTTGGATTTAGTGAAAATATCTTTTGGAAGATAATTTAGCATGTTTAGTTTGATTTTGGAATTTATGGTGAAATTTTTCGTGAATTTTTAGAGATGGCTCCAAAGTCAAAGCATGCACGAGAAAAGACAAGATTCGATTCTAACAAATTTGTTAGTATGAGGGTTGAGGAACGATACCTCAATGCATTGCAGTCATGTAAGTTGATTCCTGAGCATGTCTTTAGTAAACCAGAAAAGGTGATTGAAGATATGATTTCTATAAGGAACTGGGAGAATTATTGTTACTTCTCCGCTATTACTGTTGTTTCTGTGGTTAGAGAATTTTATGCAAATTTGCTTGCTGCAGAAGAGAATCAAGTGATGGTTAAAAGGCATGAGGTCAACTTTTCTTCTGGGGTAATTAGTACTTTTTATGGACTACCTCGTGACATATTTTGTTTTTATTCTAGCAATCATCCTACGAAAAGAGAATTAGATGAGATCATAGAATTTCTGACTGATGGAAGAGGATTATGAAAAATAACAAATGATAGAAGAGTGAACTTTCCTGCTTCCAAACTGAATGCCATTTCTAAGGCGTGGCATTAATTAATCTCATCTAAGTTATTACCATCGAGTTATACTAGTGAAGTAACAAGAGAAAAAGCTGTGTTGAACCATTGTATTCAGTAAGGGAAGCTTATTGACATTGGAGGTATAATTTATGATTATGTTTTGAATTGTGCTAGATCAACTACTACTGCAGGTATGGGATTTTCTTCCTTGATTCATTCATTATGTGAATGATCTCGAGTGTAGTTTGAAACCTGGATAGAGGTACTTCAGCCATTGAGACCAATTACTAGTGTAAACATTGGTGCTTACACTATACATTTAGAGTTTGGTTGGAGAGGAGGATTTGGTAGGGCTTCTACTGCTTCTGCTTCTGCTGCATCTATTTCTCGTGCTACTACTTCACGTGCCTCATCATCTACTGATTCACAGACAGGTTTATTAAGAAAAATTTTGAAAAAAGTGAGTCTTACTTGAGAGCATATGATAGATATGGATGGTAAGATGGATAATGTGGAAAGATATATTGTGAAACATGATGAGTATGAGGAGAGTTATAAACAATATTTGGATAGACTGATTAGAGGTGATCAGAGTAATGAAATGCCCCCTCATCCATTCTACATACCTTATGTGCCATCTAGGGATTGGAACGAGCAGGATGATGATGATGATGAGGATGATGAGTAGGTTAGTGTTATTTGTTTTTGTTGTGGTGTTGTTGTTGATGTATGTGTGTTTTGTTTAGTATTTAGTTTGATCATTATGTTGTGATATGAACCTTGATTGTACGTAAGACTGTAGTTTGTATTTTTCTTCTGTTATGCATATTCAGATGTATTGTTGTTGTTGTATTGCTGTTTTATATGTTCCTTTGTAATAGTGATGTGTAATAGTAAATATTTTAATGTGCATGTTATGTAAGAGTTTTTAGTAGTGTGTAATTTATTTTAAAAACTATTAGGAGATTATAAACCACTTTTGGGAACTTCTACTTAGGAAACTACTTGTTTAAAATTTTTCAAATTCCACTATCATTTTTTATCCGTATCAGTGTGTTATTTTAGTTCGTGTGTATTTGCTTTGAAAACCTCCACTACTGTAGAAGTCTTTTTTAAATTTTTACTTTTCTTGTTATAAAAATAAAATTGTTTTGAAAAAAACAGAATTTGATTTCATTTTACTCCTGTTATTTAAATTGTTATACTTGCATATTAGAATATTAAAAATTCCTGCAAGCATGATATGTCAGTTTTTATTTCTCACCCATGTATCATTTCTTATGCTTAAATGTTTTATCTAAACTAAAAATTAAAGTTTTGGGTGGATTTTAAAATCAAAGATTTTCAAAAACCTAAAATCTTATTTGATTCTCAAGAATACATAAAAATAAATCTTGTTTTTGATTAAGAACAATTATGTACATAAAGTTATATTAGTGGAACAAAAATTTTGAATATAGAAATGAATAAAAGAATTTAGTTAAAATTTATAGTAATCATGAAAAACTTAAAGTTAAAATTTTCTTAATAAAGAGGTGTTAAATAAAGTTAAACTATCTTTAGTAAGAAGTTTTGTATTTTTGGATAAATAGAAGATTTGGTTTTTATTCTTCAAAGAATAAATTTCTTTTATTGAAGAGTAATTTTCAAATATTATTATTATGATTTTTAAGTGAAAGATATATATCTGACTTTTATATTAAATGGAAGGGTGGAATTAAAAATCATTAAAGGCCTATCCAGATATAGTAATCCTTGCCTTATAAAAAAAAGAAAAAGAAGAAAAAAAAGAAGAAAAAAAAAAGAAGAAAAAAGAAGAAGAAAATGAAAATTGAAAAATAGTATATGAAGAGGGAGGAGAAGCTTGAGGATTTAAGGGCCTAATCAAAAATTGGTTTCATGCCTAAAATTTGAGATATAAGTTCAGAGAAAATCTAATGATTAAGATTATAATATAGTAAGTAAAATTAAGTTCAAATAAAGATTTTTAAGTGAGAAAAATAAGTGTTTGAGCCCTATATTTTGAAGAATCTACACATATTTCTGAATTAGATAGAAACTTATATTTGTCATTTTCCTTTACTTAAGAACTTTCTGAACTTTAAGTTGGTTTTAATTACTGAAATTTTTTCTAAATTAGACTATTCCATTTCTAGAACAAAATTTTGTTATCTTCCTAAGAAATTCATTACATAATTTGCACGCCAAATGTTCTATGAGATTAACTGTCACTTGAGGACAAGTAACATTTTAAGTTTGAGAGATTTTGATACACCTAAAATATATAGTATTTTTATGCACATTTTTATACCTATTTTTAATGATATTGCACTTTAATGGAAGATATTTTGTGTTTTTCTTGCAGATATGATGAAAATGGATGATCATGATGAAAGGAGCAGACTTTGATGAAATTTAGAGCAAAAAAAGATGAAAAATAAAAATTTGGGCACTGGCGGCTAAGCGCCGCTGGGCCGATGCTTAGCCGCCACAGTTAAAAATCGAAATTCAAATGAATTTGGCGCCAATTTCAAAGGGAATAGGATGCAACTCCTGGTGGTAACTTCGAAAACTTCCTTTGGGCGGCAAGTTTGAATGAAGGGGTGCATTCTTTTGTGGATACATTGAATTTGGACACATTTGAAGAGACACCAGACACCTTTTGGTTTATATTTAAAGAATGTCTTAGGAAAGATTAAAGAGCTCTTCCTTTGCCTTTTGAAGAGTTCTTTCACTTGCAAGTTTTTACATTATTTTACTTTTATTTTGCGAGAGTTTTTATTAAGAGTAGGAGTAGAAAGTAGAAAAGAGAAAAGGGTTGGAGTGAAGTCTTCTTCTTCCCACTTTTTTTCTTTCTTTTAAGTTTAGTTTTTATTGAAGTCTGAAGTTATTCTAAGTCATCAGAGTTGGGAGATCAGCTCTGAGGAGTAGTTTAGTGAAGAGTTAAAGTTTCAGAGGAACTTCCTGAGTCTTGTGGAGAGAATTTTCAGATAAGTGTTTACTTTTATTCTTACATTTAGTTTTTTAATTAATACTTGTTTTTGTTGGTTTTTTTCTTATGGTTTTAAATTTCGAATCAATGTGTTTTTGTATTTTCTCAATGCATTCTGAGTAGTTTACTTTATCTTTTTCTTTCTTAAATGGAGAAGCAATTAATTTATAGAGAATTGTTGTCAAAAGTATAAGTGTTTAAAAGTTGGAATAAGTTGTGCAGATTGATTCTGAAAACTTTGTTTACTTCTTAATTTGGCCTGTTAAGTTGTAGAATTTCTTGAGAATATGTAAGATCTAATACGGTATTATCTCATAAAAGTTAGTAAGAATGACATGCAATTATATGGGTGAGAATTGTACTCCATATAATTAAATGTAATATTAGAAGATATTTTTATGAAAGGGAGTAAAATTAAAGGATTTTAGAGTGACAGACTAAAACCCCGCTAATTTGGTTTGAAGTTTTGAGTTTTTTTATGCGATGTTAGCCCCCAGTTGGTGGGAATCGAGGGAACTCTATTGTGAGAGACTGGTATCTACCCTGCCTAACCATGTTCAAAATGATAAAAATTTCAAATTAACCTATGTTCTTTATAGAACCAAGTAAGGGTAAAGAACAAATTTTCTTCTATCTGTCACAACAAATTTAAATACTTCCACAACAATACTTTAATAATTATTACTACTTCATAAAAGGAAAGAAAAAGATATTCTAGTTAATAGTATTTTACATACAGTGTTATTAGTTATTATAATTTTAATTTCTTGCTTAACATTTTATTAAGGAAATTTCAAAAGACATATCAACTTTCAAAACTTTTCAAAATCAAGACATACATTCAAAAGCCATAAAAAAGGTAAAAAGATAATTTTTCTGATTCCTTTAAAGATTTTCAAATTTTCTTTGTGGGTTCGATATCTCGGGGCTTAATCAGAAAGTCCTATATTACTTGATAAATGATACATATACTTGCGTAGTATCCCATATTATAAATCATCTGTACATATATTTGGTGTGAAGTCAAGTTTTTGGCGCACATATATTTATCGGGGATCAAGAGTTAGATGAGATAATGTCTTTCTTTCTGATGGAAGAGGTTTGAGGAAGATAACAAATGAAAGAAGAGTCGTTTTTCAAGCCTCAAGTTAAATGCCACATCTAAGGCATGTTTATCTCATCTAAGTTGTTTCCTTCAAGTCATGTTAGTGATGTTACGAGAGAGAGCTATTATGAACCATTGTATTCAACAAGGAAAGCCTATGAACATTGGAGCTATTATTTTTTATTATATTCTCAACTGTGCCAGAGCTGCTACTACTGTAGATATGGGATTTCCTTCTCTTATTCATTAAATTTGTGAGCTGTCTGGTGTTAAGTTTGAAACTTGGGAAGAAGTCCTTCAACCACTTAGACCTATTTCCAGTGTAAATGTGAATACTTACACGGTGCATTCAAAATTTAGCTGGAAGGGAGGATCTGTTAGAGCTCCCAGTTCTGCTGCTTCTACTTCTCGAGCTTCTACTTCACATGCATCATCCTCTAGAGATGAGTTTTCTGCTTCACAGACTAGTTCGTTATAGAAAATTTTGAAGAAGGTAAGTCTAACTAGAGAACATGTTAGAGATATTGATGGGAAGGTGGAAAATATTGAGAGATATATTGTGAAACTTGATGAGTATGAGGAGAACTATCAGCAATACATGGATAGACTAATTAGAGGTGATCACAGTACTAAGTTGCCTCCTCATCCCATTTATATTCCTTATGTACATTCTAGAGGTTGGAATGAGAGAGATGATGATGATGAGGATGATGAGTATGATTTGTTTTATGTGTTGTTGAGTTTGTGATGTTTGTATTTGTTTTGTATGATGTATGGAGTATTATTTGTTGTTGTATTTTGCTTGAACTCTGATATTGTGTAGATTGTAGTTGGACTATTTTTGTTATGCACAGTCAAATGTTTCTTTGATGAGTTGATGTTTTATGTTGCTGTTTGTGGTATGTTTGTGGTAGTAAATGTTTTAATTTGTATCTAGTGTTTTAGTTTTTAGTAGTGTACTATTTAATTCCAAAACTGTTAGAAAATTTTAAGCACTATTAGAAACCACTATTTAAATTGCATGTTTAAACTTTTCAAAATCTACTACCATATAATATCTAGTAATGTTGTGGTTTTAGTTATGTTAAGTTGGTGTGTATTTGCTTTGAAAACCTCCACTATTGTAGAAGTCCTTTGAAATTTTTATAAAAACCTGAAGAACTGAATTTGATTTCTTTTTACTCCTGTTTTTAAATTGTTACACTTCCATGTTTAGGTTATGAAAATTTCTACTAGCATGTAACTTTAGTTTTTAATTGTTACCCATGTTCCATTTCTTAAATGTTTTATCCTAACTAAAATTTTAAAGTTTGGGGGGGATTTTAAAAACAAATTTTCAAAAGCTAAAATTTTATTTTTTCTCAAGAATACTATAAATGAATTTGATTTTTGATTGAAAACAATTATATATATGAAGTTATGTTAGGGAAGCAAAATTTTTAATATAGAATTGAGCAAGATAATTTAGTTAAAATTTATAGTAATGATGAAAAATTTAAAGTTAAAATTTTCTTAGTAAAGAAATATTAATTGTTGTTAAACTATCTTTCGTAAGAAATGTTGTATTTTTGTAATAAATAAAAGATTTGACTTTTATTTTTCAAAACATAAATTTCTTTTATTGAAAAATAATTTTCAACACTATTAATATGACCTTTAAGTGAAATATATATATCAAACCTTTATTTTAAATGGAAGGGTGGAATTCAAAATCATTAAAGGCCTATCTAGATATAGTAATCCTTGCTTTATATTAAAAAAAGAGAAGAAAAAGAAAAAGAAAAGAAAATGGAGGAGAAGCTTGAGGATTTAAGGGCTTAATCAAAAATTGGTTCCATACCTAAAATTTAAAATATAAGTTTTGAGAAAATCTAAAGCTTAAGATTATAATATAGTAAGTAATATTATTTTCAAATAAAAATTTTTATGTGAGGAAAATAAAATGTTTAAATCCTATATTTTGAAAAATCTACAAGTATTTCTGAATTAGATAAGAACATATATTTTTCATGATACTTTACTTAAGAATTTTCTAAACTTTAAGTTTGTCTCATTTACTAAATTTTTTTCTAAATTGGACTATTTCATTTCTATAACAAAATTTTGAAACCTTCCTGAAGAAAATCATTTACATAATCTGCATGCTTAATTTTTATATGATTATAGTGTCACTTGAGTACAAGTAACATTTTAAGTTTGGGGGATTTTGATACACCTAAAATATATAGTGTTTTTAAGTACAATTTAATACCAATTTTTAATGATATTGCACTTTAATGGAAGATATTTTAATGTTTTTCTTGTAGGTATAACGAAAATGACTGATTGTGATGAAAGGAGCAAAGAAGGATCAAATTTGGAGCAAAAATTGAAAGGTGTGCTAAATTGGCCTCTGGCGCCTAAGCATTAGATGACTGGTGCATAGGCATTACATTAAAGTGATAGTTTTAAATTAATTTTGGCGCAAAATTGAAGGGGTTCTCTTTGAAGAACCCTTTAGTTTAAACTTCATTAACGTCCCATTAGCGCCAAAATTCATTTAAAATTTGAATGGATGGATGCAACTCTTGGTGGATTCATTGAATTTGGATATAACTTGAAGAGAAACCGAAACACCTTTTGGAGAATTATTAAAATGAAGAGTAAAAGATCAGAAAGTGGTGCCATAACCTAGGAAGAGTTTTGAGGAGAAATTTTGGTGGGAGAAGTTAGAGAAAAGCTTGAAGTAATTTCAGGGAAAGAGGAAGAAAGAGAGCCTTAATCTCGCCAGATTTTCTATACTCTTCCACTTTACTTTATCATAGTTTGTATTAGAATTTAGTTTCCTCTAAGGAGTTATCTAGTGGAAAGTAAAAGTTTCAGAGGAACTTCCATAGTCTTGTGGAGAGGATTTCAGATAAGTGTTAATCTTTGTTTTTACATTTAGTTTTTAAGTAAGACTTAGTGTGTTTTTACTTTGTTTTCATTTTTCAAATCAAGTTGTGTTTGTGTTTTCTCTATGAGTTCTGAGTAGTTTTCTTTACCGTTTTCCGTCCAATTGAAGAAGTAATTAAATTATGGAAGGAAGTTGTGTGAAGTATAGATGTTTAGTGTTGGAAGAAGTTGTGATGTTCCACTACCTTGGACTTCATTTTCTTCTTGATTTGGCCAATTAAGACGTTAAAATTTGTTGTGAGAACATGTAAGAACCAATGCAATATTGTCTGAATTAACAATTGGAGTGAATCACATGCATTTTTATGTGTGAGAATTGTAATTCATATATTTGTGTGCAAATAAATAGAGAGATATGCTTTTTAATGGGGAGTTAAATTAGAGGACTTTAGAGTGATAGGCTAAAGCCCCATAATTTTGTTTGATGTTTTAAATTTTGTTATGAGATGTTAGCTCCGAGATGGACAGAATTGAGGGAACTCTAGAGTGAGAGCTTGTATCTTCCCTACCTAACCCATGTACAAAATTTCAATACTTCAAATTAAGTGATATTCTTTATAGAACCAAGTAAAGGTAAAGAATATAATTGCTCCTATTTGGCACAACACATTTAGATACTTCCACAATGAGATTTCATAATTATTAATGATTCATTGAAAGTGAAAAAACATATTTTATTCTCATTGCTTTCATATCATTTTTATAGTCTTGTTAAATTTTATTTGATTGCTTCACTTTTTCTCAAAAGAAAAATTCAAAAATAATTTTCAAACTTTCTATCTTAAAAAATACTTTACAAAATAAATTTTAAAAAATAAAAAAATTATTTTTCTTATTTCTTTAAAATTTTAGACATTTCCCTGTGGGTTCGATATCTTGAGGCTTAATAGAAAGTCATATATTTTTGATAAACAATACGTATACTTGTGTAGAATCTCATATTATAAAATCATTAAAATTTATTTCTTATTTGCTTCAAAGTCAAGTTTTTGGCATCCGTTGCAAAGAAAGAGATATTATCATTGAAAATAAATATAAAGTAAAAACCGTAAACATAAATATTCGGGGATCAGCAGTTATCTTCCATAAGGATTCTATGCATACAAATTGAAGGAGTGATTCCTTTAATATCAGCTATTGTCCATCCAAAGGCTTTCTTATATTTCTTTATAATTTCAAGCAAACTCTCTTCTTCTTTTTCAGTCAATTAAGGGGAAATTATAACTGGGAAATTTGAGGAAAAACCTAAAAATACATATTTTAAATGGTTAGGAAGTAACTTTAAATCAAGTTCAGGAGGTTTTTCAATTGATGGACCAAAAGATTCATCTTTTCACTCATATCCAACAATTCAAAACTTCCATGAACATAATTTAAATCTTCCTCATGAAAATCTTCAAGATGTTGTAATTCCACTTCTTGCTCGTGTACTATTTCTTTACTTTCAGGTTTCTTTTCATAAGCAGATTTGAAATTGCATTCACTCAAATATCAGATAACATCCATCCTAGAGCATTCATCAACTTTACCTCTTGCAGTATATTCATTGATTTTGAAATATTAAATGTAACAGTTTAATCATTGAATCTCATCGTTAAGTCCCCTTTTTGCACATCTATCATCGCTCTACCTGTGGCTAGAAAAGGTCTCCATAAATTATGGGTATCTCTTTATCTTCCTCCATATCCAGCACAATAAAATCAATATGAAAGATAAATTGATCCACTTTCACCAAAACATCTTCTATAACTCCTTTAGGATATGTGATCGAATGATTCGTTAATTGCAGAGTTTTAGTAGTAGGGTTTATTTCTCATAATCCTAGTCTTTTGAATATTTATAATGGCATAAGGTTAATTTCTGCCCCCAAATCACATAAAGCTTTTCCATAAATTCTATCTCTGATCACACATGGAATTGTGAAGCTACCAGGATCTTTAAGGTATTTAGGAAGCTTTTTATGAATTATTGTGTTGCACCCCTTACTAAGAGCAATAGTTTCATTATCTTCAAACTTCTTTTTTCTGTTGAGAACATCCTTCAGAAAAGTCACATAGTTTGGCATTTGTTCTAAGGCTTCAGCAAAATGAATACTGATTGTAAGCTTCTTAAATATCTCTAAGAACTTAAAAAATTGCTTATCCAACTTTTTTTGTCGAAGTCTCTAAGAAAACGGAGGTGGTAGCTTTTCTAAATCAATTTAGGTGAAGAAATAGGTTTTTCCAAACCTTTTGGAGCGTCCACTTTTTGTTCTTCAATCTCCTATTTCTCTACTTCAATCTTTTTTTGAACTCTGCCTTCGAAATCTCTTCCACATATGAGTTGAATTGCTTTTTCTTGCCCTTATGCTTGTCTCTTGGATTTACTTCAATACTACTTGAAAGTGTTCCTTGAGATCTATTACTAAATGAATTAGCAATTTATCCCAATTGGATTTCAATATTTCTGATTGTGGCTCCTTGGCTTTGTAATTGATTTCCCATTTGTAACACCACTTCTTCTATAGACAAGTTCTTCTCCTTAAATTGTGAAGTATTGTTAAAACTTGGAGGATAGGTTAGTCTATTATTTTTATTCCCTTGACTGTTCCAGTTCCCCAATGGCTTTACTTGGTTATCCCCCCATTGTTGATTACTACCACCTTGATTATTGGTATTCCAGTTAAAGTTTGGATGGTTTTTCCAGCCTGGGTTATAATAATTGGAATATGGGTTATTAGGCTTACTTATAGCAATTAAGGTTTCTCGTGAAGTTTGAGAGTCAACCATTTAGCATAATGAATTTTCTTCAATCATGGAAATTGGCTGATAAAAATTCATCCCAAATTGGTCTATCTTCCTTGAAATTGCAACAACTTGACTTGTTAGCAATGCAAAAACATCATTTTCAAGAATATTGACTACCTTTTTAGGATTTAACCTTTCTGAAGGCCATTGATAATTATTAGTAACCATTTCTTCAATTAAAGCATAAGTATCATCAAACTATTTAGACATCAATGAACCACCAGCAACGGCATCGATAATTAATCTAAGAGATCTAAGTAATCCATTGTAAAAGTCTGAATTATTAACTAATATGGTATTGAATAATGTTGACACTTTCTTAGGAGATCTTTAAATCGTCCCCATGCTTCATAAATAGATTCCCCTTCAAACAGACAAAAAGATGTAATATCATTTCTAAGCTTCACAGTCTTTAATGGTGGAAAATATTTAGCAAGGAATTTATGTGCTAAATCAGTCAAAGTTCAGATAGATCCAAGTGCTAACAAATTTAACCATATCGTAGCTTTATCATATAGTGAGAAAGGAAAAGCCTAAGTCTAATAACATCATCCGAAACACCATCGTATTTAAAAGTGGCACACAATTCTAAAAAAATTGTAAGATGTAAATTAGGATCTTCTATTGGTGCTTCCCCAAACTGATTATTTGATACCATTTGGATAACAACAGGTTTAAGCTCAAATGAATTAGCAACTACAACAGGGTGTTGAATACTACCATGAAGTTCATCTACTGTAGGGTTAGCACAATCTCTTAAAGGTCTAAATTCATGATTGATTTTAACATTTTGATTTTCTTGATTCACTAATTCTTAAATATTTTTATCTTTTTTCAGTATTTTTAATTTTTTTTGATTTTTTTGCATAGTTCTCTCTAATTCAAAATCGTAAGGCAGAAGTCCTTTAGAGCCTAAACGATGCACATAAGATAAAATAAAATAAAATAAAACAAACTAACAAAAGCAAGGAAAAAGTAAAAATTTTAATTTTTCTTAATTTTCATTAAATGAAATTTAATTAACTTCCTGTCAACAACACCAAAAAACTTGATCCCTCAATATTTATGCTTACGTTTTTCACTTTACATTTCTTTTCAATAATAAAATCTCTTTCTTTGCAATGGAAGCCAAAAACTTGACTTTGAAGCAAATAAGAAATATATTTTAATTATTTTATAATATGAGATTCTATGCAAGTATATGTATCATTTATCAAGTAATATAGGACTTTATGATTATGCTTCGAGATATTGAACACAAAGGTATTGTCTAAAATTTTAAAAAAATAATAAAAATAACTTTTTACTTTTTAAATTGATTTTGTATAGTAAGTTTTAAGATAGAAGTTTGAAAATTGTTCTTTTAAATTTTCTTTTAATAAAAGTAAAGCAAGCAAACCAAATTTAACAAGACTATAAAAATAATATGAAAGCAATGAGAATAAAATATATTTTTCCTCTTTCAATGAATCAGTAATATTTATGGAAATTCATTATGGAAGTATCTAAATGAGTTGTGCCAAATAGGAGAAATTATATTCTTTACCCTTACTTGGTTCTACAAAGAACATTGGTTAATTTGAAGTTTTGTAATTTTATAGATGGGTTTGGTACGGAAGATACCAGTTCTCACTCTAGAGTTCCCTCTATTCCCTCCACCTGGGAACAAGCATCTTAAAATAAAATATAAAACATCAAACCAAATTAGGGGACTTTAGCCTGTCACTCTAAAGTCCTCTAATTTTACTCCCCATTAAAAAGCTTGTCTCCCTATTTATTTGCACTAAAATATATAGACTACAATTCTTGATCCACCTTAAAAATACTTAAAATTTTATATCATGTTTAATAAATATTTTAAGGATATTAAACTTTAATGAAATGTATTTCTTATCTTTTTGGTTACAGGTACAAGAAAATGATTTTGTGAAGAAAAAGAATAAAAATTGAAGCAAAATGAGCAAAAATGAGCCTAGTGAAGAAAAGAGGGAAAACAGTCTGATTCTGGCACCTAGGCGCCAGACATAATAGCAAATTCTAGAAAATTCTTAGACAGTTTTGTGACGGTTATTAATGCTTCTAAAACAAATGTAGAAGTCTCTAGAAAAATTCCCACATGTTATAAACAAGATACAATGAATATAGAAATAGGGAATCAATTTTTCAACGAAGAGGTGAGACTTAAATATGAAGGGACGCTCCCATTTGCGTAAGAAGCTGGGGCCTAGGTGCCAGATCTGGTTTAAAAGAAAGGCGACATGTCACTAGTAGGCCAGACCATAGGAATCATGGGTTATTTAGAAGTGAGAGCCTAGAATTAGTCCTTACTACTAACAATACATCTTGAACCAATCTTTAAAACTAGCCAATGTTCTTTGCTGCTTGCATAAAGAGTTAAAGAATATGTATGCTCCTATTTGTCACAATACCACATTCTCAAAGTTCTCAAGATAATTTAATTGTCTACTAATTATGAAATATTTCGTATGAGGAAAGAATCTTTGTATATTGTGTTAAAGCATTTATATTACTTACTTGCAATTTCTACTTGAGTAACTTGCATATTTTTTTTATTTTTTAGTTGATCAGTTTCTAAGTGGACTTTTAAATTTCGTATTGACCTTTTTCTTTCTTTTGCTTAACATAGTTTCCCTGTGAGATCGATATCTAGGGTTTTAAAAAAAACTCTATATTACTTGAAACGATACGTATACTTGCGTATTACCCTAGTTTATGATTTATATTTTCAAAATTGTATCTTTAATCATCGTACATTAGCCGCTTAATCTGATTTGGGGTCAAGTTTTGCCATAATTTTGTAAGCACTTTTACTTGAGTAATTGCGGTCGGGTCAAATTTTTGGTGCCGTTGCTGGGGAACTACATAAGTTAAAAAAAAAAGAAAAAAATTTTAAAACTAAAAACTAAAAAAATATATATATTTTTTAAAGTATATTTTTGTGTTATTATTAATCAAAAATATTTCTTAAATTTTTATGCGAAGTTCAGGATCCAAAAGATTAATACCCTATAATTCTAAATTAGAACACACAGTAAGACAAATTAGAAAAGAAAAATGATTTCATAGTTTGCAGGAAATGGCTAATATACATCGAAATAATATTGAACAAAATATTGAAGAAAATGACCATCAAAATTTACAAAGACCTTTAAGAGAATATGTTAACCCTACAGCTGATGAAATTCATTTAAGCATTCAAATATCTATTGTAGCAGCAAATTCATTTGAACTTAAACCTACAATTATGCAAATGCTCCAAAATAATCAGTTTGGAGGATCTCCTACTTTCTGAAGATCCTAATTTACACCTTGCTAGTCTTCTAGAACTTTGTACTACTTTTAAATATGATAATATTTTTGATGATGTTATTAGGCTTAGACTTTTTCCTTTTTCTTTAAGGCCTAAGGCTAAGATGTGGCTAAATTTGTTAGCAACGGGATCTATTAAAACTTGAAGAGAAATGGCTCAAAAATTTCTATCTAAGTATTTTCCGTCATCTAAGACTGCAAAACTTAGAAATGATATAACCTCATTTACTCAATATGATGGATAAATGATTTATGAAGCTTGGAAAAGATTTAAAGAACTCCTTAGAAAGTGCCCACGTCATGCTTTACCAGACTATTTAATTATACAAACATTTTATAATTGATTAATAGGTTCTCTTAGATCTATAGTAGACGCTACTACTGGTGGTTCCTTAATGGCCAAGTCATTTGATGAAGCTTATGCTTTAATAGAAGAAATGACAACTAATAATTTTTAATGGCCCTCTAATAGTGTAAATCCTAAAAGAGTGGCTAGTATTCAAGAAAACGAAGCATTTTCTTTTTTAGTTTCTCAAGTGGCTGCAATATCTAAAAAATTGGATAATTTGTCTCAATTATCACATTTAAGTAATGATATTTCAGGAAATACTGATGAATCTCAAAATTTAGAAACATTGCAAGCTATCGCTAGCAAAACTTATAACCCATATTCCAATTACTATAACCCAGGTTAGAAAAATCACCCTAACTTAAATTGGAATAATGCAAATTCACAATGGGTTAATAACTAACCTAACCCAATTAGAAATTGAAATAATTAAGGTAATCCTAACTATCGACTTTCTTATCCTCCTATTTTTAATAATCATCAATTTAAAGAAATGAATTTGTCTATACAAGAATTAAATTTACAAATGGGTAGTTAGTTGCAAAGTCAAAATGCTGCGATAAGAAATATCGAGATTCAAATGGGGTAAATTGCAAATGCAATTAATAATAGGCCGCAAGGAACACTTCCTAATGCTGTTGAATTAAATCCAAGAGAAAATGGAAAATATCTTGAGCAAATTAAAGCTGTATTACTTAGAAGTGGAAAAGAACTTATGGATGGAAAAGAAAATAAAATCTAAAAGGAGACTGAAGTGGTAGAAGTTGAGAAACCTAAGGAAATATTACCTAAAAATGAGAAAAAATTCTATCTCAAGATGAATTTGAAAAACATCCACCCCCATTTCTACAACGACTGAAACAACAAAAATTGGATCAAACATTTTCAAAATTTTTTGAGGTATTTAAAAATCTTACCATTAATATTCCATTTGCTAAAGCTTTGGAACAAATGCCTAAGTATGCTAAATTTATCAAAGATATTATTAACAAGAAAGGAAAATTCAAAGCTTATAAACTATTGAACAAAGTGAAGAATGTAGTGTAATTATTCAGAAAAAGCTTCCACAAAAGCTTAAAGATCTAAGAAGTTTTACTATACCTTGTCTATAGGAGATAGATTTCATGGAAAAGCCTTATGTGATTTAGGGGAGAGTATTAATCTCATGCCCTTATCCATCTTTAGGAGGTTAGATTTAGGAGAAATATTTCCTACGACTGTAACCTTACAACTAGCAGATCGATCTATTACTCACCCGAGAGGAGTGATAGAAGATGTATTGGTGAAGGTGGATAAATTTATTTTACCTGTAGATTTTATAATTTTGTATATGAAAGAAGATAAAGAGATTCCTATTATTTTAGGAAGACCTTTTCTTGCTACCGGACGTGCTATGATTGATGGACAAAAAGGGGAGTTAACCATGAGAATTAATGATCAAGAAGTAGCATTTAATGTTCTTAAATCAATGAGGTATCCTAACAAGGAAAAATTTTACAAAATGGACATCTTTGACTACATGATAGCACAAAATTATTAAGGAAAATTTCAGATCATTTCGAAAGAAGAAGAGTTTTTACACCCTAAAGATTTAAGTGATTCTGAAGAAGATGTAAAAGATACTCATTATATTAATTAAAATTAGGAAATATTAGATACAACTGAAAGTAATGAATTCAAACTATCAATTGAAAAGGCTCCTAAATTAAAATTGAAGGAATTAACATCTCATTTAAAATATTCATTTTTAAGGAATTCATTAACTTGGCCTATTATTATATCTTCTGAATTAACTACATAACAAGTTATGAATTTGCTTGAGGTGTTAAGACTGTATAAAATAGCTTTTGGTTGAAAAGTAGCAGATATTAAAGGAATCAGTCCTTCAATTTGTATGGACCGAATATTTTTTGAAGATGACAGTAAACCCATGGTTGAACCTCAAAAGAGATTAAACCCAGTTATGAAAGAAGTTGTTAAGAAGGAAATGTTAAAATGGTTGGATGCTGGAATTGTTTATCCAATATCTGATAGTCCTTAGATTAGTCATATTCATTGAATCCCAAAGAAAGGAGGAATGACTGTTATTGAAAATGAAAATAATGAATTAATTCCTACAAGACAAGTGACTGGTTGGTAGACTTGTATTGATTACAGAAAAATAATGCTGCCACTAGGAAAGATCATTTTCCTCTTCCATTCTTAGATCAAATGCTGGATAGATTAGCAGGACTTTCATATTTTTGCTTTCCGGATGGATATTCTGGTTATCATCAATTACCTATAACTCCTAAGAACCAGGAAAAGACTACATCTACAAGTCCTTATGAAACTTTTGCTTTCTGAAGAATGTATTTTGGGTTATGCAATGCACCTGCTACTTTTCAAAGGTGTATGATGGCTATTTTTTGTGACCTAATTGAAAAGGGAAGTGAAATTTTTATGGATGATTTCTATGTATTTGGAACTTCTTTTGATTCTTGCTTATATAATTTGTCTAAGGTGTTAAAGCGTTGACAATAAACAAATTTAATTATGAATTGGGAGAAGTTTCAATTTATTGTCACAGAAGAAATTGTATTGGGTCATAAAATTTCTAAAAATGGGATGGAAGTTGACCAATAAAAAATTCAAATTATTACTGGATTACAACCCTCAACTTCTGTAGCAGTGTTGACCTCATTTTTGATGAGGTCTTCTCTTCTTCTTTTTAGTGCTTAGGATCTAGCCTTAGGCTTTTCCTTTGACTATCTTAGAGGACTAGAATTGGGACCCACCTTTTAGAAACTCAAACCACTTCTTAACTCCCTTCAAACTCCACAAACTCGACTATAGACCCCTAATCACCTAGAGGGTTGAAATCAAATGCGGAAGTTTAAGGATGAGTTCCTATGGGACTCTTCGGCCTTAGGACCTGCCCAGGTGGCCCTGGTCCGGTGAAGGGGCTGACTTACACACACACTACACTTATACACTACACTTTCACACACTTCCTAAAACACACCCATACCCAACTCGACCTCCCGACTCATGTAGGTGATTCACATGGATGGTCCTTAACCCCTAAGCCATCGGCAAGAGGTTAGGAACAACATAGCTGAATGCCTCAAATGAGTCCCTTCATGGCTCATGTGGGCTTGATATGGCTTCATGGCTCAACCAAAATGATTTCACTCCACTCAAATTCACCCAATCTTCAATTTCCCAAATTTTCAATTTTTGACCCCCGGGACCCTACACCCGCTTAGCCTACCCAAAACCCTTGAAACTACCCAAAATTCTCAAAAATTTCCAAATTACCCAAAATTCTCCAAAATCATTCCCAAACATTTCCACATCACTTAAATTGATCATCCATACCCAAAAATACCAAAAATTCCAAAAATACCTCCCAATACCCTCCAAATACCCAAAATACCCCTCTTGGCCAAAAAATCCAAAAATTCAGAAAATTCCCAGAAAATTATAGAAAATCCCAAATATTCCCAATTTCATTTTGTCCAACTACACCAAGGGCCAATTTTGTCAATTTACCCTACTTTTGTCAAAACCCCCAATTTGACTCATTTTAACTCAAAGTGAACCCAATGTCAAACCAAACCTACCCAATTGACCCCAATTTTGGTCCAATTCAATTCTAAACTTCAATTCAATATCCCCAATACCAATCTAGACCAAATCCAAGTCCAATTTGATTGACATTTGGATCCAATCTCACTTTTGGCCTTAAAGCCCAATTTGGACCCATGACCCAAACCTAACCCAAACTCACCCAATTCAATTCCAATTAACCCCAAATCTTTTCTAAATCTTCCTTAACATTCCCACAAACAAAACACTAACATGATTTGCCCAAAATTTAGACCCAAACCCCACTCAAACTCAACCCAAAGCTAAAAGGTCCTATTTTGACCTAAACCCAAACCTAACCCAAATGAGCCGAAACCCCAAAATCAAAGCCCAACCAAAGTCAAAACCTCTTTGAAACACTCCCATAAACATTTCTCAACATTTATTTTACATCAATTTCAACTCTAGCCCAACATTAGCCCAACTTGGCCCACTTGGACCTACATAGGCCCACTTACTAAATAAACCCAAATTCAAACCAATTCAACTCCAAATCACACCAAATTGACTCCAAGCCCTTCATAGAACATCCCTAAACCAATTATGACATTTATTCGACAAATTTCTTCACAAAATCTTTACCCAAATGCCCATCCTAAAATCAAAAAGCCCATTCCCCTTAAACTTTCCTAAAAGCCCACTTCACCACATTCAAAAGCCCAAATCCATCCAAAGCCCACATGGCACTTCCCCTCATCATCCATTTAATCAAAATCACCCCTAAGTTTCAAAATCATCAATTAAACCATTCCAAATCAAGCTTCATGCAAATTTTCACCAAAATATCCAAAATTCTTAAAACCCATTTCCATGAAATCGACTCAACTTTCCCCAAGCCAAAGACAAGCCATGCAAGCCATGGACAAGCCACATGAAGCCATGGAAGGCTTGACATGCGACCATGCCATTAATGGTAAAAGGAGGGGCCCCTTTCCTAATCTTTCATTAAGCATTTTTTACCTTAAGCGTGTCACACACTAAACCATGTTTAGCCACCTCATCATGGATAGAGACCACACCACTCTCCCTCGGCCGACCCAACCGATCCTCTCAGCCTAAAATCAGAGCCATGGGGAGGTGCACCCAACCTAAACCAATGGGTTGACCAAATTAAGGCCAAAATGACCCCCTCCCCATTCCATTTTAATTCAAAGCCTTTACACATGGCAATTGCCAATTGATTGCACAAACCTCCAGCCCCGACCCACCCGGACCCGAGGGTGACCCATGCCCGCCGGCCACCGCCTGGATCGCCGGAAAACACCATGGCCGAGACCTCGGAAGGAGCCAAAGTTTGGAATTCCCACTCGCCGAGCTGCCCCATGCCAAATGGTCACTATGGCTGTTCTTCTCCGCACTAGAGCAGCTGATCCCATGCCACAACTCCCCCTGGAAGGCTCTCCAGCCTCTCCTATTTAAACCCCTCACCCTCACGGCCATGGGGGAGAGTTGCAAAAACCTTGCCGAAACTCTGCCAAAATTGTTCCAAACCCTTCTCCACCCTTAGAGCAGTTGATCCCCAGTGTCAATTTGCCCTAATCCCCACTGATAAAATCCAATTTCCCAACTGAAATTCCACCCAAAACCAGGACACTTCTCCACAGTGATCCAATTCCCAAATCGATTGGTTCTACACCTTCACCGTACCAAGGGAAGGTGTCCACCAGAGAAAGCCCCATCTCCAGTGCCACCCAGCTTGCTCCAGCCTCCAAGCTTTGTGATCGGGCTTGGTGGAAATCACATCTGGGCAATTCACTGCACTCGAGAGACTTCATCCGGAGCCTGCTGGGATCCAATCGAAGGTGCAACAACTCTCAGATAGAAGCCACACTTCTCTGAGCAAAGGTATGAGCTAATTCTTCATCCCGAGCTTCTGGAGATTCTCCATTTCAAATGCCTTAATTTCAATGCATGATAACCATATAGATGTGTTCATCTCTTCAAGACGAATCCATAGAGCATAAGAACATGAAAATCCATCGAGTATCGAGTGAGATCTTAGTGGATTTAGTGTGGACGGCTCTCGGCGAGGACGCTCGGGACGATGAACGGATGCCGTCCATTCAATACACGCGCGGGCGGACGGCTCAGATGGCGTCGGACCAGGAGACGGAGCGATACAGCGGGCCCCGGAAGCGCTGACTCAGATGGCGGCATCGAATGGGAGCGCGACACGCGGCGTTTCGGAGATGCCGAGGATGAGTTGGCGCCGTGTGGATAAATAGAAAATTAGGGTATTTTCTTATTTATTTAATTCCCTAAACTTCAAAAAATCATAACTCGTGTAGAAAAATCGAAAAATAAAATAAAAATACCCTCTCGCTCGAGTGAACGAGAGGAGAATAATGTGGAAAAGAAATCATTAAATTTCATCAAGTATTTTATTTTTTATAATTTATTTACTCTCTGCATACTTTTAATTGTCCATGCATGTATACAATTCACTATGGCATGAGACCATAGGGCTTTGAAGCCTCCGAATTTGGGAACATTCCCCGAATTTTCCAAAGTCGGAGGCCATACCTATAAAAAGTTATTGATTTTTCAAATTCATGTTGTCGTTTTGAGTATTTTAATTCCAATAAATAAGCATGTCGTGAAATAAATTCTAGGAAAATTTGGTGATGTTCCTTATGACTGCGAGAACCCTAGGAAAAATAGGCTTTGAGTTAGTTCATTTAAAACAACCCTAATCGGCTTAAACACTCAAAATAGGTCTCTAATTAATTAGAGCTAACCATACATTAAATTGACTTCAAATCAATTCTTCACCGACCCTTAGGATCGGAGGAACCCACCATAAAAATTCGAGGTCAATCGGACTCGGTTAGCCCCACTAATCGGCTCGATTAAGCCACTTAGTCATTTTAAACTTTAAAAAGTTATAACTTTCAAAATACCTTTCAAAAATTCACCAAATTGGTTTTGGAGCCTCTCTGATATCAGGGGAACCTAAGAAAATTAAAATTTCAATTTTCTAAAAAAGTTGATTTTTAATAATATTTTAATATTTTTAATAATTAAAAAATAATAATCACAAAAATAATAAAATTCACCAAAATGTCACATTTTGAATTTTAATCACTTAGGAACAAACCCCACATTTTTCTTAGGTCTATTTAGTGAGATATTAAATTTTAAAGCTTTAAGGTAATTTTAAAATTAAAAAAATGTATTTTCTAGCATTTTCACTAAAATAATTATAATAAATCATAGAAAAATCAGAAAATTGCAAAATTTGCTTCTCTCGATTTCCTTGATATCAGAGAGATTTTTGAAAAATATAAAATTCATTTTTAAAAATTTATTTTATTTTTAAATTAATTAACACTCCAAAACTTAAAATAATTATAATAAAAATAATATAATTCAAAAAATCACCAAAATTGGTCCAAGTGGTCCTCTGGTCATTAGGAATGTCCCCTAATTTTCTTAAGGACAAAACTTTCCTTGGTCATGTTATTAAATTTTCCTTGAAAATCTCTATTTTCTACCAAAAATAATTATATAAATAAATTAAATACAGAAAAATCACATTTTCTCCTCTCATGTCTTTATTGACATATGAGTGAAGTTACATAAAAATTTCAAGTTCATTTGAATTCAATTTAGTGAGTTATGAAATTATTAAGCTTAAAGGGTAAAGTGGTAATTAAATTTTTTTTTAACCCTTAATTAAAACTTTAGGTTTAATAAAACATTAACAAGTAAAATATTTGATCCTAATCTGATTTGGATGATTGAAATTTAAATAATTAAAGGGTAGAAACCCATTAAGCAATTTTAAAATGATTAAACTTTAATTAAATAATGGATTAAATTTGGAAGAATAGTAAAATTGGAATTATTAAAATAGGCATATTATTAGGAAGAGATTTATTCTTTAATTTAAAAATCCCTAAATTAATTATCTCATTAATATTCAATTCTTAATTAAAATGATAACTCAAATTCAAAATATTAAAAGACTTAATCATTAAACTAAAATTAAATTATTAAACTCTTTTAAAAATTTCAATTAAAATTAAAAAATACAATTAAATTAAAATTAAATTAAATTAAATAAATTAAATTAAATTAAATTAAATTAAATTAAGATTAAAAATTAAATTAAATTAAAGATTAAATTAAATTGAATTAAACAAATTAAATTAAATTAAATTAAATTAAATCAAATTAAATTAAATTAAATAATTAAATTAAATTGAATTAAATTAAATCAAATTAAATTAAATTAAACAAATTAAATTAAATTAAATTAAATTAAATCAAATTAAATTAAATTAAATAATTAAATTAAATTAAATTAAATTAAATCAAATTAAATTAAAAATTAAATCAAATTAAATTAAAACTAAATCAAATCAAATTAATTAATGTAACATCAAATCAAATTAAATTGAATTAAATTGAATTAAATTAAATTAAAACTCAATTACATTAAATTAAATTGAATTAAATATAACATCACCTAAAACAGAAAGAAATTAAATATAAAGCAACTTGAACACTATTCCAAATTTAAACCCATTAATTGAAATTAAACTAAATCACAAACCATCTGAACACCAATTTACCCTCAAATGCTTTAGTCATCATAACTCCTAAATAGAACAGTAAATGAAATGTTACTTCACTCATAGGATATTCAAATGTCCTAGTTCACTGAGCAAGTTAAAAAAACTTGAATTCCCGGACGATTAATTCATTTGTATAATTAACCCATTTGGACTTAAAACAATCCTAGAAATATTGAAAAGATGTTTAAGATTTGTCTTAAGCACTTTCTCGATATGATAGGATGTTCATAAGAAAAATTGAACTTAATTATTCTTTGATGAAGAAAATCGTCCTCAAACCAAAACACAAAGACCTAGACGTCATAGGAAATGACTAGCTATAGGATTAGGAATTTGGTAGAAAACCATAACCCTTACCTTAGCTTTACCTAGGAACTTGCTTAGATATTCTAATTGTGTTTTAAGTGCAGCTTGGGATGACGGGAAGACCCTCCAGGTACGCTTTTATTTTATTGCAATCTACTTTCTTGCAATTTACCTTCTTGCAATTTATTTAACTACATTGCACTTACTTTTCTTGCATGATAAACAACTGTTGCATGAAAACTCACACCTTTAGGATAGCCCCTAAAACTGAAACCAAAACTAAGTTAAAAGTCATTGCAAGATAAAATTCACCGCCACAACATTTCAAAATATAAAACAACTCAAAATTTAATCAAAAAACGTAACACAAAACTACAATTACAATTAAATTAAAACGTCTCGTTGGATGATCGGGAATACCTCGGATGATGTAACCTACGTGTTGCTAACGGGATTTCCCACGGTCTAAATGAAAGTGTGGAACTCATTCAGTTGAGTTTAGCAAATTCATCCGGACTAAGTGAATCCGATAAAAATAATGATGCCGAAGGATGGAACCGTGGGATCTTAACCAGTATCGTTATAATCAACTTTAAGATTTGTTTTAATTAAAACATAAAAAACACTTGGAAACCAAGATTTTCTCTAAACCAAAATACTTTTCTCATCCCCTGATTTATGATTTCTAAAACTAAACCTCTGCAACAACAAGGAGCTCGGAGCATGGTGGGCAGCACGGCCATCGTCGTCGACGAAAACTTGAATCCACATCAGCAAAACTTTCCTAGAACTAAACAACAAAGCCATAGGACTTCGAGGTAGTTTCGCCTAGTGCAACATAAACCCTCAATCTTTGTTAGTGCATTTGCATGATCGGGTCATGTAAATTAAGCCCTAACCGGTTTTAGGATTCCGAGGTAGTTGTTCGATACGACATAAACCCTCACATCTTCGAGGCTATTTGTATGATTCTATCATATAAATATAAGTCCTAATCAATTAAAATTGGCAAGACCAAAACATTTAAATAAATATTATGACTTCCCTAAATCCAAGCCAAATAATAGGATAGTCGGGAAATTACCGAAGTTCGCTTCGAGTCTGTGATTTCTCCTACCTTTCTTCCTTTGGATTCCCAAAACAAAATGTTCCAAATTTGATCCATTCCCTATTGAAATTCCAAATTTCAATCCATTGAAAAACTTAAACTTTGAAATCCTCGAGAGCAGAATTATTGATTATTATCGAGAGTTTTCTTAGGTGATTCCCATCGATTAAGATGTAATTAACTATAGGGGCTTGCCTTTATAGGGAATTTTAAAGAACCTGTGTAATATAAACCCTGTTTAATGTTTTCATATTAAGCGGGGAATTTTGTCGGCTTATAAAATTGGTTCGCGTACCAAACGGATGTCACAAATCTTCTAGTTTATTTAATCGAGCCCCACCGTCAAGCGATGTGTCTATCCTTAGTGATAGATACACTGGTCTGAGGTGCGGTGCTCGTTTATATAAACTATTTGGGATGTGAGATCGGTTTAATCTCATATCTTAAAACCTTCAAATTTAAAATTATTTTCAAAATCAAATACTACTTTTCAAATTATTTATTTTAATTAAATTAAAAATTCGCCGACGACTTCGTTAGGCGACCCCTTTTCAAAATAAAAACACACAACCTAAAAATATGCCGACAGCATTTCGGCGACTCCACTGGGAAAATTCCTCTCTCCATTATAATCAAATAATTCCGCTTTCAAAATCGGTAGTGTATCCATGTCCTCGTGGATCAAACTACCCTTCTTTCCGTTGGAATACTATGTTCATTTCTACCTTGGACAAGTATAGCCAACATTCTCTCGGATTTAGGAGCCACTGTTTAGACACCCCTAAATAGAGAGGTTCCGAGATCCTTTTACCTCATTCCTGAGGTGGGGTGGACCCCCAATAGGTGTTAGTTTAGGAGTAATCCTTCGAGTCGAGAAGTCTTGCTTATGACTTTCTTTTCCTTTCCAACTCCGAATCTGATTCCTTACCTTCTCTACACCTTTGAACATTCCGTTCTAAATAAACAAACCCTCTAATAAGTGACTCTTTTAACAAATGATTCCCTCTTATAAATACATGAACAAGAATGAGTTCGGACTCTTTTCAATTCCTTTCTTTTCGTCCTAAAGAAAAGAAGCATAGCTTGGGATCGACAACCGAATCTACCCCGCGAAATGGAAGCCCCAAAGCTGATTTTCTCCTTCACCAACGAACCGGACTTCGCCGTCTATAAGGATGAGCCTGCCCGACAATGGGATCATCCGATTTGAACAAGGGTTTGAAAACACGAATGTCAAGGTCACCGACGTCTCCCTCTTTGCACTGACGAACAAGGTATCCGAAGCCGAGGAACCGCCGCTCGATTTCAACCTTAGGTCGACCCAAGAGTTTCCTCCCCGCAAAGGGTCCCGACTAGGAGGAGCATCGCCGTCCGCAGAGGACCGTTCTTACTACCCCCACCGGTCTAGTTGTTTCCGCACCTACCCCGACTCTCGCCAAATCAAAGGGGAAAGAAATCCGTAACTATGGTAAACCCGTTACCGTGGAGGGTACGGATCTTCTCGTAAGACCTTTCGTTTTCGAAATCGGGTCCAGCTCAAAGATTCCGTCACTGACAAGGACCCAAAGAGGAAACAGAAGTAGAAGGATCGCCAGAGAAGCCAGAGCTGCTGAGATTGCTTTCATGGAGGAAATTCCAGAACTACCTGAATATACACCACTGCCAGAATATACACCGCTGCCTGACTACATACCACTTTTGGGAGGAAGCAGGTTCCATCCCCTCTCCGCCGCAGAGGACGAGGAGAATGTTCGCAAGATCGTCGCCACATTACCTCGCACCGCATACTACAACGATAGCCGCAATAAAAGAACTAGAACTACGCCGTTTGCTCGACCGCAAACTTTGGCAGAAAAGTTAGCAAGGAAGGAAAACCGCCCAGTATCGGAGATTCTACGAAGGATAGGGCGGGTGCCGCCAAATCCCGTCTTGGGCCCCGAGTAGAACCCGCCGTCATGACGAAAAGCCAAGTAAAAGAATGAAGGCTAGTCCGCCCGTCGTAGTCTCGGGATTAGCGGATTAGGGAGGATACCACCTTCCAAGCATTCGGCCGACGGACCATCCGGTCCTAGCACCTTCGCCGCTAGAAGGATGGTATGGCGTCCCACTACCGGGCAGCTGAGATCGAAACGAGCGGACTCGAGAAAGAAAGTCTCGCCAGAGGCTCGAATCCGAAGAAAGTGCTACCGCGATAAAGGGGACTCGTGAAAAGGGGACCCGGCAGCCTATCGCACGACAACCGCAAAGACACACAGAAAGCCCCGCTAGAAGATGCCATGGAAAAGTCGAGAACCGATATCCGACGGCTGGCGGAAGAAAGAGAAGAAAAGTTCGGAGATGAGATTGATTCATCGGAATTCATGGACGACGAATATGCGAAATCAACATGGTCGAGACACGAGCTTCATCGCCTTCGCAAGGTGCTCCCGCACCGCGCAGAAGAGAGGAGCCGTAACCGATGAGAAGGCGGCTTCGGGAGAAAGACGACACGATCGCTCAAATGGCGAAAAGGATGGAAGAGATGGCCGTAGCTCCGGCCACTCTCCGCAGTCAAGTACAACCACATGAGAGACACCCCCGTGAGGTCATTCACATCGTAGACGGAGGAAAGGAGATTACATCCGTCAATGGGGATGATCACCTAAAAGGATACAAGACAAAGTATGATCCCCGAAAAGGATATCAAGAACTTGGTAGAACGACAGGTGCGAGAAGCCTTAAGCACAATCGAAGAACGGGATATCCATTCGGACGGGTAGACTTTACCCGAAGAATTCGACGCCGTCCAATACCCGAAAGGCTTCGTACCACCTCCGTTCAAGACCTTCGACGGAACCGAGAACCCCCGACAGCATGTTGCACACTTTCGTGCCAGTTGTTGCAATGCCGGCGGGAGCGATGCACTACTCTTCTGACAGTTCGTCAGCAGTCTGTCAAGAATCGCTTTCGACTGGTATGCAGAATTACCCAATAGCTTGGTGAAGACGTTCTCAGAACTAGAGAACCTCTTCATCAAGCGATTCGCCGGAGCTCAGCACCACATCACTATAAGTGATTTAGTGGTAGAGAAACAAAGGCCGAATGAAACTTTGGTGGATTACATACTTCGATGGAGGAACTTAAGCATGAAGTGTGAACCACAACTCGCAAGAACAACATGCGATCGACATCTTGCTTAAAAGCATTCACCTCCGATAAGCACTTCTCCTCAAAGGATTCACTATTAAGACTTTCGAGAAGTTGTTAAGCAAGGCCGGAAGCTTGCAAGAAGAGGCGAAGCAATTAAGTTTCGCTGACAAGACGGACAAGCAGAAGCCGGTGAAGACCTTCGAAAAGAAATCCGGGATCATTGCAGCGAGTTGATAAAGGCAAGCAACCGATGCAAATACCACCGTAACGGCCGCGAAGAACTACAACAGAATTACCAGAGAACCCCGGTCCAGCTATCGATCGTCTCCACAAGTATGAACAACCGTCTCGTCCGCAATGTACATTAAGGGAGCTTTTGAGCGGAGAATATCCGTTCAAAAATGAAGCAAGATCGAGAATGTTCCGTAGCCTTAATGAAGACTCCGATTTCCAGTACGCTGAACCTAAAAGACCGGAGGAAGTCAACAAGAAAGGTGATCCCAACTTTCGCCCCTACCACCGATGCTTCGGGCACAAGATAGAAGATTGCATTACCTTTAAAAGTCGGCTCAACGACAACCTTCTGAAAGGGAATATAACAATCCCGAAGGAGTACATGAAGGAACCCCGTAAAGGAGGTTCCGTCAATGTTATCTCAACCGATCCCATCATTCCGATAGATCCCTATGCAACCGACGATGGATGGACTACCGCTCGGACGAGGTCTTCAAAGAAGATTTTAGACAACATCCGAACCGCCTCGGTGCGAGCTTCAAATCGGAGTTCGAGACCCGTTAAGCCGGTACTCATCACTTGCGATGGAAGAACCACCTCAACAGGAGATGATCGAAGAAAAGAAGAAAATCGACGAAGAAGAGAGGACCGAGACTCCTAAGGCTGGACTAGGGGCCGCTTATCCTAGGATAGTTGTTTCCGATTCGGGGAGAAATCCCTCGAACCTCTCGATTTTGTATGATTATCTCGCTCACTTCGGTGGGATCATATAATGATAAGGGTGATGGCGTTGGCTACGTTTTGACTGTTTCTAACGATTACGTAACTAGCGACAATCCGAACATCGACTTCGATACCAACAACAATTCTCAAATCATACACGATCTCGACGAGCAAAATAACGAAGAAGATATCCATCAAGGAGGCTACGAGAGCTCAACAAGCAACGGATCTATCTGTGAGTTTCGAGGAGCTCCAAATACGATAGAGTTAGAACCTTCGTATTCCGAAGATAATCCAGAAGAGCCTGTCATTCCGATTCAGGAGGAGACACCGACAAATTCAACACTAGATTCAGAAGAAATTACAGATGTCAACTTGAGAAGTGGAAAAGTTCTACCTCCAAAAGTGGGTCCAAAAGAAAAAGGAAAGCAGGTGGTTGTTCAAGAAGAACCAACCCCAGCAGAAGAAATGCCCATTCGAGAAGAAGCCGAGACGCATGAAAATAAAGTGGACTACAACGTACTAGCCCATCTTAGGAAACTACCTGCCAAACCGAGCATTTACGATGCTCTCATCTTATCAAAGGAGATGAGAGAAGCTCGATCTGGGCCTTACTTGATCCGTAAATTTGCTAGCTCAAATGGCCGGAGATTCCTTAGATGAGGTTTGCTCGTTAAAGGAACAACGAGGCGTTACCTTCACGGACAATGACCTACTACTGGGACAGCAGATCACAACCGACCATTGTACATCTCGATTACAATCGAAAAATTTACACTCTCCGAGTATTGGTGGATCCAGGAGCATCAATCAATAAAATGAGTCTTCGAACACTAAGCATATTTGGAAATCGATGCTCGCGAGCTCGGAGCCGACAAAATGTTATTAAGAGGATTCAACCAGAAAGGAGAAAGAGCCCTCGGGTCAATAACGCTACTGATGAAGACCGGTGACTTAGCAAAGAAAACCGCAAAATTTCACATAATCGATTCAGAAACGTCGTTCAACGCTCTTCTAGGCCGACCATGGATATATGAAAATAGGATGGTACCATCATCTCTGCATCAGTGCATCAAATACTACGATGGAGGGGAACAGTGCATCAAAGGCGACTTACAACCATTCTCCGTACATGAGATTGGAATCCATGAAGATGCAGCTTATTATGCACCGCCAAAGAAAACAATCTTCTCCAGAGATACCGTAACAAATGAAGCAAAGAAAGTTCGGGACAACGAAGAACCCGAAATTCTAGTCCAACGAGTCACTCACCACTCCCTTCCGGCGAGATGGTGAAGGTTTCTCCACAACTCGCATCCGAGGTCGAGGCCGGGGACGAGGCCGTGGTAGAGACGTTGGGACGATTGGACGAGGAAACCAGCCCATCAATGTTGATCGGGAAGATAGTTCGAAGAAGAAAAAGGAATCAAACAAGAAGCAACGACAATAAGTCGAAGAAGCCGCAATTCAAGATCTCTCTCGAAGATGAGAAGAACGAAGAATAAAAATCAATGTACGAGAAGATTAACCACTACGTACATACTATGACCCTAACCCCGATCCAGTCGAGCAAGATCGAGGGTATGGTGGTCAAAGAGGTATGTAACGACGGTGCAAGGCCAATCAAATTCTACCGTGGTGCTTCTTCCTCCAAAACCGAAAATCATGTACAATTCAAGATGTCACTTCATCGAATTAATGGAATTACCTTTTGAGTGGTACTCTCCCTGTGTTCAAAATTTAATTCAACATGGTTTCTTACCTCGACAATGGACAAAAGGCCAATCACAACATTTTGAAAAATTATGGAATAACTCCGGTCGTCCTCCCAATTCAAAGCATGGACTCGGATTCGGCACGACAGGGTCGGCTGACGATACCGAATTTTGCTTGGTTGTCACTTGCGAATCCAATGAAAACCGCATGGAAACTACGTACGAACTCGAAGATTTACAAATTGGAGACGCTCCACCGAATTCGAAGAAGAAATTAAATCCACAATAGATGAGTTAACTGAAGTTAACTTAGGTACTAGCGAAGAGCCTCGACCTACCTTTGTTAACTCCTTACTCAACAAAGAAGACTCCGAAGAAATAATCAAATTATTAATGGAATTTAAGGATCGTTTTGCTTGGAACTACGATGAAATGCCGGGATCGGCTCCGCAGGTCGCAGCTCATAAGCTAGGAGTGGATCCTACTGCTCCAGTCGATAAGGTCCCGGAAGAATGCGTCTAGAAATCGAACAACAAGTCATACCGAAGTTAAAAAGCTAATAGACGCTAAATTTGTCCGCGAAGAACAATACCCGACTTGGTTAGCCAACGTGGTGCCGACCGAAAGAAGAATGGTCGATCGAATTTGTGTAGACTTCGGAGATTTAAACAAGGCATGTCCAAAGGATGAATTCCCTCTACCGATCCCGAATTAATGATCGACATTGCTTCAACACATGAAATATTCTCGTTCATGGATGGATCTTCGAGATACAACCGGATAAAAATGGCTCCGGAAGAGGAAAAGCTTACAAGCATTCGTAACACCGATCGGAGTATTTTGCTACACAAGAATGCCATTCGGATCGAAGAACGCAGGATAAACCTATCAAAGAGCAATGACAAGAATTTTTGATGATCTCATCCACAATCAAGTCGAATGCTACGTGGACGATGTGGTCATCAAAAGCAAAGTAAAGGACAACCACTCGTATGATTTGAGAATTGTTTTCGAACGATTAAGACAATTTAACCTTAAGATGAATCCCTTAAAATGCGCCTTCGGCGTCACCTCCGGGAAATTCTTAGGATTCGTTGTCCGACATCGTGGAATTGAAATCGACCCGGAAAAGATTAAAGCTATTTTAGAAATGCGGCCTCCCAAAACCTTAAAACAACTACGATCTTTTCAAGGGAAGTTGGCATATCTTCGACGCTTTATCTCAAACTTGTCAGGTAGGTGTCAGCCTTTCTCGACACTAGTTAAAAAGGACGCCAAATTTATTTGGGAAGAAAAATGCCAGAAGGCCTTCGAGGACATTAAACAATATTTAATGACACCTCCTGTCTTAGCAGCCCCAGTCTCAGGTAGACCGTCGATACTTTACACCGCGGCTCTAGACGACTCTCTCGGAGCCTCGTTAGCCTGTGTCAATGATGAGGGTAAAGAAAATGCTCTTTACTACTTAGCCGTCGTTTACTTCCGACGGAAGTAAGGTATCCAACGAATTGAAAAGCATTGTTTGGCCCCGATCTTCGCCGCTCAAAAGCTCGAGCACTACATGCTTTCTCATAAGGTCAACTCGATCTCGAAGTTTTATCCATTGCAATACTCGATGACTCGTCCAACACTTTCCTACAGACTTGCCGGATGGTCGATGATATTATCGCAATTCGATATAACTTTCGTGCCTCTTCATGCCGTAAAGGGACAAGTCTTAGCGGACTTCCTCGCAAGACACCCTTTGCGCGCCGAATTTCCTCTCAATGACGATTTGCCGGATGAACAAATAATGAACCTAGAAGACCTCGATGATCGACGTTGGGAGTTGTATTTCGACGGAGCATCTTCAAGCACACAAAGATGAAGAATCGCAAGTGATAGGTGCCGTGAGGCGGGAATCGGGCTAATCTTTATAACACCGGAGCGGGGGATGTTAAGATACTCCTACCACTTGACGTAACCGTGTACAAACAACGAAGCAGAATACGAAGCCCTTATAACAGGATCGGAATTAACTATTCAAATGGGGATAACAGACATCAACATCTACGGGATTCACAGTTAATCATTCAACGGATCGTCGGACAAGTATGGAATTTTAAAGCCAAGACTCGAGCAATACTTCCAAGTACGCCATACAGGTTGTTGGAACGGATTCCAAATGTAACGATCTACAAAATTCCCGGAAAAGAAAATGCTTTAACAGATGCTTTAGCCCGTCTCGCAAAAGAATTTGCTCGTTTACAAGATGAATCGATGGAAGTGTCGGCTCACGGACGTCGAGTCCTATCACGACTCGACATAGCACACAATACACAAATCGAAAAAGAAAAAGAATCGATGGCAGAAGTGACGGAAAACACGTGAAGATCGGCGACGACCATCGATAGATTACTCGCAAACAGGAAAGCTACCGGACGATAGGTCGCTAGCCCATCGGATCAAGAAAAGAACTCTGTCCTACGCATTAATAAACAACACACTGTACAGAAGGTCTTTTGATCAAATGTGGATAAGGTGCCTAAGCGGGTCCGAGGCCCGTGAAATTGTTAAGGAGGTGCATTTAGGACTCTGTGGCGCTCACCAGTCGGGTTCGAAGATGAAAATGAAAATTAAAAGATTAGGGTACTACTGGCCCTCGATGATGACCGACTGCATGAAAATCGCCAAGAGCTGTCATCAATGCCAAGTGCACGGAGTGGTTCTACACCAACCTCCAAATGTGCTACATCCGACAATTGCGTCGTGGCCATTTGAATGTTGGGGCATGGATATAGTGGGTCCGATAGAACCACCATCTTCAAAAGGACATCGCTTCATTCTTGCGGCTACAGATTACTTTTCCAAGTGGGCAGAGGCAGTTCCACTTAGAGAAGTGAAAGCACACCACGTGCTACAGTTTTTCAAGAACCAAGTTGTCTACCGTTTCGGAGTGCCGCGCAGAATTATCTCAGATAATGGGTCAGCATTCAGAAGCACGCAAATCAACAATTTTTTCAGGAGACACGGAATCGACTGGCGATACTCAACAATTTACTACCCAAGAGAAAACGGCCTCGCCGAGGCTTTTAATAAAACTCTCGTTCAAATCTTAAAGAAAACCTTGGACGATAATAAGAGAAATTGGCACGAGAAATTGTTAGAAGCCTTATGGGCCTACCGGACAACCTTCGAACTCCTACTCAAGCTACACCTTACGCTCCGGTGTATGGGTCCGAGGCGATGTTACCTTTAGAGGTTCAGCTTCCTTCACTCAGAATTGCAGTTGCAAATAAGATCATGACGGAAGAGAACGCCAAATTACGACTCGAAGAATTAGAAAGCTTGGAAGGGAAAAGACTTGCAGCGCAACAGAATTTAGAACTATACCATGCTAAGATGGTTCAAGACCATGACAAATTGGTCCGCCCAAGAACCTTCAAAGTTGGTGACTTAGTTCTCGTTCTCAAGAGACCTATCCTTGCACATCGCAAGATAGGAGGAAAATTTGAGCCCACTTGGGAAGGACCGTTTGTGGTCGAAGCAAGTATACTCGGGAGGTTCCTACCAGCCTAGTGAATTGCCGGGGAGAACGACATATGCTTCCGATCAACGGACGATACTTGAAAAAGTATTACGCTACCTGATGTTTCGAAGGAATGAATTCTTCATCCCTAAGAAACACGGGCGAAGTAATTACTTATGATTGGGTCCGAACCCAAAAATAATAAAATGTGTTAAAATAAATAAGATCGTGATAATAAAGTTTTCCTTGTTTTCTTTTCCAAATCAAAATCTTTTTCCTGATCTTATCCCGCTTCATTCCTGTTAAATTTTAAAATATAAGAGAAATAAAAAAATCTGTCTTTAATAAACATTTTCTTAATGTTCTTGTTCTTAGTACAACCCCTGATCCTTTTCCTTGTCTTTTCGCAGGGAAATGTCGAACGGGCGGTTGGTCCTGAACTTTAAGAATGGCGTAAGCCTTGCACTCGATGAAAAGAGGGTGAAAGATGGAGCGATAATCGAGATCGACTCGGATTTCGCACCGACGAGCCTACGATATGAGGAAAGTGACCGGGTCCCGCTAACCGAGAAGAACCGCCCGGCAAACAGGTGATGAAAGTGGGTGGCCCAAGCCACCAATCCAACAACAAGAAAAGAAAAGCAAACACCAAAGAAGATAAGAAAATGAAATTTGTAGTCGCTACAGCAGAGGGCAGGCTTGTCAGCGCCACGCCCACAGAGATTCAAGAAGTTCGAAGAGCTACTCTCACAGCAACGCAACGAAGAAATAAGAATCGCCGTATCCGTAAGATGTTAACAAAACTAGCTGCGGACCGACGCGACGAGACAGATTGCTAATGCCGATACATACACTTCGAGGACACCGGTTCACCGAGAACTCGAAGAAAGGAGGCCGGCTCTAGGATAACGAAAAGAACCGGGGAAATCTCACAAAGATCGGAAGAAAGAAGGCTACCACGCCACCGGATAGAACCACCAATAATGCATGACCTTGTTGCGAAGCAACCCCGGGGATGTCCCGACGAGCATCATCCCCGAGGAGCCGAGGTATGCGGGAGAACGTGAAGGGATTGAACCATACATCCCACAATATGTCACAAGGCCTCGCCATCTGCAGATCATTCCGGAATACGAGCTGGAGAGAATGCAAAATGTTGAAAAGAAAACCTTTGAATACTTCGAGAGAATTAAAGGAAGAAGAATCAATATACTAGAGGGCCTCGAGCTACATACCGATGTATTCTCAGAGTATGAACAATAGCAAATCGTGGATTGTATCCGGGATTTGAAAAGAATGGGCCGAGCAGGCCGCCTAAGGGAGAATACCTACTCAGAACCCCGGAGATGGATGCCAGGGAATGGAAGAATCACAATACAATGCGGATGCTGCTACAACTTTCGTCGAAGACAGGAAGGGAAACCCACCGGGAATACTCCGTCATGGGCAAGTAGATCCGATGCCATTAGTCATCAAGAGAATGGTAAAGAGATTGATAACATGGAGGGTACCGCCGGCAGATTGCATACCCAATAGCTGCATTATCAACATCTACAAACGGGGTGATCGCATACCCCCACATATAGATCACCACGACTTCGTCGGACCTTTACGCACGGTCTCTTTCTTGAACGAGTGTGACATCATGTTCGGATCCGACCTCCGGATAGCGAGCCCGGGTGAGTTTCGAGGGCCGAGTAAAGATACCTTTACCGGTAGGTTCCGTCATGATACCGAAGGGTAACGGAGCGGATATCGCTAAGCATTGCATACCGGGAGTGCCGGTGAAGCGGATCTCGGTTACTTTCGGGAGAATGGACGACGACGAAGACACCTTACCAATTCCGACCCGGACCCGGAACTAGAAAGCCTCCGGCCTTATGAGGCTGTGAGTTACATGGGAGATATCACACCTCCAACGTACATCCAGTCGGCATCCTTGCCAAGGATGGCTTGGAAGGTGATGTTATTAACCATGTACCCCATTATTCGGACATGGATTTTTGACGGATGCTTCTTTTGATGGATCGCCAAAGATCATACATAGTCCGTTTTGAGTCTACATGGATTGTATGAAATGTATTCCAGATCGAGTTGTATGATGTATCTTCAATATGATTGGAATGAAAGTGACCATGTCACATTTTTTGCCTTCACCTCTTTTGTGCAAATTGATTGGGAAATGCCATTAAAGTTAAATGAACTTCTAACAAAGAACAGAAAAGAAATAAAAAAAAGGGATAAAAGAAAACTTTCTTTAAAAATCTAAAAATGACGAACACCAAATTCACATGAACATTAAATAAACGATAAAATAAAATTTGAATCATTAAAAGATAAACGAAATCAACATAAATGTTAAATCAAATCACAAATCAAATTCTCAATCAAATTCCAAATCCACTCTCGATCAAATTTCAAATTTGATCTTCCAAATTTCAAATCAAATCTTAAATCAAATTTCAATCGAGTTCAAACTCATCCTTCCAAATCTCAAATTCAATCTTTCCAGATTTCAAGTCTCAATCAAATTCAAATTCAATTTCTTCCAGATCTCGAATCAAGTCTCAATCAAATTCAAATTCAATTTCTTCCAGATCTCGAATCAAATATCAATCAAATCAAAATTCAAACTTTTGGGTCGAGGATTTTACATCCAAGACTCGCATCGCTTTAGGATTCTTTCCTATTGCACCGAAGTACATCAAATTCAAACTATCGGGTCGAGGATTTTACATCCAAGATCGCACTCGCTTTAGGATTCTTTTCTATTGCACTCGAAGTACATCAAATTCAAACTTTTGGGTCAAGGATTT
The DNA here is from genome assembly GCA_022702705.1 of Papilionanthe hookeriana x Papilionanthe teres. NCBI lineage: Eukaryota > Viridiplantae > Streptophyta > Magnoliopsida > Asparagales > Orchidaceae > Papilionanthe > Papilionanthe hookeriana x Papilionanthe teres. Next base: position 12,585,772 of record CM040425.1, on the reverse strand, counting down.
TACATCCAAGATCTGCATCGCTTTAGGATTCTTTTCCTATCGCACCGAAATACATCAAATTCAAACTTTTGGGTCGAGGATTTTACATCCAAGATCGCACCGCTTTAGGATTCTTTTCCTATTGCACTCGAAGTACATCAAATTCAAACTTTTGGGTCGAGGATTTTACATCCAAGATCGCACTCGCTTTAGGATTCTTTTCCTATTGCACTCGAAATACATCAAATTCAAATTTTTGGGTCGAGGATTTTACATCCAAGATCGCATCGCTTAGGATTCTTTCCTACGGCACTCGAAATACATCAAATTCAACCTTTTGGGTCAAGGATTTTATATCCAAGACTACACTGCTTTAGGATTCTTTCCTACGGCACTGAAATACATCAAATTCAACCTTTTGGGTCGAGGATTTTATATCCAAGACTGCATTGCTTTAGGATTCCTTCCCTACAGCAATGAAATACATCAAAATCAAACTCTTGAGGTTAAGGATTTTACATCCAATACCGCATTGCTCTGAGATCTCTCCTCATTGCAATGATTCAATCCAATCAATTCAATTTTCTTTCGAGGTTGAAGATGTTACATCTAAAACCTCAGAATTCCAATTTTCATTTCAAATCAAATCCCTCAAATTAATTTTGACAAAACTTCAATCTAAATTAAAACTCCAAACTAAAATCCAAGCTCACACATCAAAACTTAAATTGAAACAAAATAAAATCTAAATTGGAATTCCCCCAGGTCATGTGATTTGGGATTCACCTCCTTTTCTTTTCCCCAACGAGAGTTCAGGTATCTCCAGTTTTGGGAACATACCCGATACTCCCCAGCGGAAATTCTTTTGCTTTGTCCTAAGTTTGTCACTTGGACGTTTGTGTTGATTTTGTTGATCGCTTCGGTCAACACCAATACGTGCGGTGTGCTCCGTCAGCTCACCACACCTATCGGGGGTCCATTTGTTGACCTCATTTTTGATGAGGTCTTCTCTTCTTCTTTTTAGTGCTTAGGATTTAGCCTCAGGCTTTTCCTTTCGACTATCTTAGAGGACTAGAATCGGGACCCACCTTTTAGAAACTCAAACCACTTCTTAACTCCCTTCAAACTCCACAAACTCGACTATAGACCCCTAATCACCTAGAGGGATGAAATCAAATGTGGAAGTTTAAGGATGAGTTCCTATAGGACTCTTTGGCCTTAGATCGCCCTCGGGTGGCCTCGGTCCGGTGAAGGGGCCGACTTACACACACAAGTACACTTATACACTACACTTTCACACACTTCCTAAAACACACCCATACCCAACTCGACCTCCCGACTCATGTAGGTGATTCACATGGATGGTCCTTAACCCCTAAGCCCTTGAGCAAGAGGGTTAGGAACAACATAGTGAATGCCTCAAATGTGTCCCTTCATGGCTCATGTGGGCTTGATATGGCTTCATGGCTCAACCAAAATGATTTCATTCCACTCAAATTCACCCAATCTTCAATTTCCCAAATTTTCAATTTTTGACTCCGGACCCTACACCCGCTTAACTTTACCCAAAACCCTTGAAACTACCCAAAATTCTCAAAAATTTCCAAATTACCCAAAATTCTCCAAAATCATTCCCAAACATTTCCACATCACTTAAATTGATCATCCATACCCAAAAATACCAAAAATTCCAAAAATACCTCCCAATACCCTCCAAATACCCAAAATACCCCTCTTGGCCAAAAAATCCAAAAATTCAGAAAATTCCCAGAAACTTCCAGAAAATCCCAAATATTCCCAATTTCATTTTGTCCAACTACACCATGGGCCAATTTTGTCAATTTACCCTACTTTTGTCAAAACCCCCACTTGACTCATTTTAACCCAAAGTGAACCCAATGTCAAACCAAACCTACCCGATTGACCCCAATTTTGGTCAAATTCAATTCTAAACTTCAATTCAATATCCCCAATACCAATCTAGACCAAATCCAAGTCCAATTTGATTGACATTTGGATCCAATCTCACTTTTGGCCTTAAAGCCCAATTTGGACCCATGACCCAAACCTAACCCAAACTCACCCAATTCAATTCCAATTAACCCCAAATCTTTTCTAAATCTTCCTTAACATTCCCACAAACAAAACAAGTAACATGATTTGCCCAAAATTTAGACCCAAACCCCACTCAAACTCAACCCAAAGCTAAAAGGCCCTATTTCGACCTAAACCCAAACCTAACCCAAATGAGCCCAAACCCCAAAATCAAAGCCCAACCAAAGTCAAAACCTCTTTGAAACACTCCCATAAACATTTCTCAACATTGATTTTACATCAATTTCAACTCTAGCCCAACATTAGCCCAACTTGGCCCACTTGGACCTACATAGGCCCACTTACCAAATAAACCCAAATTCAAACCAATTCAACTCCAAATCACACCAAATTGACTCCAAGCCCTTCATAGAACATCCCTAAACCAATTATGACATTTATTTGACAAAGTTCTTCACAAAATCTTTACCCAAATTCCCATCCTAAAATCAAAAAGCCCATTCCCCTTAAACTTTCCTAAAAGCCCACTTCACCACATTCAAAAGCCCAAATCCATCCAAAGCCCACATGGCACTTCCCCTCTTCATCCATTTAATCAAAATCACCCCTAAGTTTCAAAATCATCAATTAAACCATTCCAAATCAAGCTTCATGCAAATTTTCACCAAAATATCCAAAATTCTTAAAACCCATTTCCATGAAATTGACTCAACTTTCCCCAAGCTAAAGATAAGCCATGCAAGCCATGGACAAGCCACATGAAGCCATGGAAGGCTTGACATGTGACCATGCCATTAATGGTAAAAGGAGGGGCCCCTTTCCTAATCTTTCATTAAGCATTTTTTACCTTAAGCATGTCACACACTAAACCATGTTTAGCCACCTCATCATGGATAGAGACCACACCACTCTCCCTCGGCCGACCCAACCGATCCTCTCAGCCCAAAATCAGGCCATGGGGAGGTGCACCCAACCTAAACCAATGGGTTGACCAAATTAAGGCCAAAATGACACCCCCTCCCCATTCCATTTTAATTCAAAGCATTTACACATGGCAATTGCCAATTGATTGCACAAACCTCCGACCCCGACCCACCCGGACTCGAGGCCGACCCATGCTCGCCGCCGCCCGCCTGGATCGCCGGAAAACACCATGACCGAGACCTTCGAAGGAGCCAAAGTTTGGAATTCCCACTTCGTCGAGCTGCCCCATGCCAAATGGTCACTATGGTTGTTCTTCTCCTCACCGCAGCAGCTCGATCCCATGCCTCAACTCCCCCGGAAGGCTCTCCAGCCTCTCCTATTTAAACCCCTCACCCTCACGCGCCATGGGGGAGAGTTGCAAAAACCTTGCCGAAACTGCGCCAAAATTGTTCCAAACCCTTCTCCACCCTTAGAGCGGTTGATCCCCAGGTGTCAATTCGCCCTAATCCCCATCGATAAAATCCAATTTCCCAACCGAAATTCCACCCAAAACCGGGACACTTCTCCACGAGTGAGCCAATTCCCAAATTGATTGGTTCTACACCTTCACCGGACCGAGGGAAGGTGTCCACCAGCAAAGCCCCATCTCCGGGCCACCCAGTTGCTCCGGCCTCCAAGCTTTGTGATCGGGCTTGGTCGAAATCACATCTAGACAATTCACTGGACCAGGAGACTTCATCCGGAGCTCGCCGGGATCCAATCGAAGGTGCAACAACTCTCAGATCAAAGCCACACTTCTCTGAGCAAAGGTATGAGCTAATTCTTCATCCCGAGCTTCTGGAGATTCTCCATATCAAATGCCTTAATTTCAATGCATGATAACCATATAGATGTGTTCATCTCTTCAAGACGAATCCATAGAGCATAAGAACATGAAAATCCATTGAGTATCGAGTGAGATCTTAGGGATTTAGTGTGGACGGCTCTCGGGTGAGGACGCTCGGGGACGATGAACGGATGCCGTCCATTCAATACACGCACGGGCGGACGGCTCAGATGGCGTCGGACCAGGAGACGGAGCGATACAGCGGGCCCCGGAAGCGCTGACTCAGATTGAGGCGTCGAATGGGAGCGCGACACGCGGTGTTTCGGAGATGCCGAGGATGAGTTGGCGCCGCGTTGATAAATAGAAAATTAGGGTATTTTCTTATTTATTTAATTCCCTAAACTTCAAAAATTCATAACTCGTGTAGAAAATCGGAAAAATAAAATAAAAATACCCTCTTGCTCGGTGAACGAGAGGAGAATAATGTGGAAAAGAAATCATTTAATTTCATCAAGTATTTTATTTTTTATAATTTATTTACTCTCGGCATACTTTTAATTCTCCATGCATGTATACAATTCACCATGGCATGAGACCATAGGGCTTTTGAAGCCTCCGAATTTGGGAACATTCCACGAATTTTCCAAAGTCGAGGCCATCCCGATAAAAAGTTATTGATTTTTCAAATTCATGTTGCTTGTTTTGAGTATTTTAATTCCAATAAATAGCATGTTGTGAAATAAATTCTAGGAAAATTTGGTGATGTTCCTTATGATCGGAGAACCCTAAGAAAAATAGGTTTTGAGTTAGTTCATTTAAAACAACCCTAATTGGCTTAAACACCCAAAATAGGTCTCTAATTAATTAGAGTTAACCATGCATCAAATTGACTTGAAATCAATTCTCCACTGACCTTTAGGATTAGAGGAATCCACCACAAAAGTTTGAGGTCAATTGGACTTGGTAGCCCCACTAATTGGGTTGATTAAGCCACTTAGTCATTTTAAACTTTAAAGATTCATAACTTTTAAAATACCTTTCAAAAATTCACCAAATTGGTTTTGGAGCCTCTCTGATATCAGGGGAACCTAAGAAAATTAAAATTTCAATTTTCTAAAAAAGTTGATTTTTAATAATATTTTAAAATTTTTAATAATTAAAAAATAATAAAAATCACAAAAATAATAAAATTCACCAAAATGTCACATTTTGAATTTTAATCACTTAGGAACAAACCCCACATTTTTATTAGGTCTATTTTGTGAGATATTAAATTTTAAAGCTTTAAGGTAATTTTAAAATTAAAAAAATGTATTTTCTAGCATTTTCACTAAAATAATTATAATAAATCATAGAAAAATCAGAAAATTGCAAAATTTGCTTCTCTGATTTCCTTGATATCAGAGAGATTTTTGAAAAATATAAAATTCATTTTTCAACATTTATTTTATTTTTAAATTAATTAACACTCGAAAACTTAAAATAAATATAATAAAAAAAATATAATTCAAAAAATCACCAAAATTGGTCCAAGTGGTCCTCTGGTCATTAGAAATGTCCCCTAATTTTCTTAAGGACAGAAACTTTCCCTTGGTCATGTTATTAAATTTTCCTTGAAAATCTCTATTTTCTACCAAAAATAATTATATAAATAAATTAAATACAGAAAAATCACATTTTCTCCTCTCATGTCTTTATTGACATATGAGTGAAGTTACATAAAAATTTCAAGTTCATTTGAATTCAATTTAGTGAGTTATGAAATTATTAAGCTTAAAGGGTAAAGTGGTAATTAAATTTTTTTTTAACCCTTAATTAAAACTTTAGGTTTAATAAAACATTAACAAGTAAAATATTTGATCATAATCTGATTTGGATGATTGAAATTTAAATAATTAAAGGGTAGGAACCCATTAAGCAATTTTAAAATGATTAAACTTTAATTAAATAATGGATTAAATTTGGAAGAATAGTAAAATTGGAATTATTAAAATAGGGATATTATTAGGAAGAGATTTATTCTTTAATTTAAAAATCCCTAAATTAATTATCTCATTAATATTCAATTCTTAATTAAAATGATAACTCAAATTCAAAATATTAAAAGACTTAATCATTAAACTAAAATTAAATTATTAAACTCTTTTAAAAATTTCAATTAAAATTAAAAAATACAATTAAATTAAAATTAAATTAAATTAAATAAATTAAATTAAATTAAATTAAATTAAATTAAGATTAAAAATTAAATTAAATTAAAGATTAAATTAAATTGAATTAAACAAATTAAATTAAATTAAATTAAATTAAATCAAATTAAATTGAATTAAATTAAATCAAATTAAATTAAATTAAACAAATTAAATTAAATTAAATTAAATTAAATTAAATCAAATTAAATTAAATTAAATAATTAAATAAAATTAAATTAAATTAAATCAAATTAAATTAAAAATTAAATCAAATTAAATTAAAACTAAATCAAATCAAATTAATTAATGTAACATCAAATCAAATTAAATTGAATTAAATTGAATTAAATTAAATTAAAACTCAATTAAATTAAATTAAATTAAATTAAATATAACATCACCTAAAACGAAAAGAAATTAAATATAAAGCAACTCGAACACTATTCCAAATTTAAACCCATTAATTGAAATTAAACTAAATCACAAACCATCCGAACACCAATTTACCCTCAAATGCTTTAGTCATCATAACTCCTAAATAGAACATTAAATGAAATGTTACTTCACTCATAGGATATTCAAATGTCCTAGTTCACTGAGCAAGTTAACAAAACTTGAATTCCCGGATGATTAATTCATTTGTATAATTAAACCCATTTGGACTTAAGACAATCCTAGAAATATTGAAAAGATGTTTAAGATTTATCTTAAGCACTTCCTCGATATGATAGGATGTTCATAAGAACAATTGAACTTAATTATTATTTGATGAAGAAAATCGTCCTCAAACCAAAACACAAAGACCTAGACGTCATAGGAAATGACTAGCTATAGGATTAGGAATTTAGTAGAAAACCATAACCCTTACCTTAGCTTTACCTAGGAACTTGCTTAGATATTCTAATTGTGTTTTAAGTGCGGATTGGGATGACGGGAAGACCCTCCGAGTACGCTTTTATTTTATTGCAATCTACTTTCTTGCAATTTACCTTCTTGCAATTTATTTAACTACATTGCACTTAATTTTCTTGCATGATAAACAATTGTTGCATGAAAACTCACACCTTTAGGATAGCCCCTAAAACTGAAACCAAAACTAAGTTAAAAGTCATTGCAAGATAAAATTCACCACCACAACATTTCAAAATATAAAACAACTCAAAATTTAATCACAAACAGAACACAAAACTACAATTACAATTAAATTAAAACGTCTTGTTGGATGATCGGGAATACCTCGGATGATGTAACCTACGTGTTGCTAACGAGATTTCCACGGTCTAAATGAAAGTGTGGAACTCATTCAGTTGAGTTTAGCAAATTCATCCGGACTAAGTGAATCCGATAAAAATAATGATGCCGGAAGGATGGAGCCGTGGGATCTTAATCGGTGTCGTTATAATCAACTTTAAGATTTGTTTTAATTAAAACATAAAAAACACTTGGAAACCAAGATTTTCTCTAAACCAAAACACTTTTCTCATCCCCGATTTATGATTTCTAAAACTAAACCTCTGCGACAACAAGGAGCTCGGAGCATGGTGGGCAGCACGGCCATCGTCGTCAGCAAAACTTGAATCCACATTAGCAAAACTTTCCTAGAACTAAACAACAAAGCCATAGGACTTCGAGGTAGTTTGCCTAGTGCAACATAAACCCTCAATCTTTGTTATTCATTTGCATGATCGGGTCATGTAAATTAAGCCCTAACCAGTTTTAGGATTCCGAGGTAGTTGTTCGATACGACATAAACCCTCACATCTTCGAGGCTATTTGTATGTTTCTATCATATAAATATAAGTCCTAATCAATTAAAATTGGCAAGACCAAAACATTTAAATAAATATTAGGACTTCCCTAAATCCAAGCCAAACAATAGGATAGTCGGGAAATTACCGAAGTTCGCTTCGAGTCTGTGATTTTTCCTACCTTTCTTCCTTTGGATTCCCAAAACAAAATGTTCCAAATTTGATCCATTCCCTATTGAAATTCCAAATTTCAATCCATTGAAAAACTTAAACTTTGAAATCCTTGAGAGCAGAATTATTGATTATTATCGAGAGTTTTCTTAGGTGATTCCCATCACTTAAGATGTAATTAACTATAGGGGCTTGCCCTTATAGGGAATTTTAAAGAACCTGTGTAATATAAACCCTGTTTAATGTTTTCATATTAAGCGAGGGAATTTTGTCGGCTTATAAAATTGGTTCGCAGACCAAACGGATGTCACAAATCTTCTAGTTTATTTAATCGAGCCCCACCGTCAAGCAGTGTGTCTATCCTTAGGGATAGATACACGGTTTGCGGTGCGGTGCTCGTTTATATAAACTATTTGGGATGTGAGATCGGTTTAATCTCATATCTTAAAACCTTCAAATATAAAATTATTTTCAAAATCAAATACTACTTTTCAAATTTTTTATTTTAATTAAATTAAAAATTCACCGACAGCTTCTGTTAGGTGACCCCCTTTTCAAAATAAAAACACACAACCTAAAAATATGCCGAAAAGCAGGTACAAGAAGTTTTCTTGGACATGTTGGATTTTATAGAAGATATATTAAAGATTTTTCCAAGATTACTAAACCTTTATGCCATCTTTTAGAAAAATATATAAAATTTGAATTTGATGAAAGTTGCCTAAGTTGCTTTAATTTATTAAAAGAGAAGTTAATCACAACACCAATCATTGTTGCACCTAATTGGGAAAAACCATTTGAGTTAATGTGCGATGCGAGTGATTATGCTATAGGGGCAGCTTTAGGGCAAAGATATGATAAGATGTTTAAAGTTATATGTTATGCCAGTAAAACTCTTAATGAAGCTCAAATTAACTACACTATTACTGAAAAAGAGCTATTGGCTATAATATATGCTTTTGAAAAATTTCAATCATATTTACTTCGCAATAAATGTATAGTGCATACGGATCATTCTGCTATTAAATATTTGATGACTAAAAAGGAAGCTAAACCTAGATTGATTAGATGGATTCTTTTTTTGTAAGAATTTGACTTTCAAATGGTCTGATAATCAAAATTTTGATCATCTATCAAGAATTGAAAATAATAATGAAATGAATGACAAGGAAGAAATAAATGAATGTTTTCCTGATGAACAACTTTATACCGTTTATGATGGATTAATTCTATGGTATGCCGATATAGTTAATTATTTAGCTAGTAACATTATACCTTATGGATTAGATTATCATCAGAAAAAGAAGTTCTTGCATGATGTGAAAATTTGTTTTTGGGAAAATCCCTTCCTGTTTAAACAATGTAAGGATTCTTTTATACGAAGATGTGTTCCTTATGAATAAACTTACGAGATTATTCAAAAATGTCACAACTCTGAATTTGGCGGACATTTGGAAAATGATAAAACTGCTTATAAAATTTTATAATTCGGATTTTATTGGCCTACATAATTCAGGGATGTTAATAATTTTGTTAAATTTTGTGATCAATGTCAACGTATATACAATATATCTAGGAGGAATAAAATGCCTCTGTTGACCTCATTTTTTGTGATAATCATTCACCAAACACCTTGAGAAATGAAGTCTACCTACATTGACCTCCTAAAAACAATAAACCCCAAGAGCTAGGGTAAAACCTTGACAAAATCTTGTTGACCACAAAATAGACCTTATAGACAAATGTTGACATGATCAAATTGACATTGATCAAAATCAACAAAATTTTAATTCAAAACGTACCACATTGACCTTTGAATTAGTCTAAACCCTAAATTGGGTCAACTTGACCTATTTACACCCCAAAATGACAAAATCACAAATAATGTGATCAAATCGACCATGAAAAGGTTGAAAAAGTCACATTAGACATCTTGAAACTAAATTTGATGAGTTAAGGTTAACTTGGGTCAACCTAGGTTAACATTGGTCAACCATGGTCACCACTTATCAATTTGGGTCAAAACACACAATTTTGAAAAAAAATTAATAAAGAAATGATAAAAATAACAAAAAAAATGATAAAAAATGATAAAATGACAAAATTAATCAAATAATTAATTTCAAAATTATTTCGATTAATTAAATTGACTAATAATTTAATTTTCAATGTTTAATTAATGACATAGTTAATTAAAATAAAAATTAAATTAAAAGTCATAAAATGAAAAATACACCAAAATGAAATAAAAATGACAACATTAATCAAATAATTAATTTCAAAATTATTTTTAATTAAATATTTGACCAATAATTTAATTTTTAATATTTTAATTAATGACATAATTAATTAAAATGAAAAATTAAATTAAAAGCCATAAAAATGATAAAAGCACAATTTTGATTAAAAGTAATGGAATTAATCAAAAAATTAATTCCAAAATTATTTTTGAGTTGTTAATTTACTAATAATTTAATTTTTATATTTTAATTAATGAAATAATTAATTAAAAATAAAAATTAAATTAAAAAGGCATGAAATAAGATAAAAATCTAATTTTGAATCAAAATGACATAAAATTAATCAAAAAATTAAATCCAAAATTATTGGAATTAATAATTTGATTAATAAAATAGTTTCCAACATTTTTAATTAATGAAATAATTAATTAAAAAGGAAATTAAATCAAAAACCATAAAAAAGACATTTAATCCATAAAACTAATAATGACATAATAATTGGTTGTTAAAAATTCCAAGCCCATTTACGACATCATGGGTGACCTCATATGGGTTAGACGCAATCTATATGACCCATTAAAAATAAAATAACCCATTGATGACTCATATTTAACCATGGTTAAGAGCCATAATGACATAAAAAGGAAGTGGCAATACCATAATGTTTTAAAGTATGACTCATCCTCCTTTGCAAAATGAAGTGGCCGACCATGGTGAGGATGAATTTAGCGAACTCCCTAGTCACCCAATGATGAGGAGACAAAGCTTCAACTCATTTTCATACCATGGTTAAGCTCACCATGAAATTTCATAAAAATTTTTAAAGGTGAAGCTAATGTGTCATCTCCCCTTGAAATGTTAGATGAGGCGTTGAATGATAGATACCTTGCCTCCTTAAGTCAACATTAACCTCCTCTCTAACCAATAGGAAGGAAACAAAGCAATCAAGAAATCATCATGAAAAATTGGAATCAATAATTGCCATGCCACATGAATTTGCTTAAGTGCCACCTTCTCCATGGAGTATGGAGAGGTGATGATTGGATTACTTGAGGAAGGCTGTTACAAGACCATCCTCTACAGTGTTGACCTCATTTTTGATGAGGTCTTCTCTTCTCTCTTTAGTAGTTAGGATCTATCCTTAGGATTTTCCTTTGGCTATCTTAGAGGACTAGAGATGGAACCTACCCCTTTAGAAACTCAACCACTTCTTAACTCCCTGCAAACCCCACAAGCTTGATTGTAAACCCCTAATCATCTAGAGGGTTGAGATCAAATGTTGAGGTTTAAAGGATGAGTTCCCTATAGGACTCTTTGGCCTTAGGATCACCCTGGGTGGCCTGTTCTGGTGAGGGTTCACCTGCGCACGTTACACTTTCACACACATTCCAAATCCTAAAACTATTCATGCCTAGCTTGACTTCCTGACTCATGTAGATAATTCATATGGATGGACCTTAACCCCTAGGCCCTTCGCTAAGAGTGTTAGGAACAACATAGTGAATGCCTCAAATGAGTCCTCTCATGTCTCCTATGGGCTTAATATGGCTTCATGGCTCAACCAAAATGATTCCATTTCACTCACACTTGCTCAATTTTCATTTTTCCAAAATTTCAATTTTTGACCCCCGGGGCCCCGGATCCACTAAACCTACTAAAAGCCCTTGAAACTACCCAAAACCACCAAAATTTTCAAATCACCCAAAACTTTTCCAAAATTAACCTTGAACATTTCCTCACCAATCAAATTGATCATCCACAGACAAAAATATCAAATTTTCCAAAAATAACCCCAATACCCTCCAAATTACCAAAATGCCCCTCTTGACCCAAAAATCCAAAAATTCAAAAAATTCCCAGAAAATTCCAGAAAATCCCAAATATTCGCAATTTCATTTTATTCAACTACACCATGGGCCATCTTTGTCAATTTACCCCATGTTTACCAAAACACCCAATTTGACCCATTTTAAACCCAAGAGAACCCAATGTCAAACGAAATCACCCCAATTGACCTCAATTTTGGTCCAATTAAATTCTAAACTTCAATTTAATATCCCCAATATCAATCTAGACCAAATCAAAGCCCAATTTGATTGACATTTGAGCCCAATTTCAATTTGAAGCTTAAAGCCCAATTTTGACCCATAACCCAAACTTAGCCCAAACCAACCCAATTCAACTCCAATTGACCCCAAACCTTTTCTAAACCTTCCCTAACATCTCCATAAACAAAAAACTAACTTAATTTTCCCAAAATTTGGACCCAAACCCCACTCAAATTCAACCCAAACCCAAAATCCCCAATTTAGCCTAAATCCAAGTATAACCTTAACATAGCCAAAATCCCAAAATTGAACCCCAACCAAAGTTGAAAACTCTTTGTAGCACACCTATAAACATTTCTCAACATTAATTTGACATCAAAACCAACTTTAGCCCAACCATAGCCCAAGCTAACCTAATTTGACCCATTTTTGTCCCCTTACCAAAAAGACCCAAGTTCAACCCAATCCAACCCCAAGACTTACCACATTGACTTAAAATAACTCATGCAACATTCAACACTCATTGGGCCCAACCACTACAAGGCTCCTCATCCAAAAAAAAACCCATTTTAAAATTTAAAAGCCCATTTCCCAAGCTACTTTAAAAGCCCATACAAAACAAACCCAAGAGCCCAAAATCCACCTTAAAGCTCACATTACAATCTCATCTCATCTATCTTCAATTAATATCACTCCCTAAGTGCTAAATCCATCATGAAAATGAAACTAAAATGGTATTATGCCAACTCCCATCAAATAAACCCAAAATTTTTAAAATTCCATAAACTCTTTTCCATGAAAGTTAACTTGACTTTTCCCAAGCCAAATGGAGCCATGAAGCCATGTATGAGCCACATGGGAGCCATGAAAGCCTTGGACACCTCACCATATCCAAAGTGGCAAGAAGAGGGGACCCTTTAATGATTCTCTTAAGAGTGATTAACCACTCTCATGATTCCCCTAAACCATGCTTAAGCCTTATTGTACTTGGATGGTGACTTCTCCCCACTAATTAAGTCGAGCCAAATAGCTTTCTCTTCAGCCCAAGCAGGCCATGGGGAGGTGAACCTAGCCCAAAACCATGGGTTGACCCAAACCAAGCCAAAATCACCCTTTTACCATTCCATTTCAATTCACCACCTTTACACATGGCAACCATCAATTGAACTCACAGGAATCAAGCTCTGACCTCACTGACCCTGAGGGTGAGCCATGCCCGGCCGACCAGCCACCACAGCCACCAAAAACTACCATGGCCGAGAGCACCATGAGAGCCAACATTGAAATTCTCTCTTGCTGAGCTGCCCCATGCCCAATGGCCATTGGAGCTGTTCTTCCCTTGCCTGCAGCAGCTGATCCCGACCATTAACTCCCCCTCGAAGGCCCTCCAACAAACTCTATTTAAACCCCACCCCTCTCGGCCAAGAAGGGAGTTGCACCAAACCATACGAAACTCGCCAAAATTGTTCCGTACCATCCTCCACACTTAGAGCAATTGATCCCCAAGTGATAATTTGCCCTAATCCCCATCCACAGAGCTCAATTTCTCAGACAAAATTCCACCCAAAACTAGGACACTTTCCAATTCTCCACCAAACTCAAATTAAACTCACCCACACCTGCACAAGATCAAGAGAAGGAGTTTCCCAGTAAAAGCCCCCTCTCCAAGCCACCCATTTATTCTAGCCTCCAAAGGTTGAAATCAAGTCTGGTGGAAATCAAGTCTAGGCAATTCCCCAGGGCTAGAGACTTCATCTGGAGCTTACTTGGACTCAATCAAAGGTGACACAACTCTCAGATCGAAGCCACACTTCTCTGAGCAAAGGTATGAGCTCTCTCTTCTTCCCGAGCTTCTGAACATTCTCTATTTTGATTGGGTTAATTTCATGCCACATAAACCATATGGATATGTTCTTCTCTTCAAGACGAATCCATAAAGTATAAGAACATAAAAATCTATTGAGAATCGAGTGAGATCTTAGGGTTTTAGTGTGGACGGTCACGGGTGTACACTAGTCATAGACGATGACCGGGAGCCGTTGGATCGCACGTGTATCGAGCGGATGGCTCAGATGGCGTCGGACCAGTAGATGGTACATGAACCGTGAGCCCCGTGGCAACTGACTCAGATGGCGGCGCCGAATCAAAGCTCGCCGCGCGGCCTTTTGGAGCTGTCGAGGATGGCGTGGCGCCGCATGGATAAGTAGGAAATTAGGGCTATTTTCTATTTATTAATTACCAGAACTTCAAAAATCCATATATTTGCATAGAAAAATCATAAAAATAAAATAAAAATACCCTCTTGCTAAGTAAACAGAGGAGAATAATGTGGAAAAGAAATCAAGTCATTTCATCAAGTATTTTATTTTTAATGATTTATTTACTCTCTGCATTATTTAAATTCTTCATTTGCATAGGCAATTCACCATGGCATGAGACCATAGGGCTTTTGAAGCCTCTGAACTTGGGAACATTCCCTGAATTTTCCAAGGTCAGAGGTCATCCCTATGAGAAGTTATTGATTTTCCACGTTCATGTTACTATTTTGAGTATTTTAATTCCAATAATTATCATACTGAGAAATAAATTCTAGAAAAATTTGATGATGTTTCTTATGACCAGAGGAACCTAGGAAAAATATGTTTTGAGTTAATTCACGTAGAATAACCTAATTGGCCTAAACACCCAAAATTCAACTTTAATTAATTAGGGTTAATTATACATCAAATTAACTTGAAAACAATTCTCCACTGATCTTTAGGATCAGAGAAACATCACATAAAAATTTGAATTCAATTGGAAATGTTTAACCCCACTAAATGGATTAATTAAGTCACATAACCAAAATTAAACTTTAAAAATTCACAACTCACAAAATACTTTTCAAAAATTCACAAAAATGGTTTTGGGGTTTCTCTGACATCAAAGGAACTGAGGAAAATTAAAATTGTAATTTTCTAAAAAAGTTGATTTTTATCATTATTTTAATATTTTTAATAATTAAAAAATAATAAAAATCAGAAAAATATTAAAAATCACCAAAATGGCACATTTTGAATTCTAATCACCTAGGAACAAACCAAATATTTTTCCTAAGTCTCTAGGGTAAGATATTGAATTTTAAAGGCTTAAAACAATTTTTTGAATTAAAAAATGATTTTCTTTAACATTTCTACTAAAATAATTCTAATAAATCAAAGAAAAATAAAAAAATATAAAATTTTGTTCTCTCGATTTCCCGAGGTCGGAGAGATTTTTAAAAAATATAAAATCCATTTTTCAACTTTTATTTCTTTTTTAAATTAATTAATACTCCAAAACTCAAAATAATTCTAATAAATAAAATATAATTAAAAAAATCACCAAATTAGTTCAAGTGGTCCTATGGTCATTAGAGACATCTCATAATTTTCTTAAGGACATAAACATTTCCTTGGTTGAATTTTCCTTGAAAACCCCTATTTTCCATTAGAAATAATTACATAATAAATTAAATACAGAAAAATCACATTTTCTCCTCTAATGTCTTAATTGACATGTGAGTGAGGTTACAGAAAAATTTCTAGTTTATTTGAGCTTAGTTTAGTGAGTTATAGAATTATTAAGCTTGAATGGCAAAAGGGTAATTAAAAAATTTCAACCCTTAATTAAAATTTTAGGATTAATCAAAAAAAAGGGGAGGGTAAAATATTTGATCCTAAACTGATTTTGGATGATTGAAATTTAAATAATTGAAGGGTAGAAACCTACTAATCATTTCAAGAATAATTAAATTAAACTTTAATTAATTAATTAATTAAAATTTTGGAAGAGTAATGGAAATTTGAATTATTAAAAGTAGGGATATTATTAAGAGGATATTTATTCTTTAATTTATGAATCCCTAAATTAATCACTTCAATAATATTTAATTCTTAACTAAAAGGATAATACTAACTTAAAATTTAAAATGCTAATCAATTTAACAATAAAATTAAATTAAATTTAAGATGTTAAGATTAAATTAAATCAAAATCTAAATTAAGTTAACACCTTAACAATTAAATTAAATCATATTTAATATATTAAGATAAAATTAAAATTAAATCAAAATAAATTAAATCAAATTAAGTTGAATTAAAATTAAATTAAAATTAAATTAAATCAAATTAAATTAAAATTAAATTAAATTAAACTAAATTAAATTAAATTAAATCAAATCAAATTAAATTAAATTAAATTAAATTAAATTAAATTAAACTTAAATTAAATTAAAATTAAATTGAATTAAAATCATTTAACAACAACACACCTAAATGAAATCATTAAGAGTTAAACCAAACACTTAAAGTAGGTTTAAAACATACAAGTTAAATCTGAGATATAACATCATTTAAAACGTAAAGATTTAAATTAAATCTAAAAAAATGACTTGAACACTATTCCAAACTTAAACTAATTTTTTTATAATTAAGTCAAAATTAAAATTAAATCATTAAGTTTAAATCGTTAAAATACTTAATAAGGTGATTTTCCCTTTTAAAGCTCTTATTATTATAACTCTTAAATGAAGTATCAAGTGAAGTGTTACTTCACTTATAAGATATTCAAATATCCTAGTTCACTGAGCAAGGGAACAAAGCTTAACCAAACCCTTGGATGAACAATTCACTTGTGCAACTAAATTAATTTGGACTCAAAATAATCTCAGAAATGTTGAAAAGATGTTTAGAATTCGTCCAAAGCACTTCCTCAATACGACGGAATGTTTCAGAAGAACAATTGAATTTAATTGTTCTTTGATGAAAATCATCCTTAAACCAAATCAAGAACCTAGACGTCATAGGAGATGACTAGTTATAGGATTAGGAATTTGGTAGACAATCAAAACCCTATCCCTTAGCTTTACCTAGGTATCTTTTGAAATATTTAAATGCCTTAACATGTGTTTTAAGTGCAGTTTGGGATGACGGGAAGCCCTGCAGGTACGCTTTTATTTTATTGCAATTTACTTTGTTGCAATTTACTTACACGCATTGTACTTTACTTTTTCTTGCATGATAAATAAAATTGTTGCATGAAAACCAAAACCTTTAGGATAGTCCCTAAACCGAAACCAAAACTAAATTAAAAGTCATTGCAAGATAAAATTCACCGCCACAACATTCAAAATATAAAACAACTCAAAATTTAATCACAAACGTAACAACAAAACTACAATTATAACTAAATTAAAACGTCTCGTTGAATGATCAGGAATACCTCGGATGATGTAACCCACGTGTCGCTAACGGGATTTCCCACGGTCTAAATGAATGTGTGGAACTCATTCAGTTGAGTTTAGCAAATTCATCTGAACTAAGTGAATTCAATGAAAATAACGGTGCCAGGATGACGGAATAGGACTTCGAGGTAGTTTGCCTAGTGCAACATAAATCCTCAACTCTTCGTTAGGCATTTGCATGATCATGTCATGTAAATTAAGCCCTAACCGGTCTTAGGACTCTAAGGTAGTCGTTCGGTATGACATAAACCCTCACATCTCCGAGGCTATTTGTATGATTATGTCATACGAATATAAGTCCTAATTAATTAAAATTGGCAGGATTACAATATTAAATAAACTTCCAAATTGAAACCAAACAATAAGATAGTTTGAGAATTTGTCAAGATTCTTCTTGGATCCTCGGCTTCTCCTACTTTTCTTCCTTTGAACTCCTGAAATTAACTATTCCAAATTTGATCCATTCCCTATTGAAATTCCAAAATTCAATCCTTTGAAAACCTTAAACTTTTAAATTCTTGAGAGCAAATCCACTAATCATTATCGAGAGTTTTCTTAAATGATTCCTGTCATTTAAGATGTAATTAATGATAGGGGCTTGCCCTTATAGGGAACTTTAAGAACCCAGGTAATATAAACCCTGCTTAATTCATTTATATTAAGCAGGAGAACTTGTTGGCTTATAAAATTGGTTCGCAGACCAAACAGATGTCACAAATCTTCTAGTTTATTTAATTGAGCCCCATCATGAAGCAGTGTGTCTATTCTTCGGGATAGATACACGGTTTGTGATGTGATGCTCGTTTATATAAACTATTTGGGATGTGAGATCGGTTTGATTTCATATCTTAAAATTTTCAAATTTAAAATTATTTTCAAAATCAAATACTACTTTCTAAATTATATATATTTAAATTAAATTTAAAATCTAAAATTCACCGACAATTTCTGTTAGGCGAGCCCTTTTTCAAAAAAAAAATAAAACACACAAACCTAAAAATATGCCGACATACAGCCATAACTACCCCAAGGTTAATCCAGAGCTAACCATGGTCTAACTATGGTCATCCATGGCTATAAATAGACCCTTACCCAAAATCCATGAGGAGAGGAAGAAAAATTCCTAGAGACTTATAGGATGCCTAAATTCTCTTGCTCTCAAGACCAAAAATCTTGCTTAGAGCCAAAACAACAAGCCTCAACCAAAATTTGACCCAATTAGCCACCCCATTAAGCCAATTTGATCAAACCGAGTCTAAATCATGGATTAGGCCACCTAGTTCAAATCTCTCATATCGAATTGACACAAGTCGAAATTGGAGTGGGCAAGAACTTCCCTAGGAACACAGGAGGCTGACCAATAAGTTTAGTTGAGCTCAAGTTCATTGTGGCTAAGGTATGGAATTATTATTTCCAAATAATTCGTAAATTTGGTTAATCATGGACTAAGCTGGTGCAAAACACCATGATCACCGTATAGATGTGATCTACATCTTTAAATGATTTCATAGGTTCAAAAATCACTCAATTTCATTGAGAAATGAGTGAGATATTGAGCCTAGAAGGTGGAAAATTTGAAAATTTTTCGAATTAGTGGGATTAAACCTCAGCCATCCCTTCCCGTGTTTTGGAACGAACGACTCTAATCAAACCGCACTGTGTTTGCTGTTTGGATTCGCACAGCAGATCTTCACGCCGTTCGACGGTACGAGGACACGCAGTGGGCTGAGAAAATTTTGGGCCAAGGTTAATTTAGATGAACCTTAAAATAATTGAAAAATCATAGCTTTTTACACAGAGGTTCTAAAAATAAAATAAAAATACCTCTAGAAAGCTCTTGAAGAGAACAAAATTATGAAATTAAAGTCATAATTTTATTCTCTGTATTTAATATTTAAATAATTAAATAATCTCTGAAGTATTTTAATTATTAAAAATTATTTACAAATCAAAAAAATATGTAACTTTGAGGGATTAATCTTTAGGCCTTTAGAGACATTAAATGATTTTTCCTAGGACCGAAAACTCTTTTAAGACTACTAATTCTAATTTTCAAGACATTTTGTAATTATTGCAAATAATAATTATAAAAAATGAAAATTAAGAGAAAAAAATTGAAAAATTTAGGGTGACTCACATTAACACTAAAATGACATTTCCTAAGCCATTGAATGATTTTAAATGAATTTTTAAATTAAGAGTTAAAATTCAATAAAAATTAATAATTTAAACCTTTAAAAATATCCTCCTCACTCAAATTGGCTTATTCTCTCATGAATCAAATCAAAATTGAACCAAACATAAAATAGACATAAAAAAATCCTAATCA
Source organism: Papilionanthe hookeriana x Papilionanthe teres (assembly GCA_022702705.1). NCBI lineage: Eukaryota > Viridiplantae > Streptophyta > Magnoliopsida > Asparagales > Orchidaceae > Papilionanthe > Papilionanthe hookeriana x Papilionanthe teres. The sequence continues at coordinate 12,565,997 of CM040425.1, read as the reverse complement.
AGTCTAAAACACAAAATTAGGCTTAATTAGATTTGATTAATTAACTAAACCCCAAAACATTAATGTTTAAGATAAAATTAAACAACTTTTAATTAAGTTTAAAAGATAAATTAAACTTAATTAATCTTCTAAAACCTAATTACATTAGATTTAAGACATAAATAACCCTTAATTAAGTTTAAAAGACAAATTAGACTTAATTCATCATATAAATCCTAATTACATTGGATTTAAGACATAAACCATCCTTAATTAAGTTTAAAAGACAAATTAGACTTAATTAATCATCTAAATCCTAATTACATTGGATTTAAGACATAAATAACCCTTAATTAAGTTTAAAAGACAAATTAAACTTAATTAATCATCTAAATCCTAATTACATTGGATTTAAGACATAAACCATCCTTAATTAAGTTTAAAAGATAAATTAGAATTCATTAATCATCTAAATCCTAATTACATTGGATTTAAGACATAAACCATCCTTAATTAAGTTTAAAAGAAAAATTAGACTTAATTAATCATCTAAATCTTAATTACATTGAGTTTAAGATATAAGAAAACTTTCTTTAAGTATAAATGACAAATTAGACTTAATTAACCACTTAAATCCTAATTACATGGGATTTAGACTTAATCAAAGTCTAATGAAGACATTAAACATAATTAAACTCAAAACCCTAATTAGACATAACCTTACTTAAGTCTAATTAATCTAAATAAACCCAACACAACAAGGTATAATTAAACCATAAACCCCAATTAGACTCAACCCATATTATGTCAAATTAATCAATTAGATCTTATCCAAATTAGGTTTAATTAACCTTAAACCAATTGGACTAACCCCAATTAAGTCTAATTAATCAATTAAAACTTATCCAAATTAGGTTTAATTAACTATAAACCAATCCTAATTAAGAGCAATCAATCTTAAAATGACTCAAACCTAAACATAACTTAAGTTCAACCCATATTGAACTTAAGTCAACCTTAAGTCAAGGTTCAACCTAACTTGAACCTAATTTAATTCATACTTAAATTAGACTTAAGTTCAACCCATATTGAACTTAAGTCAACCTTAAGCCTAAGTTCAACCTAACTTGAACTTAACTTAACTCAAACCTAAACCTAACTTAAGTTCAACCCATATTGAACTTAAATCAACCTTAAGTCTACGTTCAACCTAATTTGAACCTAACTAAATTCAAACTTAAAACAAAGTTAAGCTCAACCCATATTGAACTTAATTCAAACTTAAGCCTATGTTCAACCTAACTTGAACTTAACTTAACTCAAACTTAAATCAAACTTAAGTTCAACCCATATTGAACTTAAGTCAACCTTAATTCTAGGTTCAACCTAACTTGAACCTAACTTAATTCAAACTTAACTCAACCTTGGTTCAACCTAACTTGAACTTAACTCAACTCAAACTTAAATCGAACTTGAGTTCAACCCATAACTTAAGTTAACCTTAAGTCTAGGTTTAACATGACCTGAACCTAAGCTAACTTAAACCTAACTTAAGTCTAACCCAAATGAGACTTAAGTCAAACCATACTTAGATTCAACCTGACATGAACCTAAGTATAACCTAAACCTAACTTAAGTCTAACCCATATTAGACTTAAGTCAAACCATACTTAGGTTCAACCTAACATGAAACTAGGTCTAACCTAAACTTAACTTAAGCGTAATCCATATTAGACTTAAGTCAAACTATATTAGGTTCAACCTGACATGAACCTAAGTCTAACCTAAACTAGAAAACAAATTTGACAAAAAAAATGAACATCGATATGATATTAATAAACCAATATGACATCAATAACCATGGAACAGTGACATAACAAATAAAAAACAAAATCAATAAAAATACCGACATTAAATATAACAAAATATCGACATTGATAACTATTGATATGAAATTGATGTTGACATAACATCGAAACAACGTCATCGACACATGACATCGACATTGACAAAACAAAACATCTTCCGGGATTGAGTACTAACATTCTATCCCTCATTCATAGAGAACCCCCTACAAAACAAGTAATTTAACATTAACCAGAAGTTTTCTTAGATAGTTATCTAAGATTTACTTAACTATAGGGGCTTGCCCTTATAGGAAACCACCGAACTTGGAAAACTGGTTAGTCAAAATCGTTAGATGAGTTTCTCATCTTTTTTTCTCAATCTCTATTGTGATCAAGCCCCTATTTCTTCATATTCACCCAAGATTTTCAACACTAAGTCTAGGAGAATATAAATTAGGGTAATAGATATAGAGACATAATGGTGACTACTTGACAATTTACATGATATGGGAATTGACGGTGACGACGACCCGCAACAATCCATCGATATCAGCCTCTAAATTTTAGTTCGAAAGTGGAAATTTTGATGTCTGGGGTTTAGATTTCATGGGACTATTTGTACCTTCTTCAAGAAAATTTTATATACTATTATTTGTTGATTATGTTTCAAAATGGATTGAAGCAATCGCTTTACCTCATTGCGATGCTAAAAGTGTTGAAAAATTTTTAACTAAAAATGTTTTCACTAGATTCAGAATGCCATGAATAATTATCACTGATAGGGAATGTCACTTCAAGAACTTTTTGATTTAGAGATGAATGAGTAAATTTTGGATTAAAAATAAAATTTCAACAGCTTATCATCCCCAAACCAGTGGATTTGCTGATGTTTCAAATCGGGAGATTAAAAGAATTTTAGAAAAAATGGTTAATCTAAAGCAAACTAATTGGGCTGATAGACTTGATGATGCATTATAGGCTTATAGGAATGCTTATAAAACTCCTATCAGAAAGCTCATATATGGAAAACCATGTCATTTACCTGTTCAACTGAAACATAAAGCTTATTAGACAATTAAAGAGTTTAATTATAATTTAAGTGATGCTGGAGAAAAGCGATTATTGCAATTGAATGAACTTGAAGATATTATAAATGATTCTTATGAAGGTTCTCGAATCTATAAAAAGAAAATGAAGAATATGCATTATAAAAGAATTTTAAGAAAGACTTTTGAGCCTGGACATGAAGTTTTACTATACAATTATTGCTTCCAAGAAAATTAAGATCCAAATTAACAGGACCTTATGTTGTTGAGAAAGTTTATCCTTATGGAGCTGTTGATATAAAAGATCTGAAAATAGATTCGGTAATTAAAGTAAACAGACAAAGATTGAAGCCCTATATTGGAGGAAGCTTGCCATCTTTTTAGGATGTTCTATATTTAACCCATTTGGAGTAAACAATTGGTTATGTCAGGCTGATAACGTTAAATGAAGCGCTTTGTGCGAGGCAACCCATATTATGATTTGATTTGATTTGGAGTGTGTTTTATTTGTGACTACACTTAGTTACATATCTTTTGATCTACATTTTTAGACCTTAAAATGGTGTGAAACTTATGAAAGTTCAATGAAGGAAGAACCTGTGATTTTCAGGATCCTGGCGCCAAAGCGCCAGACAACTGAGATCCTGGAGCCTAAGCGCTAGAATTTGCACTTAGGCGCCACAGTTCTAGGTAGTGGAAAAACTGACCCATAGCAGTTTTTACCCACTTGTTTCCCTATAAACCACCACATCTTCGTCCCCAAATTCCAAGCCATCAAAATTTCAACCGAAAACAACTCTTTTGAGAAAGAAAGAGAGTTTTGATTGCTTCCACGGAGAGATTAAACATTGGAAATGAGGGAAAATACAAGTTTGTGCACAAGGATTCACAAACTTACTTTAATAGCTACCTAGCCATGACATTGGAGAAGTTTATCAGTCACCTTGAGAAGATTGAAGAGGAATTAGTTCTTATTGGAGGAAGATTGCATGAAATAGAAAATGAAGCTTCAATCTGATCATTTGGCAGCCTTTGAAGATTATCAGGTAACCATGTATGCTAAGAACAATTGGATCGATGAAAAGACGGGTTTAGAATTTCCTCGTGTCCCTTTCATCCATTCCTTTGTTAATAGTGAATTACCTTGTGGAGCTAATGAAGGTTCTGATGTGAATCCATGAAATTAGGGTGAATTATGTAGAAAATTTTATTGTAATTGTTAAGTGTTGTGTGATTTAGAAATTTTTTTTGTAGTGGTTTATTTGATTGTTAAACGATATTGTGAGATGTGAGAAGTTGCTTAATTGTATTTTCTGTATTTGTTGAACCTTATCTTGAAGATCTGGAATGATTTGAAGTGAATGTTGAGCTTGGAATGTTTTCAAGTTCAGTTTAGAATGTTATCTTAAATTTGGAATCTACGTTGGATTGGATATTTTCTTTAATTTTTAGGAGATGTTTGATGAAGTTTACTAAGTGATTATAAGCTTACAGATGTTAAAATCACCTAAAATACAAAATTTAAAAATTTGGAAATTTTTCTGAACTTTTGGTGATTCTGGCGCTTAGGTGCCGATTCACCTGCACCAAATTTTGGGCATAAAAACTGACCCCACAGCCATTAGAGCGCCTAAGCTTCATCTTCTTTCCCCAAACTCGCAAAAACCGGTATTAGGGATCCATTTTGAGCTTGATTCGTGAAGTTTTGAAGTGTAAAAACTCTTAATTTCACCTTCTCAAGGTTAGATCTACATTTTGGTATAGTTATATTAAGTTTTCACCATAGAATTTTCTACATTTGAATAGTGCCAAAAATTTGGAGGAAATTTTATATTTTTAAAGTGGAAAATCCATGGATCTAAGCTTGATTTAGTTTTGTGACATTTTAAAATTTTTGTAAATTATATGGAATTATTTTCAAATTTACAGAATGTTTCCAAAATTGAAGCAACGTAAGGAATGAAACAAGTTTGATCAAACAAAATTTGTTAGCGCAAGTGCTCAAGTGCACTACAATGAATTTGTGTTGGTTCGTAAATTCATTATAGAGTGAAGTTTTTATCATCCTGGAGGCTCAATTAAACATATTATTGTTACTTGGTAGTGGGTGCAGTTTTGTTATTTTTCTGCTATGACCGTTATTTCTGTGGTGCAGAAATTTTATGCAAATTTTCCTTAAACGGTCGATAACAAAGTTTATGTTAGGGGGTGTTGACCTCATTTTTGATGAGGTCTTCTCTTCTTCTCTTTAGTACTTAGGATCTAGCCTTAGGCTTTTCCTTTGACTGTCTTAGAGGACTAGAATTGGGACCCACCTTCTAGAAATTCAAACCACTTCTTAACTCTCTGCAAACTCTACAAACTTGACTATAGACCCCTAATCACCTAGAGGGTTGAAATCGAATGTGGAAGTTTAAAGGATGAGTTCACATAGGACTCTTTGGCCTTAGGGCCCTTGCAGGTGGCTCTGGTGCAGTGAAGGGGCTGACTTACACACACACTACACTTCCACACACTTCCTAAAACTACACCCATACCTAACTTGACCTCCTGACTCATGTAGGTGATTCACATGGATGGTCCTTAACCCCTAAGCCCTTGGCCAAGAGGGTTAGGAACAACATAGTGAATGCCTCAAATGGGTCCCTTCATGGCTCATATAGGCTTGATATGGCTTCATGGCTCAACCAAAATGACTTCTTTCCACTTACATCCACCCAATCTTCAATTTCCCAAATTTCGATTTTTGACCCCGGGACCCTACACCCGCTTAGCCTACCCAAAACCCCCGAAATTACCCAAATTTCTCAAAAATTTCCAAATTATACAAAATTCTCCAAAATCATTCCCAAACATTTCCACATAACTTAAATTGATCATCCATACCCAAAAATACCAAAAATTCTAAGAAAACCTCCCAATACCCTCCAAATACCCAAAATACCCCTCTTGACCCAAAAAATCCAAAAATTCAGAAAATTTCCAGAAAATTCCAGAAAATCCCAAATATTCCCAATTTCATTTTGTCCAACTACACCATGGGCCAATTTTGTCAATTTACCCTACTTTTGTCAAAACCCCCAATTTGACTCATTTTAACCCAAAGTGAACCCGATGTCAAACCAAACCCACCCGATTGACCCAAATTCTGGTCCAATTCAATTCTAAACTTCAATTCAACATTCCCAACACCAATCTAGGCCAAATCCAAGTTCAATTTAATTGATATTTGGATCCAATTTCACTTTTGGCCTTAAAGCCCGATTGGACCCATGACCCAAACCTAACCCGAACTCGCCCGATTCGACTCCAATTAACCCCAAACCTTTTCTAAATCTTCCTTAACATTCCCACAAACAAAACACTAACATGATTTGCCCAAAATTTGGACCCAAATCCCACTCAAAGTCAACCCAAAGCTAAAAGGCCCATTTTTGACCTAAACCCAAACCTAACCCAAATGAGCCCAAACCCCAAAATCAAAGCCAAAACCTCCTTGAAACACTCCCATAAACATTTCTCAACATTGATTTTACATCAATTTCAACCCTAGCCCAACATTGGCCCAACTTGGCCCACTTTGACCCATATAGGCCCACTTACCAAATAAATCCAAATTCAAACCAATTCAACTCCAAATCACACCAAATTGACTCCAAGCCCTTCATAGAACATCCCCAAACCAATTATGACATTTATTTGACAAATTTCTTCACAAAATCTTTACCCAAATGCCCATCCTAAAATCAAAAAGCCCATTTCCCTTAAAACTTTCCTAAGAGCCCACTTCCTTCAAATTCAAAAGCCCAAACTCTACCCTAAAGCCCACATGACATCTCCATTTGCCATCCACTTAATTAAAGCCATTACCTAAGTCCTAAATTCACCATCAAATTATTCCAAATCAGGTTTCATACAAATTTCCATCAAATTACCAAAAATTTCTAAAATCCATTTTCATGAAATTGACTCCACTTTCCCAAGCCAAAGGTGAGCCATGCAAGCCATGGACGAAGCCACATGAAGCCATGGAAGACTTGACATGTGATCGAGCCACTAATGGCGAAAGGAGGAGCCTCTTTTAAGCCCCCTTAAAAGGTTTTAACCCTTTTAAAGCTTCACCTTAATCCATGTTTAATCAAAATATTCATGGATGGTGACTTCTCCACCCTTTCCTAGGCGATCCATCCGATCTTCCCTCGGCCAAATCGGCCATGGGGAGGTGAACCAAGCCCAAAAGGTGGGTTGACCCATTTGGACCTAAAATGTGCTCATCCCCCATTCCATTTCAATTCAACTCCTTTACACATGTCCATGGCCGATTGATTGCACAAACCTCCGACCACGACCTCCACGACCTTGAGGGTGACCGACCACGGCAAGCCGACCACCACAGCCGCCGGAAACCACCGGGCGAGAGCTCGCATGTGAGCCCGACTTGAAATTCTCACTCGTTGGCTGCCCCATCCCAGGTGGCCATTGGAGCTGTTCTTCTCTTGCCGAAAGCAGGTGATCTCAAGCCCTAACTCTCCGCAGGAGGCCCTCCACCCTCTCCTATTTAAACACCACCCCTCTCGGCCATGAGAGGTGCTGAAAACAAACCTTAAGGAAACTGCTGCCAAAATTATTCCGGACTCCTCCCCATACACGAGCACTTGATCCCAGGTGAGATCCCCCTGCCATTTCTTCTCTGCGAGCTCGATTTCGAGTTGAAATTCCACCCAAAACCAGGACACTTCTCCACGAGTGAGCCAATCCCCAAATTGATTGGTTCTTCACCTTCACCGGACGAGGGAAGGTGTCCGCAAGCAAAAGCCCCATCTCCGAGGCCACCCGGTTGCTCCGACCTCCAAGCTTTGTGATCGGGCTTGATCGAAATCACATCTAGACAATTCACTGGACCAGGAGACTTCATCCGGAGCTTGCGGGATCCGATCGAAGGTGCAACAACTCTCGGATTGAAGCCGCACTTCTCCGAGCAAAGGTATGAACTAATTCTTCATCCCGAGCTTCGGAGATTCTCCATTTTGAATGCTTTAATTTCAATGCATGATAACCGTATAGATGTGTTCGTCTCTTCAAGACGAATCCATGGAGCATAAGAACATGAAAATCCATTGAGTATCGAGTGAGATCTTAGGGATTTAGTGTGGACGGCTCTCGGGTGAGGACGCTCGGGGACGATGAACGGATGCCGTCCATTCAATACATGCACGGACGGACGGCTCAGATGGCATCGGACCAGGAGATGGTACAAGAACCGCGGGGCCCGGGCTGCTGACTCAGATGGCGGCGTCGAATGGGAGCGCGACACGCGGCGTTTCGGAGATGCCGAGGATGAGTTGGCGCCGCGTGGATAAATAGAAAATTAGGGTATTTTTTGATTTATTTAATTCCCTAAACTTCAAAAATTCATAACTTTGTGTAGAAAATCAGAAAAATAAAATAAAAATACCCACTTGCTCAGTGAACAGAGGAGAATAATGTGGAAAAGAAATCATTTAATTTCATCAAGTATTTTATTTTTTATAATTTATTTACTCTCTGCATACTATTAATTCTCCATGCATGTATACAATTCACCATGGCATGAGACCATAGGGCTTTTGAAGCCTCCGAATTTGGGAACATTCACCGAATTTTCCAAAGTCGAGGCCATCCCTATAAAAAGTTATTGATTTTTTCAAATTCATGTTGCTGTTTTGAGTATTTTAATTCCAATAAATAGCATGTTGTGAAATAAATTCTAGGAAAATTTGATGATGTTCCTTATGACCGAGAGAACCCTAGGAAAAATAGGTTTTGAGTTAGTTCATTTAAAACAACCACTAATTGGCTTAAACACCCAAAATAGATCTCTAATTAATTAGAGTTAACCATGCATCAAATTGACTTAAAATCAATTCTCCACTGACCTTTAGGATCAGAGGAACCCACCATAAAAATTTGAGGTCGATTGGACTTGGTTAGTCCCACTAATTGGGTTGATTAAGCCACTTAGTCATTTTAAACTTTAAAAATTCATAACTTTCAAAATACTTTTCAAAAATTCACCAAATTGGTTTTGGAGCCTCTCTGATATCGGGGAATTTAAGAAAATTAAAATTTCAATTTTCTAAAAAAGTTGATTTTTAATAATATTTTAATATTTTTAATAATTAAAAAATAATAAAAATCACAAAAATAATAAAATTCACCAAAATGTCACATTTTGAATTTTAATCACTTAGGAACAAACCCCACATTTTTCTTAGGTCTATTTAGTGAAATATTAAATTTTAAAGCCCTAGGGTAATTTTAAAATTTAAAAAAAATGTATTTTCTAGCATTTTCACTAAAGTAATTATAATAAATCATAGAAAAATCAGAAAATTGCAAAATTTGATTCTCTGATTTCCTTGATATCCGAGAGATTTTTGAAAAATATAAAATTCATTTTTCAACATTTATTTTATTTTTAAATTAATTAACACTCCAAAAATTAAAATAATTATAATAAAAATAATATAATTCAAAAAATCACCAAATTTGGTCCAAGTGGTCCTCTGGTCATTAGAAATGTCCCCTAATTTTCTTAAAGACAGAAACTTTCCCTTGGTCATGTTATTAAATTTTCCTTGAAAATCTCTATTTTCTACCAAAAATAATTAGATAAATAAATTAAATATAGAAAAATCACATTTTCTCCTCTCATGTCTTTATTGACATATGAGTGAAGTCACATAAAAATTTCGAGTTCATTTGAGTTCAATTTAGTGAGTTATGAAATTATTAAGCTTAAAGGGTAAAATGGTAATTAAAATTTTAACCCTTAATTAAAACTTTAGGTTTAATAAAAAAATTAACAAGTTAAATATTTGATCCTAATCTGATTTGGATGATTGAAATTTAAATAATTAAAGGGTAGAAACCCATTAAGCAATTTAAAATGAGTAAACTTTAATTAAATAATTGATTAAATTTGGAAGAATAATAAAATTGGAATTATTAAAATAGGGATATTATTAGGAGGAGATTTATTCTTTAATTTAAAAAATCCCTAAATTAATCATCTCATTAATATTCAATTCTTAATTAAAATGATAACTCAAATTCAAAACATTAAAAGACTTAATCATTAAACTAAAATTAAATTATTAAACTCTTTTAAAAATTTCAATTAAAATTAAAAAATAAAATTAAATTAAAAATTAAATTAAATTAAGTAAATTAAATTAAACTAAATTAAATTAAATTAAATTAAATTAAATTAAATTAAATCAAATTAAATTAAATTAAATGAAATAAATTAAATCAAATTAAATTAAACTAAATTAAATCAAATCAAATGAATTAAATTTAAATTAAATTAAATTAAATTAAATTAAATTAAATTAAATTAAATTAAATTAAATTAAATTAAATTAAATTAAAATTAAATCAAATCAAATTAAATTAATTTAACATCAAATCAAACTAAATTGAATTAAATTAAATTAAATTTAAAGCTCAATTAAATTAAATTAAATTAAATTAAATTGAATTAAATAACAACACATAAAATAGAAAGAAATTAAATATAAAGCAACTTGAACACTATTCCAAATTTAAACCCTTTAATTTAAATCAAATCATTTGAATACCAATTTACCCTCGAAAGCTTTGGTTATTATAACTCCTAAACGAACATTAAATGAAATGTTACTTCACTTATAGGATATTCAAACGTCCTAGTTCACTGAGCAAGATAACAACAAAACTTGAATTCTCGGATGATTAATTCATTTATATAATTAAATTCATTTTGACTTAAAACAATCCTATAAATATTGAAAAGATGTTTAAGATTTGTCTTAAGCACTTCCTCGATATGATAGGATGTTTATAAGAACAATTGAATTTAATTATTCTTTGATGAAGAAAATCGTCTTCAAACAAAAACACAAAGAACCCAGACGTCATAGGAAATGACTAGCTATAGGATTAGGAATTTGGTAGAAAACCATAACCCTTCCCTTAGCTTTACCTAGGAACTTGTTTAAGTATTCTAATTGTGTTTTAAGTGTAGCTTGGGATGACGGGAAGACCCTCGAGTACGCTTTTATTTTATTGCAATTTACTTTCTTGCAATTTACATTATTGCGATTTATTTAACCGCATTGCACTCACTTTTCTTGCATTATAAACAAGCTGTTGCATGAAAACTCACACCTTTAGGATAGCCCCTAAAGCTGAAACCAAAACTAAGTTAAAAGTCATTGCAAGATAAAATTCACCGCCACGACATTTCAAAAAATAAAACAACTCAAAATTTAATCACAAACATAACACAAAACTACAATTACAATTAAATTAAAACATCCTGTTGGATGATCGGGAATACCTCGGATGATGTAACCTACGTGTTGCTTAACGGGATTTCCGCGGTCTAAATGAAAGTGTGGAACTCATTCGGTTGAGTTTAGCAAATTCATACGGACTAAGTGAATCCGATAAAAATAATGATGCGGAAGGATGGAACCGTGGGATCTTAACCGGTGTCGTTATAATCAACTTTAAGATTTGTTTTAATTAAAACGTAAAAAACACTTAGAAATTAAGATCTTCTCTAAACCAAAACACTTTTCTCATCCCCTGATTTATGACTTCTAAAACTAAACCTCTGCAACAATAAGGAGCTCGGAGCATGGTGGGCAGCACGACCATCGTCATCAGCAAAACCTGAGTCTACTTCAGCAAAACTTTCCTAGAATTAAAAAATCAAGCCATAGGATTTCGAGGTAGTTTGCTTAGTGCAACATAAATCCTCAACCTCTTCGTTAGGCACTTGCATTGCAAATTAAGCCCTAACTAGGTCTTAGGATTCCGAGGTAGTCGTCCGTACGACAATAAACCATCACATCTTCGAGGCTATTTGTTTGATTTTATCATACAAATATAAGCCCTAATTAATTAAAGTTGGCAAGATCAAAACATTTAAATAAATATTAGGACTTTCCTAAACTCGAAGCCAAACAATAGGATAGTCAGGAAATTACCGAAGTTCGCTTTGAACCTGTGATTTCTCCTACTTTTCTTCCTTTGGATTCCCAAAACAAAATGTTCCAAACTTGATCCATTCCTTATTGAAATTCCAAAATTCAATCCCTTGAAAACTTAAACTTTGAAATCCTTGAGAGCAGAATTATTGATTATTATCGAGAGTTTTCTTAGGTGATTCCCGTTACTTAAGATGTAATTAACTATAAGGGCTTGCCCTTATAGGGAATTTTAAAGAACCCGAGTAATATAAACCCCGTTTAATGTTTTCATATTAAGCGGGAAATTTGTCGGCTTATAAAATTGGTTCGCAGACCAAACGGATGTCACAAATCTTCTAGTTTATTTAATCGAGCCCCACCGTCAGCGAGTGTGTCTATCTTTAGGGATAGATACACGGTTTGTGGTGCGGTGCTCGTTTATATAAGCTATTTGGGATGTGAGATCGGTTTAATCTCATATCTTAAAATCTTCAAATTTAAAATTATTTTCAAAATCAAATACTACTTTCCAAAATTATTTATTTAAACTAAATTAAGAATTCGCCGACAATTTCTGTAGGTGACCCCTCTTCAAAACACTACACACCGACCTAAAAATATGCCGACAGGGGGTTAGGAGTTGAGTTCACTTTTGAAGTGATTAACATGTGTATGGCCTACCTCCAGCTATAAACTACTTCTATAATATTTCTACTCCGTCTGAAGGAGAGCTCGATGAGATCTTGGCCTACTTGACTGATGGAAGAGGATCTTGGAAAATTCAAAACAATAAGAGGGTAAATTTCTCTTCTTTTTTGTTTAATGATACTTCAAAATCCTGACACTACTTTTTTTTTGCTTTCATTCTACCATCAAATCACCTGAGTGAGGTGACAAAGGAACGAGCTATTTTTAATTATTGCATTCAAGAAATGAAGCAAATCGATGTGGGAGTCATTATTTATGATGTAATCCACACTTCAGATAGAGGAAGTGTTATTTTTGGTTTAGGCTTCCTGACCCTCATTTTCTCGATATGTAAGAATGCCAGTGTTACTTATTCACAGTTTGAAGAGGTACTTTAGCTACTAAAGCCGATTGGTGATACACCTAAAATATATAGTGTTTTATGCATATTTTTATACCTACTTTTTATGATATTGCACTTTAATAGAAGATATTTTCTGATTTTCTTATAGGTATGATGAAAATGATTAATTATGATGAGAGGAGTGAAAAAGGATCAAATTTGGAGAAAAAGTATAAATTTTGAGAAATTTGGCTGCTGGCGCCTAAGCGCCAAAGTGCCGACACTTAAGCACCATAGTTAAAAATTTAATTTTAATCAAATTTAGCGCCTTTTTCAAGGGGTGTTTGAAGCAACTTTTTGTGGTGACTTCCTTAACTTCTTTTGGGTGGCAAATGTGATTAAAGGGATGCTTCTTTTGGTGGATACATTGAATCTGGACATGATCTAAAAAGACACTAAGGCACCTTTTGGAAAATTATAAAAATGAAGCCTCATAATTTGCAATGTATGCAGGTACAGGTGTGTAGGTGTGTTAGTGTTGTGTTGTTATTATTAGTATTGAAAGTGTGTTAAGAGTTAGTTCTTCTTTTCTATAGTTGTTAGTAAAGAGTAGAGAGTAACATAGGAAAAAGAGTTGGTGTGAAGCCTTCTTCTCACCAATTTTCTTTTATCCTTGTATCTAGTTTTTATTGAAGTTTAAAGTTTTTATTAAAGTCATCAGAGTTGGGTACCAACCTCTGTAGAGTTATATTGTGGAAAGCAAAATTACAAAGGAACTTCCAGAGTCATATGGAGAGGATTTTTACATAAGTATTTATCTTTGTTTTTACACTTTATTTTTAAGTAAGTTTGTTGTGTTTTCATTATGGTTTATGCTTTTAAATCAAGTTGTGTTTGTGTTTTCATCATGAAATCTGAGTAGTTTACTTTATCTTTTTCTTTCTTAGATGATGAAGTAATTAAATTATGGAGGTAATGTTGTTGAAAGTATAAGTGTTTAATACTGGAAGAAATTCTTATGATTCAATTCCTTGTACATAATTTCTTCTTGATTTGGCTAATTAAGATGTTAAAATTTTTTGTGAGAATATGTAAGATCCAATGCAGTATTGTCTCAAACAACAATTGAAAAGAATCACATGCAATTATATGGATGAGAATTGCAGTCCATATGATTGAATGTAAATATATAGGGAGATAAGTTTTAATGGGGAGTAAAATTAGAGGAGTTTAGAGTGACAGGCTAAAGCCCCCTAATTTGGTTTGTTATTTTAAATTTTGTTATGAGATGTTAGCCCCCAGGTGGAGGGAATAGAGGGAACTGTAGATTGTGAGATGGTATTTTCCCTGCCTAACCAATCAACAAAATTTCAAATTTTCAAATTAACTAATTTTCTTTATAGAACCAAGTAAGGGTAAAGAATATAATTGCTTCTATTTGACATGATACATTTAAATGCTTCCACAACATAAATATCCATAATTATTACTGATTCATCAAAGAAGGAAAAATATATTTGATTGTTATAACTTTTAAATCATGTTTAGAGTATTGATAATTTTAATTTTCTGCTTAACTTTTTATTCAAAATATCAAAAGAAAACTTTTCAAAATTAGTACGTTAAAACATAATTACAAAAATCAATTAAAAAAGTAAAAGGTTATTTTTCTTATTTCTTTAAAGTTTTAAACATTTCCTTATGGGTTCGATATCTCGGGACTTAATTAGAAAGTCTTATATTACATGATAAATGATACGTATACTTGCGTAGTGTCCCATATTATAAATCATAAATTTCCTATCTAAATCGTTAGCATAGATATTATGGGATAAATTGATAAATCTCATGTGGATATTTTTTGAAAGACAAAAAGTCATGGCTCTGGAGTATTTTCTTCTTTTACGCCTTCTACTTCTGCATCCAAACCTTACACTTCTACTTCTGAGCCTCCACCAGATATGTGAAATACTATTTGTGAGAGGTACTTGGAGCATCAAAGTGAACTATTCTTGATGCAGTGCAGAGTAGAAGATCTGGACAGTAAAATCGATCATGTTTCTGCTTATATACAGAGGAAGAGTGATTATGATAGAGAATATAATGACGCTCTTGTGAAATTCTTGAAGGGTGATATGAATATAGAATTTCCTACCTATCATAATTTCAACCCTTGGATAAATACTAGAAATCCTGCTCCAGATGTTTCCCTCAACGATAATGAAGAGACCGAGGATGATTAGATTTTATTTCTACTTTGCTTTAGTTATGTATCTGTTATGTATGTTTTTACTTTTCAGTATTGTTGTACTGTATGTGTAACTCTGTGATAACTCAGTTATGTTTCTCTTGTTGGAATTCATAGAACTTTATCCTATTTATGCTGCTGTTGTTTTAGCATATTTGTTTAAAATTATAAAAGAGTATTAGTTTTCTTATATTATTTACTTTGCTACTCTTTTATATTGCAGCTTATACCTATATTACTTTACTATTTAAATACCTTGTCGGCATATTTTTAGGTTGTGTGTTTTATTTTGAAAAAGGGGGTCGCCTAACAGAAGTTGTCGGCGAATTTTTAATTTAGTTTAAATAAATAATTTTGAAAAGTAGTATTTGATTTTGAAAATAATTTTAAATTTGAAGGTTTCAAGATATGAGATTAAACCGATCTCACATCCTAAATAGTTTATATAAACGAGCACCGCACCACAAACCGTGTATCTATCCCTAAGGATGACAAAGCTCGCTTGATGGTGGGGCTCGATTAAATAAACTAGAAGATTTGTGACATCCATTTGGTCTGCGAACCAATTTTATAAGCCGACAAATTCCCCGCTTAATATGAAAGCATTAAACGGGGTTTATATTACATGTGTTCTTTAAAATTCCTATAAGGGCAAGCCCCATAGTTAATTACATCTTAAGTGACGGGAATCACCTAAGAAAACTCTCGATAATAATCAATAATTCTGCTCTCAAGAATTTCAAAGTTTAAGTTTTCAAGGGATTGAATTTTGGAATTTCAATAGGGAATGGATCAAATTTGGAACATTTTGTTTTGGGAATTGAAAGGAAGAAAAGTAAGAGAAATTACGGATTCGAAGTGAACTTCGGTAATCTCCCGACTATCCTATTGTTTGGCTTAGATTTAGGAAAGTCCTAATGTTTATTTAATGTTTTAATCTTGCCAATTTTAATTAATTAGGGCTTATATTTATATGACAGAATCATACAAATAGCCTCGAAGATGTGAGGGTTTATTGTCGTATCGGACGACTACCTCGGAATCCTAAGACCGGTTAGGGCTTAATTTGCAATGCAAATGCCTAACAAAGAGTTGAGGATTTATGTTGCACTAGGCAAACTACCTCGAAGTTCTATGGCTTTGTTGTTTAATTCTAGGAAAGTTTTGCTGATGTAGATTCAAGTTTTGCTGACGACGATGGCCGTGGTGCCCACCATGCTCCGAGCTCCTTGTTGTTGCAGAGGTTCAGTTTTAGAAGTCATAAATCAGGGGATGAGAAAAGTGTTTTGGTTTGGAGAAAATCTTAATTTCCAAGTGTTTTCAATATTTTAATTAAAACAAATCTTAAAGTTGATTATAACGACACCGGTTAAGATCCCATGGTTCCATCCTTCCGGCATCATTATTTTTATCGGATTCACTTAGTCCAGATGAATTTGCTAAACTCAACTGAATGAGTTCCACACTTTCATTTAGACCGTGGGAAATCCCGTTAGCAACACGTAGGTTACATCATCCGAGGTATTCCCGATCATCCAACGGGACGTTTTAATTTAATTGTAATTATAGTTTTGTGTTCTGTTTGTGATTAAATTTTGAGTTGTTTTATATTTTGAAATGTTGTGGCGGTGAATTTTATCTTGCAATAACTTTTAACTTAGTTTTGGTTTCAGTTTTAGGGACTATCCTAATGGTGTGGGTTTTCATGCAACAGTTGTTTATCATGCAAGAAAAGTAAGTGCGATGCGATTAATGAAATTGTAATAATGTAAATTGCAATAAGATAAAAGCGTACCTGGAGAGTCTTCCCGTCATTCCAAGCTGCACTTAAAACACAATTAGAATATTTAAGCAAGTTTCTAGGTAAAGCTAAGGTAAGGGTTATGGTTTTCTACCAAGTTCCTAATCCTATGAACTTAGTCATTTCTTATGACGTACTAGGTTCCTTGTGTTTTTGTTTGAGGACGATTTTCTTCATCAAAGAACAATTAAATTCAATTGTTCTTATAAGCATCCTATCATATTGAGAAAGTGTTTAAGAAGAATCTTAAACATCTTTTCAATATTACTAGAGTTGTTTTAAGTCCAAATGAATTTAATTATACAAATGAATTAATCGTCCGAGGTTTAGTTAAGTTTTGTTGTTATCTTGCTCAGTGAACTAGGACATTTGAATATCCTATAAGTGAAGTAACATTTCATCTAATATTCTGTTTAGGAGTTATGACAACTGAAGCTTTCGAGGGTAAATTGGTGTTCAAATGGTTTGTGATTTAGTTTAATTTCAATTAATGGGTTTAAATTTGGATGTCTTCAAGTTATTTTAGATTTATTTTGAATTCTTTATGTCTTTGGTGATGTTATATTTAATTCAACTTAATTTAATTTAATTTAATTCATTTAATTTAGTTTAATTTGTTTATTTAATTTAATTTAATTTAATCTTTAATTTAATTCAACTTTTAATTTTAATTTAATTTAATTTAATTTAATTCATTTAATTTAATTTAATTTAATTTACTTAATTTAATTTAATTTTATTTTTAATTTTAATTGAAATTTTAAAAGAGTTTAATAATTTAATTTTAGTTTAATGATTAAGTCTTTTAATGTTTTGAATTTGAGTTATCATTTTAATTAAGAATTGAATATTAATGAGATAATTAATTTAGGGATTTTTAAATTAAAGAATAAATCTCTTCCTAATAATATCCCCATTTTAATAATTCCAATTTTATTATTTTTCCAAATTTAATCAATTATTTAATTAAGGTTTAATTATTTTAAATTGCTTAATGGGTTTCTACCCTTTAATTATTTAAATTTCAATCATCCAAATCAGATTAGGATCAAGTATTTTACTTGTTAATTTTTTTTATTAAACCTAAAGTTTTAATTAAGGATTAAAATTTTAATTACCACTTTACCCTTTAAGCTTAATAATTTCATAACTCACTAAATTGAACTCAAATGAACTTGAAACTTTTATGTGACTTCACTCATATGTCAATAAAGACATGAGAGGAGAAAATGTAATTTTTCTGTATTTAATTTATTTATATAATTATTTTTGGTAGAAAATAGAGATTTCCAAGGAAAATTTAATAACATGACCAAGAGAAAGTTTCTATCCTTAAGAAAATTAGGGGACATTCCTAATAACTAGAGGACCACTTGAACCAATTTTGGTGATTTTTTGAATTATATTATTTTTATTATAATTGTTTTAAGTTTTGGAGTGTTAATTAATTTAAAAATAAAATAAATGCTGAAAAATAAGTTTTATATTTTTCAAAAATCTCTATGATATCAAGGAAATCAGAGAACCAATTTTTACAATTTTCTGATTTTTCTTTGATTTATCATAATTATTTTAGTAAAAATGCTAGAAAATACATTTTTTTTAATTTTAAAATTACCCTAGGGATTTAAAATTTAATATCTCATCAAATAGACCTAAGAAAAATATGGGGTTTGTTCCTAAGTGATTAAAATTCAAAATGTGACATTTTGGTGAATTTTATTATTTTTGTGATTTTTATTATTTTTAATTATTAAAAATATTAAAATAATATTAAAAATCAACTTTTTTAGAAAATTGAAATTTTAATTTTCTTAAATTCTCCTAATATCAGAGAGGCTCCAAAACCAATTTGGTAAATTTTTGAAAGATATTTTGAAAGTTATGAATTTTTTAAAGTTCAAATTGACTAAATGGCTTAATCAACCCATTTAGTAGGGCTAACCAAGTCCAATTGACTTCAAATTTTTATGGTGGGTTCCTCTGATCCTAAAGGTCGATGGAGAATTGATTTCAAGTCAATTTGATATATGGTTAGCTCTAATTAATTAGAGATCCACTTTGGGTGTTTAAGCCAATTAGGGTTGTTTTAAATGAACTAACTCAAAACCTATTTTTCCTAGGGTCCTCTGGTCATAAGGAACATCACCAAATTTTCCTAGAATTTATTTCACAACATGCTATTTATTGGAATTAAAATATTCAAAACAGTAACATGAATTTGAAAAATCAATAACTTTTCATAGGGATGGCCCCTGCCTTTGGAAAATTCAGGGAATGTTCCCAAATTCAGAGGCTTCAAAAGCCCTATGGTCTCATGCCATGGTGAATTGTATACATGCATGGAGAATTAAAAATATGCAGAGAGTAAATAAATTATTAAAAATAAAATACTTGATGAAATTAAATAATTTTTTTCCACATTATTCTCCTCTCATTCATCGAGCAAGAGGGTATTTTTATTTTATTTTTATGATTTTCCTACACAAAGTTATGAATTTTTGATGTTTAGAGAATTAAATAAATAGAAAATATCCCTAATTTTCTATTTATCTGAGTCGGCGCCGCGTCATCCTCGGCATCTCCGAACGCACACGCGTCGCGCTCCCATTCTACGCCGCCGCTTGAGTCAGCAGCCCGGGCCCCGCGGTTCTCGTACCATCTCCTGGTTCGACGCCATCTGAGTCGTCCGTCCGCACGTGTATTGAATGGACGGCATCCGTTCATCGTCCCCGAGCGTCCTCACCCGAGAGCCGTCCATACTAAATCCCTAAGATCTCACTCGATACTCAATGGATTTTCATGTTCTTATGCTCTATGGATTCATGTAGAGAAGACGAACACATCCATACGGTTTATGTGGGATGAAATTTACGCAATAAAAATGGAGAATGTTCAGAAGCTCGGGAAGAAGAGTGAGGCCATACCTTTGCTCAGAGAAGTGTGGCTTCGATCTGAGGGTTGTTGCACCTTCGATTGGATCCCGACAAGCTCCGGATGAAGTCTCCTGGTGCAGTGAATTTCCTAGGTAGGATTTCGACCACGGCCGATCACAAAGCTTGGAGGCTGGAGCAAGCTGGGTGGCACTGGAGATGGGGCTTTCGTCGGTGGACACCTTCCCTTGGTCACGGTGAAGGTGTAGAACCAATCAATTTGGGGATTGGCTCACTTGTGGAGAAGTGTCCTGGTTTTGGGCTTGGATTTCAACTACGAAATTGAGCTCACGAGAGAAGAAATGGCAGGGGGATTTCGGTGGGGATCAAGTGCTGCTGTGTATGGGGAGTAGTACGGAACAATTTTGGCGAGTTTCCTTAAGGTTTGTTTCGGCACCTCCAATGGCCGAGAGGGGTGGTGTTTAAATAGGAGAGGGTGGAGGGCCTCCGGGGAGAGTTAGGGCTTGGGATCGAGCTGCTCTTGGAAGGAGAAGAAGAGCTACTGATGGCCACTGGGGATGGGGCGGCTCGGCAAGGAGAATTCCAAAGTTCTCTCACATGTGAGCTCTCGGCCATGGTGTTTTCCGGCGGCACTGGTGGCCGGCCGGCCGGGCATGGGTCACCCTCGATGTCGGGTGGGTCGGGGTTGGGACTTGGTGCGAGCAATTGGCAATTGCCATGTGTAAAGAGCTTGGATTGAAATAGAATGGGGAAGACCATTTTGGGTTCAAATGAGTCAACCCATGGTTTTGGGCTAGGTTCACCACCCAAGGCCTGGCCTTGGGCTGAAAAGATCACTTGGGTCGACCAAGAGAGAATGGTGTGGTCTCCATCCATGATGAGGTGGCTAAGCATGGTTTAGTGTGTGTCATGCTTAAGGTAAAAAAGGGTTTAAGAAGGATTAGGAAAGGGGGCCCTCCTTTTGCCATTAATGGCTTGATCACATGTCAAGCCTTCCATGGCTTCATGTGGCTTGTCCATGGCTTGCATGGCTCACCTTTGGCTTGGGAAAAGTGGAGTCAATTTCATGGAAATAGATTTTAGGAATTTTTTGGTAATTTGATGGAAATTTGTATGAAACTTGATTTGGAATGAATTGATGATGAATTTAGGACTTAGGGAATGGCTTTTATTAAGTGGATGGCAAGTGGAGATGTCATGTGGGCTTTAGAGTAGATTTTGGGCTTTTTGAAATGGTTTTAGATGGGCTTTTAAGATGGTTTAGGAAAGTGGGCTTTTGAATTTTAAAATGGATTTTGGGATGAAATTTTAGTAAAGGCTTGTGCTAAATAATTGTTGGGTTTAGCTCATGGATGTGTCATGAGTGACTTGAAGCAAATTGGGGGTGATTTAGGTTTGCATTGGGTTGAATTTGGGTTCTTTTGGTGAATTGGCCAATATAGGTCCAAGTGGGCCAAGTTGGGCCAATGTTGGGCTAGGGTTGAAATTGATGTAAAATTAATGTTGAGAAATGTTTATGGGAGTGTTTCGAAGAGGTTTTGACTTTGATTGGGCTTTGATTTTGGGGTTTGGGCTCATTTGGGTTAGGTTTGGGTTTAGGTCAAAATTGGGCCTTTTAGCTTTGGGTTGAATTTGAGTGGGGTTTGGGTCCAAATTTTGGGCAAATCATGTTAGTGTTTTGCTTGTGGGGATGCTATGGAAGATTTAGAAAAGATTTGGGGTTGATTGGAGTTGAATTGGGTGAGTTTGGGTTAGGTTTGGGTCATGAGTCCAAATTGGGTTTTAAGGCCAAAAGTGAAATTGGATCCAAATGTAAATCAAATTGGACTTGTATTTGATCTAGATTGGTGTTGGGAATGTTGAATTGAAGTTTAGAATTGAATTGGACCAGAATTTGGGTCAATTGGATAGGTTTGGTTTAACATTGGGTTCACTTTGGGTTAAAATGGGTCAAATTGGGGGTTTTGACAAAAGTAGGGTAAATTGACAAAATTGGCCCATGGTGTAGTTGAACAAAATGAAATTGGGAATATTTGAGATTTTCTGGAATTTTCTGGGAATTTTCTGAATTTTTGGATTTTTGGGTCAAGAGGGGTATTTTGGGTATTTGGAGGGTATTGGGAGGTATTTTTGGAATTTTTGGTATTTTTGGGTATGGATGATCAATTTGAGTGATGTGGAAATGTCTGGGATTGATTTTGGGGAATTTTGGGTGATTTGGAAATTTTGGGTAGTTTAGGGTTTTGGGTAGGCTAAGCAGGTGTAGGGTCCCGGGGGTCAAAAATTGAAATTTGGAAAATTGAGGATTGGGTAAATTTGAATGGAATAAAATCATTTTGGTTGAGCCATGAAGCCACATCAAGCCCACATGAGCCATGAAGGGACTCATTTGAGGCATTCACTATGTTGTTCCTAACCCTCTTAGCCAAGGGCTTAGGGGTTAAGGACCATCCATGTGAATCACCTACATGAGTCGGGAGGTCGAGTTGGATATGGGTGTGGTTTTAGGAGGTGTGTGAAAGTGTAGTGTATGAGTGTAGTGTGTGTGTAAGTCAGCCCCTTCACGAGACCATGCCACCTAGGGGCGATCTAAGGCTAAAAAGTCCCATAGGAACTCATCCTTTAAAATTCCACATTTGATTTCAACCCTCTAGGTGATTAGGGGTCTACGGTCAAGTTTGTGGAGTTTGCGGGGAGTTAAGAAGTGGTTTGAAATTCTAGAAGGTGGATCCCGATTCTAGTCCTCTAAGATAGTCGAAAGGAAAAGCCTAAGGCTAGATCCTAAGTACTAAAAGAAGAAGAGAAGACTTCATAAAAAATGAGGTCAACAAATGGACCCCCGATAGGTGTGGTGAGTGACGGAGCACACCGCGCGTATTGGTGTTGACCGAAGCGATCGGCGAAACCAACACGGATGTCCAAGTGACAAACTTAGGACGAAGTAGAAGAGTTTCCGTTGGGGAGTGTCAAGCATATCTCTGAAACTGGAGATTCCTGAACTCTCGCTGGGGAAAGGAAAAAGGAGGTGAATTCCAAATCACATGATCTGGGGGAATTTCAATTTAGATTTTATTTTGTTTCAATTTAAGTTTCGATGTGTGAGTTTAGATTTCAATTTGGAGTTTTAATTTAGATTGAAGTTTGTCAAAATTAATTTGAAGGGATTTAATTTGAAATGAAAATTGGAATTTCGTGGTTTTAGATGTAACATCTTCAACCTCAAAAGAAAATTTAATTGATTGGATTGAATCATTACAATGGGGAGAGATCTCAGAGTAATGCGGTATTGGATGTAAAATCCTTAACCTCGAGAGTTTGATTTTGATGTATTTCATTGCAATAGGGAAAGAATCCTAAAGCAATGCAGTCTCGGATGTAAAATCCTCAACCCCAAAAGTTTGAATTGGATGTATTTCATCGCAATAGGGAAAAAAATCCTAAAACAATGTAGTCTTGGATGTAAAATCCTCAACCCCAAAAGTTTGAATTTGATGTATTTCATTGCGATAGGGAAAGAATCCTAAAGCAATGCAGTCTCGGATGTAAAATCCTCAACCCCAAAAGTTTGAATTTGATGTATTTCATTGCGATAGGGAAAGGATCCTAAAGCGATACGGTCTCGGATGTAAAATCCTCGACCCCGAGAATTTGAATTTGATGTATTTCATTGCGATAGGGAAAGAATCCTAAAGCAATGCGGTCTCGGATGTAAAATCCTCGACCCCAAGAATTTGATTTTGATGTATTTCATTGCAATAGAGAAAGAATCCTAAAGCAATGCAGTCTCGGATGTAAAATCCTCAACTCCAAAAGTTTGAATTTGATGTATTTCATTGCGATAGGGAAAAAATCCTAAAGCAATGCAGTCTCGGATGTAAAATCCTCAACTCCAAAAAGTTTGAATTTGATGTATTTCATTGCAATAGGGAAAAGATCCTAAAGCAATGCGAGTCTCGGATGTAAAATCCTCGACTCCAAAAAGTTTGAATTTGATGTATTTCATTGCGATAGGGAAAAGATCCTAAAGCGATGCGGTCTCGGATGTAAAATCCTCAACTCCAAAAAGTTTGAATTTGATGTATTTCATTGCGATAGGGAAAAGATCCTAAAGCAATGCGAGTCTCGGATATAAAATCCTCGACTCCAAAAAGTTTGAATTTGATGTATTTCATTGCGATAGGGAAAAGATCCTAAAGCAATGCAGTCTCGGATGTAAAATCCTCAACCCCAAAAATTTTGAATTTTGATGTATTTCATTGTAATAGGGAAAGGATCCTAAAGCAATGCAGTCTCGGATGTAAAATCCTCAACCCCAAGAAATTTAAATTTGATTAGTCATTGACTTTGCAAAGATTTGTAGTGTTGATTTGAAAAGTGTGGAATTTTGGTGTTTCAAGAATTTCATGAAAGTTGTAGAAGACTTTCATGGAAGGAAATAGATTGGGAGGGAATATGTAGATGTTACATACCCCGTTCAAAAGAGTTAATCGAAAGTTGCTGGTTTGGATTGGGTATAATTCCTCAGCATTAGATTTGATCTATGTCAGTGGAATCAACCGCTTCCATCCCAGACAAGGGAAAGAGTAGAACGGATTAGATTTCCGATTTGGGAGATTGAATTTGAAATCGATTGAAATTTGATTTGAAATTTGATTTGAAATTTGGAAAGCTTGAATTCGAAATTTGATTTAGATTTGATTTGAAATTTGGAAGATCAAATTTGAAATTTGATCGAGATTGAATTTGAAATTTGATTGAGAATTTGATTTGAAATTTAGAAAGATTGAATTTGAACTTGATTTAAAACTTGTGCTCATTTTGTTTTTGTCCTTTAAAGATTCAAATTTATTTTATCGTTTATTTAATGTTCATGTGAATTTGGTGTTCATCATTTTTAGATTTTTAAGGAAAGTTTTCTTTTAACCTTTTTGTTTCTTTTCTGTTCTTTGTTCAAAGCTCATTTAACTTTAATGGCGTTTCCCAGTCAATTTGCACAAAAGAGGTGAAGGACAAAAATGTGACATGGTCACTTTCATTCCAATCATGTCGAAGATACATCATACAACTTGATCTGGCATATATTTCATACAATCCATGTAGACTCAAAACGGACTTTGTATGATCTTCGTCGATCCATCAAAAGAAGCATTTGTCAAAAATCCATGTCTGAATAGTGGGGTACATGGTTAATAACATCACCTTCCAAGCCATCCTTGGCAAGGATGCCGTGCTGGATGTACGTTGGAGGTGTGATATCTCCCATATAACTCACGGCTCGTAAGGCCGGAGGCTTTCTAGCTCCGGGTCCGGTCGGAAATGGTAAGGTGTCTTCTCGTCGTCCATCCTTCGAAAGTAGCGAGATCCGCTTCACTAGTACTCCTGGTATGCAATGCTTAGCGATATACTGCTCCGTTGCACTTCGGTATCATGACGGAACCTACCGGTAAAGGTATCTTCACCGGCCCTCGGAACTCACTCGGGCCTGCTATCCGGAGGTCGGATCCGAACATGATGTTACACTCGTTCGGGGAAAGAGACGCGTGCGAAAGGTCGACAAAGTCGTGGTCATCTATGTGTGGGGATATGCGGTCACCCTGCTTGTAGATATTGATAATGCAGTTATTGGGTATGCAATCGCTGCGATACCCTCCATGTTATCAATCTCTTTACCATTCTCTTGATGACTAATGGCATCGGATCCACTTGCCCATGACGGAGTATTCCGGTGGGTTTCCCTTCCTGTCCTCCGCAAAGTTGTAACTGACATCCACATTGTATTGTGATTCTTCCCTTCCCTGGCATCCATCTCCGGGGTTCTAAGTATGTGTTTTCCCTTAGGCGGCCTGCTCGGCCCATTCTTTTCAAATCTCGGATGCAATCCACGATTTGTTGTTGTTCATACTCTGAGAATACGTCTGTATGTAGCTCGAGGCCCTCTAGTATATTGATTCTTCTGCCTCTAATTCTCTCGAAGTATTCAAAGGTTTTCTTTTCAACATTCTGCATTCTCTCCAGCTCGTATTCCGGAATGATCTGCAGATGGCGAGGCCTGGTGACATATTGTGGGATATACGGTTCAATCCCTTCACGTTCTCCTACATACCTCGGCTCCTCAGGGATGATGCACGTCGGGACATCCCCGGGGTTGCTTCTGCAACAAGGTCATGCGTTGCGGTGGTTCTATCCGGTGGCGTGGCGGCCTTCTTTCTTCTGGTCTTTGTGAGATTTCCCCGGTCCTTTCGTTATCCTAGGAGCTGGCCTCCTTTCTTCGGGTCCTGGTGAACCGATGTCCTTGAAGTGTATGTACTGGCATTAGCAACTGTCTCGTCGCGCTGGTCCGCAGCTAGTTTTGTTAACATCTTACAAATACGGCGATTCTTATTTCTTCGTTGCGTTGCTGTGAGAGTAGCTCTTCAAACTTCTTGAATCTCTGTGGGCGTGGCGCTGACAAGCCTGCCCTCTGCTGTAGCGACTACAGACTTCATTTTCTTATCTTCTTCAGTGTTTGCCTTTCTTTTCTTGTTGCTTGGATTGGTGGCTTGGGCCACCCACTTTCATCACTTGTCCGCCGGGCGGTTCTTCTCGGTCAGCCGGGACCTAGTCACTTTCCTCGTATTGTAGGCTGTCGGTGTGAAATGCTGAGTCGATCTCGATTATCGCTCCATCTTTCACCCTCTTTTCATCGAGTGCGAGGCTTACACCATTTCTAAAGTTCGGGACCAACCGCCGCTCGACATTTCCACTGCGAAAAGACAAGGAAAAGGATCGAGGGCATACTTAAGAACAAGAACATTAAGAAAATGTTTATTAAAGACACATTTTTTTATATATATATTTTTTTATATTTTTTAAATTTAACGAGGAATGAAGTAGGATAAGATCAGGGAAGAGATTTTGATTTGGAAAAGAAAACAAGGAAAACTTAATTATCATGACTTTATTTATTTTAGCACATTTTATTATTTTTTGGGTTCGGACCCAATCATAAGTAATTACTTCGCCGTGTTTCTTAGGGATGAAGAATTCATTCCTTCGAAACATCGGGTAGCGTAATACTTTTTCAAGTATCGTCCGTTGATCGGAAGCATATGTCGTTCTCCCCGGCAATTCACTAGCCGGTAGGAACCTCCCGAGTATACTTGCTTCAACCACAAATGGTCCTTCCCAAGTGGGTTCGAATTTTCCTCCTATCTTGCGATGTGCAAGAATAGGTCTCTTGAGAACAAGAACTAAGTCACCAACTTTGAAGGTTCTTGGGCGGACCGGTTTGTCATGGGCTTGAACCATCTTAGCTTGGTATAGTTCTAAATTCTCGTTGCGGCTGCAAGTCTTTTCCCTTCCGGGCTTTCTAATTCCTCTAGTCGTAATTTGGCATTCTCTTCTGTCGTGATCTTATTTGCAAGCGCAATTCCGAGTGAAGGAAAGCTTGAACCTCTAAAGGTAACACTCGCCTCGGACCCATACACCGGAGCGTAAGGTGTAGCTTGAGTAGGAGTTCGAAGGTTGTCCGTAGGCCCATAAGGCTTCTAACAACTTCTCGTGCCAATTTCTCTTATTATCGTCCAAAGTTTTCTTTAAAATTTGAACTAGAGTTTTATTAAAAGCCTCAGCGAGGCCGTTTGCTCTTGAGTAGTAAATTGTTGAGTATCGCCAGTCGATTCCGTGTCTCCTGATAAAATTGTTGATTTGCGTGCTTCGAATGCCGACCCATTATCCGAGATGATCTCGCGCGGCACTCCGAAACGGTAGACAACTTGGTTCTTGAAAAACTATAGCACGTGGTGTGCTTTCACTTCTCTAAGTGGAGCTGCCTCTGCCCACTTGGAAAAGTAATCTGTAGCCGCAAGAATGAAGCGATGTCCTTTCGAAGATGGTGGTTCTATCGGACCCACTATATATGTGCCCCAACATTCAATAGGCCACGACGCAATTGTCGGATGTAGCACATTTGGAGGTTGGTGTAGAACCACTCCGTGTACTTGGCATTGGTGACAACTCTTGGCGATTTTCATGCAGTCGGTCATCATTGAGGGCCAGTAGTACCCTAGTCTTTTAATTTTCATTTTCATCTTCGGACCCGATCGGTGAGCGCCACAGAGTCCTGAATGCACCTCTTTAACGATTTCACGGGCCTAGGACCCGCTTAGGAACCTTAGCCACATTTGATCAAAAGACCTTCTGTATAACGTGTTGTTTATTAATGCGTAAGACAGAGTTCTTTTCTTGATCTGATGGGCCAACGACCTATCGTCTGGTAGCTTTCCGTTTGCGGGTAGTCTACTAATGGTCGTCACCAATCTTCGTGTTTTTCGTCACTCGTTGCAACCGATTCTTTTTCTTTTTCGATTTGTGTATTGTGTCTATGTCGAGCCGTGATAGGACTCGACGTCCGTGAATTGACACTTCCACTCGATTCATCTTGCAAACGAGCAAATTCTTTCGTGAGACGGGCTAAAGCATCTGCTAAAGCATTTTCTTTCTCGGGAATTTTGTAGATCGTCACATTTGGAATTTGTTCCAACAATCGTATGGCATACTTGGAAGTATTGCTCGAGTCTTGGCTTTAAAATTCCGTACTGTCCAGCGATCCGTTAAATGATTAACCTGTGAATCCCCGTAGATGTTGATGTCCGTTATCCCCATTTGAATAGTTAATTCCGATCCGTTATGAGGGCTTCGTATTCCGCTTCGTTGTTTGTACATGGTTACGTTAAGTGGTAGGAGTATCTTAACATCCCCCGCTCCGGTGTTATAAAGATTAGCCCGATTCCTGCCTTACGGGCACTATCACCTGCGATTCTTCGTCTTTGTGTGCTGAAGATGCTCCGTCGAAATATAATTCCCAATGTCGATCATCAGGGTCTTCTAGGCTCATTATTTGTTCATCTGGCAAATCGTCACTGAGGGGAGATTCTGCTGGCAAAGGGTGTGATGCGAGAAAGTCTGCTAAGACTTGTCCCTTCACGGCACGAAGAGGCACGAAAGTTATATCGAATTGCAATAATATCATTGACCATCTGGAAAGTCTGCGGGAAAGTGTTGGACGAGTCATCAAGTATTGCAATGGATTAAATTTCGAGATCGAGTTGACCTTATGAGAAAGCATGTAGTGCCCGAGCTTTTGAGCGGCGAAGATCGGGGCCAAACAATGCTTTTCAATTGCGGGATACCTTACTTCCGTCGGAAGTAAACGACGGCTTAAGTAGTAAAGAGCGTTTTCTTTACCCTCATCATTGACACAGGCTAACAGGGCTCCGAGAGAGTCGTCTAAAGCCGCGGAGTAAAGTATCGGTGGTCTACCCGAGACCGAGGCTGCTAAGATAGGAGGTGTCATTAAATATTGTTTAATGTCCTCGAAGGCCTTCGGCATTTCTCTTCCCAAATAAATTTGGCGTCCTTTTTAACTAGTGCCGAGAAAGGTCGACACCTACCCGACAAGTTTGAGATAAAGCGTCGAAGATATGCCGACTTCCCTTGAAAGGATCGTAGTTGTTTTAAGGTTTTGGGAGGCGGCATTTCTAAGATAGCTTTAATCTTTTCCGGGTCAATTTCAATTCCACGATGTCGGACAACGAATCCTATGAATTTCCCTGAGGTGACGCCGAAGGCGCATTTTAAGGGATTCATCTTAAGGTTAAATTGTCTTAATCGTTCAAAAACAATTCTCAAATCATACAGGTGGTTTTCCTTTACTTTGCTTTTGATGACCACATCGTCCACGTGGCATTCGACTTGATTATGGATGAGATCATCAAAAATTCTTGTCATTGCTCTCTGGTAGGTTGCTCCTGCGTTCTTCAGTCCGAATGGCATCACTGTGTAGCAAAATACTCCGATCGGTGTTCTGAATGCTGTAAGCTTTTCATCTTCTGGAGCCATTTTTATCTGGTTGTATCCTGAAGATCCATCCATGAATGAAAATATCTCATGTGTTGAAGCAATGTCGATCATTAATTATGGGATCGGTAAGGGGAATTCATCTTTTGGACATGCCTTGTTTAAATCTCTGAAGTCCACACAAATTCTGATCTGACCATTCTTCTTTCTGACTGGCACCACATTGGCTAACCAAGTCGGGTATTGTTCTTCACGGACAAATTTAGTGTCTATTAGCTTTTTAACTTCGGCTATGACTTGTTGTTCGATTTCTAGACGCATTCTTCTGGGACCTTGTCTGACTGGGACAGAAGTAGGATCCACTCCTAGCTTATGGACTGCGACATCTGGAGCTAATCCTGGCATTTCATCGTAGCTCCAAGCAAAACAGTCTTTAAATTCTATTAATAACTTGATTATTTCTTTGGAGTCATCTTTATTGAGTAAGGAGCTAACAAAGGTAGGTCTATGCTCTTCGCTAGTACCTAAGTTAACTTCCGTTAACTCATCTATTGTAGATTTAATTTCTTCTTCGAATTCCGGTGGAGCGTCTCCAATTTGTACATCTTCGAGTTCGTCTGTAGTTTCCATGCAGTTTTCATTAGACTCGCAAGTGACAACCAAGCAAAATTCAGTATCGTCAACTGATCCTATTGTGCCGAATCTGAGTCCATACTTTGAATTAGGTGGACGACCGGAGTTATTCCATAATTTTTCAAAACGTTGTGATTGACCTTTTGTCCATTATCGAGGTAAGAAACCACGTTGAATTAAATTTTGAACACAGGGAGAGTACCACTCAAAAGGTAATTCCATTAATTCTGATGAAGTGACATCTTCAAATTGTACATTATTTTCAGTTTTGGAGGAAGAAGCACCACCGTAGAATTTGATTGGCTTTGCACCGTCGCTACGTACCTCTTTGACCACCATACCCTCGATCTTGTTAGAATGGATCGGGGTTAGGGTCATAGTATGTACGTAGTGGTTAATCTTCTCGTACATTGATTTGTATTCTTCATTCTTTTCATCTTCGAGGGAGATCTTGAATTGCGGCTTCTTCCGACTTATTGCCGCTGCTTCTTATTTGATTTCCTTTTCTTCTTCAGAACTGTCTTCCCAATCAACATTGATAGCTGGTTTCCTCTGTCCAACTGTCCTAACGTCTCTACCACGGCCTCGTCCCCGGCCTCGACCTCGGATGCGAGTTGTGGAGAAACCTTCACCATCTCGCCGGAAGGGAGTGGTGAGTGACTCGTTGGACTAGAACTTCGAGTTCTTCGTTGTCCCGAACTTTCTTTGTTTCATTTGTTATGGTATCTCTGGAGAAGATTGTTTTCTTCGGTGGTGCATAATAAGCTGCGTCTTCATGGATTCCAATCTCATGTACGGAGAATGGTTGCAAGTCACCTTTGATGCACTGTTCCCCTCCATCGTAGTATTTGATGCACTGATGCGAGATGATGGTACCATCCCGTTTTCATGTATCCATGGTCGGCCCAGTAGAGCGTTGAACGACATTTCTGAATCAATCATGTGAAATTTTGCGGTTGTCTTTGCTAAGTCACCGGTCTTCATTAGTAGCGTTATTGACCCGAGGGCTCTTTCTCCTTTCTGGTTGAATCCTCTTAATAACATTTTGTCGGCCTCGAGCTCACGAGCATCAATTTCCAAGTATGCTAGTGTTCGGAGACTCATTATATTAATTGATGCTCCTGGATCCACCAATACTGCGGAGAGCGTAAACTTCCCAATTGTAACTGAAATGTACAACGGTCGGTTGTGATCTGCTGTCCCAAGTAGTAGGTCATTGTCCGTGAAGGTAACACCACGCTGTTCCTTTAACGAGCAAACCTCATCTAAGGAATCTCCGGCCATTTGAGCTAAGCAAATTTTTGGATCAAGTAAGGCCTTGATCAGAGCTTCTCTCATCTCCTTTGATAAGATGAGAGCGTCGTAAATGCTCAGTTTGACCGGTAGTTTCCTAAGATGGGCTAGCACGTTGTAGTCCACTTTATTTCCATGTGTCTCGGCTTCTTCTCGAATGGGTATTTCTTCTGCTGGGGTTGGTTCTTCTTGAACAACCACCTGCTTTCCTTTGTCTTTTGGACCCATTCTCGGAGGTAGAACTCTTCAACTTCTTAAGTTGACTTGTGTAATTTCTTCTGAATCTAGTGTTGAGCATGCTGGTGTTTCTTTCTGAATCGGAATGACAGGTCCTTCTGGATTAGCTTCAGAGTCTGAAGGCTCTAACTCTATCATGACTGGAGCTCCTCGAAACTCGCAAATAGATTCATTGCTTGTTGAACTCTCGTAGCCTCCTTGATGGATGTCTTCTTTGTTATTTTGATCGTCGAGATTGTGTATGATTTGAGAATTGTCATTGGTATCAAAATCGATGTCCGGATTGTCGCTAGTTACGTAATCGTTAGAAACAGTCAAAACGTAGCCAACGCCATCACCCTTATCGTTATATGATCCCATCGAAGTGAGAAGATAATCATACAAAGTCAGAGGTTCGAGGGATTTCTCCCCCGAATCAGAAACAACTATCCTAGGATAAGCAGCCCCTAGTCTAGCCTTAGGAGTCTCGGTCCTCTCTTCTTCGTCGATTTTATTCTTCTCTTCAATCGTCTCCTGTTGAGGTGGTTCTTCTATTGCAAGTGATAGTGCCGACTTGGCATGTTTCGAACTCTGAATTGAAGCTCGCACCGAAGCGGTTTGAATCGTCGTCTCAAATCTTTTCGAAGACCTTGTCCAAGCGGTAGTCCATCCATCGTCAGTCGTATAGGGATCTATCGGAATGATGGGATCAGTTGAGATAACATTAACGGAACCTCCTTTCTGGGGTTCCTTCATGTACTCCTTCGGGATTGTTATATTTCCTTTCCGAAGGTTGTCATTGAGCCAACTTTTGAAGGTAATGCAATCTTCTATCTTGTGCCCAAGCATCCGGTGGTAGGGGCAAAAGTTGGGATCACCTTTCTTGTTGACTTCCTCTGGTCTTTTAGGCTCTGGCAGCTAGAAATCTGGAGTCTTCATCAGACTACATAACATTTTCGGCACTGCTTCATTCTTGAACGGATATTCCTTGCTCAGAAGCTCCCTTAATGTACGTTGCGGAAGAGGCGGTTGTTCATACTGTGGAGATGACTGATAGCTGGGTCGGGGTTGCTGGTAATTCTATTGAGGTTGCTGCGGCCGTTCGGACGATATTTGTATCGGTTGCTTGCCTTTGCCGACTGCTGCAACGATCCCGGATTTCTTTTCGAAAGTCTTCACAGGCTTTTGCTTGTCCGTCTTGTCGGCGAAACTTAATTGCTTCGCCTCCTCTTGCAAGCTGGCCTTGCTTAACAACTTCTCGAAAGTCTTAATAGTGAATCCTTTGAGGAGAAGTGCTATCGGGCCGTGAATGCTTTTAAGTAAAATGCCGATCGCATGTTGTTCTTGTAGTTGTGGTTCACACTTCATGCTTAAGTTCCTCCATCGAAGTATGTAATCCACCAAAGTTTCGTTCGGCTTTTGTTTCTCTACCACCGAATCACCTATAGTGATGTGGTGCCGAGCTCCGGTGAATCGCTTGATGAAGAGGTTCTCTAGTTCCGAGAACGTCTTCACCGAACCATTTGGTAATTCCGCATACCGGTCAAGGGCGATTCTCGACGAGTGCCGACGAACCGTCGGAAGAGTAATGCATCGCTCCCGCCGGCATTGCAACAACCGGCACGAAAGTGTGCAACATGCTCTGTCGGGGTTCCTGGTTCCATCGAAGGTCTTGAACGAGAGGTGGTACGAAGCCTTTTGGGTACTTGGACAGCGTCGAATTCTTCCGGGTAAGGTCTACCCGTCCGAATGGATGTCCCGCTCTTTGATTGTGCTAAGGCTTCTCGCACTCGTCGTTCCACCAAGCTCTTGATATCCTTCTCGTGGATCATACTTTGTGTTGTATCCTTTTTCAGCTGATCATCCCTGTTGACGGATGTAATCTCCTTTCCTCCGTCTACAATGTGAATGATCTCTGGGGGTGTCTCTCTTTGTGGTTGCACTTGACTCTAGAGAGTGGCTAGAGCTACAGCCATCTCTTCCATCCTTTTCGCCATTTGGGCGATCGTGTCGTCTTTCTCTTGAAGCTGCCTTCTCATCACTTCGGCTCCTCTCTTCTGCGGCTACGGGAGCACCTTGTGAAGCCGATGAAGCTCGTGTTTCGACCATGTTGATTTCTCGCATATTCATCGTCCATGAATTCCGATGAATCAATCTCGTCTCCGAATTTCTCTTCTCTTTCTTTTGCTAATCGTCGGATATCGGTTCTCAACTTTTCCATGGCATCTTCTAGCGGGCTTTTACGTGCGTCCTCGCGGTTGTCGTGCGATAGGCCGCCGGGTCCCCTTCTCACGAGTCCCCTTTACCGCGGTGGCGCTTTCTTCGCATTCAAGTCTCCGACGAGACTTTCCTTCTCGAGCTGTTGTTTCAATCTTAATCGCCCAAGTAGTGGGACGCCATACCATCCTTCTAGCAACAGAAGGTCTAGGACCAGATGGTCCGTCAGCCAAATGCTGGAAGGTGGTATCCTCCCTAATCTGTAATCCTGAGACGACGACAGGCGGACTAGCCTTCATTCTTTTACTTGGCTTTTCTGTCATGATGGCGGGTTCTACTCGGGGCCCAAGACGGGATTTGACTGGCACCCGCCCTATCCTTCGTAGAATCTCCGATACGGGGCACTTTTCCTTCTTTGCTAACTTCTCTATCAAAGTTTGCAGTCGAGCAAACGGCGTAGTTCTAGTCCTTTTCTTGCGGCTATCGTTGTAATATGAGGGCTGAGGCAGTGCAGCAGCAATCTCGCTAACATTTTCTTCATCCTCTGCGGCGGAGAGGGGATGGAACTTGCTTCCTCCCAAAAGTGGTATGTATTCGAGCGGCGGTGTATATTCGGCCGGTTCCGGGATTTCCTCCGGGAAAGCAATTTCGGCGGCTACGGCTTCTCTAGCGATCCTTCTACTTGTTTCTTCTTTGGGTCCTTGTCGGTGGTGGAATTCTTGAGCTGGACCCGATTTCGAAAACGAGAAGATCTCACGAGAAGATCTTTACCCTCCACGGTAACGGAGTTCACCATAATTACGGATTTCTTTCCCCTTTAATTTGGCGAAGTCGGGGTAGGTGCGAAACGACTAGACCGGTGGGGGTAGTAAGAACGGTCCTCTCGCGGACAGACGGTACTCCTCCCGATCGGGATCTTTTGCAGGGGAGGAAACACTTGGGTCGACCTAAGGTTGAACTCAATCAGCGGCTTCTTAGCTTCAGATACCTTGTTTGTCAGTGCGAAAAGGGAAACGTCAGTGATCTTGACATTCGTGTTTTCAAATCCTTGTCCAAACCGGATGATCCCATTGTCGGGCAGCTCATCCTTATAGACAGCGAAGTCCAGTCCATTGGTGAAGGAGAAAATCAGCTTTGGGGCTTCCATTTACAGGGTAGATTCTGGTTGTCAGTCCCAAGTTATGCTTCTTTTCTTTAGGATGAAAAGAAAGGAATTGAAAAGAGTCCGAACACATTCTTGTTCATGTATTTATAAGAAGGAATCATTTGTTAAAAAAATCACTTATAAAAGGGTTTGTTTATTTAGAACGAAATGTTCAAAGGTGTAGAGAAGGTAAGGAATCCGATTCAGAGTTGGAAAGGAAAAGAAAGTCTTATACAAGACTTCTCGACTCGAAGGATCACTCCTAAACTAACACCTATTGGGGTCCACCCCACCTCGGAAATGAGGTAAAAGGATCTCGTAACCTCTCTGTTTAGGGGTGTCTAAACAGTGGCTCCTAAATCCGAGAGAATGTTGGCTATACTTGTTCATGGTAGAAATGAACATAGCATCCCAACGGAAAGAAGGGTAGTTTGACCCATTAAGGACATGGATA
Organism: Papilionanthe hookeriana x Papilionanthe teres; assembly: GCA_022702705.1. Lineage (NCBI taxonomy): Eukaryota > Viridiplantae > Streptophyta > Magnoliopsida > Asparagales > Orchidaceae > Papilionanthe > Papilionanthe hookeriana x Papilionanthe teres. The sequence continues at coordinate 12,530,359 of CM040425.1, read as the reverse complement.
CACTACCGATTTTTGAAAGCAGAATTATCTGATTATAATGGAGAGAGGAATTGTCCCCAGCGGAGTCGCCAGAAATTGTTGGCATATTTTTAGGTTGTGTGTTTTATTTTGAAAAGGGGGTCGCCTAACAGAAGTTGTCGGCGAATTTTTAATTTAGTTTAAATAAATAATTTTGAAAAGTAGTATTTGATTTTGAAAATAATTTTAAATTTGAAGGTTTCAAGATATGAGATTAAACCGATCTCACATCCCAAATAGTTTATATAAACGAGCACCGCACTGTAAACCGTGTATCTATCCCTAAGGGTAGACACACTCGCTTGATGGTGGGGCTCGATTAAATAAACTAGAAGATTTGTGACATTCGTTTGGTCTGCGAACCAATTTTATAAGCCGACAAATTCCCTCGCTTAATATGAAAGCATTAAACAGGGTTTATATTACTCGTGTTCTTTAAAATTCCCTATAAGGGCAAGCCCCTATAGTTAATTACATCTTAAGTGACGGGAATCACCTAAGAAAACTCTCGATAATAATCAACAATTCTGCTCTCAAGAATTTCAAAGTTTAAGTTTTCAAGGGATTGAATTTTGGAATTTCAATAGGGAATGGATCAAATTTGGAACATTTTGTTTTGGGAATTCAAAGGAAGAAAAGTAGGAGAGATCACAGATTCGAAGTGAACTTCGGTAATCTCCCGACTATCCTATTGTTTGGCTTAGATTTAGGAAAGTCCTAATGTTTATTTAATGTTTTAATCTTGCCAATTTTAATTAATTAGGGCTTATATTTATATGACAGAATCATACAAATAGCCTCGAAGATGTGAGGGTTTATTGTCGTATCGGACGACTACCTCGGAATCCTAAGACCGGTTAGGGCTTAATTTGCAATGCAAATGCCTAACGAAGAGTTGAGGATTTATGTTGCACTAGGAAAACTACCTCGAAGTCCTATGGCTTTGTTGTTTAATTCTAGGAAAGTTTTGCTGATGTAGATTCAAGTTTTCGTCGACGACGATGGCCGTGCTTGCCCACCATGCTCCGAGCTCCTTGTTGTTGCAGAGGCTCGGCTTTAGAAGTCATAAATCGGGGAAGAGAAAAGTGTTTTGGTTTAGAGAAAATCTTAATTTCCAAGTGTTTTCAATATTTTAATTAAAACAAATCTTAAAGTTGATTATAACGACACCGGTTAAGATCCCACGGTTCCATCCTTCCGGCATCATTATTTTTATCGGATTCACTTAGTCCGGATGAATTTGCTAAACTCAATCTGAATGAGTTCCACACTTTCATTTAGACCGTGGGAAATCCCGTTAGCAACACGTAGGTTACATCATCCGAGGAATTCCCGATCAGCTAACAGGACGTTTTAATTTAATTGTAATTGTAGTTTTGTGTTCTGTTTGTGATTAAATTTTGAGTTGTTTTATATTTTGAAATATTGTGGCGGTGAATTTTATCTTGCAATAACTTTTAACATAGTTTTGGTTTCAGTTTTAGGGACTATCCTAAAGGTGTGGGTTTTCATGCAACAGTTGTTTATCATGCAAGAAAAGTAAGTGCGATGCGATTAATGAAATTGCAATAATGTAAATTGCAATAAGATAAAAGCGTACTCGGAGAGTCTTCCCGTCATTCCAAGTCGCACTTAAAACACAATTAGAATATTTAAGCAAGTTCCTAGGTAAAGCTAAGGTAAGGGTTATGGTTTTCTACCAAGTTCCTAATCCTATAGCTAGTCATTTCCTATGACGTCTAGGTTCCTTGTGTTTTGGTTTGAGGACGATTTTCTTTATCAAAGAACAATTAAATTCAATTGTTCTTATAAGCATCCTATCATATTGAGAAAGTGTTTAAGAAGAATCTTAAACATCTTTTCAATATTACTAGATTTGTTTTAAGTCCAAATGAATTTAATTATACAAATGAATTAATCGTCCGAGATTTAGTTAAGTTTTGTTGTTATCTTGCTCAGTGAACTAGGACATTTGAATATCCTATAAGTGAAGTAACATTTCATCTAATATTCTGTTTAGGAGTTATGACAACTCGAAGCTTTCGAGGGTAAATTGGTGTTCGAATGGTTTGTGATTTAGTTTAATTTCAATTAATGGGTTTAAATTTGGATGTCTTCAAGTTATTTTAGATTTATTTGGAATTCTTTATGTCTTTGGTGATGTTATATTTAATTCAACTTAATTTAATTTAATTTAATTCATTTAATTTAATTTAATTTGTTTATTTAATTTAATTTAATTTAATCTTTAATTTAATTCAACTTTTAATTTTAATTTAATTTAATTTAATTTAATTTAATTTACTTAATTTAATTTAATTTTTAATTTAATTTTATTTTTAATTTTAATTGAAATTTTAAAAGAGTTTAATAATTTAATTTTAGTTTAATGATTAAGTCTTTTAATGTTTTGAATTTGAGTTATCATTTTAATTAATAATTGAATATTAATGAGATAATTAATTTAGGGATTTTTAAATTAAAGAATAAATCTCTTCCTAATAATATCCTCATTTTAATAATTCCAATTTTATTATTTTTCCAAATTTAATCAATTATTTAATTAAGGTTTAATTATTTTAAATTGCTTAATGGGTTTCTACCCTTTAATTATTTAAATTTCAATCATCCAAATCAGATTAGGATCAAATATTTTACTTGTTAATTTTTTTTATTAAACCTAAAGTTTTAATTAAGGATTAAAATTTTAATTACCACTTTACCCTTTAAGCTTAATAATTTCATAACTCACTAAATTGAACTTAAATGAACTTGAAATTTTTATGTGACTTCACTCATATGTCAATAAAGACATGAGAGGAGAAAATGTGATTTTTCTGTATTTAATTTATTTATATAATTATTTTTGGTAGAAAATAGAGATTTTCAAGGAAAATTTAATAACATGACCAAGGGAAAGTTTCTGTCCTTAAGAAAATTAGGGGACATTCCTAATGACCAGAGGACCACTTGGACCAATTTTGGTGATTTTTTGAATTATATTATTTTTATTATAATTATTTTAAGTTTTGGAGTGTTAATTAATTTAAAAATAAAATAAATGTTGAAAAATGAGTTTTATATTTTTCAAAAATCTCTCTGATATCAAGGAAATCAGAGAACTAATTTTTACAATTTTCTAATTTTTCTTTGATTTATCATAATTATTTTAGTGAAAATGCTAGAAAATACATTTTTTTTAATTTTAAAATTACCCTAGGGCTTTAAAATTTAATATCTCATCAAATAGACCTAAAAAAATATGGGATTTGTTCCTTAGTGATTAAAAATCAAAATATGACATTTTGGTGAATTTTATTATTTTTATGATTTTTATTATTTTTTAATTATTAAAAATATTAAAATAATATTAAAAATCAACTTTTTTAGAAAATTGAAATTTTAATTTTCTTAAATTCCCCTAACATCAGAGAGGCTCCAAAACCAATTTGGTAAATTTTTGAAAGATATTTTGAAAGTTATGAATTTTTTAAAGATCAAATTGACTAAATGGCTTAATCAACCCATTTAGTAGGGCTAACCAAGTCCAATTGACTTCAATTTTTTATGGTGGGTTCCTCTGATCCTAAAGGTCAGTGGAGAATTGATTTCAAGTTAATTTGATGTATGGTTAGCTCTAATTAAATAGAGATCCACTTTGGGTGTTTAAGCCAATTAGGGTTATTTTAAATGAACTAACTCAAAACCTATTTTTCTTAGGGTCCTCTGGTCATAAGGAACATCACCAAATTTTCCTAGAATTTATTTCACAACATGCTATTTATTGGAATTAAAATATTCAAAACAGTAACATGAATTTGAAAAATCAATAACTTTTCATAGGGATGGCCCCTGACTTTGGAAAATTCAGGGAATGTTCCCAAATTCAGAGGCTTCAAAAGCCCTATGGTCTCAAGCCATGGTGAATTGTATACATGCATGGAGAATTAAAAATATGCAGAGAGTAAATAAATTATTAAAAATAAAATACTTGATGAAATTAAATAATTTCTTTTCCACATTATTCTCCTCTCGTTCACTGAGCAAGAGGGTATTTTTATTTTATTTTTATGATTTTCCTACACAAAGTTATGAATTTTTGAAGTTTAGGGAATTAAATAAATAGAAAATATCCCTAATTTTCTATTTATCCAAGTCGGCGCCGCGTCATCCTCGGCATCTCCGAACGCACACGCGTCGCGCTCCCATTCGACGCCGCCGCTTGAGTCAGCAGCCCGGGCCCCGCGGTTCTCGTACCATCTCCTGGTCCGACGCCATCTGAGCCGTCCGTCCGCGCGTGTATTGAATGGACGGCATCCGTTCATCGTCCCTGAGCGTCCTCACCCGAGAGCCGTCCACACTAAATCCCTAAGATCTCACTCGATACTCAATGGATTTTAAAGTTCTTATGCTCTATGGATTCGTCTTGAGAAGACGAACACATCCATATGGTTTATGTGGGATGAAATTTACGCAATAAAAATGGAGAATGTTCAGAAGCTCGGGAAGAAGAGTGAGGCCATACCTTTGCTCAGAGAAGTGTGGCTTCAATCTGAGGGTTGTTGCACCTTCGATTGGATCCCGGCAAGCTCCGGATGAAGTCTCCCGGTGCAGTGAATTGCCTAGGTAGGATTTCGACCACAACCGATCACAAAGCTTGGAGAGCTGGAGCAACCGGGTGGCTCTGGAGATGGGGCTTTTGCTAGTGGACACCTTCCCTTGGTCTGGTGAAGGTGTAGAACCAATCAATTTGGGGATTGGCTCACTGTGGAGAAGTGCCCTGGTTTTGGGCTTGGATTTTAACTCTGAAATTGAGCTCACAGAGAAGAAATGGCAGGGGGATTTCAGTGGGGATCAAGTGCTCTGTGTATGGGGAGTAGTCTGGAACAATTTTGGCAGAGTTTCCCTAAGGTTTGTTTCAGCACCTCCAATGGCCGAGAGGGGTGGTGTTTAAATCGGAGAGGGTGGAGGGCCTCCCAGGGAGAGTTAGGGCTTGGGATCAGCTGCTCTTGGCAAGAGAAGAACAGCTACAATGGCCATCGGGGATGGGGCAGCTCGACGAGGGAGAATTCCAAAGTTGGCTCACATGTGAGCTCTCGGCCATGGTGTTTTTCGGCGGCACGGTGGCCGGCCGGCCAGGCATGGGTCACCCTCGAGGTCGGTGGGTCGGGGTCGGGACTTGGTGCAAGCAATTGGCAATTGCCATGTGTAAAGAGCTTGGATTGAAATGGAATGGGGGAAGACCATTTTGGGTTCAAATGAGTCAACCCATGGTTTTGGGCTAGGTTCAACACCCGAGGCCCGGCCTTGGGCTGAAAAAGATCACTTGGGTCGGCCAAGAGAGAATGGTGTGGTCTCCATCCATGATGAGGTGGCTAAGCATGGTTTAGTGTGTGACATGCTTAAGGTAAAAAAGGGTTTAAGAAGGATTAGGAAAGGGGGCCCTCCTTTTGCCATTAATGGCTTGATCACATGTCAAGCCTTCCATGGCTTCATGTGGCTTGTTCATGGCTTGCATGGCTCACCTTTGGCTTGGGAAAAGTGGAGTCAATTTCATGGAAATAGATTTTAGGAATTTTTTGGTAATTTGATGGAAATTTGTATGAAACTTGATTTGGAATGAATTGATGATGAATTTAGGACTTAGGGAATGTCTTATATTAAGTGGATGGCAAGTGGAGATGTCATGTGGGCTTTAGAGTAGATTTTGGGCTTTTTGAAATGGTTTTACATGGGCTTTTAAGATGGTTTAGGAAAGTGGCTTTTGAATTTTAAAATGGATTTTGGGATGAAATTTTAGTAAAGGCTTGGGCTAAATAATTGTTGGGTTTAGCTCATGGATGTGTCATGAGTGACTTGAAGCAAATTGGGGGTGATTTGGGTTTGAATTGGGTTGAATTTGGGTTCTTTTGGTGAATGGGCCAATATAGGTCCAAGTGGGCCAAGTTGGGCCAATGTTGGGCTAGGGTTGAAATTGATGTAAAATTAATGTTGCGAAATGTTTATGGGAGTGTTTCAAAGAGGTTTTGACTTTGATTGGGCTTTGATTTTGGGGTTTGGGCTCATTTGGGTTAGGTTTGGGTTTAGGTCGAAATTGGGCCTTTTAGCTTTGGGTTGAATTTGAGTGGGGTTTGGGTCCAAATTTTGGGCAAATCATGTTAGTTTTTTGCTTGTGGGGATGCTAAGGAAGATTTAGAAAAGATTTGGGGTTGATTGGAGTTGAATTGGGTGAGTTTGGGTTAGGTTTGGGTCATGGGTCCAAATTGGGTTTTAAGGCCAAAAGTGAAATTGGATCCAAATGTCAATCAAATTGGACTTGGATTTGATCTAGATTGGTGTTGGGAATGTTGAATTGAAGTTTAGAATTGAATTGGATCAGAATTTGGGTCAATTGGATAGGTTTGGTTTGACATTGGGTTCACTTTGGGTTAAAGTGGGTCAAATTGGGGGTTTTGACAAAAGTAGGGTAAATTGACAAAATTGGCCCATGGTGTAGTTGAAAAAAATGAAATTGGGAATATTTGGGATTTTATGGAATTTTCTGGGAATTTTCTGAATTTTTGGATTTTTGGGTCAAGAGGGGTATTTTGGGTATTTGGAGGGTATTGGGAGGTATTTTTGGAATTTTTGGTATTTTTGGGTATGGATGATCAAATTGAGTGATGTGAAAATGTCTGGGATTGATTTTGGGGAATTTTGGGTGATTTGGAAATTTTGGGTAGTTTAGGGTTTTGGGTAGGCTAAGCAGGTGTAGGGTCCCGGGGGTCAAAAATTGAAAATTTGGAAAATTGAGGATTGGGTAAATTTGAATGGAATAAAATCATTTTGGTTGAGCCATGAAGCCACATCAAGCCCACATGAGCCATGAAGGGACTCATTTGAGGCATTCACTATGTTGTTCCTAACCCTCTTAGCCAAGGGCTTAGGGGTTAAGGACCATCCATGTGAATCACCTACATGAGTCAGGAGGTCAAGTTGGGTATGGGTGTGGTTTTAGGAGGTGTGTGAAAGTGTAGTGTATGAGTGTAGTGTGTGTGTAAGTCAGCCCCTTCACAAGACCAGGCCACCTAGGGCAGTCCTAAGGCCAAAAAGTCCTATAGGAACTCATCCTTTAAACTTCCACATTTGATTTCAACCCTCTAGGTGATTAGGAGTCTACGATCAAGTTTGTGGAGTTTGCGGGGAGTTAAGAAGTGGTTTGAAATTCTAGAAGGTGGATCCCAATTCTAGTCCTCTAAGATAGTCAAAGGAAAAGCCTAAGGCTAGATCCTAAGTGCTAAAAAGAAGAAGAGAAGACTTTATCAAAAATGAGGTCAACATACCTTAAATGTTATACCTTTTTCTTTCTACTTAGTTTAAAATTTCATATTGCAAAATGTTTAAACCTTATTAAAAGAACTAAGTTTGGGAGAGAGAAAAGAACTTAAATTTAAACTTTACTTGTCTTTAGTAAGCAATATTTTTAAAATTAATAACATAACTTATGGAAGAAAAGTTAATTTAAGATAGATATGCTTTTGTTTTTATGAATATTATAATAAACTTATTTAAGTATTTATTTAATAACAAGGGATAATTCTAAAACTTGTAATTATTTAATGAAAGAGTGTAAGAATTTTGATTCAATTATCTAAATTGAAAAAAAAATTTGTATTTTTGAAGGTATTAGGAAATCTCGATGTTTACTTGAAAAGAAAGAATTGAAACTCTATGAAAATATTTTTGCTAAACACATATTCATTAAGAGAAAATGTATAAAGTCTTTAACTATAAGTTAAGGATAGTGAAGTTCAAAAAGAAATAATAATCCTCATAGAAAAAAAGGCAAAATCAAAAGAAAAATGAAAAAAACCAAAAATGAAAAATATGTGAGGAGAAACTTGAGGAGATGACTAATAAAAAATTGGCTTCACTTAAATTATCTTATAGGAGGAGACCAATTTACGTTTTTAACATGAGTTTCATGTATAAGCATCCTTACTAGTAGAGTTATCATGAAAGTATTTTTCTTGTAAATTATCTACATTCTCTTAATATGACAAATTGCAATTATTTTTGAAATAGATAGGAGAAGAGAGTTCTTAACACCTAATTATCAAATATTTTACATATTTTAGTTTTAGCCTAAGTTATTAAAAAAATTTTTAAGTTTCATTATTCTATTTATAAAACGAATAGTTATAGAAGTCTTAAATAAATTTTTTCTCCATAGATTATTTTTTTTCTTAGTAGTAAAGTGTTACTTGAGAACAAGCAACGTTTAAGTTTGGGGAATTGATCCAACTTAAAATTTCCTAAAATATTATTTCATTTTTAATTAATCTTTTAAGGATATTACGCTTTAATGAAATGTATTTCTTATATTTTTTGTTGCAGGTACAAGAAAATGAGTTTGTGAAGAAAAAGAGTCAAAAAAGGAGCAAAAGGAGAAACAAAATAAACTTATTGAAGAAAAGAAGGAAAATAGGCCGATTCTGTCGCCTAGGCGCTAGACACAGCAGTAGATTATAGAGAATTCTTAGACAGTTTGGTGACGGTTATTGATGCTTCCGAAGCAAATCTAGAAGACTTTGGACAAATTTTGACATTTTATAAACAAAATACAATGAATATTGATAGAGGGAATCAATTTTTCAATGAAGAGGTGCAACTCAAATATGAAGAGATGCATTCATTTTCACAGGAAGTTGGTGCCTAGGTGATAGATCTGGCGCGTAGGCGCCATAGTTACTTTCTTGAAGGTTCATTGAATGTGGCAAATTTTTGAAGAGGTGCTTTAAGTAACCATTGGTCATTTTTAAAGCTCTATAAATGTATGATTATTCTATAGTAAGGAGGGGGTTGAGTGTTGTCATTGTGTTAAAGTTCTCTTAAAGTTCTAAAAGAGTGTGGAGTGTTCTTAGAGAGTCTTTCTCTTTACTTTTTCTTACTTTAGTGAGAGTTTAGTGTGTTTTAGTGTGACTGCTGGAGTTGGAGTCAGAGAAACTTCAAAAGGTTGCTTGGATAACATTCCAGATAAGTATTTATAACTTGGTTCTTAGGTTTTGTACTTTGAATTTGAGTTATATAAATATGATTTTTTGTGTGAATGTGATGCTTTCTGAGTAATCTTCTTCTCTTTCTCCCTATGAATATGAAATGATTAAGTTACGTATTTAAATTGGTTTTAAGAACATTGCTTCTTTTTCTTTCATAATTTTTGATGATACTTTACCTAATCTTCATTTACCCTACAAACTGGCCTCTTGTTTCGTTAAAATCTGCAGAGAATTCTTAAGATCTGACCGCGAGCTAAGATTTCTTAACTTACATGTATCACATTTCTCTTGGAAAGGTAGATTGTAAATCCCTGAAGGGGGAGGTGCAAATAGATAGGGAGATAATCTTTAATAGGGATAAAATTCGTTAAGTTTTTAGAGTGACAGGCTAAATTCTATCAATTTGGTTTAAAAGAAATGTGACGGGACACTAGTAGGCCAAACCATAGGCGCCTTGGGGTAATCTAGAAGTGGGAACTAGAATTAGTCCTTATAGCTAACAATACATCCTGAACCAATCTTTTAAACTAACCAATGTTCTTTTCTGATTACATAAAGAGTTAATGAATATGTATGCTCCTATTTGTCACAATACCACATTCTCAAAGTTCTCAAGCTAATTTAGTTGTCTACTAATCATGAAATATTTTGTATGGGGAATGAATCTCTATTTATTATGTTAAAGTATTTAAATTACTTACTTACCAACAATTTCTACTTGAGTAACTTGCATATTTTTTATAATTTTTAGTTGATTAGTTTTTAAGTAGATTTTTAAATTTTGTATTAAAATTTTTCTTTCTTTTGCTTAACATAGTTTCCCCGTAGGATCGATATCTGGGGTTTTAAAAATGAAACTCTATATTACTTGAAACGATATGTATACTTGCGTAGTAATCCTATTGTACGATTTATATTTTCAAAACTATAATATTTAATCATTGTACATTCGTCGTTTAATCTGATTTGGGATCAAGTTTAGCCATAATTTTATAAGCTCTTTTACTCTTGTAATTGTGGTTGGGTCAATTCTCACCCATATAAATGGATGTGATTCACACCAATTGTTGATTCAGAAAATACCTCATTGGTTCTTACATGTTCTCACAACAAATTTTAACATCTTAATTGGCCAAATCAAGAAGTAAATAAAGTGCAAGGTAGTGGAATCATCACAACTTCTTCCAACAATAAACATCTATACTTCACACAACTTCCTTCCAGAATTTAATTACTTCTTCATTTGAAAGGAAAAAGAAAACGAAAACTACTCAGAACTCATGGAGAAAACACAAAAACAACTTGATTTGAAGGAAGGAAACTTTGTGAAAACACATCAAGTCTTATTTAAAACCAAATGTAAAAACAAAGATAAACACTTATCTGAAAATCCCCTCCACAAGACTCTGGAAGTTCCTCTGAAACTTTTACTTTCCACTAGATAACTCCTTAGAGGTTGGCGCCCAACTCTAAGGATTGACTCTCCAAAATTCTAATACAAACTATGATAAAGTAAAGTGCAAGAGTAAAAAAAATCTGGCGAGAAGAAGGCTATCTTTCTTCCTCTTTCCCTGAATCCACTTAAAGCTTTCCTCCAACTTCTCCCGCAAAAATTTCTCTTTAAAACTTTTCTTAGGGTGTGGCACCACTTTTTGATCTTTTACTTTTCATTTAAAAAATTCTCCAAAAGGTACTTTAGTGTCTCTTCAAATTATGTCCAAATTCAATGAATCCACTAAGAGTTGCATCCATCCATTCAAAATTTAAATGAATTTTTGCGCTAATGGGAGGTTAATGAAGTTTAAACCGAAGGGTGCTTCAAAAACCCCCTAAAATTTGCACCAAAATTAACTTAAATTCGTCACTTTAGCTGTGGCGCCTATCCACTAGCCATCTGACGCATAGGCTCATGAGGCAAAATTTGCACACCTTTCAATTTTTGCTCTAAATTTGATACTTTTTTGCTACTTTCATCAAAATCACTCATTTTCATCATACATGTAAGAATAACATAAAAATACCTTCCATTAAAGTGCACTATCATCAAAAATAGGCATAAAAATGTGCTTAAAACACTATATATTTTAGGTGTATCAGAACCTCCAATAATTTTCTTAGGGATAAAAACTTTGTTTTGATTAAGTTATTGAATTTTCTTTGAAAATCCCTATTTTGCACAAAAATAGTTATATAAATTATATTAAATTAAGAAAAATCACATTTTCACCACTATTGTTTTAATAGACTTATAAGTGGGATAATATAAAATTTTAAAGTCATTTGAATTAAATTTAATGAATTATGAAGTAATAAGACCTTTAGGGGCAAAAGTGCAATTTCGAAGATTTAGCCTTAATTAATATTTAGGCTTGATTTAAAGGGATAAAAGGGCAACTAATGATCTTAACTAAGATGTTTGGATGATTGAGACAAAAAAGAGGTAAATGGTAGAAACTTAACTCATTTTTGTCAAATAAAAAGATAAGCTTATAATCTTATTGATCACATTAATTTGGATGAAAATTAAATTAAAACAATCTTAAGGTTAGGGGTTTAGCTTCGGAAGTTAAAAATTCGTTAATTAGATACCCCTACTTGAAGTTTAACTGATAATTCATTAATTTGACAAGAATCATGTTAATGTAACTTAACTTTTTCTAAAAATTACAAACATACTCACCTCATTCTTAAGGGCTTGGTAGTGAGACAAGCTAAATCAAATTTTATTAACGAAGATTGGAAAATAAAACACAATTAATCTTAAACACATTTGAAATGCTACAAATCCATCAAATTGGTTAAATTATTTCATAGATTAAGTTACATCTAAAGGCCGAAACTTACATAAATCATAAATAAAATATCAAGTGATGTTTACCCCCATCCTTTTGGGATAATTAAAACATTAGCTCATTGGGCATAAGGGTATGAAATAGATGAACTTTTTAATAATTATGAAAGGTTTAAAATGAACACAAGAAAGTTCAAAAGGATTGTGAAATATCTTGGGATTCCCTAGACCTTCTCATAAATCTTCTGGACACCTTGTAGGACAATTGAACTTTTTATACTTATTGAAGAAAAGCATCTCTCCAATGAATAAATAAGACCCACCAAGTTATGGCATAGAATTTTTGATCCACTAAAAATTTGATAGCTTTTTACTATTCATTTCATAACTATTTTTTATGATATTTCACTTTAAAGGAAGGTATTTTTGATGATTTCATGCAAGTACAATGATTTAAGGCCTTTGGAGCTAAAGTAAGCGAAAAGGAGCAAATTTGGTGCGAAAAAGGACATAGGTGTATTTTATTGAACTAGCACTGAACGATGCCGTGACCAGCACTGGACAACACCAATTTCCTGAGAGTTATGACGTTTTGGCGAAATAATGCGCCGAACAGCGCTCCTACCAGTGCCAGACAGTGCCCTATCTCGATTTTGAACTAGATTCAATATATTTGGCTGGATATTGAAAAGATGCTTGAGGAAACTCTTGGGATTTTAGTTTTGGTCAAATTTAAACACTTTTGGAGCCACATTTCAAAATGGGGAAGAAAAGAAGAGAAGAATTTAGAGTTTAGAGAGTGAGTTCTTTCCATTTTGTGTAGGAAGTTAGGTTTTTGTTTTTCTCTTCTAAGGAGTGTGAGAGGAGAGGGAAAGTGTGAGATTTCTTCTTCCTTACTATTCCAAAGAGAGAATTGTGTGTTGTTGTGAAGAAAGAAGAGAATTCAAAGTAATTCCTTGAGATTCACTTGAGGAAGAGTTTGAGATAAGTAGTTATTACTTTACTCTGTTTGTATGACCTTGTTTTTATTTATGAAATCCATGTTTTATCATCTTTTCCTCATGAGCCTTGAGTAGATTTGTTTGTCTTTTTCCTTTTCATGTGATGTGTTGATGTTGTGAAATGGAAATGATGTGCCCATTTATTATGAAGAATTTGTGATGACCTTTTCACTTAGAGCGTCATTTACTTTTTGATTCGACCAATTGAATTGTTAGAACTTGTTGGGAAACATATGTTCCGAAAAGATTATGAGTTCCACAACAAAAGTGAAGGTCACATTCAAATTCCATGAATGGTGAAGTTCATGGGGGTTGAATGCAAAAAAATAGGAAATATACTTTGAGGGGCGTAGAATTGGAAATTTCAAAGTGACAGGCTAAAATCCTCAATTTGGTCCTAATGTTTAGAAATGGAAGCGAGAGTTAGCCTTAGGTGAAGGGAAGGGGGAGCTCTAGAGTGAGAGCCAGTATCCTCTCAGTCTAACCGTGGATTTGGAGACTAAGCTTAGGATTAGCCAATGTTTTTTATATGCTGAAATATGGGTAAAGAATAAGAATGCTCCTATTTGGCACAATAAATTTACATCACTGATCTATGTCATTGTAATCATCACATTATGAATAGAAAGGAGGAATACTATTTCTTACAACTAAAATTTATTATAAATTTAGTCTTTCATTAGGTTAACTTGATAGAGTTTAGAACGTGCTTTGGTAGATATAGTAACTGAACCTGTTTGTCTTAACTTTTAAAATTAAACTACTTGTAATTGTGCTGTGATTCGATAATATATTTCTGTGTTACGCTATAAACGTAAAGCCTCCCTATGGGATCGATATTCCATGACTCCACAAGAGTTCTATATTACTTGAGTGATACGTATACTTGCGTTAAATGTGTGACTCATTATCATTTAAAACAATACATATATATAAATCTAAGTTCATTAATTTTTGCAAATTAAAAAAGTTGCACTAAATTTTCGGCGTCGTTGTCCGGGACGCAAGGTAAAAAAAAGTAACTATTAAAATTTATTTTTGTGGTATTGGAGATCATATATTTGAAGTCCAAGTCATAGTTGTGTGTGTCTGTTATTATTGTTAGTGTGTGTTTATTGTGTTTGTAAGCATAGTATTGGATCTATAGGTTTAGTGCCTTACAATTCTAAATTAGTGCGTATTATTAGAAAAATTAAAAAAAAACAAAAATAATTTGCAAATCCTCACAAAATGGTGAACAATTTAAAAAATCAAAACCAAAATATACCAAGACCTTTAAGAGATTATGCTAATCCAACAGCATATGAAATTCACTTAAGTATTCAAAATCCTGATGTTGTTGCTAATTCATTTGATCTTACACTTGTTATTATCCAAATGTTACAAAATAATTAATTTGGAGGAACATTTAATGAAGACCCTGGCTTACATCTCGCTAGTTTTCTAGAACTGTGAATACAATGGAGTGTTGAATGATGCTGTTAGACTTAGACTTTTTTTCTTTTTCACTTATGGATAAGGCTAAGGTGTGGTTACATTCATTAGCACCAAGATCTATTAGAACTTGGGGTGAACTTTTACAAAAGTTTCTGTCGAAATATTTTCCTCCTTTCAAAACTGCTAAGTTAAGAAATGATATCATATCTTTTTGTAAGTTTGATGGAGAATCCATATATGAAGCTTGGGAAAGATTTAAAGATCTTCTGAGGAAGTTTCCACTCCATGCTATACCAGACTAATTAATATTTCAAACCTTCCATAATGGATTAGTAGGATCATTGAGATCGATTATCGATGCTGCTGGTAGTGGATCATTAATGTCAAAATCTTTTGATGAAGCATATTCTTTAATTGAAGATATGACTACTAATAATTTTCAATGGCCCTCTGAGCGGGTAAACCCTAAGAGAGTAGCCAGTATTCATGATTCTGATGCGATAACTATGATAGTCTCTTAAATTGCTGCACTTTCTAAGAAAATAGATTAATATGGAATGAATTATTCTCCAACACCCCTAATGTTAAAAGAAAATTCATCAGGATAGATGATGGACTCTCAAATATGTTATGAAACCTTGAATGCTATACATAATAAAGTAAATAATCCTTATTTGAATTATTATAATCCTATTTGGAGTTATCAAAATGTTGCAATGAAGAACATTGAAAAATCAATTGGGACATATTTTTATTGTGCTTAATAATAGACATTCTGGGAATCTTCCTAGCAATGTTGAGATCAACTCGAAAGATCAAAACAAAGAGAAAATTAAGGCTATTGATCCATAAAGAAAAATACATATTTTTATGCCTTGATTTTTATCAATTTCTAAGGATATTATGCTTTAATGAAAGATATTTTTGTGTTTTTGGATGTAGGTGATGTAAAAAGGTCTAGAAAAGGAAAAGGAGTAAAAAGGAGCAAAAATGGAGAAAAATAAAAAAAGAAGAAAAAAATATGGCCTGGCGCCTCCAGACTCGATACAGAAACTGTCAAGTTTTTGACGACTTTTGGACGGTTATTTTGACAGAGTAAGCAGTTATTGGACATTCTAGAAGACAGACAGTTGTTCCTTGATAATAGGACATGAGATACATTGCATTTGGACGCTCCAAAATGATTTTAAATGCGAAGAGGTGCGAGCCAAAGCGAAGAGGTGCGAAGAACTGGACGCGGTGTCCGGCGCCTAGGCACCAGACCGACCTTCTAGAAGATTCATTGAATTTGGATATGTTTTGAAGAGGTGCCTCAAGGCAACCCTTGGAGCCTATAAATAGGAGTCCACTCCTTCAGAGAAAATTGCCCCCCATTCGCCCCACCCCCTCTAGCCTCCTTAGAGAGAGAAATCTTATTAGAGAGACAGAGTCTAGAGAATTAGAGATAGAAATTTAGGGCCACTTTTGTTTAGTTTAGTGAGTTTACTTTCAAGTTGTAGCATCTGGTGTTTATTACACTGTGGAGTCAAGAGTCAGAAGATCTGTAGAAGGAATATTTGAGATAAGTATTTTTATATTTGATTCAAAGTTTATTTATTATGTTTTGTTGTTTATTTTCAATGTGTTCTGAGTAGTTAGTTTACTTTCTTCCTTCAATCATGAAGAGATAGATAAGATAATATAAAGATTCGATGGAGAATTAAAATTCAATACATTTTAAAAAATATTGTGATGACATTAATACCTGATCTTACTTTACTTTTTAAAAAGGCCATTTAAATTGTTAAAACCTGTTGAAGAGTTTTGAAACCTTGAAGGAGAAGAACTCTTAACTTGTAAATGTCACATGAATCCTTGGGTAGTCGAAGGCCATGTGCCGGCTATTCCAGGTGAAGTGCAAATAAATAGGAAGATAAGATTTAAAGGGCGTAAAATTGATAAGTTTTTAGAGTGACAGGCTAAATTCTTATAATTTGATTTATAGATCAGGAATGGGTCACTAGTAGGGCCGACCAACCCTTGGACATCTAGTAGTGAGAGTCTAGATTAACACATTACTACTAACAATACATCCGGACCTGATCTGTAAATTAACCAATCTTCTTTGCGCCTGGATCAAAGGGTAAAGAATAGGAATGCTTTTATTTGGCACAATACCATAAATCAAATTCTCCAACGAATACTAAATTATCTTAAAAATCTTGGATTAATTGAAGGAAAGAAAGCCGTTATTTTATATAGTTTTCATAAATCATTCTCTTAGTATTGTTTTCTTTAATTGCATCTATTAAATTAATAGTAATTTATAGTTAATTTAAAGGATAAAAAGATATTTTTAAAAAATAATATTTAGAAAATTTATTTCTATAATTTTTCCCTGTGGGATCGATACTTTAGTTATAATAGAAAACCCTATATTACTTGAAACGATACGTATACTTGCGTAGTACCCCTAGTGTGTAAAGTAATTTCTAAAATTTACAATATTTTGATTTATACACTAGCCGCTTATTATAAATTGGATCAAGCTTTGGCCATCTTTTGGAAGCATATATTACTGCGTTACTTGCGGTCGGGTCAACTATTCAATTAAGGACTGGTAAAGAATTGGAATCAAGAGTCAAGAAGAAGTCGAAGTTGAAAGAGAGGAAGTGAACATTAAGAAAGGTTCTAATAAGATATATCCTGATGAATATTTGTTACAACCAATGAAGATAAATGTTGAAAAACCACCTCCTCTTTTTTCTCAATAACTGAAGAACGAATCAAAGATAACAGATTTGCAAAATTTTTGGAAATTCTTAAGTAATTAACGATTATTATTCCCTTTGTTGATGCATTAGAGCAGATGCTTGATTATGCAAAGTTTATGAAGGATATTCTTAAAAGGAAGAGAAAGTTTAAAGACCACGAGACTTTTGCACTTAGTGGTAAGTGTAGTGTAATTATCTAGAAAAAGCTTCCTGAAAAACTTAAAAAACGAGGTAGTTTCACTATCCCATGTACTATATGTGAAAGTTTTGTTGGAGGAGCTTTATGTGATCTTGGATCTAGTATTAATCTTATGCTTTTATCAACTTTCAAAAGATTGGGAATAGGAGAAATTTCACTGACATCTGTGACTCTTCAACTTGCTGATCTTTTTATCACTTATCTTAAGCGAGTTGTGGAAGATGTATTAGTGAACGTGAATAAATTTATTTTTCATGTGGACTTTATTATATTAGATATGGAGGAAGATAAAGAAATTCCAATTATTTTTGGAAGACCATTCCTGGCTATTGGGAGAGCTATGATTGATGTCCAAAAATGAGAATTAACTATGAGAGTTAATAACCAAGAGGTAACATTTAATATTCTGAAATCTATGAAGTACCCTTCAGCTTAAAAAGATGATGAGTGTTATTGATCTACCTAAAAGATACCCATTTTTATGCCTTATTTATGATTCAATTTTTAAGGATATTATGCTTTAATGAAAGGTATTTTCATGTTTTTGGATGTAGATGATTAAAAAAGATTCCAAGAAAGAAAAAGAAGGAAAATTGAGCAAAAAGGAGGAAAAATTGAGCTTATGGAGCAAAATATTGGAATTTTTGGCATGGCGCCTAGGCGCCAGAATCCGGCACCTAAGCGCCAGCTTGATACAGATGCTGTTAAGATTTTTTTATGATTTTGGGGAGGTATTTTAACGGAGTTAAGCGGTTATTGGAGCTTCTAGAAGACTGGAAGTTACTCCTACTATATAAGACATGTGATACAATGCATTTGGACACAAGGAACATTTTTAATCGTGATGAGGTGTGATCCAAAGTGAAGAGGTGCGAAGACCTGGTCATAGAGTCCGGCGCCTAGGTGCTAGATCCCGGCACCTAGGCGTGACAGTTACCTTCTAGAAGATGCATTGAATTTGGATGAATTTTGATGAGGTTCCTTAAGCAACCCATGGTCAAATTCAGAGCTCTATAAATAGGAGCCCATTCTATAGAAAAAATTGCACCCCATAACACTTTGGCACCTTCTCTCCCCCCTCTAGTTTTACTTAGTCTCTTCCACACTTAGGGTGCCACTTTACTTTGTATCTAGTGAGTTTATTTTGAGTATTTATTGTGTGTTGTTGTTGTTGGAGTCTTTCATCATTACTTTAGAGTCAATAAAAGTTAGCGTATCACTTGAAGGAACATTTCAGATAAGTATTTGTACCTTGGTTAAAAGTTTCATAAATATGTTTTGTTGTGTGATTTCAATGTGTTTTAAATTGTTAGTTATCTTTCTCCTTTCAACTATGAAAAGATAATAAATTAAATAAATTTTATAGGGGAATTAAATTTAAAATATTTAAAATATTGTAATGATATTAATACCTGATCTTAGTTTACTTTTTAAATTGGCCATTTAAATTGTTAAAACCTGTTGAAGAATTTTGAGACCTATCCGGAGATAAATTCTTAACTAGTAGATATCACATGAATCCTTGTGTAGTCGAAGGCTTTATGCAGGTTATTCAAGGTGAAGTGCAAATAAATAAGAAGATATTACTTATTGGCTATAAAATTAATTAGTTTTTAGAGTGACGGACTAAATTCTAATAATTTGGTTTATAGAAAGGGAACGTGACACTGGTAGGGCCGACCATAGCCCACCTTGAACATCTAGTAGTGTGAGCCTAGATTAACTCATTCTACTAATAAAATATCCTGAACCGATCTATAGATTAGTCAATGTTCTTTGCACTTGGACCAAAGGATAAAGAATTTGAATGCTTCTATTTGACACAATGTCATAATCTAAATTCCCCACAAAAGATAATTATTCTAAAAATATCGGATTAGTTGAAAAGAAGAAAGTTGTTTTTATACTTGCATTAAATTTTAATTACTGCTTACTTTACTTGCTTACTCCTTACTTGCTTATAGTAAAAATTGTTAGTAAATTAAATTTGAAAATAATATATATATATATATATATATATATATATATATATTACTTTTAATTTGAAAATTCCAAAATATTTTTCTTTACATTTCTTACTTTTTATAAACACTATCCACGAGGGATCGAAACCGAGGACTCCACTAGAGTCCTGTATTACTTGAAAGATACGTATACTTGCGCTTAAAATTGTGATTTTTATAATAATTATTATAAAATCTAAATATAAATTTATTAGTAAAAGTAAACATCGCACATCAAGTTTTTGAAACCATTTATTCTAAAAAGTGGTATTAAATTCTTGTATTTAAAAGCATATATAAAGTCGCATTGCATCAAGTTTTTGGCACCGTTGCCAGAGATATGATAGAATAAAAAGTAAAAAAGAAATAAAAAAAACAAAATAAAACCAAAATATTTTAAATTTTATGCGTAGTTCTAGATCTGAAGGATTACTTCCTTTTGATTCTGAATTAGAAAGAACAATTAAAAGAATTAAAAATGAAAACAAATTTCAAAACATCAAGAAATGGCTAACTTACATAACAATAATCAAAATCAAATCAAGATTAATGAACAAGATATTTATAAACTATTAAGGGAACATGCAAAACGTACAGCTGATGAACTTCTTGTTAGTATTCAAATGCCAGCTGTAGATGCTAATTCTTTTGTCCTTAAACCTTCTATTATTCAAATGGTTCAAAATAATTAATTTGGAGGAACACCTAATGAGGATCCAAATTTACATCTTGCTAGTTTTTTAGAACTTTGTGCTACCTTTAAATATAATAATGTTTCTGATGATGCTATTAGGCTTAGACACTTTCCTTTTTCCTTAAAAGATAAAGCAAAAATGTGGCTTAATTCATTAGCAACTTGTTCTATTAAAATATGGGCAGATATGAAACAAAAATTCCTTGCTAAATATTATCCTCCCAAAACTGCTAAATGGAGAAATGATATTACTTCATTTACGCAATTTGATGGAGAAACAATTTATGAAGCTTGGGAAAGATTTAAAGAATTATTAAGAAAATGTCCTTATCATGCTTTACTAGATTTGTTAGTTTTTCAAACATTTTATAATGGACTTATTGGATCACTTAGATCTATTATTGATGCTACTACTGGTGGTTCTTTAATGGCTAAGACATTTGAACAAGCCTACACCTTAATTGAAGAAATGACTAATAATATATTTCAATGGCCTTCTGAAAGGGTTAATCCTAAAAGAATGGCCAGTATTCAAGATAATGAGGCCTTTTCTATTTTAGCTTCACAAGTGGCTGCGATATCTAAGAAATTAGATAATTTTGCTATTAATATATTGCATGTAAGTAATGATAATTCTGCAAATCTGATGAATCTCAAACAATGGAAACTTTGTAAGCTATTGTTAGTAAAACTAATAAGCCTTATTCTAATTATTATAATCCTGGTTGGAAAAATCATCCTAATTTTAATTGGTGTAATGGACATCAACCATGGAAAAATAATCAAGTTAATCCAAATTGGAACAATCAAGGAAATTCAAACTATAGACCAACTTATCCTCTTGGTTATAACAATCAGCAGAAAAAGTTGTCTGTAGAAGAATTGATCTTGCAACTAAGCAATCAACTACAAAGTCAAAACACTGTTATTCGTAATATTGAGAATCAGATAGGTCAAATCGCTAATTTCATTAATTACAGACCTCAAGGAACACTGCCTAGAAATGTTGAAATTAATCCTAAATAATCTAGAAAAGAACATGAACAAGCAAAAGCTGTAAAACTCAGAAGTGGAAAGGAATTAAAAGAGAAAATACGGAATGAGATTGAAAAAGAGAAAGAAGTTGAAGAGATTGAAAAACCTCAAGATACCCTTGCTCCAAATAATGATCATACTGTAGTACCTATTAAAGTGGAAGTTGAAAGACCACACCACCTTTTCCTCAAAGACTAAAACAACAGAAGCTTGACCATCAATTTTCTAAGTTCTTTGAAATTTTTTAGAAACTTACCATCAACATTCCTTTAGCTGAAGCTTTGGAGCAAATGCCAAGCTATGCAAAATTTATTAAGGATATTTAAAGCAACAAGAAAAAATTTGAAGATTATGAAACTGTTGCATTAAGTGAAGAATGTAGTGCAATAATTCAGAAGAAATTACCTCAGAAACTTAAAGATCCTGGAAATTTCACTATACCATGTGCTATTCGAGAAAAGTTTTTTGGAAAAGCCTTATGTGATTTAGGAGCTAGTATTAATCTCATGCCATTTTCAATCTGTCGAAAGCTAGATTTAGGAGAGATTTCTCCTACCACTATAACTCTTCAGTTAGCTGATCGATCAATCACTTATCCTAAAGGAGTTATAGAGGATGTTCTTGATAATGTAGATGGATGAAGATAAAGGAATACCTATTATTTTAGGGAGACCTTTTCTTGCACCGGATGAGCTATGATTGATGTGCAAAAAGGATAATTAAAGATGAGAGTTAATGATCAATAGATAACATTTAATGTTCTGAAATCAATGAGATATCCTGATAAAGAAAAAAGCTATCAGATGGATATTTTTGATTATATAATTGAAAAGCATTATCAAGAAAAATGTAAGATCATTTCTGATAATAAAGATAAAGAATCTATGTTATATAATGAGTCATTAAATGAGGAAATTGAAAAATTAAATGAAGAAAATTTATCTGAAGAAATTCATTATATTCATGAAAATTGGGAAATTTTAGACACAACTAAAAATAATATACTTTTACCCTCAATTGAAAAAGCCCCTGAACTGGAATTAAAAATTTTACTGCACATTTAAAGTATGCATTTCTTGGAAATTCATTAACTTTACCTGTAATTATATCTTCAGAATTAAGCAAAGATCAAGAAAATAATTTAATAGGAGTTTGGAAGAATTATAAGAAAGCTTTTGGTTGGACTATTACAGATATAAAAGGAATAAACCCTTCAATCTGTATGCATAGGATTTTAATGAAAGAAAATTGTAAACCCACTATTGAACCTCAAAGAAGATTAAAACCAACTATGAAAGAGGTTGTTAAGAAAGAGATTTTGAAATGGTTAGATGCTGGAATTATTTATCCTATTTCGGATAGCCAATGAGTGAGTCCTATTCATTGTGTTCCGAAGAAAGGAGGAGTAACTGTCATTGTTAATGAAAAAAATGATGTAATCCTAGCAAGACAAGTTACTGGATCACGTATTTACATTGACTATCAAAAATTAAACAACGCCACTAGAATTGATCATTTTCTTTTACCTTTCTTGGATCAAATGCTGGATAAACTAGCTGGACACTCATATTTCTATTTTCTGGATGGATATTCTGGTTATCATCAATTACCCATTGCTCCTAAAAATCAAGAGAAGATAACATTTACAAGTCCTTATGGAACATTTGCCTTTAGAAAAATGCCTTTCGGTTTATGCAATGCACCCAAAAATTTTCAAAGATGTATGATGTCAATATTCTGTGATTTGATTGATAAAGGAATTGAAGTATTTATGGATGATTTTTCAGTTTTTAGAACATCTTTTGAATCTTTCTTGGAAAATATAATAAAAGTTTTGAAGAGATGTAAAGAAACAAATTTAGTTCTAAACTGGGAAAAATGTCAATTTATGGTCACAGAAGGAATTGTACTTGGACATAAAGTTTCAAAAATAGGGGTGGAAGTTGATTAGGCAAAAGTTAAAATTATTGTTGAATTTCAACCACCTAATACCGTTACTGATATGAGAAGTTTTCTGGGTCATGCTGGATTTTATAGGAGATATATAAAGGATTTTTCTAAAATTGCTAAACCTCTTTGCCATTTATTGGAAAAAGAAGCTAAATTTGAATTTATTGAAGATTGTTCGAATGCGTTCAATATTCTAAAAGAAAAATTAATCACTGCACCTGTCATTATTGCACCTGATTGGAATAAACCTTTTGAATTAATGTGTGATGCAAGTGATTATGCAATCGGAGCTGTATTAAGACAAAAATATGAGAAAATTTTCAAATTTATATACTATGCTAGCAAAACTCTTAATGAAACTCAAATAAATTACACTACTACTGAAAAGAGTTGTTAGCAATAGTATATGCCTTTGATAAATTTAGACCATATCTTCTTGGAAAAAAATGTTTCGTACATACTGATCTTTCTACTATTAAGAATTTAATGTCTAAAAAAGTTGCTAAACCTAGATTGATTAGATGGTTTTTACTTTTACAAAAAATTGATTTTGAAATTGTGAACAGAAAAGGAACTGACAACCAAATTGCTGATCATTTATTAAGAATCAAAAATAATAATGAGAAGATTTATGAAGAAATTGTAAATGAGAAATTCCCGGATGAACAATTATATGTTATTCAAGGATTACAAATGTCTTGGTTTGCAGATATAGTTAACTATTTGGTTAGCAATATTTCACCATATAGGTTGAATAGAAAATACATTAAGAAATTCAAAAATGATTGTAAATCATATATTTGGGAAGATCCTCATTTATTTAAAATAGAAAGAGATTCTGTGATTCGAAGATGTGTATTTTATGAAGAAACTTTTGAAATTATTCAAAAATGTCACGATTCTAAATTTGGAGGACACTTTGGAGTAGATAAAACTGCATTTAAAATTTTAAATTCTGGATTTTATTGGCCTACTATATTTAAAGATGTTGGACATTATGTGAAAACTTGTGATCGATGTCAAAGTATGGGAAATATATCTAGAAAAGATGAAATGCCTTTAAACTTTATATTAGAAATTGAAATTTTTGATGTATGGGGTTTAGACTTTATGGGACCTTTCGTACCATCATCTAGAAAAATTCATATTTTATTAGCAGTTGATTATATTTCAAAGTGGATTGAAGCTGTAGCTTTACCTAACTGTGATTCCAAAAGTGTTTAGAAATTTTTAAAGAAAATTATTTTTACTTGATTTGGAATGCCCAGGATAATTATCACAGATGGGGGAAGTCATTTCTGAATTATAAGAATTCAATCATTGCTGGAAAAAATCAGAATTAAACATAGATATGCAATTGCTTATCATCCTCAAACAAGTGAAATGGCTGAAGTATCAAACAGAGAAATTAAAAGAATATTAGAAAAAATTGTTAATCCTAAAAGAACTGATTGGGTTGATAGACTTGATTCTGCAATATGGGCTTATAGAACAACTTATAAGACACCTATCGGAATGTCACCTTATAAGTTAATTTATGGTAAACATTGTCACTTACCTGTTGAACTTGAACATAAAGCTTATTAGGCGATAAAGGAGTTCAATTATAATTTGAACACTGCAGGAGGAAAACGATTATTACAAATAAATGAAATGGAAGAGATAGGAAATGAGTGTTATGAAAATGAAAAAATTTATAATGATAGAATGAAGAAATTGAATGATAAAATGTTTTCAAGTAAAATATTTGAGCCTGAATAAGAAGTATTATTATTTAATGATCATTTAAAACTTTTTTCTGGAAAATTAAAATCTAAATGGATGGACCATTTATAATTGAGAGAGTATACCCTTATGGAGCTGTGGATATTAAAGATTCCAAAACTGGAAAAGTATTTAAAGTTAACGGATTAAGACTGAAACCTTATATGGGAGAAATGAAATTAAATTACAAAGAGGCTTATGAGCTGAGTCTACCCGATTAATTCAATTAATTAGGTCGGGCTGACGACGTTAAGCCAAGCGCTTTGTGGGAGGCAACCTACATTTATTACTGTGAGTTAAATTATTACTACAAGGTTATGCCTTGGTCTTGACTAAATTTGCATATTACTTCTGGAAATAGAAGGCTAACAAGTCTGTATTGGCTTAAGCTATACATTACCTTGAAGTATATAGACTTTGGACATGGACCACTCCACGTCAAATGTAAGTAAAATGGAGATCAAGTTAACCTTCATTTGTGATTGTTTGTGATTTGAATTTTTTGTAATTGTATTTGTGTGTTGATCATTCCCATTTTTTAGAACTATTTTTACAATCGAAACTTGCAAAATTTGAGGATATGTGAATCGGAGTCAATCTAGGTTCCGGTGCCTAGGCACCAAAAGTTGGCGCCTAAGCGCCAGAATGGCCTACGTATCGATGATCCGGCGCCTAGGCGCCAGATGCCAGCTCCTAAGCGCCACGGTTACAGATTGTGTAAAAACAAAAAATCTTCAGTTTTTCACACGAAATCTCTTTATATATTGCCTTATCTTGGTCCCCAATCTCATAGAAACCTTAATTTCAAACAGAGCAACCCATTTTGGAGAAGTTAAGAAGGATTTAGAGGAAATTGATAGAGGAAATCATGGAAATGAGGCAAGAGACAAATCTCCTAAAGATCCTCACCCTTATTTTAATGGTTTTATTGTTGTTAGTATGGAGAAATTATTTAATTGATTGAACAAGAATGAAGCAGAACTTCAAAGTATTGGTAATCGTCTCCATGAGATATACCACTAATACGAACACTTGAAATGACAACCCAAACTTCAATCTGATCATATGGCGGCCTATCATGACGCTTAAGTAGAAATATACACGAAGAACAAGTGGATCGATGAAAAGACGGCTTTGGAATTTCCAAGGGAATTGGTGTTCTATCCCTTCGGTCATAGAAAACTTCATTGCGAAAGAGATGGTAATTGAAGATCAGTGTTAAATAGATATTATATGTGTTTTAGGTGTGATCGAGTCATGTGTTAGTGTGTTGAATATCTAATGTGCGTGTTTGCTTAATTGTTCAATGTTTGTTGTTGGATTTTAATATTTACTTTGAATATGTTGTTATTTGTGTTATTTATAAAACTATGAACTTTGATACAGTCTTGTACTGAAATTTATTGAATTTCAAATTGATGTTATGGATTGGAATTGACGAATTTGGATACATTTTTTGTGGATCTAAACAATCATTTTAAATTGATTGTGAAAATGTTTGGAGGATATAAATTGGATTAATACTCTCATAAGAGTAATTAGGAGTCAAATTTGATAAGATTTGGGGGAAAATAAAAAATTTAAATTAAATTTTTGGAAAGGCGAGTCTGGCGCCTAGGCGCCAGAATTCAGCGTCTAGGCGTCGGTTAGGCGTGAACCCGAAAACTCATCTTCTTAAACACCCCCACGCCATTTTTGATGCCTAAGCTTCCTTCTCCACTATTTTTCACAAAAATACCCTCAATATATCCCATTTAAATACGAATTTTCATGTTTTTGAGCATAAAATCACTCGATTTATTCATCCCGAGGTCAGATCTACATTCTAAACTCATTATTTTTTATTTTCACCACGAATTTTGCTCTCATTGAAAAAAACTAAAATTTTGAGAAATTTTTTGATTTTTAAGGTTAAATCCATGAAAATTTTAAGCTCTTTCAAGTTTGAAAAGCTTAAATTAGTTTATTTTCCTAGATCCGTTGAATATATTTCACGTTTTTATTTCACGTTTAGATGGAACCCAAATCTAAGCGAGGAAAGGAACGAAAAATTTTTGATCGTAGCAAGTTCTTCACTGCTGCTGCACTCTTTCAATACAATGATTTTGCTACGACTAAGAAATTTTTCTCAGAGCAAAGTTTTTATAATCCTGGATGAAGAATTGAAGATACAATCGTTGCGCTCAACTGGCAACGATTATGCTATTTCACTTCTATTGCCGTTATCCCGGTTGTTAGAGAGTTTTATGATAATTTCAGGGATGCTGAAGAATATGAGATTTTCGTCAGAGGAGTCATAGTAGGATTCACTCCTAAATGTATCATTATTTTCTATGGCCTGCCGCCTATCATTGAGTGTTATTACTCCGGATTATCTCCATCTGAGGGAGATTTGGATATGATCATTGCCTTCTTGACTGATAGTACTGGAGACTGGAAGATTCAGAACAGAAAAAGTGTAAATTTTTCATCTTCTAAGCTTAATGGTTTTTCAAAGGCATGGCACTACTTTATTTCTGCTTGTCTCCTTCCATCCAATCATCTGAGTGAGGTTACCAAAGATAGAGCTATCCGCAACTACTGCATTCAAGAGAGGAAGCCTATTGATGTAGGGAGCATTATTTATGATTCTGTAGAGGCTACTGCTCGTTCTAGCACTTCTATTGGACTTGGTTTTCCATCTCTGATTAATGTGTTTTTGTATTTTCTCAATGCATTCTGAGTAGTTTACTTTATCTTTTTCTTTCCTAAATGGAGAAGTAATTAATTTATAAAGAATTATTGCGGAAAGTATAAGTGTTTAAAAGTTGGAAGAAGTTGTGAATATTGATTATGAAAACTTTGTTTACTTCTTAATTTGGCCTGTTAAGTTGTAGAATTTCTTAAGATTATGTAAGATCTAATGCTGTATTGTCTCATAAATGTTAGTAAGAATCACATGCCATTATATGGGTGAGAATTGTAGTCCATATAATTGAATGTAATATTAGAAGATATTTTATGGAAGGGAGTAAAATTAGAGGATTTTACAGTGACAGGCTAAAACACCCCTAATTTTGTTTGAAGTTTTGAATTTTTTTTCTGAGAAGTTAGCCCCCAGTTGGTAAGAATCAAGGAACCTCTAGAGTGAGAGACTGGTATGTTCCCTTCCTAACCATGTTCAAAATGATAAAAATTTCAAATTAACGTATGTTCTTTATAGAACCAAGTAAGGGTAAAAAACACATTTGCTTCTATCTGTCACAACAAAATTTAAATACTTACACAACAATACTTTAATAATAATTACTACTTCATAAAAGGAAAGAAAAAGATATTCTAGTTAATAGTATTTTACGTACAGTGTTATTAGTTATTATAATTTTAATTCCTTACTTAACATTTTATTAAGGAAATTTCAAAAGACATATCAACTTTCAAAACTTTTCAAAATCAAGACATACTTTCAAAAGCCATAAAAAACAGAGGTCAAAAGATAATTTTTCTGATTCCTTTAAAGATTTTTAAATTTTCCCTGCGGGTTTTATATCTCGAGTCTTAATCAGAAAGTCTTATATTACTTGATAAACGATACAGATACTTGCGTAGTATCCCATATTATAAAATCATAACTTTCATATCTAAATCATCACCACATATATTTTGTGTGGAGTCAAATTTTTTGCACACATATATTTATCGGAGATCAAGTTTTTGGTACCTTTGCAGGGGAAAATAATTAAATTGCATTTTAAAGAGAATTAAGAAATTTTAAATTTTTACTTTACTTTGTTTTTGTTAGTGTGTAGTGTTTTGTTTTGTTTTATTGTTGTATGCGTAGTTCAGGTTCTGAGGGACTTGTGTCTTACGATTCTGAATTAGAACTATCAGAAAAATCAAAAAAATTAAAAATAAAGAAAAAGATAAAAATATTTAAGAAATGGCAAATTATCATAATCAAAATGTAGGCATCCATCAAGAATTAAGACCTTTAAAAAATTATGTTAACCCTACAGTAGATGAATTTCGTGGTAGTATTTAAATCCCTGCCATAGCTCCTAATTCTTTTAAGCTTGAACCTACTATTATCCAAATAGTGTGTAATAATCTGTTTTGGGGAGCAACAACTGAATATCTTAATTTGCATCTTGCTAATTTTCTAGAGTTGTGTGCTACTTTTAAATAAGATGGTGTTTCGGATGATGCTATTAGACTTAGACTTTTTCCTTTCTCACTAAAGGATAAAGCTAAAATATGGTTACATTCATTACCACTGGATCAATAAGAACTTGGGGTGAATCGTCACAAAATTCCTTGCTAAATATTTTCCACCATCTAAGACTGCTAAGTTGAGAAATGATATAACATCTTTTTGTCAGTTTGAAGGGGAATCAATATATGAAACATGGGAAAGATTTAAAGATCTCCTTAGGAAATGTCCACATCATATGATACCAGATTGGTTAATAATTCAAACTTTTATAATAGATTAGTTGGATCTCTTAGATCAATCATCGATGTTACTGCTGGTGGATCATTAACGTCTAAACCATTTTCTGATGCTTATGCTTTAATTGAAGAAATGGCTACTAATAAATTTCAATGGCCTTCTGAAAGGTTAAATCCTTAAAAGGTAGCCAGTGTTTATGAAAATGATGCTTTTATAATGTTAGCAAATCAAGTAGCTGTTGTATCAAGGAAGATAGACCAATTTGGGATGAATTTTTCTCAGCCAAATCTCATGATTGAAGAAAATTCATTAGGCCAAATGGTTGATTCTTGTTCTTCACCAGAAACTGTGAATGTCATAAGTAAACCTAACAACCCATATTCCAATTATTATAACCCAGGTTGGAAGAATCATCCAAATTTTAACTGGAATAACAATAATCAGGGTGGTGTTAATCAACAATGGGGGAACCACCAAGTAAACCCATTAAGGAATTGGAACAACCAAGGTAATAATAATAATAGATTAACTTATCCTTCTAATTATAACAATGCTTTACAAAATAAAGAGAAGAAGTTGTCTATGGAAGAAGTAGTATCACATATGGGAAATCGATTACAAATTCAAGGAGCAACCATCAGAAATATAGAAAATCAATTGGGACAAATTGCAAATGCCTTATGTAATAGATCCCAAGGAATGCTTCCAAGTAATACTGAAGTGAATCCAAGAGAAAAGAATAAAGAACAAGTAAAAGTAATTTAACTAAGAAGTCGAAAAGAATTGAAAGGTAAAGTTCAAAAAGAAACTGAAGTAGAGAAAGAAGAGATTGAAAGACTTAAAGAGGATACTCCAAAAGGTTTTGAAAGACATATTTCTCCACTTAAGGTTGATTTAGAAAAACCACCACCTCTATTTCGTCAGAGACTTCGTCAACAAAAGTTGAATAAGCAATTTTCAAAATTCTTGGAGATATTAAAAAAGCTTACCATTAATATTCCATTTGTTGAAGCCCTAGAACAAATGGCAAGCTATGCGAAATTTATGAAAGATATTCTTAATAAAAAGAGGAAGTTTGAAGAAAATGAGACTGTTGCACTTAGTGAGGAGTGTAGTGCGCTAATTCAGAAAAAGCTTCCTGAAAAACTTAAAGATCCTGGTAGTTTCACAATTCCATGTGCAATCGGAGAATGATTCTGTGGAAATGCTTTATGTGATTTGGGTGTAAGCATTAATCTTATGCCTCTATCAATATTAAAAAGACTGGGACTAGGAGAAATAACCCCAACTACTATAACTCTGCAATTAGTAGATCGTTTGATCACATATCCTAAAGGAGTTATAGAAGATGTTTTGGTAAAAGTGAATCAATTTACTTTTCCTATGGATTTCATTGTGTTAGATATGGAGAAAGATAAAGAGATACCCATAATTTTGGGGAGACCTTTTCTAGCTACAGGTAGAGCCATGATAGATGTGCAAAATGTGGAATTAACGATGAGGGTTAATGATCAGACTGTTACATTTAATATTTCAAAATCGATAAAATATTCTGCTAGAGGTAAAGTAGATGATTGTTATAGGATGAATGTTATTGAATATTTAAGTGATTGTCATTTTAAATCGACTTATGAAGAGAAAGCTAAAAGAGAAGAATTGGAATATAAGCAAGAAGAGGAGTTATTCGATTTTGAAGGTTTTCAAGAGGAAGATTTAAAGTATATTCATGAAAGTTTTGAATTGTTGGACATGACTGAAAAAGATGAATCTTATGGTCCATCAATTGAAAAACCTCGTAAACTTGAGCTAAAAATGCTTCTTGATCATTTGAAGTATGTTTTTCTAGTTGATTCCTCAACCTTTCCTGTTATAATTTCTTCTTAATTTACTGAAAAATAAAAAGAGATTTTGGTTGAAATTTTGAAGAAGCACAAGGAAGCCTTTGGATTGACAATTGCTGGTATTAAAGGAATTAGTCCTTCAATTTGTATGCACAAAATTCTTATGGAAGGTAATTGCAAAACGCGGGCTGATCCCCGAAGGAGATTAAATCCTATGATGAAAGACGTTGTTAAGAAAGAAATTTTAAAATGGTTGAATGCAGAAATTATCTACCTTATTTCAGATAGTGAATGTGTTAGTCCTATTCACCGTGTTTCTAAGAAAGGAGGAGTAACTATGACTGTTAATGAAAAAATTGAAGTGATACCAACAAGACAAGTTATAGGGTGGCGAATATGTATTGATTATAGAAAATTAAACCTTGCCACAAGGAAAGATCATTTTCCACTCCCTTTTCTAGATCAAATGTTGGATAGCCTGGCTGGGCATAAATACTTCTATTTTCTGGATGGATATACTGGTTACCACAAAATTCAAATTGCTCCCGAGGAACAAGAGAAAACTACGTTTACCAGTCCTTAGGTACATTTGGTTCTAGAAGAATTCCCTTTGGTTTATGTAATGCCCTTGCTACATTTCAGAGATGTATGATGGCTATTTTTTTGTGAATTGATTGAAAAAGGGATTGAAGTTTTTATGGATGACTTTTCAGTATTTGGAATTTCATTTGAATCATGTATAGAACATCTATCTAAAGTTCTAAAATGATGTGAAGAAACTAATTTGGTCCTTAATTAGGAAAAACGCCAATTTATGATAGCAGAAGGAATTGTTTTGGGACATCAGATTTCAAAAAAAAGGTTTGGAGGTACATCCTGCAAAAATTCAATTATATCTAATTTACCTTGCCCAACCAATGTAAGGGGAATTAGAAGTTTTTTAGGACTTGTTAGATTCTACAGGCGTTACATCAAATACTTTTCAAAGATTACAAAACCTTTATGTCGTTTACTGGAAAAGGATGCAATTTTTAATTTTGATGATGATTGCCTCAAAGCCTTTGAAACATTAAAAGAAAAATTAATCACCGCACCTATAATAATTTCACCAGATTGGGAAAAACCTTTTGAATTAATGTGTGATGCTAGTGATTATGCTATTGGTGCTATTTTAGGTCAGAAATATGATAAAATTTTCAAAGTAATTTATTATTCCAGTAAAGCTCTTAATGAAGCTCAAATTAATTATATCACTACGGAGAAAGAGTTATTAGCTATAGTATTTGCTTTTGATAAATTTCGATCATATTTAATTGGAACTAAATGTGTGGTGCATAATGATCATTCTACTATTAAATACTTAACGAAGACAGAAGATGCAAAATCGAAACTGATAAGATGGATTCTTCTTTTGTAAGAACTTGATTTTGAGATAGTAGATAGGAATGGTTCTTATAATCAAATTGCTGATCATTTATCCAGGCTTGAAGTTGAAAAATCTCTCTGTGATATTGAAGAAATTAATGAACATTTTCCTGATGAAAAACTGTTCACTGTTAAAGAATGGCATGTTCTGTGGTATGCAGACGTAGTAAACTTTATTGTTAGTAATATTATACCTTATGGTTTGACACAACAAGAAAAGATGAAATTTCTGTCTAATGCTAAGACATATTTTTGGGATGACCCATTTTTATATAAAGAAGGAAAGGATCTTATAATTCGAAGATGTGTACCTTTGGAAAAGACTTATGAAATTATTTAAAAATGTCATGATTCTGATTATGGGGGACATTCTAGAAGTGATAAAATTGCATATAAAATATTACAATCAGGATTTTATTGGCCACAATTTTTTAGGATGTGAATGTTTTAATAAAAAATTGTGATAGATGTCAGTGAGTAGGAAATATTTCTAGAAGAAATGAGATGCCCCTCAATTATATGTTGGAAGTTGAAATATTGATGTTTTGGGACTAGATTTTATGGGACCATTTACACCATCTTTCAGAAATATTTATATTTTGATAGCAGTAGACAATGTTTCCAAATGGATTAAAGCTATTGATTTACCTCGATGTGATTCTCAAAGTATTACATAGTTTTTAGAAAAGAATAAATTTTACAGATTTGGAATAACAAAAGTAATCATAACTGATGGGGGAAGTCTTTTTATAAATGCGATTATTGGGAAGTTAGCAAAAAAATATCATATTAATCATCGCATTGCAACTGCTTATCATCCGCAGACAAGTGGTTTGGTTGAATTATCCAATCGTTAAATTAAAAGAATATTGGAAAAAAACTGTTAATCCAAATAGAAAGGATTGGTCAATCACACTGGATTATGCTTTGTGGTCCTATAGGACTGCTTACAGAACACCTATAGGAATATCCCCATATAAGCTGATTTTTGGGAAAGTTTGTCATTTACCTTTTGAACTTGAGCATAAAGCATATTGGGCTATTAAAGAGTTCAATTATAATTTCAAAGATGCTGCTAAAAAGAGATTATTGCAATTGAATGAGGTTGAAGAAATAAGGAATGAATCTTATGAAAATGTTAAGATTTATAAGGAAAAGATGAAGTTATGACATGATCGGAAGATTCTTACTAAAAATCTTGTACCAAGACAAAAGTTTTAATGTATAATACTAGATTGAGAATATTTTCTGGAAAACTTATGTCCAGGTGGATGGGTCCATTTATTGTGATAAAAGTTTATTCTTATGGAGCTGTAGATATTCAAGATTCTAGGACTGGAAAAATATTTAAAGTTGACAGACATATAATTAAACCATATTTTTCAGTCAATAAATCTAAATCTGATAATAATTTGATGTTGGGTCACTCAGAATGAGTTCTGGGTATTTCAGACTGAAGAAGTTAAAACAAGCGCTTTGTGGGAGGCAACCCATAATTATCAGTGTGCTTTGCTTTATGTTTATTTTGTGTGCTTTGTTTGCTTTGTTTGCTTTGTTTTTATGTTTTTAGTGGTAGTAATCTGGAGTTTTTCAACTACGGTAGAGTTTATTTGACCTTAATTGATGATTTAGAGAATTGAGAATGAAAATTTGGACACTTAGCAGACCTATGCTAAATTGAGTATCTGGCAGCTAAGCACCGACTAGTTGGCGTTTAGGCGTCGTAGTTATAAAAATTGTGAAAAATGAGGTTCTAGAAACCTAGATCATGGGGGGGTAGTTTTGGAAGTTATTTTGGAGTTTTAAAACGTCTTGGGAAAGATTTAGCACTTCCCAAGTTTATAAAAAGGACCTGATTTAAGAGAAGCACTTGCCCCAAGTCCTATTTTCATTTCTGAGTCTTAAGAAGAGGGTTTTGAGTGCATCATGTCTTCCTAGCAGAATGAGATGAAGAAGAAGCAAGATTCTGACAAGAGTAAGTTCATTAGTTATAGTGCTAAAGAGTTATTCAATGGATATCTCACTGTTAGTATTCAAGGTATTGTAGAAATGATTGCAAATATTGAAGCCTGAGAGACTTCAATGGAGGCAAAGAACAATGAAACTAACTTACAGTTGGAGAACATGTGATGGAAACTCAAGATGCAATTCAGTCATTCAAGGTACGTGGAAGAAGCGGATAAGGCAATGTTTTTAAATAACAAATGCATTGAGGAAGAAGATGTAAGAATGAACAATTATCGCCCGTTCTATCAAATTTATATTCTAGAAGGGTCAAATGAGAATAATAGTGATCCTAGATATAATCCGCCAAATGGAGAATGGAATTAAGAGTGCTTTGTTCTTATTTGTTTAGTTTTCTTATGTGTTATGTTTAGTGTTCTTGTGTGTTATGTTTTGGTGTGTTTAGTGTTTATATTTAAGTATTAACTAAGCCTGATGATGTGATGGTTACATCCCAGAGATGTATACTTATCAGTTTGAGATTAAAGTCTCTTGTATTTAGAGAATTTCATCTTTTATGTGTGGATAGAAATTCTAGAATTGTATTAAGTGTTCTATTTGTTTTAATATAAGTTTGTGTTTTTGTGAAATTTGTGTGGAATCAATAAATATTAAATTTTGATTTGGACTATTAGAAGATTTATGTGGGGAGAAATAATTATTCTGGAGTAATTAAGGTGATTAACCAAGTGATTTAGTGCATATACCTTAATTGTGAAAATCTAAGTATTGGCTGCTAAGCGCCAAAATACCGGCGCTTAAGCGCCAGATTTCGCGGCTAATGTGCCAGTTCGCGAAAATTGGTTCCTAACAGTTAAAAATCCGAAAATTGCCATTTTTAAACCACCCCATCGTCTTCAACCTTCGATTTATCACGAAAGAGGAGCCTAGGGCATCATATTGTGGATCATTTAAGAGCCGATCTTAACAAAACTTGTTAGATTTGGATTTCTTGAGGTAAGAGCACTACTCCTAAGTAAAACTTTTTTATTGTCACCATGTATTTTGAGTACATTTTGCAAAATAGTAAAATCACTATTCATGGTCAAAATTTGAGGAAGAACTTGAGAAATTACTTGGATTTAGTGAAAATATCTTTTGGAAGATAATTTAGCAAGTTTAGTTTGATTTTAGAATTTATGATGAAATTTTTCGTCAATTTTTAGAGATGGCTCCAAAGTCAAAGCGTGCATGAGAAAATACAAGATTTGGTTCTAACAAATTTTTTAGTATGAGGGCTGAGGAACGATACGTCGATGCATTGCAGTCACGTAAGTTGATTCCTTAGCGTGTGTTTAGTAAACCAGGATAGGTGATTGAAGATATGATTGCTAGAAGGAACTGGGAGAATTACTGTTGCTTCTTCGCTGTTGCTGTTGTTTCTGTGGTTAGAGAATTTTATGCAAATTTGCCTGCTGCAGAAGAGAATTAAGTGATGGTTAGAAGGCATGAGGTCAAGTTTTCTTTTGGGCTAATCAACACTTTTTATGGACTACCTCCTTACATGTTTTGTTTTTATTCTAGCTATCATCCTACAGAAGGAGAATTATATGAGATCATGGAATTTCTGACTGATGGAAGAGGATTATGGAAAATAACAAATGATAGAAGAGTTAACTTTCCTGCTTCCAAATTGAATGCCATTTCTAAGGCATGGCATTATTTTATCTCATCTAAGTTATTACCTTCGAGTCATACTAATGAAGTAACGAGAGAAAGAGCTTTGTTGAACCATTGTATTCAGTAAGGGAAGCCTATTGACATTGGAGGTATAATTTATGATTATGTTTTGAACTGTGTTAGATCAACCACGACTGCAGGTATGGGATTTCCTTCCTTGATTCATTCATTATGTGAATGATCTGGAGTGAAGTTTGAAACCTGGAAAGAGGTACTTCAGCCATTGAGATCAATTACCAGTGTAAACGTTGGTGCTTACATTGTACATTTAGAGTTTAGTTGGAGAGGAGGATTTGGTAGGGCTTCTACTGCTTCTGCTTCTGCTGCATCTACTTCTCGTGCTACTACTTCACGTGCTACTACTTCACGTGCTTCATCATCTACTGATTCACAGACTAGTTTATTAAGAAAAAATTTGAAAAAAGTGAGTCTTACTCGGGAGCATCTGAAAGATATGGATGGTAAGATGGATAATATGGAAAGATATATTGTGAAACATGATGAGTATGAGGAGAGTTATCAACAATTTTTGGATAGACTGATTAGAGGTGATTAGAGTGCTGAGATGCCCCCTCATCCATTCTACATAACTTATGTGCCATCTTGGGATTGGAATGAGCAGGATGATGATGATGATGAGGATGATGAGTAGGTTAGTCTTATTTGTTTTTGTTGTGGTGTTGTTGTTGATGTATGTGTGTTTTGTTTAGTATTTAGTTTGATCATTGTGTTGTGATATGAACCTTGATAGTATGTAAGACTGTAGTTTGTATTATTGTTTTGTTATACATATTCAGATGTATTGTTGTTGTCGTATTGATGTTTTATATGTTTCTTTGTGGTAGAGATGTGTAATAGTAAATGTTCTAATGTGTATGTTATGTTAGAGTTTTTAGTAGTGTGCACTTTAATTCAAAAACTGTTAGGAGATTATAAACCACTATTGGGAACTTCTACTTAGGAAAATACATGTTTAAAATTTTTCAAATTCCACTATCATCTGTTATCTGTATCAATGTGTTATTTTAGTTGGTGTGTATTTGTTTTGAAAATCTCCACTACTGTAGAAGTCTTTGTGAAATTTTTACTTTTCATATTATAAAAAGAAAATTGTTTTGAAACAACTAAATTTGATTTTATTTTACTCGTGTTATTTAAATTCTTATACTTGCATATTATGATATTAAAAATTCCTGCAAGTATGATATGTCAGTTTTTATTTCTCACCCATGTATCATTTCTTATGCTTAAATGTTTTATCTTAACTAAAAATTAAAGTTTTGGGGGAATTTTAAAAACAACAATTTTCAAAAACCTAAAATTTTATTTGATTCTCAAGAATACTTAAAAATAAATCTTATTTTTGATTGTGAACAATTATGTACATGAAGTTATATTAGGGGAACAAAAATTTTGAATATAGAAATGAATAAAAGAATTTAGTTAAAATTTATAGTAATCATGAAAAAGTTAAAGTTAAAATCTTCTTAATAAAGAGGTGTTAAATAAAGTTAAACTATCTTTAGTAAGAATTTTTATATTTTTGGATAAATAGAAGATTTGACTTTTATTCTTCCAAGCTTAAATTTCTTTTTTTGAAGAGTAATTTTCAACTATTATTATTATGATTTTTAAGTGAAAGATATATATCTGACCTTTATTTTAAATGGAATGGTGGAATTCAAAATCATTAAAGACCTATCCAAATATAGTAATCCTTGCCTTATAAAAAAAAAGAAAAAAAAAGAAAAAAAAAGAAGAAAAAAAGAAGAAAAGAAAAAGTGAAAAATAGTATATGAAAAGCGAGGAGAAGCTTGAGGATTTAAGGTCCTAATAAAAAATTGGTTTCATACTTAAATTTTAAGATATAAGTTTAGAGAAAATCTTAAGCTTAATGTTATAATATAGTAAGTAAAATTATTTTCAAATAAAGATTTTTAAGTGAGAAAAATAAGTGTTTGAGTCCTATATTTTGAAGAATCTACAAATATTTCTGAATTAGATAGAAACTTATATATGTAATTTTCCTTTACTTAAGAACTTTCTAAACTTTAAGTTGGTTTTAATTACTAAATTTTTTTTCTAAATTGGACTATTCCATTTCTAGAACAAAATTTTGTTATCTTCCTAAGAAAGTCATTACATAATTTGCATGCTAAAATGTTTTATGAGATTAACTGTCACTTGAGGACAAGTAGCATTTTAAGTTTGGGGGATTTTGATACACCTAAAATAAATAGTACTTTTATGCACATTTTTATACCTATTTTTAATGATATTTCATTTTAATGGAAGGTATTTTGTGTTTTTCTTTCAGATATGATGCAAATGGATGATCAAGATGAAAGGAGCAGAATTAGATCAAATTTGGAGCAACAAAGATGAAAATGAAAATTTGGGCACTGGCGGCTAAGCGCCGCAGGGCCGGTGCTTAGCCGCCACAGTGAGAAATCGAAATTCAAATGAATTTGGCGCCAATTTCAATGGGAATGGGATGCAACTCTTGGTGGTAACTTCCATAACTTCTTTTGGGCGGCAAGTTTGAATGAAAGGGTGCATTCTTTGGTGGATACATTGAATCTGGACAAATTTAAAGAGACACTAGACACCTTTTGGTTCACTATTTAAAGAGAGTCTTAGGAAAGATTAAAGAGCTCTTCCTTTGCCTTTTGAAGGGTTCTTTCACTTGCAATTTTTTACTTTATTTTACTTTTATTTTGTGAGAGTTTTTATTAAGAGTAGGAGTAGAGAGTAGAAAGGAGAAAAGGGTCGGAGTGAATTCTTCTTCTTCCCACTACTTTTCTTTCTTTTAAGTTTAGTTTTTATTGAAGTCTGAAGTTATTCTGAGTCATTGAAGTTGGGAGATCTGCTCTGAGGAGTAGTTTAGTGAAGAGTTAATGTTTTAGAGGAACTTCCTGAGTCTTGTGGAGAGAAATTTCAGATAAATATTTACTTTTATTCTTGCATTTAGTTTTTTAATTAATACTTGTTTTTGTTTGTTGTTTTTCTTATGGTTTTTAATTTCGAATCAATGTGTTTTTGTATTGTCTCAATGCATTCTGAGTAGTTTACTTTATCTTTATCTTTCTTAAATGGAGAAGTAATTAATTTATAGAGAATTACTGTGGAAAGTATAAGTGTTTAAAAGTTGGAAGAAGTTGTGAAGATAGATTCTGAAAATTTTGTTTACTTCTTAATTTGGCCTGTTAAGTTGTAGAATTTCTTGAGATTATGTAAGATCTAATGCGGTATTGTCTCATAAAAGTTAGTAAGAATCACATGCAATTATATGGGTGAGAATTTTAGTCCATATAATTGAATGTAATATTAGAAGAAATTTTTATGGAAGGGAGTAAAATTAGAAGATTTCAGAGTGACAGGCTAAAACTCCCTTAATTTGGTTTGAAGTTTTGAGTTTTTTTATGAGAAGTTAGCCCCTAGTTGGTGGGAATCGAGGGAACTCTAGAGTGAGAGACTGGTATCTTCCCTGCCTAACCATGTTCAAAATGATAAAAATTTCAAATTAACCTATGTTCTTTATAGATCCAAGTAAGGGTAAAGAACACATTTGCTTCTATCTGTCACAACAAATTTAAATACTTCCACAACAATACTTTAATAATTATTACTACTTCATAAAATGAAAGAAAAAGATATTCTAGTTAATAGTATTTTACATATAGTGTTAGTAGTTATTATAATTATAATTTCTTACTTAACATTTTATTAAGGAAATTTCAAGATACATATCAACTTTCAAAACTTGTCAAAATCAAGACATAGTTTCAAAAGCCATAAAAAAAGGCAAAAAAATAATCTTTCTGATTCGTTTAAAGATTTTCAAATTTTTCCTGTGGGTTCAATATCTCGGGGCTTAATCAGAAAGTCTTATGTTATTTCATAAACGATACGTATACTTGCGTAGTATCCCATATTATAAAATCATAATTTTCTAATATAAATCATCAGCACATATATTTGGTGTGGAGTCAATTTTTTGGCGCACATATATTTATCGGGGATCAAGAGTTAGATGAGATAATGTCTTTTCTTACTGATGGAAGGGGTTTGAGGAAGATAACAGATGAAAGAAGAGTCATTTTTCAAGCCTCTAAGTTAAATGCCACATCTAATGAATGTTTATCTCATCTTAGTTGTTTCCTTCAAGTCATGTTAGTGAAGTTACGAGAGAGAGCTATTCTGAACCATTGTATTCAGCAAGGAAAGTCTATGAACATTGGAGCTATTATTTTTTATTATATTCTCAAATGTGCCAGAGATGCTACTACTGTAGATATGGGATTTCCTTCTCTTATTCATTAAATTTGTGAGAGGTCTGGTGTTAAGTTTGAAACTTGGGAAGAAGTCCTTCAACCACTTAGACCTATCACCAGTGTAAATGTGAACACTTACACGGTGCATTCAAAATTTAGCTGAAATTGAGTATCTTAGAGCTCCTAGTTCTGCTGCTTCTACTTCTTGTGCTTCTACTTCACATGCATCATCCTCTAGAGTTGAGTTTTCTGGTTCACAGACTAGTTTGTTATAGAATATTTTGAAGAAGGTAAGTCTAACCAGAGAACATGTTAGAGATATTAATGCGAAGGTGGAAAATATTGAGAGATATATTGTGAAACATGATGAGTATGAGGAGAACTATCAATAATACATGGATAGACTAATTAGAGGTGATCAAAGTACTAAGATGCCTCCTCATCCCTTTTATATTCCTTATGTACATTCTAGAGATTGGAATGAGAGAGATGATGATGATGAGGATGATGAGTATGAATTGTTTTATGTGTTGTTGAGTTTGTGATGTTTGTATTTGTGTTGTATGATGTCTAGAGTTTTATTTTCTGTTGTATTTTGCTGTGAACACTGATATTGTGTAGACTGTAGTTGGACTATTTTTGTTATGCACAGTCAAATGTTTCTTTGATGAATTGATGTTTTATGTTGCTGTTAGTGATATGTTTTTGGTAGTAAATGTTTTAATTTGTATCTAGTGTTTGAGTTTTTAGTTATGTACTATTTAATTCCAAAACTGTTAC
Source organism: Papilionanthe hookeriana x Papilionanthe teres (assembly GCA_022702705.1). NCBI lineage: Eukaryota > Viridiplantae > Streptophyta > Magnoliopsida > Asparagales > Orchidaceae > Papilionanthe > Papilionanthe hookeriana x Papilionanthe teres. The sequence continues at coordinate 12,489,243 of CM040425.1, read as the reverse complement.
GAAAATTAAAGCACTATTAGAAACCACTATTTAAATTGCATGTTTAAACTTTTCAAAATCTACTACCATATATTATCTAGCAATGTTGTGGTTTTAGTTATGTTAAGTTGGTGTCTATTTGCTTTCAAAACCTCCACTATTGTAGAAGTCCTTTGAAATCTTTATAAAAACCTGAAAAACTGAATTTGGTTTCTTTTTATTTTTTAAATTGTTACACTTCCATGTTTAGGTTATGAAAATTCCTACTAGCATGTTACATTAGTTTTTAATTCTTACCCATGTTTCATTTCCTAAATGTTTTATCCTAACTAAAATTTTAAAGTTTGGGGGGAATTTTAAAAACTAATTTTCAAAAACTGAAATTTTATTTTTTTCTCAAGAATACTATAAATGAATTTGATTTTTGATTGAAAACAATTATATATATGAAGTTATATTAGGGAAGCAAAATTTTTAATATAGAATTGAGTAAGAGAATTTAGTTAAAATTTATAGTAATGATGAAAAATTTAAAGTTAAAATTTTCTTAGTAAGGAAATGTTAAATGTTGTTAAACTATCTTTAGTAAGAAATGTTGTATTTTTGGAATAAATAGAAGATTTGACTTTTATTTTTCAAAACTTAAATTTCTTTTATTAAAAAATAATTTTCAACACTATTATTATGACCATTAAGTGAAATATATATATGAAACCTTTATTTTAAATGGAAGGGTGGAATTCAAAATCATTAAAGGCCTATCTAGATATAGTAATCCTTGCTTTATATAAAAAAAGAGATGAAAAAGAAAAAAAGAAGAAAGAAAAAGAAAAAGAAAAAGAAAAAGAAAAGAAAAGGGAGGAGAAGCTTGAGTATTTAAGGGCCTAATCAAAAATTGGTTCCATACCTAAAGTTTAATATATAAGTTTTCAGAAAATCTAAAGCTTAAGATTATAATATAGTAAGTAAAAATATTTTCAAACAAAATTTTTATGTGAGGAAAATAAAATGTTTAAATCCTATATTTTGAAAAAAACTACAAGTATTTCTAAATTAGATAGGAACTTATATTTTTCATGATCCTTTACTTAAGAATTTTGTAAACTTTAAGTTTGTCTCATTTACTAAATTTTTTTCTAAATTGGACTATTTAATTTCTATAGCAAAATTTTGAAACCTTCCTAAAGAAACTCATTTACATAATTTGCATGCTTAATTTTTATATGGTTGTAGTGTCACTTGAGGACAAGTAACATTTTAAGTTTGGGGGATTTTGATACACCTAAAATATATAGTGTTTTTAAGTACTGTTTAATACTTACTTTTGATGATATTGCACTTTAATGTAAGATATTTTAATTTTTTTCTTATAGGTATAATGAAAATGACTGATTGTGATGAAAGGAGGAAAGAAGGATCAAATTTTGAGCAAAAATTGAAAGATGTGCTAAATTGGCCTTTGGCGCCTAAGCGCTAGATGGCTGGTGCATAGGCATTACAGTTAAAGTGATAAATTTAAAATAATTTTGGCACAAAATTGAAGGGGTTTTTGAAGAACCCTTTAGTTTAAACTTCATTAAAGTCCCATTAGCGCCAAAATTCATTTAAAATTTGAATGGATGGATGCAACCCTTGGTGGATTCATTGAATTTGGATATAATTTGAAGAGACACCGAAGCACCTTTTGGAGAATTATTAAAAAGAAGAGTAAAACATCAGATAGTGGTGCCACAACCTAGGAAGAGTTTTGAGGAGAAATTTTGGTGGGAGAAGTTAGAGAAAATCTTGAAGGGGTTTCAGGGAAAGAGGAAGAATGAGAGCCTTAATCTAGCCAGATTTTATTTACACTTCAACATTATCATAGTTTGTATTAGAATTTAGGAGATTCAATCCTTAGATTTGGGAGCCAACTCTAAGTAGTTATTTAGTGGAAAGTAAAAAGTTTTAGAGGAACTTCCATAGTCTTGTGGAGAGGATTTTCAGATAAGTGTTAATCTTTGTTTTTACATTTAGTCTTTAAGTAAGACTTAGTGTGTTTTTACTTTTTTTCTTTTTTCAAATCAAGTTGTGTTTGTGTTTTCTCTATGAGTTCTGAGTAGTTTTCTTTATCTTTTTTTTTTAATTGAATAAGTAATTAAATTATGGAAGGAAGTTGTGTGAAGTATAGATGTTTAGTGTTGGAATAAGTTGTGATGATTTCCTACCATGGACTTCATTTTCTTCTTGATTTGGCCAATTAAGAAGTTAAAATTTGTAGTGAGAACATGTAAAAACCAATGCAATATTGTCTGAAATAACAATTGGAGTGAATCACATGCATTTATATGTGTGAGAATTGTAGTCCATATATTTGTGTGCAAATAAATAGAGAGATATGTTTTTTAATGGGGAGTAAAATTAGAGGACTTTAGAGTGACAGGCTAAAGCCCCATAATTTTGTTTGATGTTTTAAATTTTGTTATGAGATGTTAGCTCCTAGATGGAGGGAATTGAGGGAACTCTAGAATGAGAGCTTGTATCTTCCCTACCTAACCCATGTACAAAATTTCAAAACATCAAATTAACTGATACTTTATAGAACCAAGTAAGGGTAAATAATATAATTGCTTCTATTTGGCACAACACATTTAAATACTTCCACAATGAGATTTCATAATTATTACTGATTCATTGAAAGTGGAAAAACATATTTTATTCTCATTTCTTTCATATCATTTTTATAGTTTTGTTAAATTTTATTTGCTTGCTTCACTTTTTCTCAAAAAAAAATTCAAAAACAATTTTCAAACTTTCTATCTTAAAACATACTTTACAAAATCAATTTAAAAATGTAAAAAAGTTATTTTTCTTATTTCTTTAAAATTTTAGACATTTACCTGTGGGTTTGATATCTCGAGGCTTAATCAGAAAGGCATATATTATTTGATAAACAATACGTATACTTGTGTAAAATCTTATATTAAAAAATCATTAAAATATATTTCTTATTTGTTTCAAAGTCAAGTTTTTGGCATCCGTTGTAAATAAAGAGATATTATCATTGAAAAGAAATATAAAGTAAAAAATGTAAACATAAATATTCGGGGATCAGTAGTTATCACCCATAAGGATTCTATGCATATAAATTGAATGAGCGATTCCTTTAATACCATCTATTGTCCATCCAAAGGCTTTCTTATATTTCTTTATAATTTCAAGCAAACTCTCTTCTTCTTTTTCAGTCAATTAAGAGGAAATTATAACTAGAAAATTTGAGGAAAAACCTAAAAATGCATATTTCAAATGGTTAGGAGGTAACTTTAAATCAAGTTCAGGAGGTTTTTCAATTGATGGACCAAAAGATTCATCTTTTTCAGTCATATCCAACAATTCAAAAATTTCATGAACATAATTTAAATCTTCCTCATGAAAATCTTCAGGATGTTGTAATTCCTCTTCTTGCTCGTGTTCTATTTCTTCACTTTCAGGTTTCTTTTCATAAGCTGATTTGAAATTGTAGTCACTCAAATATCTGATAACATCCATCCTATAGCATTCATCAACTTTACCTCTTGCAGCATATTCATTGATTTTGAAATATTAAATGTAACAGTTTAGTCATTGACTCTCATTGCTAATTCCTCTTTTTGCACATCTATCATCTCTCTACCTATGGCTAGAAAAGGTCTCCATAAATTATGGGTATCTTTTTATCTTCCTCCATATCCAACAAAATAAAGTCAATATGAAAGATAAATTGATCCACTTTCACCAAAACATCTTCTATAACTCTTTTAGGATATGTGATAGAACAATCCTTAATTGCAGAGTTTTAGTAGTAGGGTTTATTTCTCATAATCCAAATCTTTTGAATATTGATAATGACATAAGGTTAATGCTTGCACGCAAATCACATAAAGCTTTTCCATAAAATCTATCTCTGATCGCACATGGAATTGTAAAACTACCAGAATCTTTAAGGTTTTTAGGAAGCTTTTTCTGAATTATTGGGTTGCACCCCTCACTAAGTGTAAATGTTTCATTTTCTTCAAACTTCATTTTTCTATTGAGAATATCCTTCAGAAAATTGACATAGTTTGGCATTTGTTCTAAGGCTTTAGCAAATGGAATACTGATTGTAAGCTTCTTAAATATCTCTAAAAACTTAGAAAATTGATTATCCAGCTGTTGTTGTCGAAGTCTCTAAGAAAATGGAGGTGGTGGCTTTTCTAAATCAATCTTAGATGAAGAAATAGGTTTTTCCAAACATTTTGGAGCGTCCATGATCCCCGATAAATGCAACAGCGCCAAAAACTGGTACCATCCGGTAAATACGCTGATGATTTAAGGTATGAAAATTATGATTTGATAATATGGGATACTACGTAAGTATACATATCATTTTTCAAGTAATATAGAACTTTCTGATTAAGCCCCGAGATATCGAACCCACAGGGAAAATATGAAAATTTTTAAAGAAATCAGAAAACTATCTTTTTACTTTCGTTAATTATTTTTGAAAAAATATGTCTTGATTTTGAAAAGTTTTGAAAGTTGATCTGCCTTTTAAAATTTCCTTAATAAAATGTTAAGCAATGAAATTAAAATTAGAATAACTAATAACACTAGATGTAAAATACTATTAACTAGAATATCTTTTTCTTTCCTTCTATGAAGTAGTAATAATTCTTAAAGTATTGTTGTGGAAGTATTTAAATTTTCCGTGACAGATAGAAGCAAATGTGTTCTTTACCCTTACTTAGTTCTGTAAAGAACATATGTTAATTTGAACATGGTTAGACAGGAAAGATATCAGTCTCTCACTCTAGAGTTCCCTGGATTCCCACCACCTAAGGGCTAACTTCTCATAACAAAACTCAAAATTTTAAACCAAATTAGGGGGTTTTAGCCTGTCACTCTAAAATCCTCTAATTTTACTCCCTTTAATAAAAATATATTCTAATATAACATTCAATTATATGAACTATAATTCTCACCCATATAATTGCATGTGATTCTTACTAACTTTTATGAGACATTACCACATTGGATCTTAAATAATCTCAAGAGATTCTACAACTTAATAGGCCAAATTAAGAAGTAAACAAAGTTTTCAGAATCAATGTTCACAACTTCTTCCAACTTTTAAACACTTATACTTTCCACGATAATTCTTTATAAATTAATCACTTCTTCATTTATGAAAGAAAAATATAAAGAAAACTACTCAGAATGCATTGCGAAAATAGAAAAATAAATTGATTAAAATTAAAAACAATAAGAAAAATAACAAACGTAAGCAAATAAAAAGATTAAAAGTAAACACTTATCTGAAAATCCTCTCCACAAGACTAAGGAAGTTCCTCTGAAAGTTTGACTCTTCGCTAAACTACTTCTCAGAGCAATTCTCCCAACTTCAATGACTCAAAATACAGACTTCAGACTTCAATAAAAACTAAACTAAAAGAAAGAAATGAAGTGGGAAGAAGAAGACTTCACTCTGACCTTTTTCTCCTTTCTACTCTCTACTTCTACTCTTAAGAAAAACTCCTAAAATGTAGTGGAAGAAAAATGGAAGTACCCTTCAAAATGCAGTGGAAGAGTCTCCTAAAGCCTCTCCTTCAAAACGCAGTAGAAGAGCCTCCTAAAGCCTCCCCTAATCTTTCCTAAGACTCTCTTTAAATAGTAAACCAAAAAATTCCTTGGTGTCTCTTCAAAATGTGTCCAGATTCAATGTATGTACCAAGGAAGGCACCCCTTAATTCAAACTTGCTGCCCAAGGGAAGTTATGGTAGTTACCACCAAGAGTTGCATCCCATCCCCTTTGAAATTGGCGCCAAATTCATTTGAATTTTGATTTTTAACTGTGGCGGCTAAACGCCAGCCCAGCAGCACTTAGCCTCCAGTGCCAAAATTTTGATTTTTCATTTTGTTTGCTCCAAATTTGATCCAATTTTGCTCCTTTCATCATGACCATCCATTTTCATCATACCTGCAAGAAAAACACAAATACCATCCCTTAAAGTGCAATACCATTAAAAATAGGTACAAAAATGTGCATAAAAATACTATATATTTTAGGTGTATGAAAATCCCCCAAACTTAAAATGTTACTTGTCCTCAAGTGATTGCTAATCTCATAGAACATTTTAGCATGCAAATTATGTAATGAGTTTCTTAGGAAGATAACAAAATTTTGTTCTAGAAATGGAATAGTCCAATTTAGAAAAAATTACAGTAACTAAAATCAACTTAAAGTTTAGAAAGTTCTTAATTAAAGAAAAATGACAAATATAAGTCTCTATCTATTTCAGAAATATTTGTAGATTCTTCAAAATATAAGATTCAAACATTTATTTTTCTCACTTGAAAATCTTTATTTGAAAAATAATTTTACTTACTATATTATAACTTTAAGCTTTAGATTTTCTCTGAACTTATATCTTAAACCATAGTTATGAAACCAATTTTTGATTAGGCCCTTAAATCCTCATGCTTCCCCTCCCTTTTTATATACTATTTTTCACTTTTTTTTTTCTTTTTTTATTATTTTTATTTTTTTTATTTTTAATTTTTTATAAAAAGGCAAGGATTAGTATATCTGGATAGGCCTTTAATGATTTTGAATTTCATCCTTTCATTTAAAATAAAGGTAAGATATATATCTTTAACTTAAAATTCCTAATAATAGTATTTGAAAATTACTTTTCAATACAAGAAATTTAAGCTTTGAAGAATAAAAGTTAAATCTTCTATTTATCCAAAAATACAAAACATCTTACTAAAGATAGTTTAACTTTATTTAACACCTCTTCATTAAGAAAATTTTAACTTTTTGTTTTTTCATGATTACTATAAATTTTAACTAAATTCTTTTATTCATTTCTATATTCAAAATTTTGTTCCCCTAATATAACTTCATGTAAATTATTGTTCTCAATCAAAAATAAGATTTATTTTTAAGTATTCTTGAAAATCAAATAAAATTTTAGGTTTTTGAAAATCTTTGTTTTTAAACCCCCCCCCCCCCCAAAAAATTTAATTTTTTTAATTAAGATAAAACATTTAAGCATAAGAAATGATAAATGGATGAGAAATAAAAACTGAAATATCATGCTTGCAGGAATTTTTTATATCCTAATATGCAAGTATAACAATTTAAATAATAGGACTAAAATGAAATCAAATTTAGTTTTTTTTTTCAAAACAAAAAAATATATTTTTTTTTATAATAAGAAAAGTAAAAATTTCAGAAGACTTCTACACTAGTGGAGATTTTCAAAGCAAATACACACCAAATAAAATAACACACCGATACAGATAACAAATGATAGTTGAATTTGAAAAAATTTTAAACATATAGTTTCCTAAGTAGATGTTCCTAATGGTAGTTTATAATCTCCTAACAGTTTTTGAATTAAGGTACACACTATTAAAAACTCTGACATAACATACACATAAAAAACATTTACTATTACACACTATCACATAGCAACAAATAAATCCACAAAAAAACAACAACTATACCTGAATATGCATAACAGATAAATAGTACAACTACAATCTGCATACTATCAAGGTTCACATCACAACACAATCATCAAACAAAACACTAGTAAAGTACACAGTAACACAGTATAACAACACAATAACTAAAACAAACAACATACATCTACTCTTCATCCTCATCATCATCATCATCTTGCTCGTTCCAATACCTGGATGGCACATAAGGTATGTAGAATGGATGAGGGGGCATCTCAGCACTCTGATCACCTCTAATAAGTCTATCCAAATATTGTTGATAATTCTCCTCATATTCCTCATGTTTTATAATATATCTCTCCACATTATCCATCTTACCATCCATATGTTTCAAATGCTCTCGAGTAAGACTCACTTTTTTCAAAATCTTTCTTAATAAACCAGTCTGTGAATCAGTGGATGACGAAGCACGTGAAGTAGTAGCACGAGAAATAGATGCAGCAGAAGCGGAAGCAGTAGAAGCCCTACCAAATCCTCCTCTCCAACTAAACTCTGAATGTACAGTGTAAGCACCAACGTTTACGCTAGTAATTGGTCTCAATGGCTGAAGTACCTCTTCCTAGGTATCAAACTTCACTCGAAATCCTTCACATAGTGAATGGATCAAGGAAGGAAATCCCATACCTGCAGTCATGGTTGATCTAGCACAGTTCAAAACATAATCTAAAATTATGCCTCCAATGCCAATAGGCTTCCCTTGCTGAATACAATGGTTCAACACAGCTCTTTCTCTCGTTACTTCACTAGTATGGCTGAAAGGTAACAACTTAGATTAGATAAAATAATGCCATGCCTTAGAAATGACATTCAATTTGGAAGCAGGAAAGTTCACTCTTCTATCATTTGTTATTTTCCATAATCCTCTTCCATCAGTCAGAAATTCCATGATCTCATCTAATTCCCCTTCCAAAGGATGATAGTTATAATAAAAACAGAACATGTCAAGAGGTAGTCCATAAAAAGTATTGATTGCACCAGAAGAAAATTTGACCTCATGGCTCCTAACCATCACTTGATTTTCTTCTGCAGTAGGTAAATTTGCATAAAATTCTCTAACCACAGAAACAATAGCAACAGTGGAGAAAAAACAGTAATTCTCCCAGTTTCTTCTTGCAATCATATCTTCAATCACCCCTCCTGGCTTACTAAACACATGCTCAGGAATTAACTTATGTGACTGCAATGCATCGACATATCATTCCTCAGCCCTCATACTAACAAATTTGTTAGAATTAAACTTCATCTTTTCTCGTGCACGCTTTGACTTTGGAGCCATCTCTAAAAATTCACGAAAGATTCACCATAAATTCCAAAATCATACTAAACTTGCTAAATTATCTTTCAAAAGATATTTTCAATAAATCCAAGCAATTTATCAAGTTTTTCCTCAAATTTTCACCATGAATAGTGATTTTACGATTTTCCATAATGTACTCAAAATACATGGTGAAAATCAAAAGTTTTACTTCGGAGTAGTGCTCTTACCTCAAGGAATCCAAATCTGACAATTTTTGTTGAGATCGGCTCTTAAATGATCCATAATATGATGTCCTAGGCTCATCTTTCATGGTAAAGTGAAGGATGAAGACGACGGGGCAGTTGAAAATGGCAATTTTTTGGATTTTAACTTTTGGGAATCAATTTTCGCGAACTGGCACCTAAGCGCGAACTCTCGGTGCTTAGCCGCAAAATATGGCGCTTAAGCGCCGGCACTCTAGCGCTTAGCCACCAATACCTAAATTTTCATAATTAAGCTATATGCACTAAATCACTTTGTTAATTACCCTTAATTAGTCCAGAATAATTAGTTCTCCCCACATGAATCTTCTAATACTCCAAATCAAAATCTAATATCCATTGATTCCACAAAAATTTTAAAAAAACGTAAACTTATATTAAAACAAACATAACACTTAATACAATACTAATATTTCTATCCAAACCTAAAGGATGAAATTCTCTAAATACAAGAGACTTTAATCTTAAACTGATAAGTATACATCTCTAGGATGTAACTATCACATCATCAGGCATAGTTAATATTTAAATAAAAACACTAGACACACAAAACATGAACTTACAAGAACACTAAACATAACACATAAGAACACTAAACAAATAGAAACAAAACACTCTTAATTCCATTATCCATTAGGCGGAATATATCCCCGACCACTATTATTCTCATTTGACCCTTCTGGAATATAAATTCGATAGAACGGGTGATAATTGTTCATTCTTACATCATCTTCTTCAATCCATTTGTTCTTCAGAAACATCGCCTTATCTATTTCTTCCACGTACCTTGAATGATTGAATTGCATCTTGAGTTGCCATCCCATGTGCTCTAAATGTAAGTTAGTATTATTGATCTTTGCTTCCATTGAAGTCACTTGGGCTTCAATTTTTGCAATCATTTCTGCAATACCCAGAATACTAACAACGAGATATCCATTAAATAACTCTTTAGCACTATCACTAATGAACTTACTTTTTTCAGAATCTCGGTTCTTCTTCATCTCATTCTCCCAGAAAGACATGATGCACTCAAAATTCTTGTCTCGAGACTTCAGAAATAAAAATAGTACTTAGGGCAAATGTTTCTCTTAAGTCAGGTCCTATTTTTAGATTTGGGAAATGTTAGAATATTCCCGAGATGTTTAGAAACTCCAAAATAACTCCCAAAACTTCTCCCCACAATCTAGGCTTCTAGATCCACATTTTTCATATTTTTTATAACTACGGCGCCTAAGCGCCAACTAGTCGGTACTTAGCCACCACTGCACAATTTAGCACAGGTTTACTAAGTGTCCAAATTTTCATTCTGACTTCTCTAAATCATCAATTAAGGTCAAATAAATTCTACTTAAGTTTAAAAACTCCAAACTGCTACCACTAGAAACATAAAAACAAACCAAACAAAGCAAAGAAAACCCGCAAAACAAACATAAAGCAAAGCACACCGATAAATATGGGTTGCCTCTCACAAAGCGCTTGTTTTAACGTCTTCAGTCTGACATACCCAAAACTCATTCTGAGTGACCCAACAATAAATTCTCATCATATTTAGATTTATTGACTGAAAAAACATAATTTATGTCTATGTCCGTTAACTTTAAATATTTTTTCAGTCTTGGGATCTTTAATAAACTTTTATCACAATAAATGGACCCATCCACCTAGACTTAAGTTTTCCAGAAAATATTCTTAATCTAACATTATACAGCAAAACTTGTTGTTCTAGTACAAGATTTTTGGTAAGAATCTTCCGATCATGCCATAACTTCATCTTTTCCTTATAAATCTTAGCATTTTCATAAGAAACATTCCTTATTTCTCCAAGCTCATTCAATTGCAATAATCTCTTTTCAGCAACATCTTTCATATTATAATTGAACTCTTTAATAACCCAATATGCTTTATGCTCAAGTTCAAAAGGTAAATGACAAGCTTTTTCAAAAATAAGCCTATGTGGGGAAATTCCTATAGGTGTTCTGTAAGCAATCCTATAGGCCCACAAAGCATAATCCAGTTTAATTGACCAATCCTTTCTATTTGGATTAACCTTTTTTTCCCAATATTCTTTTAATTTCACGATTGGATAATTCAACCAAACCACTTGTCTGCGGATGATAAGCAGTAGCAATGCGATGATTAATATGATATTTCTTTGCTAACTTCTCAATAATTGCATTTCTAAAATGACTTCCCCCATCAGTTATGATTACTCTTGGTACTCCAAATCTGCAAAATATATTATTTTCTAAAAACTTTACAACACTTTGAGCATCACATCGAGGCAAAGCAATAGCTTCAATCCATTTGGAAACATAGTCTACTAGTATAAAAATAAAGACATTTTCTAAAGATGGTGTAAATGGTCCCATAAAATCTAGTCCCCAAACATCAAATATTTCAACTTCCAACATATAATTGAGGGGCATCTCATTTATTCTAGAAATATTGCCTACACACTGACATATATCACAATTTTTAATATAAACATTCACATCCTTAAAAATTGTAGGTCAATAAAGTCCTGATTGTAGTATTTTATATGCAGTTTTATCACTTCCAAAATGTCCCCCATAATCAGAATCATGACATTTTTTAATAATTTCATAAGTCTCTTCCAAAGGTACACATCTTTGAATTATAAGATCCTTTTCTTATTTATAAAAAAATGGGTCATCCCAAAAATAAGTCTTAGCATCAGACAAAAATTTATTCTTTTCATGATATTTCAAACCATAGGGTATAATATTAATAACAATAAAGTTTACTACGTCTGCATACCACGGAACATGCCATTCTTTAACAGTGAACAGTTTTTCATCAGGAAAATGTTCATTAATTTCTTCAATATCACAGAGAGATTTTTCAATTTCAAGCCTGGACAAATGATCAGCAATTTGATTATCAGAACCCTTCCTATCTACTATCTTAAAATCAAATTCTTACAAAAGAAGAATCCATCTTATCAGTCTCGATTTTGCATCATTGTTCTTCATTAAGTATTTAATAGCAAAATGATCAGTATGCACAACACATTTAGTTCCAATTAAATATGATCAAAATTTATCAAAGGCAAATACTATAGCTAGTAACTCTTTCTCAGTAGTGGTATAATTAATTTGAGTTTCATTAAGAGGTCTACTAGCATAATAAATTACTTTGAAAATTTTATCATATTTCTGACCCAAAACAGCACCAATAGTATAATCACTAGCATCACACATTAATTCAAAAGGTTTTTCCCAATTTGTTGAAATTATTACAGGTGCAGTGATTAATTTTTCTTTTAATTTTTGAAAGGCTTTACGACAGTCATCATCAAAATTAAAAATTGCATCCTTTTCTAGTAAACGGCATAAAGGTTTTGTAATTTTTGAAAAATCTTTAATGTAACGCCTGTAAAATCCAGCATGTCTTAAAAAACTTCTAACTCCCCTTACATTGGTTGGGCAAGGAAAATTAGATATATCTTGAATTTTTGCAGGATCTACCTCCAAACCTTTTTCTGAAATCTGATGTCCCAAAACAATTCCTCCTGCTACCATAAATTGGCATTTTTCACAATTAAGAACCAAATTAGTTTCTTGACAGTATTTTAGAACTTTAGATAGATGTTCTAAACATGATTCAAACAAAATCCCAAAAACTGAAAAGTCAAGCATAAAAACTTCAATCCCTTTTTCAATTAAATCACAAAAAATATCCATCATACATCTCTGAAATGTAGCAAGGGAATTACATAAACCAAAGGGTATTCTTCAAAAAGCAAACGTACCATAAGGACTGGTAAACGTAGTTTTCTATTGATCCTTAGGAGCAATTTGAATTTTGTGGTAACCAGTACATCCATCCAGAAAACAAAAGTATTTATGCCCAGCTAGTCTCTCCAACATTTGATCTAGAAAAGGGAGTGGAAAATGATCTTTCCTTGTGTCATGTTTTAATTTTCTATAATCAATGCATATTCGCCACCCTGTAACTTGTCTTGTTGGTATCATTTCATTCTTTTCATTAACAGTCACAGTTACTCCTCCTTTCTTAGGAACACAGTGAATAGGACTAACCCATCCACTATCTGAAATAGGGTAGATAATTCCAGCATCCAACCATTTTAAAATTTCATTCTTAACAACGTCTTTCATCATAGAATTTAATCTCCTTTGGGGATCAGCTCGCGGTTTGCAATTATTTTCCATAAGAATTCTGTGCATACAAATTGAAGGACTAATTCCTTTAATATCAGCAATTGTCCATCCAAAAGCTTTCTTGTGCTTCTTTAAAATTTCAAGCAAAATCTCTTCTTCTTTTTCAGTTAATTGAGAAGAAATTATAACATGCAAGGTTGAGGATTCACCTAGAAAAACATACTTCAAATTATCGGGAAGCATTTTTAGCTCAAGTTCAGGAGGTTTTTCAATTGATGGACCATAAGATTCATCTTTCTCAGTCATATCCAGCAATTCAAAACTTTCACGAACATACTTTAAATCTTCCTCTTGAAATTCTTCAGAATCAAATAACTCCTTTTATTGCTTATATTCAAATTCTTCTCTTTCAGCTTTCTCTTCATAAATTGTTGAAATGACATTCACTTAAATATTCAATAGCATCCATCCTATAACACTCATCTTCTTTACCTCTAGCAGGATATTTCTTTGATTTTGAAATATTCAATGTAACAGTCTGATCATTAACCCTCATCGTTAATTCCCCTTTTTGCACATCTATCATGGCTCTGCCTGTAGCTAGAAAAGGTCTCTCCAAAATTATGGGTATCTCTTTATCTTCCTTCAAATCTAACACAATGAAATCTACAGGAAAAATAAATTAATCCACTTTTACTAAAACATCTTATGTAACTCCTTTATGATAAGTGATCGAACGATCTGCTAATTACAGAGTTACAGTAGTTGGGGTTATTTCTCCTATTGCCAGACTTTTGAATATTGATAGAGGCATAAGGTTAATGCTTGCACCCAAATCACATAAAGCTTTTCCACATAATCTTTCTCCGATTGCACATCAAATTGTGAAACTACTAGGATCTTTAATTATTTCAAGAAACTTTTTCTGAATTATCGCACTGCACTCCTTACTAAGTTCAACAGTCTCATTTTCTTCAAACTTCCTCTTTTTATTAATAATATCCTTCATAAATTTCGCATAGCTTGGCAATTGTTCTAGGGCTTCAGCAAATGGAATATTAATGGTAAGAATCTTTAATATCTCCAAGAATTTTGAAAATTGCTTATCCAACTTTTGTTGACGAAGTCTTTAAGGAAATGGAGGTGGTGGTTTTTCTAAATTAACCTTAGGTGGAGAAATAGGTCTTTCAAAACCTTTTGGAGCATCCTCTTCAGGTCTTTCAATGTGTTCTTTCTCTACTTCAGTTTCTTTTTGAACTCTACCTTCCAATTCTTTTCTACTTCTCAGTTGAATTACTTTTACTTGTTCTTTATTCTTTTCTCTTGGATTCACTTCAGTATTACTTGGAAGCATTCCTTGGGATCTATTACTTAAGGCATTTGCAACTTGTCCCAATAGATTTTCAATATTTCTGATGGTTGCTCCTTGAATTTGTAATTGATTTCCCATATGTGATACTACTTCTTCCAAAGACAACTTCTTCTCCTTATTTTGTAACGCATTGTTATAACCTGAAGGATATGTTATTCTATTATTATTATTACCTTGGTTGTTCTAATTCCCCAACGGGTTTACTTGGGTGTTCCCCTATTATTGATTAACATCACCCTGATTGTTGTTATTCCAGTTAAAATTTGGATGATTCTTCCAACTTTTATAATAATTGGAATATGGGTTGTTAGGTTTGATTATAGCATTCACAGTTTTTGGTGAAGAATAGAATCAACCATTTGTTCTAATGAATTTTCTTCAATCATGAGATTTGGCTGAGAAAAATTCATCCCAAAATTGGTCTATCATCCTTGATACAGCAGCAACTTGATTTGCTAACATTGTAAAAGCATCATTTTCATAAACACTAGCTACTTTTTTAGGATTTACCCATTCAGAAGGACATTGAAAATTATTAGTAGCCATTTCTTCAATTAAAGCATAAGCATCAGAAAATGGTTTAGACATTAATGATCCACCAGCAGTAGCATCGATGATTGATCTAAGAGATCCAACTAATCCATTATAAAAAGTTTGAATAATTAACCAATCTAGTATCACACGATGTGGACATTTCTTGAGGAGATTCTTAAATCTTTCCCATGCTTCATATATTAATTCCCCTTCAAACTGACAAAAAGATATTATATCATTTCTCAACTTAGCAGTCTTAGATGGTGGAAAATATTGAGCAAGGAATTTTTGTGACAGTTCACCCCAAGTTCTAATTGATCCAGGTGCTAACGAATGTAACCACATTTTAGCTTTATCCCTTAGTGAGAAAGGAAAAAGTCTAAGTCTAATAGCATCATCCGAAACACCATCATATTTAAAAGTAGCACACAACTCTAGAAAATTAGCAAGAAGCAAATTAGGATCTTCAGTTGTTGCTCCCCCAAACTGATTATTAGACACCATTTGGATAATAGCAGGTTTAAGCTCAAAAGAATTAGCAGCTACAGCAGGGTTTTAAATACTACCACGAAGTTCATCTACTGTAGGGTTAACATAATCTCCTAAAGCTCTTAATTCTTGATGTATGCCAACATTATGATTTTGATGATTTACCATTTCTTAAATATTTTTATCTTTTTCTGTATTTTCTATTTTTTGATTTTTCTGATAGTTCTTTCTAATTAAGAATCGTAAGGCACGAGTCCTTCAGAACCTGAACTACTCATAGAACAGTAAAACAAAACAAAACACAACACATTAACAAAAACAAAGAAAAGTAAAAATTTAAAACTTCTTAATTCTCTTTAAAATAGAATTTAAATAATTTTCCGTGGCAACGGCGCCAAAAACTTGATCCCTAATAAATGCAATGTCGCCAAAGACTTGGTACCGTCCAGTAAATGCGCTGATGATTTTAGGTATGAAAATTATGATTTGATAATATGGGATACTGTTGACCTCATTTTTGATGAGGTCTTCTCTTCTTCTTTTTAGTACTTAGGATTTAGCCTTAGGCTTTTCCTTTGACTATCTTAGAGGATTAGAATTGGGACCCACCACTTAGAAACTCAAACCACTTCTTAACTCCCTGCAAACTCCACAAACTTGACTATAGACCCCTAGTCACCTAGAGGGTTGAAATCAAATGTGGAAGTTTAAAGGATGAGTTCCTATAGGGCTCTTTGGCCTTAGGACTACCCTGGGTGGCCTGGTCTGGTGAAGGGGCTGACTTACACACACACTACACCTACACACTACACTTTCACACACCTCCTAAAAACACACCTATACCCAAATTGATCTCCTGACTCATGTAGGTGATTCACATGGATTGTCCTTAACCCCTAAGCCCTTGGCTAAGAGGGTTAGGAACAACATAGTGGATGCCTCAAATGAGTCCCTTCATGGCTCATGTGGGCTTGATATGGCTTCATGACTCAACCAAAATGATTTTATTCCACTTACATTCACCTAATCTTCAATTTTCCAAATTTTCAATTTTTGACCCCTGGAACCCTACACCCGCCTAGCCTACCCAAAGCCGTTGAAATTACCCAAATTTTTCAAAATTTCTAAATCACCCAAAATTCCCCAAAATTAACCTTGAACATTTCCTCACCATTCAAGTTGATCATCCATAGCCAAAAATACCAAAAATTCCAAAAATACCTCCCAATACCCTCCAAATACCCAAAATACCCCTCTTGACCCAAAAATCCAAAAATTCAGAAAATTCCCAGAAAATTCCAGAACATCCCAAATATTCCCAATTTCATTTTGTTAAACTACACCATAGGCCAATTTTGTCAATTTACCCTACTTTTGTCAAAACCCCCAATTTGACCCATTTTAACCCAAAGTGAACCCAATGTCAAACCAAACCTACCCAATTGACCCAAATTCTGGTCTAATTCAATTCTAAACTTCAATTCAACATTTCAAACACCAATCTAGACCAAATCCAAGTTGAATTTGATTGACATTTGGATCCAATTTCACTTTTGGCCTTAAAGCCCAATTTGGACCCATGACCCAAACCTAACCCAAACTCACCCAATTCAACTCCAATTAACCCCAAATCTTTTCCAAACCTCCCTTAACATCCCTACAAACAAAACCTTAACATGATTTGCCCAAAAGTTAGACCCAAACCCCACTCAAAGTCAATCCAAAGCTAAAAGGCCCAATTTTGACCTAAACCCAAACCAAACCCAAATAAGCCCAAACCCCAAAATCAAAACCCAACCAAAGCCAAAACCTCTTTGAAACACTCCCATAAACATTTCCCAACATTTATTTTACATCAATTTCAACCATAGCCCAACATTGGCCCAAGTTAGCCCAATTTGACCTATATTGACCCATTCACCAAAGAAGCCCAAATTCATCCCATTTCAAACCCAAATCACTCCCAACTTGCTTCAAATCACTCATGACATATCCCTAAACCAAACCCAAAATTATTTGGCCCAAACTTTTACAAAATTCCCATCCATGAATTCATTTTGAAACTTAAAAGCCCACTTACATGAAACCTTCCTAAAGCCCATCTCCACCAAAATCCAAAGGGCCAAAATCAATCCAAAACCCATATGACAATTGCTCTACACCATATTTTCAATTAAATCAATCCCTAAGTTTTAAAACTCATCATGAAGCCATTCCAAATTAAGCCCCATACAAATTCCCATCAAAATACCAAAATTTTCTTAAATCCATTTCCATGAAATTGACTTAACTTTTCCCAAGCCAAAGATGAGCCATGAAGCCATGCATGAGCCACATGGAAGCCATGAGAGCCTCTTTACATGTCACCATGCCATTTTGGGCAAAAGGAGGAGACTCTTTCCTTAATTCCTAAAGGTGATTAACCACTCCCATGATTCCCCTTAACCATGTTTATGCCTAATCGTGCTTGGATGGTGACTTGACCCTACCGATTATGCCGAGCCAAATCACTTTCTCTTCAGCCTAAACCAAGCCTTGGGTGGTGCACCTAGCCCAAAGGGATGGGTTGACCAATTTGAGCCAAAATGAGCCCTCTCTCATACCATTCTAATCCAAGCCTTTTACACATGGCATTTGCCAATTGCTTACACTAAACCCCAGGCCTGACCCACCTGAACAAGATGGTGACCAGTGCCTGCCGGCCAGCCACCAGGTCGCCGGAAAACACCATGGCCGAGACCTTGGCAGGAGCCAAACTTTGGAATTCCACACTGCTGAGCTGCCCCATGCCCAATGGTCACCATGGTTGTTCTTCCCATGCCCAGGGCAGCTGATCCCAACCCTTGGCCATCCCTGTGAGGCTCTCCAGCCACCTCTATTTAAACCCGACCCCCTCACGGCCATGGAAAAGAGTTGCACAAACCTTGCCGAAACTCTGCCAAAATTGCTCCAAACCCTACTCCATACTTAGAGCAAGCTTGATCCCCAGTGTCAATTTGCCCTAATCCCCACCAACGAATCAAATTTCTCCACCGAAATTTCACCCAAAACCAGGACACTTTGCCGCAGTGAGCCAATCTTCAAATTGATCGGTCCTACACCTTCACTGGACCAAGAGAAGAAGTTTCCCACCGAAAACCCCATCTCCGAGGCCACCCAGTTGTTCCAGCCTCCAAGCTTTGTGATCGGCTGTGGTCACTTTCATAGCGAGGCAATTCACCAGACCAGGAGACTTCATCTGGAGCTTGCTGGGATCCAATCGAAGGTGACACAACCCTAAGATTGAAGCCACGCTTCTCTGAGCAAAGGTATGAGCTAATTCTTCATCCCGAGCTTCTGGAGATTCTCCATTTCAAATGCTTTAATTTCAATGCATGATCATCGTATAGATGTATTCGTCTCTTCAAGACGAATCCATAGAGCACAAGAACACGAAAATCCGTTAAGTATTGAGTGAGATATTAGGGATTTAGTGTGGACGGTTCTCGGGCTAGGAGGCTTGGGGACGATGAACGGATGCCGTTCATTTAATACACGTGCGGACGGACGGCCAGGATCGCGTCGGATGAGGAGACGGAACGATACAGCGGGCCCCTGGAGCGCTGAGTCGGATGGCGGCGTCGAATCAGAGAGCGCCACGCGGCGTTTCGGAGCTGCCGAGGTTGACGCGGCGTCGCGTGGATAAATAGAAAATTAGGGTATTTTTCTATTTATTTAATTCTCTAAACTTCAAAAATCCATAAATTTGTGTAGAAAAATCAGAAAAATAAAATAAAAATACCCTCTTGCTCTGTGAACAGAGGAGAATAATGTGGAAAAGAAATCATTTAATTTCATCAAGTATTTTATTTTTAATGATTTATTTCCCCTCTGCATTGTTTTAATTCTCCATGCATATAGGAAATTCACCATGGCATGAGACCATAGGGCTTTTGAAGCCTCTGAACTTGGGAATATTCTCTGAATTTTCCAAGGTCAGAGGCCATCCATATGAGAAGTTATTGATTTTTCAAATTCATGTTGCTATTTTGAGTATTTTAAATCCAATAATTAGCATGTTGTGAAATAAATTCTATGAAAATTTCGTGATGTACCTTATGACCAGAGGACCCTAGGAAAAATAGGTTTTGAATTAATTCATTTAAAATAACCCTAATTGGCTTAAACACCCAAAATAGGTCCCTAATTAATTAGAGTTAACTATACATAAAATTGACTTGAAATCAATTCTCCACTGATCTTTAGGATCAGAGGAACCCACCATAAAAATTTAAAGTCAATTGGACTTGGTTAACCCTACTAAATGGGTGGATTAAGCCATTTAGTCAATTTGAACTTTAAAAATTCATAACTTTCAAAATGCTTTTCAAAAATTCACTAAATTAGTTTTGGAGCCTCTCTGATATAAGGGGAATTTAAGAAAATTAAAATTTCAATTTTCTAAAAAAGTTGGTTTTTTTGGTATTATTTTAATATTTTAATAATTAAAAAATAATAAAAATCACAAAAATAATAAAATTCACCAAAATGTCACATTATGAATTTTAATAACTTAGGAACAAACCCCATATTTTTCTTAGGTCTATTTGGTGAGATATTAAATTTTAAAGCCCTAAGGTAATTTTATATTTAAAAAAATATATTTTTGGCATTTCCACTAAAATAATTCTAATAAATCATAGAAAAATCAGAAAATTATAAAAATTGATTCTCTGATTTCCTTGATATCAAGGAGATTTTTGAAAAATATAAAATTTATTTTTCAATCTTCATTTTATTTTTAAATTAATTAATACTCCAAAACTTAAAATAATCATAATAAAAATAATATAATTCAAAAAATCACCAAAATTGGTCCAAATTGTCCTCTGGTCATTAGGAATGTCCCATAATTTCCTTAAGGATAGAAACTTTCCCTTGGTCATATTATTAAATTTTCCTTGGAAATCCCTATTTTCTACCAAAAATAATTACATAAATAAATTAAATACAGAAAAATCACATTTTCTCCTCTCATGTCTTTATTGGCATATGAGTGAAGTCACATAAAAATTTCAAGTTCATTTAAGCTCAATTTAGTGAGTTATGAAATTATTAAGCTTGAAGGGCAAAGTGGTAATTAAAATTTTAACACTTAATTAAAACTTTAGGTTTAATAAAATTAAAGAGTAAAATATTTGATCCTAATCTGATTTGGATGATTGAAATTTAAATAATTAAAGGGTAGAAACCTACTAAACGATTTGAAGATAATTAAAATAAACTTTAATTAAATAATTGATTAAATTTGGAAGAATAATAAAATTGGAATTATTAAATAGGGATATTATTAGGAAGAGATTTGTTCTTTAATTTAAAAATCCCTAAGTTAATCATCTCAATAATATTTAATCTCCAATTAAAATGATAATTCAAATTTAAGTTTTAAAATGTTAAAGGATCTAATCATTAAAATCAAATTAAAGTCAAATTATTAAACTCTTTTTAAATTTTCAATTAAATTAAAATTAAAAAAAAAATTAAATTAAAGATTAAATTAAATTAAATCAAACAAATTAAATTAATTTAAATTAAATCAAATAAATTAAATTAAATTAAATTGAACAAATCAAATTAAATTGAATTAAATTTAATTAAAATTAAATTAAATTAATTAAATAAAATTAAATTTAAAAATTAATTAAATTAAATTAAATTAAATTAAATTAAATTAAATTAAATCATAGAATCAAGTTAAAATTAAAATCAAATCAAATTAAATTAAGTTAAAATTAAAACTAAACCAAATTAAATTAAATTAAAGCTAAATTAAATTGAATTAAAAATAACATCACCTAAAACATAAAGAAATTCAAAATAGAGCAACTTGAACACTATTCCAAATTTAAACCCGTTAACTGAGATTAAATTAAATCACAAACCATTTGAACACCAATTTGCCCTCGAAAGCTTTGGTTATCATAACTCCTAAATAAAACGTTAAATGAAATGTTACTTCACCTATAGGATATTCAAATGTCCTAGTTCACTGAGCAAGATAACAAAACTTAAACTCCCGGACGATTAATTCATTTGTATGATTAAATTCATTTGGACTTAAAACAATTCTAGCAATATTGAAAAGATGTTTAAGATTCTTCTTAAACACTTTCTCAATATGATAGGATGTTTATAAGAACAATTGGAATTAATTGTTCTTTGATGAAGAAAATCATCCTCAAACCAAAACACAAGAACCTAGACGTCATAGGAAATGACTAGCTATAGGATTAGGAATTTGGTAGAAAACCATAACCCTTCCCTTAGCTTTACCTAGGAACATGCTTAAATATGCTAAATTGTGTTTAAGTACGGCACAGGATGACGGGAAGACCCTCCGTGTACGCTTTTTTTATTGCAATTTACTTTTCTTGCAATTTACTTTATTGCAAATGCACTTTACTTTTCTTGCATGATAAACAACTGTTGCATGAAAACCCACACCTCTAGGGTAGCCCCTAAAACTGAAACCAAAACTAAATTAAAATTCATTGCATGATAAAATTCACCGCCACAACATTTCAAAATATAAAACAACTAAAAATTTAATCACAAACAGAACACAAAACCACAATTACAACTAAATTAAAACGTCTTGTTGGATGATCGGGAATACCTCGGATAATGTAACCTACGTGTTGCTAACGGGATTTCCCACGGTCTAAATGAAAGTGTGGAACTCATTTAGTTGAGTTTAGCAAATTCATCTGGACTAAGTGAATCCGATAAAAATAACGATGCCGGAAGGATGGAACCGTGGGATCTTAACCGGTGTTGTTATAATCAACTTTAAGATTTGTTTTAATTAAAACATAAAAAAAAAACAACACTTAGAAATTAAGATTTTCTCTAAACCAAAACACTTTTCTCATCTCCTGATTTATGACTTCTATTACTAAACCTCTGCAATAACAAGGAGCTCGGAGCATGGTGGGCAGCACGGCCATCGTCATCAGCAAAACCTGAATCTACTTCAGCAAAACTTTCCTTAGAATTAAATAACCAAGCCATAGGATTTCGAGGTAGTTTGATTAGTGCAACATAAATCCTCAACCTTTTCATTAGGCATTTGCATGTTCTTATCATGAAAATTAAACCCTAACCGTTCTTAGGATTCCGAGGTAGTCGTCCGATATGACATAAACCCTCACATCTTCGAGGCTATTTGCATGACTGTGTTATGCAAATATAAGTCCTAATTAATTAAAATTGGCAAGATCAAAATATTAAATAAACATTAGGAATTTCCTAAATCTAAGCCAAACAATAGGATAGTTGGGAAATTACCGAAGTTCGCTTCGAATCTGTAATTTCTCCTACCTTTCTTCCTTTGAATCCCCAAAATAAAATGTTCCAAACTTGATCCATTCCCTATTGAAATTCCAAAATTCAATCCTTTGAAAACTTAAACTTTGAAATTCTTGAGAGCATAACTACTGATTATTATCGAGAGTTTTCTTAGGTGATTCCTGTCACTTAAGATGTAATTAACTATAGGGGCTTGCCCTTATAGGGAATTTTAAAGAACCCAGGTAATATAAACCCTGTTTAATGCTTTCATATTAAGCAGGGGAACTTGTCGGCTTATAAAATTGGTTCTTAGACCAAACGGACGTCACAAATCTTCTAGTTTATTTAATCGAGCCCCATCATCAAGCAGTGTGTCTATGCTTCAGGATAGATACACGGTTTGTGATGCGGTGCTCGTTTATATAAACTATTTGGGATTTGAAATCAGTTTGATTTCATATCTTAAAATTTTCAAACTTAAAATTATTTTCAAAATCAAATACTACTTTTCAAATTATTTATTTAAATTAAATTAAAGATTCGCCGACAATTTCTGTTAGGCGACCCCCCTTTTTTTAAAACACATAACCTAAAAATATGCCGACAGATACTACACAAGTATACGTATCGTTTATCAAGTAATATAGGACTTTCTGATTAAGCCCCGAGATATCGAACACACAGGGAAAATATGAAAATTTTTAAATAATTCAGAAAATTATATTTTTACTTTCTTTAATTGTTTTTGAAAAAATATGTCTTGATTTTGAAAAGTTTTGAAAGTTGATTTGTTTTTTAAAATTTCCTTAATAAAATGTTAAGCAATGAAATTAAAATTATAATAACTAATAACACTAGATGCAAAATACTATTAACTAGAATATTTTTTTTCTTTCCTTTTATGAAGTAGTAATAATTCTTAAAGTATTGTTGTGGAAGCATTTAAATTTGTTGTGACAAATAGAAGCAAAGGTGTTCTTTACCCTTACTTGGTTCTATAAAGAACATAGGTTAATTTGAAATTTTTATTATTTTGAACATGGTTAGGCAGTGAAGATACCAGTCTCTCACTCCAGAGTTCCCTCGATTCCCACCACCTGAGGGCTAACTTCTCATAACAAAACTCAAAATTTCAAACCAAATTAGGGGATTTTAGTCTCACTCTAAAATCCTCTAATTTTACTCCCTTTCATAAAAATATCTTCTAATATTACATTCAATTATATGAACTACAATTCTCTCCCATATAATTACATCTGATTCTTACTAACTTCTATGAGACAATAACGCATTGGATCTTGCTAATCTTAAGAAATTCTACAACTTAACAGGCCAAATTAAGAAGCAAACAAAGTTTTCAGAATCAATCTTCACAACTTCTTCCAACTTTTAAACACTTATACTTTCCACAACAATTCTTTATAAATTAATTACTCCTCCATTTAAGAAAGAAAAATATAAAGTAAACTACTCAGAATGCATTGAAAACATACAAAAATACATTGATTAAAATTAAAAACAATAAGAAAAATAACAAGCGAAAGTAAATAAAAAGATTAAAAGTAAACACTTATCTGAAAATCCTCTCCACAAGACTAAGGAAGTTCCTTTGAAACTTTGACTCTTTGCTAAACTACTTCTCAGAGCAAGCCTCCCAACTCCGATGACTCAAAATACAGACTTCAGACTTCAAAAAAAAACTAAACTAAAAGAAAGAAAAGAAGTGGGAAGAAGAAGACTTCACTCCGACCTTTTTCTTCTTTCTACTTTCTACTCCTTCTCTTAATAAAAACTCTTAAAATGCAGTGGAAGAACAATGGAAGTACCATTCAAAATGCAGTGGAAGAGTCTCCTAAAGCCTCTCCTTCAAAACGCAGTGGAAGAGCCTCCTAAAGCCTCCCCTAATCTTCCCTAAGACTCTCTTTAAATATTAAACCAAAAGGTGCCTTGGTGTCTCTTCAAAATGTGTCCAGATTCAATGTATCTACCAAGGAATGCTCCCCTTCATTTAAACTTGCGGCCCAAAGAAGTTATGGTAGTTAACACCAAGAGTTGCATCCCATCCCCTTTGAAATTAGTGCCAAATTGATTTGAATTTTGATTTTTAACTGTGGCAGCTAAGCGCCGGCCCAGCGGCGCTTAGCCGCCAGTGCCAAAATATTGATTTTTCATTTTTTTTGCTCCAAATTTGATTCAATTTTGCTTCTTTAATCATGATCATCCATTGTCATCATACCTGTAAGAAAAACACAAAATACCTTCCCTTAAAGTGCAATATCATTAAAAATAGGTATAAAAATGTGCATAAAAATTCTATATATTTCAGGTGTATCAGTCCACTTTTGGTTCTTTAATCTCTTCTTTCTCTACTTCAATCTCTTTTTGAACTCTAACTTCGAACTCTCTTCCACTTCTGAGTTGAATTGCTTTTTCTTGCCCTTATTCTTGTCTCTTGGATTTACTTCAGTATTACTTGAAAGTGTTCCTTGGGATATATTACTAACTGAATTGGCAATTTATCCCAATTGATTTTCAATATCTCTGATTGTAGTTTCTTGGCTTTGTAATTGATTTCCCATTTGTAACACCGCTTTTTCTATAGACAAGTTCTTCTCCTTAAATTGTGAAGTATTGTTAAAACTTCGAGGATAAGTTAGTTTATAATTATTCCCTTCACTGTTCCAGTTCCTCAATGACTTTACTTGGTTGTCCCCCTATTGTTGATTACTACCAACCTGATTATTGGTATTCTAGTTAAAGTTTGGATGGTTTTTCTAACCTGGGTTATAATAATTGTAATATGGGTTATTAGGCTTACTTATAGCAATTAAGATTTCTCGTGAATTTTGAGAGTCAACCATCTAGCCTAATGAATTTTCTTCAATCATGGAAATTGGTTGATAAAAATTCATCCCAAATTGGTCTATCTTCCTTTAAATTGCAACAACTTGACTTGCTAGCATTGCAAAAGCATCATTTTCATGAATATTGACAACCTTTTTAGGATTTAACCTTTCAGAAGGCCATTAAAAATTATTAGTAGCCATTTCTTCAATTAAAGCATAAGTATAAGCAAACTATTTAGACATCAATGAACCACCATCAACGACATCAATAATTAATCTAAGAGATCTAAGTAATCCATTGTAAAAAGTCTGAATTATTAACTAATCGGGTATTAAATAATGTGGACACTTTCTGAGGAGATCTTTAAATTGTCCTCATGCTTCATAAATAGATTTCTCTTCAAACTAACAAAAAGATGTAATATCATTTCTAAACTTCATAGTCTTTAATGGTGGACAATATTTAGCAAGGAATTTATGTGCTAAATCAGTCCAAGTTCAGATAGATCCAAGTGTTAACAAATTTCACCATATCTTAGCTTTATCATATAGTGAGAAAGGAAAAAGTCTAAGTCTAATAACATCATCTGAAACACCATCATATTTAAAAGTAGCACACAATTCTAAAAAACTGGTAAGATGTAAATTAGGATCTTCATTTGGTGCTTCCCCAAACTACCTATTTGATACCATTTGGATAACAACAGGTTTAAGTTCAAATGAATTAGCAACTACAGCAGGGTGTTGAATACTACCATGAAGTTCATCTACTGTAGGGTTAGCACAATCTCTTAAAGGTCTAAATTCTTGATTGATTTTAACATTTTGGTTTTCTTGATTCACCATTTCTTAAATATTTTTATCTTTTTTCAATATTTTTATATTTTTTTTATTTTTCACATAGTTCTCTCTAATTCAGAATCTTAAGGCAAAATTCCTTCAGAACCTGAATGATGCACATAAATTAAAATAAAATAAAATAAAACACACTAACAAAAGCAAGGAAAAGTAAAAATCTTGATTTTTCTTAATTTTCATTAAATGAAATTTAATTAACTTCATGGCAATAGTGCCAAAAACTTGATCCCTGAATATTTATGCTTACTTTTTTCACTTTACATTTTCAAATAATAAAATCTCTTTCTTTGCAATGGAAGCCAAAAACTTGACTTTGAAGCAAATAAGAAATATATTTTAATTATTTTATAATATGGGATTTTATGCAAGTATATGCATCATTTATCAAGTAATATAGGCCTTTTTGATTATGCTTCGAGATATCGAATACACAGGGTAATGTCTAAAATTTTAAAGAAATAAGAAAAATAACTTTTTACTTTTTAAATTGATTTTGTACAGTAAGTTTTAAGATAAAAGTTTGAAAATTGTTTTTTTAAATTTTCTTTTAAGAAAAGTAAAGCAAGCAAACAAAATTTAACAATACTATAAAATTAATATGAAAGTAATGAGAATAAAATATATTTTTCCTCTTTCAATGAATCAGTAATAGTTATGGAATTTCATTTTGGAAGTATCAAAATAAGTTGTAGGAGCAATTATATTCTTTACCCTTACTTGGTTCTATAAAGAACATTGGTTAATCTGACATTTTGAAATTTTTTAGATGGGTTAGGTAGGGAAGATACCAGTTCTCACTCTAGAGTTCCCTCTATTCCCTTCACCTGGGAACAAACATCTTAAAATAAAATTTAAAACATCAATCCAAATTTGGTGACTTTAGCCTATCAGTCTAAAGTCCTCTAATTTTTCTCACCATTAAAAAGCATGTCTCTCTATTTATTTGCACTAAAATATATATACTACAATTCTTGATCCACCTTAAAATTACTTAAAATTTTATATCATGTTTAATTAATATTTTAAGGATATTACGCTTTAATGAAAGGTATTTCTTATGTTTTAGGTTACAAGTACAAGAAAATGATTTTGTGAAGAAAAAGAGTCAAAAAAGAAGCAAAAGGAGCAAAAATGAGCCTAGTGAAGAAAAGAGGGAAAACATTCTGATTCTGGCACCAAGGCGCCAGACACTACAGTAGATTCTAGAAAATTCTTAGAAAGTTTTGTGACGGTTATTGATGCTTCTAAAACAAATCTTGAAGTCTCTAAAAAAATTTTCACATGTTATAAAAAAGATACAATGAATATAGAAATAGGGACTCAATTTTTCAACGAAGAGGTGAGACTCAAATATGAAGGGACGCTTCCATTTATGTAAGAAGCTGGGCATAGGTGCCAGATCTGGTTTAAAAGAAAGGCGACATGTTACTAGTAGGCCAGGCTATAGGCACCCTGTGTTATCTAGAAGTGAGAGCCTAGAATTAGTCCTTACTACTAACAATACATCCTGATCCAATCTTTAAAACTAGCCAATGTTCTTTGCTACTTGCATAAAGAGTTAAAAAATATGTATGCTCCTATTTGTCACAATACCACATTCTCAAAGTTCTCAAGATAATTTAGTTGTCTACTAATTATGAAATATTTTGTATGATGAAAGAATCTTTGTTTATTGTGTTAAAGCATTTAAATTATTTACTTGCAATTTCTACTTGAGTAACTTGCATATATATTTTTATTTTTTAGTTGATTAGTTTCTAAGTGGACATTTAAATTTTGTATTGAACTTTTTCTTTCTTTTGCTTAACATAGTTTCCCTATGAGATCGATATCTAGGGTTTTAAAAAGAAAACTCTATATTATTTTAAACGATATGTATACTTACGTATTAGCCTAATTTATGATTTTTATTTTCAAAATTGTATCTTTAATCATCGTACATTAGCCGCTTGATCTGATTTGGGGTCAAGTTTAGCCTTAATTTTACAAGCTCTTTTACTTGAGTAATTGCTATCGGTTCAAGTTATTGGTGTCGTTGTTGGGGAACAACATAAATTAAAAAAAAAAGAAAAAAATTTAAAAACTAAAAACTAAAAAATATATATTTTTTAAAGTATATTTTTATGTTATTATTAATCAAAAATATTTTCTTAAATTTTTATGCAGAGCTCAGGATCCGAAAAATTAATACCCTATAATTCTGAATTAGAACGCACAGTAAGACAAATTTGAAAAGAAAAACGATTTCATAGCTAGAAATGGCTAATATACCTCGAAATACTATTGAACAAAATATTGAAGAAAATGACCATCAAAATTTATAAAGACCTTTAAAAGAATATGTTAACCCTACAGCTGATTAAATTCATTTAAGCATTCAAATATCTGTTGTAGCAGCAAATTCATTTGAACATAAATCTACAATTATGCAAATGCTCTAAAATAATCAGTTTGGAGGATCTCCTACTTTTTGAAGATCCTAATTTACACCTTGCCAGTTTTCTAGAACTTTGTGCTACTTTTAAATATGATAATGTTTCTGATGATGTTATTAGGCTTAGAATTTTTCCTTTTTCTTTAAGGGATAAGGCTAAGATGTGGCTAAATTTGTTAGCAACGGGATCTATTAAAACTTGAAGAGAAATGGCTCAAAAATTTTTATCTAAGTATTTTCCTTCATCTAAGATTGCAAAACTTAGAAATGATATAACCTCATTTACTCAATAGATGGAGAAACGATTTATGAAGCTTGGAAATGATTTAAAGAACTCCTTAAAAAGTGCCCACGTCATGCTTTACCAGACTGGTTAATTATACAAACATTTAATAATGGATTAATAGGTTCTCTTAGATCTATAGAATACGCTATTGCTGGTGGTTCCTTAATGGCCAAGTCATTTGATGAAGCTTATGCTTTAATAGAAGAAATGACAACTAATAATTTTTAATGGTCCTCTGATAGGGTAAATCCTAAAAGTGTGGCTAGTATTCAAGGAAATGAAGCATTTTCTATTTTAGTTTCTCAAGTGGCTGCAATATCTAATAAATTAGATAATTTATCTCAATTATCACATTTAAGTAATGATAATTCAGGAAATACTGATGAATCTCAAAATTTAGAAACATTGCAAGCTAACGCTAGCAAAACTAATAAGCCATATTCAAATTACTATAACCCAGGTTGGAAAAATCACCCTAACTTAAATTGGAATAATGCAAATCCATAATGGGGTAATAACAAACCTAACCCAATTGCAAATTGAAATAATCAAGGTAATTCTCGATAATGATCAGTGGTTTTGCTCCCAAGAATTTCAAAGTTTAAGGTTTTCAAAGGATTTGAGTTTTAGAAATTTCAATAGGGAATGGATCAAATTTGGAAGAATTTATTTTAAGAGTCCAAAGGAAGAGAAGTAGGAGGAGCTGAGGATCGAAGAAGAATCTTGGCAACTTCCCAAACTATCCTATTTGTTTGGCTTCAATTTAAGAGTTTATTTAATGTTATAATCCTGCCAATTTTAATTAGTTAGGACTTATATTAGTACAACATGATCATAGAAATAGCCTGGAAGATGTGAGGGTTTGTGTTGTACCAAACGACTACCTCAGAGTCCTAAGACTGGTTAGGGCTTATTTACATTACATGATTATGCAAATGCCTAACAAAAAGTTAAGGATTTATGTTCCACTAGGAAAACTACCTCGAAATTCTATGGCTTGGTTATTTCATTCTAAGAATGGTTTTGCTGAAGTAGACTCGAGTTTTGCTGATGACGATGGCCGTGCTGCCCGCTATGCTCCAAGCTTCTTATTGTTGTAGAGTTTTAGTTTTAGAAGATGAAAATCAGGGGATAAGAGAAGTGTTTTGGTTTAGAAGCCTTAAAGTCTAGGTGTTTTTAATATTTTGTTAGGGGAATATTAAAGTTGATTATAACAACACCGGTTAAGATCCCACGGTTCCATCATTCCGACATTGTTATTTTTATCGGATTCACTTAGACCAAATGAATTTGCTAAACCCAACTAAATGAGTTCCACACTTTCATTTAGACGGTGGGAAATCCCGTTAGCAACACGTAGGTTACTATCGGTGTATTTTTTTTAGGTTTTAAAATTTAATTTAGGTATATATATATAAGTTGGAAAGTAGCATTTAATTTTTGAAAATAATTTTTAAGTTTGAAAATTTAAAGATGTAAAATCAAACCGATCTCACATCCCAAATAGTTTATATAAACGAACATCGCACCACAAACCGTGTATCTATCCCAAAGAATAGGCACACTGCTTAATGATGGGGCTCGATTAAATAAACTAGAAGATTTGTGACATCTGTTTGGTCTGCGAATTTTATAAGCCAACAGGTTCACGTGCTTAATATAAAGGAATTAAGCAGGGTTTATATTACCTGGGTTCTTAAAATTCCCTATAAGTGCAAGCCCCTATAGTTAATTACATCCTAAATGTCCGAAGACACTTAAGAAAACTCTCGATAATGATCAGTTGTTTTGCTCTCAAGAATTTCAAAGTTTAAGGTTTTCAAACAATTGGATTTTGGAAATTTCAATTGGTTATGGATCAAATTTGGAGCAGTTTATTTCAGGAGTCCAAAGGAAGAGAAGTACGGGAAGCTGGAGATCCAAGAAGAATCTTTGCAACTTCCCAAACTATCCTATTCTTTGGCTTCGATTTAGGAGTTTATTTAATGTTTCATCCTGCCAGTTTTAATTAATGATGACTTATATTTGTATGACACAATCATACAAACAGCCTCGAAGATGTGAGGGTTTATGACGTAGCAAACAACTACCTCAGAATCCTAAGGTCGGTTAGGGCTTAATCTGCATAAGACAACTATGCAAATACCTAACAAAAAGTTGAGGATTTATGTTACACTAGGCAAACCACCTCAAAGTCTTATAGCTTTGTTATTTAATTTCTAAGGAAGGTTTTGCTGATGTAGACCCAAGTTTTGCTGTTGACGATGGTCGTGCTGCCCACTGTGCTCCAAGCTCCTTATTTTCGCAGAGGTTTAGTTTTAGAAATCATAAATCAGGAGATGAGAGAAGTGTTTTGGTTTAGAAAAGTCTTAGAATCCAAATATTTGAGTGTTTTAATTAAAACAAATCTTAAAGTTGATTAAACAGAACCGATTAAGATCCCACGGTTCCGTCATCCCGACACCGTTATTTTCATCATATTCACTTAGTTCAGATGAATTTTCTAAACTCAACTGAATGAGTTCCACACTTTCATTTAGACTGTGGGAAATCCCGTTAGCAACACGTGGGTTACATCATCCGAGGTATTCCTGATCATCCAACGAGACGTTTTAATTTAGTTAAAGTTGTAATTTTTGTTGTTCCGTTTGTGATTAAATTTTGAGTTGTCTTATATTTTGAAATATTGTGGTGGTGAATTTTATCTTGTATGACTTTTAATTTAGTTTTGGGTTTCAGTTTTGTGGCTATCCTAAAGGTTTCAGTTTTCATGCAACAATCTTATTTATCATGCAAGAAAAGTAAAATACAGTGCAGGTAAATAAATTGCAATAAGGTAAATTACAATAAAGTAAAAGCGAACCTGGAGGGTCTTCTCATCATTCCCAGCTGAAACTTTAGTATTGCATTGTATATATGTGTTTATAATTTTGCAGAAATTAAAGCATGCCAGAAAACAGGAAGAAGTAGGACTAACAAGTAGTAACTACTTAATCCTATGATGTCTATGTTATGATCCTGGTTGTCTACCAAGTCCTATGATGTCTATGTGAATTCTTATGTCGTGTTTCAATGAACATTGTTTAATTTAATTGAGGATGGTTTCGTTAAGCAGACATATTAAGTTTAATAGACCTCAGAGGTATCCAAACAGTCAAAGAAGGATGCAGGTCCATGCTTCTCTCTCATATCCTGATGAAAAGTCTCGGGCTCATTTAGACTTATTATGTTTCTTAACAATTCACCCTACCTATACCCTTATGCTTAATGAACATAGTTGTTTGGGGTAGGTTGGGGCAGATGGGTTTAGGTGTGGTTTGGGTTTGTATTTGGTGGTAACTGGTAGTTTGATTTGGACTTATGGGAGTGTTATGAAGAGTTTGTGGTTTTTTTTTTAATTGAGTTTGATTTTAGTTTGGGGATTGGAGAATTTGAATTTGGTTTGTGTTTGTACTTGGTTTGGGTTTGAACTAGGTTTGGTTTTGGTTTTGGTTTGGTTTTAGTTTTGGTTTTGGTTTGAACTAGGTTTGGTTTTGGTTTATGTTTGATTTGAGTTTTATTTTGGTTTTGGTTTTAGTTTGGGTTTGGTTTGATTTTGGTTTGATTTGAGTTTGGATTGTGAATTGGGAAGGTTGTGTGGATATCGAGTAAAATTTGGGTTACTCCATGCATTCACTAAGCATAAGGGTATTCTTATTATGTTTTCTACACCAAGTTGTGATTTTCTAGGGGGTCTTTATAAAGGGAAAAAAAACGAACCATGCCTCTGGAGGCCTATCCCAGGTTTGATTGTTATCGTGTTGGTATTGTATTGTGGTCGGGATTGTTGTTGTTGTTGTGATTTGTGATGGTTGTGTTATTTATATATTATCATTTTATTATGTTATTATTGTTTATGTTGTTATTATTGTTGTATGTTGTTTATATGTTATATCATTATTGTATGTTATTTTATTCTTATGATGTTATGTTATTTAAAATTATTATCTTTTATGTGTGATTAAAATTATTATTATCTTTATGGTTTATTTAATTTATTATTTATTATCTTATGTGATTTATTTACTTTATCATTATTTATTTAATTAATTGTTATCTATTTAATTTATTTTACTTTAGCTTGATATTTATTTATTATTATTTTGGTTTTAATTTATTTAATTATTTAATTTAATTATTTTAATTCAATTTATTAGCATTTACAATTATTATTTAATTTAATTTAATTTAAATTTATTTAATTTGTTTTATTTTAATTTATCATTTATTTTAAATTAAATTTAATTTAATTAATTATTATTTACAATTACTATTTAATTTAATTTATATTAATTTAGTTTATTTCATTTTAATTTATCATTTATTTGCATTATTATTTAATTTAGTTTAATCTAATTTTTATTATTTAATTTAGTTTAATTTATTTAATTTAATTTATTATTTATTTAATTTAATTTAATTTAACTTAACTTTATTTATTTATTTAATTTAATTTACTTAATTAATTTCATTTAATTTCATTTATTATTTACATTATTATTTAATTTAATTTAATTTATTTAGTAAATTTAATTTAATTTCATTTATTATTTACATTCTTTTTCAATTTAATTTAATCTAACTTTATTTATTTATTTATTTATTTTAATTTAATTAATTAATTTAATTTCATTTCATTTATTATTTATTTACATTATTATTTAATTTAATTTAATTTAACTTTATTTAAATAATTTAATTTAATTTAATTTAATTAATTAATTTAATTTAATTAATTAATTTTATGTCATTTAATTTATTATTTATTTACATTATTATTTAATTTAATTTAATTTAAATCTATTTAATTTAATTTAAATTATTTAAATAATTTTAATTTAATTTTAAATTATTTATTTATTTACATCATAATTTAATTTAATATAATTTTGATTTATTTAATTTATTTAATTTAATTTAAACTATTATTTATTTAATTGTTTTTTGTTTACATAATTAATTATTATTTAATGTAATTTATTTAATTTAATATTATTTAATTTAATTTATTTAATTTAAATATTATTTGATTTTAATTATTTAATTTTAATTTAATTCATTATTCATTTATATTATTTTAATTATTTTCAATTTATATATATATGTTTTATTTATTTTATTATTCCTTATAAGTTGTTTTATTTTTAATTAATTATATGTACATTTTTATTACTTAAATATTATTGATTTATTATTATTAATTTATGTTTTTAATTTACATTAATTATTATTATCATTTTTATTATTATTTATTTATTTATAAGACTTTTCACTTTCTCTCTGTTAAATTACTCTTTTCTTTATTTAAAGTTATTATTATTTATATTAAGTTTATACATTATTAAATTTATTATTTACACATATATTTACATTTACATTGTTTTAAAAGAGGCATGATATTTATTTGCTTATTTTTTTTATCATTTATTTATTTATAAAGCTTTTTTAACATTATCTCTCCTAAATTATCCTTTTATTTATTTTAAATTATTATCATTAATTTAAAGCTATTAGAATTATTATTACATTTATATTAAAAAATTGACATTTTTATTTACTTATTTTCTTATATTTACAATTATTATTTTATTATTATTATCCCTTTCTTATATTTTCATTATCTATTTATTTTATTCTTATCACATTATCTTTTATTATTTACATATTGTTATTATTCATTTACACACACACACACACACACACACACACACACACACACACACACACACACACACACACACACACACACACACACATATATATATATATATATATATATATATATATATTATTCATTTATATTTTAGTAGTATGTAGTTATGTTATTTAAATGTAGTGTAGTTAATTATTTAGTAAGGTTTATTAAATTTAGTATGGTTATATTAGTATAGTTTATTTTAGTTAAAATTTAGTAAGAATATTATTTAATTTATTCATATTTACAATCATATCACTTATGTTTATTTCTCCTTTCCTTTTATGTTATGTTTATTTCTTTTAAATTTAAAAAAATTATTTTTTAAAGTTAGTGAAACTAGGTGGTAGTTTTGTAAAGACTAAACTAGTAAGCTAATTAGATAATTTGCATGAAAGGGAAATTTAGGGCTAAACATGAAAGATTTAAAAGCTAAATGACTTTGCATAAAAAAATTCCTAAACCTAAGCATATAAAGATTTAAACATGTATATAGCTTACATGAAGAAATTTTAAAACAAAGCATGAAAATAGGGAAGAAATTTGTATATAGCATGCATGAAGAAACAACTTTAAAACTAAACATGAAAATAGGAAAGGAATTTTTTTTTGTTTTAGTTTTTCTTTTTTTTTTTTTTGAAGCTAGAATACTCACAAAATAAAAGAGAGGGGGAGCAACTTACCTTAGCTTGGAGGAGGTGATGGAAGAACCTTGAAGAAGCTTTTGTTGGAGATGAAGATTGTGGCTATCCTAAAGGTTTCAGTTTTTATGCAACAATCTTGTTTAACATGCAAAGAAAAGTAAAACGCAGTACATGTAAGTAACTTGCAATAAAATAAAAGCGTACCTGGAGGGTCTTCCCGTCATCCCAAGCTACACTTGAAACACATATTAAATCATTTATATAAATTGTAAGAAAACACCTAGGTAAAGCTAAGGGAAGGTTTTGGTTGTCTACCAAAGTCCTAATCCTATCACTAGTAAACTCCTATGGCGTGAAGGTTCTTTATATTCTGTGGATGATTTTCTTCATCAAAGAACTATTAAGTTCAATTGTTCTTCTAAAGTATCTCATCATATTGAGAAAGTTCCTAGGATGAATCTTAAACATCTTTTCAATACTTCTGAGATTATTTTGAGTCTAAATGAACTTTTATTGTAGAGATGAATCAATCATCCAGAAAATTTTTTAGTTAAGTTTTACCTCTTGCTCAGTGAATTTAATTTAATTATCCGATGAATGAAGTGACACCTCACTTCATGCTCCATTTAAGAGTTATAATGATAAAAGTCTTTAGGGGCAAATCAATTCATTAAGAATTTCAAGGATTTAAAATTAGAATTAATGTTTTAAGGTGATTTAATTTAGTAAAAAAATTTTAATAAATGTAAGTTTGGAATAGTGTTCAAGTTGTTTTATTCTGAAGTATTTTAAACTATTTGAATTGAAAAGAGGAGTTTTAATTATTTAATTTAGACATTAATGATTTAATTTTAATTTAATTCTAATATTCTAGATTAACTTTTAATTGGTTTGATTTTTTTAATTAAGAATTATTTTTGTGAAATTGATTTTGATGTTTCAAGTTTGTTTTAAATTTTCTTTCAAGTGATTTTTGAAATTAATTTTTAATGTTTTAAATTTATTTCAATTTGATTATCAATTTATTTAATGTTGTAAGCTTTAATTTAATTAAGGGTTACCTTTTCTTTATTATTAATTTATTAATTCCAATTATCATCTTAAGTTTAATTAAGAGTTAAATATAATTAAAGTGATTCATTTGGGGATTTTAGTTTAAGTGATTATAGTCTCACTAAATTATATCCCCAATTTAATAATCCAAAATTTTAATTATTCTTCTAAAATTCAAATTATTTAATTAATTAAGATTTCATTTTTTTTTGTTTATTAAAAGTGATCAATGAGTTCCTACCCTTTTATTTTCAAAAGTTTCAATCATCTAAGAAAGAATTAAGATAAAAAATTTTACCCCCCCCCATTTTGATTAAACCTAAAGTTTTAATTAGGGGTTAAAATTCTTAATTATTAATATGCCCTTTTAAGCTTAATTATTTCATAACTCATCAAATTGAGCTAAGATAAGCTTAAGATTTTTATGTCACTTCACTCATATGTTAATTAAGACCTTAGAGGAAAAAAATGTGATTTTTCTGAATTTAATTTAATTTAATTTATATAATTATTTTAATGAAAAATAGGGATTTTCAATGGAAATTCAACAACATGACCAAGGTAAGGTTTCTGTCCTGAAGAAAATTATGGGATGTTCCTAATGACTAGAGGACCACTTGGACCAATTTTGGTGATTAATTTGAATTATATTTTATTTATTATAATAATTTTGATTTTTGGAGTATTAATAAATTATAAAATTAAATTAAAGTTGAAAAATGAATTTTATATTTTTCTTAAATCTCTCTGACCTCAAGGAGTCCAAAGAAACAACTTTTATATTTTTTTGATTTTTATCTGATTTATTAGAATTAATTTAGTGAAAATGTTGAAAAATTCATTTTTTAATTCAAAAATTTTTTTAGGGCTTTAAAATTCAATATCTTTACTTTGAGACTTAGGAAAAATATTTGGTATGTTCCTAAGTGATTAAGAGGTGAAATATGACATTTTTATGATTTTTAATATTTTTATGATTTTTATGATTTTTAATATTTTTATGATTTTTATGATTTTTTAATTATTAAAATATTAAAATATGGTGAAAAATGAAGAATTTTAGAAAATTTCAATTTTAATTTTCTAACACTCCTCTATTACCAGAGAAGTCCCAAAACCGATTTGGTGAATTTCTAAAACGTATTTTTGGAGTTATGAATTTTCAAAGTTTAATTTTACTCATGCGACTTAATTAATCTATTTAGTGGGGTTAAACATTTCCAATTGATTCCAAATTTTTATGTGAGGTCCCTCTGATCCTAAAGATTAGTGGAGAATTGTTTTTAAGTTCTTTTGATGTGTGGTTAACCCTAATTAATTAAAATTCAGTATTGATTAATTAGGCCAATTAAGGTTATTCTTAATGAGTTAACTCAAAACATAATTATCCTAGGGTCCTCTAGCCTATGAAACT
The DNA here is from genome assembly GCA_022702705.1 of Papilionanthe hookeriana x Papilionanthe teres. Classification (NCBI taxonomy): domain Eukaryota; kingdom Viridiplantae; phylum Streptophyta; class Magnoliopsida; order Asparagales; family Orchidaceae; genus Papilionanthe; species Papilionanthe hookeriana x Papilionanthe teres. The sequence continues at coordinate 12,451,087 of CM040425.1, read as the reverse complement.
TTACCAAATTTTCCTAGAATTTTATAAGAAATATGCTAATTAATGGAATAAAAATACCAAAAATAGTCACATAAACTTGAAAAATACATAACTTGCCATAGAGATAGCCTCTGACCTTGAAAAATTTAGGAAATGTTCCCATGATCAGAGGCTTCAAAAGCCCTATAGTCTCATGCCATGGTGAATTTTCTATCCAAATGGAGAATTAAAATACTTAAATGAGTAAATAATTAATTACAAATAAAATACTCATCAAATTAACTCAATTCTTTTTTCACATTATTCTCCTCGGTTTACTGAGCAAGTGGGTATTTTGTCTTTATTTTTGTGATTTTTCTACACAAAGATATGGATTTTCTAAGTTTCAGGCATTTAATTAAATCAAAATTTCCATATTTTCCTACTTATCCGACTCAGCGCCACGACAACCTTAGCGTCTCCGAAGCTCCACCCGGTGCTCTCCCATTCGCTGCCACCATCCGACTCAGCACCACGCGGCCCGCGGTTTATAAACCGCTCTCTTGTCTGACACAATCTGAGTCGTCTAGTCGATACACGCTCGATCCAACGGCGGCTGTTCGTCGTCTCCGACTGGTGTGCACCAGTGACCGTCCACACTTAAACTCTAATATCTCCCTAGTTTCTCAATGGATTTTAGTGTTCTTGTACTCTATGGATTCTTCTTGAAGAGACAAACACATCCATACGGTTTACATGCTATGAAATTAACTCAAACAAAATAGAGAATCACTGGAAGCTTGAGTTAAAGAGAAGTCTCCATACCTTGGTTCAGGAGGTGAGGCCTCAACTGAATGTGCTTGGCACGTTCGTTGGAGCTGGAAGAGCCTAGGGATGAAGCCTCTGGCCCTGGTGAAAGTTCTAAGTATGAAAGTGACCAGGCCCGATTTTAGACTTTAGAGGCTAGAGCAATTGGGTGGCCTGGAGAGGGGGCTTTCACTGGGGAACTCCTTCTCTTGGTCCTGTGCAGGTGTGGGTGAGTTTAATTTGATTTTGGTGGAGGTTTGAGAGATGTCCTGTTCGGCTCGAGAATCGAGCTCCAAAATTAAGCTCGATCAATGGGATTTAGGGCAGGAGAACAGTGGGGATGGATTGCTCTTGGCTAGGGGAAGCTCTGTGAGGAGTTTGGAGGGATTTTGTGAAGGTTGATTTCAGCCATCCTTTTGGCCGAGAGGGGGTGGGGTTTGGTGCAGTCAATTGCCTTTGGACATGTGTAAAGGATTTGATTTATGTGGAAAGAGGGGAAAGCTCATTTTGGCTTGATTTGGTCCAAGGCATGGTTTAGGCTAGGTGCACCTCCCCAAGGCTTGACTTTGGGCTGAGGGAGAATCATTTGGGTCAGCTAAAAAGGGGTGGTGAAGTCCCCATCCAAGGTGATGTGGCTAAACTTGGTTTAGAGTGTAGCATAAATGGGGTTAAAAGGGCTTAATGAAGGCTTAGGAAAGGCTCCCCTCTTCTTGCAATAAATTACTAGGTGAGGTGTCAAAACTCTCATGGATTCATATGGCTTGTAAATGGCTCACATTTGGCTTACATTTGGCTTGGAAAAGGTTGGCTTGTTTAATGAAAAAAGGGTTTTGGCATTTTTTGATGAATTTAGGGGAAATTGGCATGTAGCTTGATTTAGAAAAGTTTAATAATGAATTTTAAACCTAGGTAGTGATTTAAATCAAATGGATGATGAGGTGAAAGTGTCATGTAGGCTTTGGATTGAGTTTGGGCCTTTTGGATTTGGTGAAAATGGGCTTTTAGAATGGTTTAAGAAAGTGAGTCTTTAGGTTTGAAAACAAATTGATGGATGGAAATTTTGTGAAGGATTGTGCCAAAAAAATGTTGGGTTTAGTTTAGGGATGTGTCATGAGTGATTTGAAACAAATTTGAGGTGATTTGGAGTTGAATTGGGTTTGATTTGGGACTTTTTTGGTAAACGGGCCAAAGTGGGTCAAATTGGGCTAACTTGGGCTAAGGTTGGGCTAATGTTAGATTTGATGTAAAATTAATGTTGAGAAATGTTTATGGGAGTGTTACAGAGAGTTTTCAACTTTGGTTGGGCTTTGATTTTGGGATTTGGGCCCATTTGGGTTCATGGTGGGTTTAGGCCAAAATCGGAGATTTTGGTTTTGATTTAGGTTTGGGTGGAGTTTAGGTTCAAAATTGGAGCAAAAAAAGTTAGTGTTTTGTTTGTGGGGATGTTATGAAGGTTTTAGAAAAGATTTGGGGCCAATTAAAGTTGAATTGGGTTGGTTTGGGTTAAGTTTAGGTCATGGGCCAAAATTGGGCCTTAGGCTTCAAATTGAAATTGGATCCAAATGTCAATCAAATTGGACTTGGATTTGGTATAGATTGATATTGGGGATATTGAATTGAAGTTTAGAATTGAATTGGGTCAAAATTGAGGTCACTTGGGTTGGTTTAGTGGGACATTGGGTTCACATGGGGATAAAAATGGGTCAAATTGGGAGTTTTGGTAAAAGTGGGTTAAATTGATAAAATTGGCTTATGGTGTAGTTGAAAAAAATGAAATTGGGAATATTTGAGATTTTCTAGAATTTTTTGGGAATTTTCTGAATTTTTGGATTTTTTTTTGTTAGAAGGGCATTTTGGGTATTTGGAGGGTATTGTGGGGTATTTTTTGATATTTTGGTATATTTGTCTAAGGATCATCAATTTGAATGGTGGGAAATGTTTAGGATTGGTTTTGAGGAATTTTGGGCAATTTAGGTGATTTTGCAAAATTTGGGTAGTTTCAAGGGCATTTGGTAGGTTTGGTGGGTGTAGGGTCCCGGAGGTAGAAAATTGAAATTTTGGAAAAATGAAGGTTGATCAAGTGTGAGTGAAATGAAATTATTTTGGTTGAGCCATGAAGTCATATTAAGCCCATAAGAGCCATGAGAGGACTCATTTGAGGCATTCACTATGTTGTTCCTAACCCTCTTAGCCAAGGGCCTAGGGTTTAAGGTCCATCCATATGAATTACCAACATGAGTCAGGAAGTCAAGCTAGGTATGAATGGTTTTAGGATTTGGAATGTGTGTGAAAGTTTAATGTGTGCAGGTCAACCCTCAACAGACCAGGCCACCCAGGGTAGTACTAAGACCAAAGAGTCCTATAGGTAACTCATCCTTTAAACCTCCACATTTGATCTTAACCCTCCAAGTGACTTAGGGGTTTGTAGGGAGTTAAGAGGTGTTTGAATTTCTAAGTGGTGGGTTCCATTTCTAGTCCTCTAAGATTGTCAAAGGGAAAGCCTAAGGCTAGATCCTAAGTACTAAGGAGAGAGAAGAGAAAAGACCTGATCAAAAATGAGGTCAACAAATGGACCCCCAATAGGTTTGGTGTGCTAACTAAGCACACCGCGCATATTGACGTTGACCAAAGAGATCAACAAAACCAACACAGACGTCTAAGTGACACACTTAGAACAGAGTAGAAACAAATTTCTGCTGGGGAGTATCGACTATATCTCCAAAACTGGAGATCCCTGAACTCTCGTTAGGGAAAACAAAAGGAGGTGAATTCTAGATCATAAGATCTGGGGAAATTTGATATATATTTCATTTCATTTTCTATTCCGAGTTTTTTTTAATGTGTAAGTTTAGATTTCGATTTGTTCTGAGTTTCAATTTCGACTGAGGTTTAATTTAAAATCAATTTAAGGAAATCTGGATTTGAAGTGAGAATTGGAACCTAGGTTCCAACCTCTGGATTGTGAAGAGAACTGGAATTTAAGTATCGGCCTTGGAGTGAGAATTGGAGTTTAAGTATAGATTGAAAAGGATGAGAATCAGAATTTAGGTACTGATCTCGAAAAAAATCTGGAATTTGGTACCAGTCTCGGAAGGAGAGAGTTTAAATTTGGTATCAATCTCGGGAAGAGAGTCGAAATTTGGTACCGACCTCGAAAGGAGAGAACTGGAATTTGGTACCAGTCTCGAAGGTGTAAAGAGAACTAGAATCTTGTTCCAGTCTCGAAGGTTTAAAGAGAACTGGAATCTAGTTCCAGTCATGAAGGTTTAAAGAGAACTGGAATCTGGTTCTAGTCTTGAAGGTTTAAAGTGAACTGGAATCAGGTTCCAGTCTCAAAGGTTTAAAGAGAACTGGAATCTGGTTCCAGTCTCTAAGGTTTAAAGAGAACTGGAATTTGGTTCCAATCTCGAAGGTTTAAAGAGAACTGGAATCTGGTTCCAGTCTCGAAGGTTTAAAGAGAACTAGAATCTGGTTCCAGTCTCGAAGGTTAAAGAGAACTGGAATCTGGTTCCAGTCTCGAAGGTTGAAAGAGAACTGGAATCTGGTTCCCATCTTTAAGGTTTAAAGGGTTGAAATTTGCTGTGGAGATTTAAGTTTAGCGAAAGATTTTGAATGAGACGTGAAAGTGTCTCACGTCCCACGAGGATCAATCTGATTATTTGGCGAAGGATATGAATCCATACCATCATAACCAAATTGAAAATTTTTCGTGGTTCTGTGTCAGTATATTTAGTCGACCTTCTCAAAAGAGGGAATGAAGTATGGAGAGTCAAAAAGAGATTTGAGAATAGTCGAAGGCTGAGGATTTCAGATTCAGAAATTTATCTTAGTCGCTTGTTGTGATTTGATTTTAACTTGATTTTCAATTTAGGGTTGACATTTATTTGGGGTTCATTTTAACATTCAGATTTTTAAAAGAGTTCTCATTTATTTTTATTTTCCATTTGTTCTTTGTTTGAAGTTCATTTAACTTAATGCATTTCCCAGTCAATTTGTACAAAAAGTGGTGAAGGCAAAACATGACATGGTCGTTTTCATTCCAATCTCGTCGAAAATACATCATACATCTTGGTACAAAACATGATGATATTTTTCTTGAGAATTCAATATCTCATATAATCCATATAAATCCAACACAGATTGTGTAAGATTCTTCAAGTTTCTTTTAAAAGCAGCTGTCAAAGTTCATGTCTGAATAGTGAGATACATGGACAATAACATCACCTTCCAAGTTTCTTTTAAAAGCAGCTCTCTAACTCTGGATCTGGCTGAAAGTGGAAAGGCATTTTTCTGTCATCCATTCTCTTGAAAGTGATGGAGATTCGTTCCACAGGCACTCCTAGAATGCAATGTTTTGCGATGTCTGCTCTGTTTCCTTTCAACACCAGGACAGAACATACCGGTAATGGTATCTCCACCGGCCCTCGGAAGGTCAGATCCGAACATGATGTTACATTGGTTGAAAAAAGACACTGTGCAGAAAGTTCTGACTAAGTCATGATGGTCTATGTGTGGAGGTATGTAGTCGCCCTCCTTGTAAATGTTAATGATGCAGCTGTTGGGTATGCAATCTGCAGGAAATACCCTCCATGTTATCATCCTTTTTTCCATTCTCTTGATAATTCTTGGCATCGGATCCACCTCACTGCGATGGAGTATTCCTGGTGGATTCCCGTTTCTATCTACCGCGAAGTTGTAACAACATCCGTATTGGATTGTAATTCTTCCTTTTCCTAGCATCCATCTTCGGGGTTCTGAATAGGTCTTTTCCCTCAAGCGGCCGGCTCGGCCCATTTTCTGAAGTTCAACGATGTAATCTACAATTTATTGCTGCTCGTAATCTGAGAATACATCTGTATGCAGCTCGAGGCCTCTAAGATATTGATCCTCTTGCCTCCAATTCTCTCAAAGTATTCAAAAGTTTTCTTTTCAACATTCTGCATTCTTTCCAACTCATATTCTGGAATTATCTGCAATCTGCTAGGTCTAGTAACATAACGGGGAATGTATGGTTCAACCCCGGCACGCTCTCCTGTATGTCTTGGTTCCTCGAGGATAGTCTCTGTCGGGACATCCTCCGGGGCTGCTTTCGCAACAAGACTCTTCAGAACTGGTGCATCTGCTTGGCGTCGAGGCGCTGATTCTATTTCTGCTCTTCTTGGAATTTTTTTTATCTGTTCTGCTTTCCTTGGAGTTGATCTCCTCCTTTCTGATTCCTAACGAACCAATTTCTTCGGAGTATTTGTATTGACGGTAGCAACTGTCTCTTCATGTTGATCTGCTGCTAATTTGGTTAACATCTTGTGAATGCGGCGATTCTTGTTCCTCCGCTGGGTGGCAGTGAGAGTAGCTCTCTTTAACCCTTTGACTTCTGCGGGCATGGCGCTGACAAGCCTGCCCTTTGCTGTAGCAACAATAGACTTAACTTTCTTATCTTTTCATGTTGCTTGAGCGGCGTTTGCTTTTCTCTTCTTGCTGGCAGATTGCTGACTTGGGCCACCCACTTTCATCACTGTCTGGCTATGAAACTCTTCCCGATCAATCAGGGTCCAATTATTTTCTTCATATTGTAGCCTGGCTGGTGTGAAGTCAGAGTCAATCTCGATCAGGGCTCCATCCCTCACCCTTTTTTCATCAAGTGCTAGACTCACGTCATTTCTAAAGTTCAGAACCGACTACCCGTTGTTGACCTCATTTTTGATGAGGTAATCTCTTATTCTTTTTAGTACTTAGGATCTAGCCTTAGGCTTTTCCTTTGACTATCTTAGAGGATTAGAATCGGGACCCACCACTTAGAAATTCAAACCACTTCTTAACTCCCTACAAACTCCACAAACTTGACTATAGACCCCTAATCACCTAGAGGGTTGAAATCAAATGTGAAAGTTTAAAGGATGAGTTCCTATAGGACTCTTTGGCCTTAGGACTGCCCTGGGTGGCCTGGTCTGGTAAAGGGGCTGATTTTCACACACACTACACCTATACACTATTCTTTCACACACCTCCTAAAAACACACCAATACCCAACCCGACCTCCTGACTCATGGGGGTGATTCACATGGATGATCCTTAACCCCTAAGCCCTTGGCTAAGAGGGTTAGGAACAACATAGTGGATGCCTCAAATGAGTCCCTTCATGGCTCATGTGGGCTTGATATGGCTTCATGGCTTAACCAAAATGATTTCATTCCATTTACATCCACCCAATCTTCAATTTTCCAAATTTTCAATTTTTGACCCCCGAGACCCCGGACCCGCCTAGCCTACCCAAAGCCCTTGAAATTAGCCAAATTTTTCAAAATTTCCAAATCACCCAAAATTCCCCAAAATTAACCTTGAACATTCCCACATTACTTAAATTGATCACCCATACCCAAAAATACCAAAAATTCCAAAAATACCTCCCAATACCCTCCAAATACCCAAAATACCCCTCTTGACCCAAAAATCCAAAAATTTAGAAAATTCCCAAAACATTCCAAAAAATCCCAAATATTCCTAATTTCATTTTGTTCAACTACACCATGGGCAAATTTTGTCAATTTACCCTACTTTTGTCAAAACCCCCAATTCGACCCATTTTAACCCAAAGTGAACCCAATGTCAAGCCAAACCTACCCAATTGACCCAAATTCTGGTCCAATTCAATTCTAAACTTCAATTCAATATTCCCAAAACCAATCTAGACAAAATCCAAGTCCAATTTAATTGACATTTGAATCCAATTTCACTTTTGGCCTTAAAGCCCAATTTGGACCCATGACCCAAACCTAACCCAAACTAACCCAATTCAACTCCAATTAACCGCAAACCTTTTCTAAACTTTTTAACATCCCCACAAACAAAACACTAACATGATTTGCCCAAAATTTAGACCCAAACCCTACTCAAACTCAACCCAAAACCAAAAAGCCCAATTTTGACCTAAACCCAAACCTAACCCAAATAAGCCCAAACCCCAAAATCAAAACCCAACCAAAGACAAAACCTCTTTGAAACACTCCCATAAACATTTCCCAACATTTATTTTACATCAATTTCAACCCTAGCCCAACATTGGCCCAAGTTAGCCCAATTTGACCTACATTGGCCCATTTACCAAAAAGGCCCAAATCCAACCCAATTCAAACCCAAATCATTCCAAACTCATTTCAAATCACTCATGAAATATCCCTAAACCAAACCCAACAATTATTTGGCCCAAACTTCTACAAAATTCCCAATCATGAATTCATTCTTAAACTTAAAAGCCCACTTACATGAAACCTTCCTAAAGCCCATCTCCACCAAAATCCAAAGGGCCAAAATCAATCCAAAACCCATATGACAATTGCCCTACACCATATTTTCAATTAAATAAATCTCTAAGTTTCAAAAACTCATCATGAAGCCATTCCAAATTAAGCCCCATACAAATTCCCATCAAAATACCAAAATTTTCTTAAACCCATTTCCATGAAATTGACTTAACTTTTCCCAAGCCAAAGATGAGCCATGAAGCCATGCATGAGCCACATGGAAGCCATGAGAGCCTCTTTACATGTCACCATGCCACATTGGGTAAGAAGGGAGAGGGCTTTCCTTAATTCCTAAAAGTCTTTAACCTCACCCATGATACCCCTTAACCAAGATTTAATCCAAATATTCTTGGATAAGGACATACCCACCTCTGACCAGCTAACTTAACCGATTTTCTCAGTCCAAGGCTAGCCATAGGGAGGTGAACCCAGCCCAAACAAATGGGTTGACCAAACCTAGCCAAGATTAGTCATATCCCCATGCCATTTTGATCCAAGTGCTTTACACATGTCCATGCTCAATTGACTGCACGAATGCCAAGCCCTGACTCCACTGGCCAAGATGGTGACCTGAGACTGGCCGACCGACCACTGTGCCGCTGGAAAACGCCATGACCGAGGGCTCACATGTGAGCCCAACATTGGAATTCTCCCTTGCTGAGCTGCCCCATGCCCAATGGCCACCATGGCTATTCTTCCCATGCCCAGAGGAGCTGATCCCAACCTTTGGCCATCCCTGTGAGGCTCTCCAGCCACCTCTATTTAAACTCGATCCCCTCACGACCATGAAGAAGAGTTGCACAAACTTTGCCGAAACTCTGCCAAAATTGTTCCAAACCCTACTCCATACTTAGAGCAGTTGAGCCCCAGTGTCAATTTGCCCTAATCCCCACCAACAGAACCCAATTTCCCAACTGAAATTTCACCCAAAAACCAGGACACTTCTCCACAGTGGATTAATCCCCAAATTGATTGATCCTACACCTTCACCAGACCAAGGGAAGAGGTCCACCAGCAAAAGCCCCATCTCTAGGCCACCCAGTTGTTCCAGACTCCAAGCTTTGTGATCGGGCTTGGTCGAAATCATACCTAGGCGATTCACTAGACCAGGAAACTTCATCTGGAGCTTGCTGGGATCCAATCGAAGGTTACACAACCCTCAGATTGAAGCCACACTTCTCTGAGCAAAGGTATGAGCTAATTCTTCATCCCGAGCTTCTGGAGATTCTCCATTTCAAATGCTTTAATTTCAATACATGATCACCGTATAAATGTATTCGTCTCTTCAAGACAAATCCATAGAGCATAAGAACATGAAAATCCATTGAGAAATGAGTGAGTTCTTAGGATTTTAGTGTGGACGGCTCTCGGGCGAGAACGCTTCGGGACGATGACGGATGTCGTTCATTCCATACACGCGCGGACGGACGGCCAAGATCACGCCGGATGAGGAGATGGAACGATACAGCGGGCCCCGGGAGCGCTGAGTTGGATGGCGGCGTCGAATGGTAGCGCGACACGTGGCATTTCAGAGCTGCCGAGGTTGACGCGGCGCCGCGTGGATAAATAGAAAATTAGGGTATTTTCCTATTTATTTAATTCCTTAAAACTTCAAATATCCATAACTTTGTGTAGAAAAATCAGAAAAATAAAATAAAAATACTCTCTTGCTCAGTGAACAGAGGAGAATAATGTGGAAAAGAAATCATTTAATTTCATCAAGTATTTTATTTTTAATGATTTATTTACCCTCCGCATTGTTTTAATTCTCCATGCATATAGGAAATTTACCATGGCATGAGACCATAGTGGCTTTTGAAGCCTCTGAATTTTGGAACATTCCCTGAATTTTCCAAAGTCAGAGGCCATCCCTATGAGAAGTTATTGATTTTTCAAATTCATGTTGTTGTTTTGAGTATTTTAAATCTTATAATTAGCATGTTGTGAAATAAATTCTAGGAAAATGTGGTGATGTTTCTTATGACCAGAGTACCCTAGGAAAAATAGGTTTTGAACTAGTTCATTTAAAATAACCCTAATTGGCTTAAACACCCAAAATAGGTCCCTAATTAATTAGAGTTAACCATATATCAAATTGACTTGAAATCAATTCTCCACTCGACCTTTAGGATCGAGAGGAACCCACCATAAAGATTTGAAGTCAATTGGACTTGGTTAGCCCTACTAAATGGGTTAGTTAAGCCATTTAGTCAATTTGAACTTTAAAAATTCATAACTTTCAAAATTCTTTTCAAAAATTCACCAAATTGGTTTTGGAGCCTCTCGATATCAGGGGAATTTAAGAAAATTAAAATTTCAATTTTCTAAAAAAATTAATTTTTTGCATTTATTTTAATATTTTAATAATTAAAAAATAAAAAAAAATCACAAAAATAATAAAATTCACCAAAATGTCACATTTTGATTTCTAATCACTTAGGAACAAACCCCATAATTTTCTTAGGTCTATTTGGTGAGATATTAAATTTTAAAGCCCTAAGGTAATTTTAAAATTAAAAAAATATATTTTTTTAGCATTTCCACTAAAATAATTCTAATAAATCAAAGAAAAATCAAAAAATTGTGAAAATTGATTCTCTGATTTCCTTGATATCAGAGATATTTTTGAAAAATATAAAATTCATTTTTTAACCTTTATTTTATTTTTAAATTAATTAATACTCCAAAACATAAAATAATCATAATAAAAATAATATAATTCAAAAAATCACTAAAATTGGTCCAAGTGGTCCTCTGGTCATTAGGAATGTTCCATAATTTTCTTAAGGACAGAAACTTTCCCTTGATCATATTATTAAATTTTCCTTGGAAATCTCTATTTTCTACTAAAAATAATTACATAAATAAATTAAATACAGAAAAATCACATTTTCTCCTCTCATGTCTTTATTGGCATATGAGTGAAGTCACATAAAAATTTCAAGTTCATTTAAGCTCAATTTAGTGAGTTATGAAATTATTAAGCTTGAAGGGCAAAATGGTAATTAAAATTTTAACCTTTAATTAAAACTTTAGGCTTAATAAAATTAAAGAGTAAAAAATTTGATCCTAATCTGATTTGGATGATTGAAATTTAAATAATCAAAGGGTAGAATCCTACTAAAAAATTTGAAAATAATTAAAACAAACTTTAATTAAATAATTGATTAAATTTAGAAGAATAATAAAATTGGAATTATTAAAATAGGGATATTAATAGGAAGAGATTTGTTCTTTAATTTAAGAATCCCTAAATTAATCATCTCAATAATATTTAATTCCTAATTAAAATGATAAATCAAACTTAAGATTTAAAATGTTAAAAGGCTTAATCATTAAATTAAATTAAAGTTAAATCATTAAACTCTTTTAAAATTTCAATTAAATTAAAATTAAAAATAAAATAAAATAAAATTAAATTAAATTAAATTAAACAAATTAAATTAAATTGAATTAAATTAAATTAAATTAAATTAAATTAAATTAAACAAATTAAATTAAATTGAATTAAATTAAATTAAATTGAATTGAATTAAATTAAAATTAAATTAAATTAATTAAATAAAATTAAATTAAAACATATCAAATTAAATTAAATTAAATTAAATTAAATTAAATTAAATCAAATTAAATTAAATCAAGTTAAATTAAATTAAGTTAATTCACATTAAATCAAACTAAATTGAATTAAATTAAAATTTGATAATAGAATCAAGTTAAAATTAAATCAAATAAAATTAAATTAATATTGAAACTAAACTAAATTAAATTAAATTAAAGTTAAATTAAATTGAATTAAAAATAACATCACCTAAGACATAAAGAAATTCAAAATAAAGTAACTTGAACACTATTCCAAATTTAAACCTGATAACTGAAATTAAATTAAGTCACAAACCATTTGAACACCAATTTGCCCTCGAAAGCTTTGGTTACCATAATTCCTAAACGGAATGATAAATGAAATGTTACTTCACTTATAGGATATTCAAATGTCTTACTTCACTGAGTAAGATAACAACAAAACATAACTAAACCTCGGACGATTACTTCATCTGATTGATTAAATTCATTTGGACTTAAAACAATCCTAGCAATATTGAAAAGATGTTTAAGATTCTTCTTAAGCACTTTCTCAATATGATATGATGTTTATAAGAACAACTGAATTTAATTGTTCTTTGATGAAGAAAATCGTCCTCAAACCAAAACACAAGAAACTAGACGTCATAGGAAATGACTAGCTATAGGATTAGGAATTTGGTAGAAAACCATAACCCTTCCCTTAGCTTTACCTAAGAATTTGCTTAAATATTCTAAATTGTGTTTAAGTGCAGCCTGGGATGACGGGAAGACCCTCCAGGTACGCTTTTATTTTATTGCAATTTACTTTCTTGCAATTTATTTAATCGCATCGCACTTACTTTTCTTGCATGATAAACAACTGTTGCATGAAAACCCACACTTTTAGGATAGTCCCTAAAACTGAAACCAAAACTAAATTAAAAGTCATTGTAAGATAAAATTCACCGCAACAACATTTAAAAATATAAAACAACTCAAAATTTAATCACAAACAGAACACAAAACTACAATTATAACTAAATTAAAACGTCTTGTTGGATGATCAGAAATACCTCGGATGATGTAACCTACGTGTTGCTAACGGGATTTCCCACGGTCTAAATGAAAGTGTGGAACTCATTCAGTTGAGTTTAGCAAATTCATCTGGACTAAGTGAATCCGATAAAAATAACGACGCCGGAAGGATGGAACCGTGGGATCTTAACCGGTGTTGTTATATTTAACTTTAAGATTTGGTTTAAATAAAACATAAAAAACATTTGGAGATTAAGATTTTCTCTAAACCAGAACACTTCTCTCACCTCCTGATTTATGAATTCTAAAACTAAACCCCTGCAAGAACAAGGAGCTTGGAGCATGGTGGGCAGCACGGCCATCGTCATCAGCAAAACCTGAGTCTACTTCAGCAGAACCTTCTTAGAATTAAATAACAAAGTCATAAGATTTCGAGGTAGTTTGCCTAGTGCAACATAAATCCTCAACTCTTTGTTAGGAATTTGCATGATCATGTCATGTAAATTATGCCCTAACCGGTCTTAGGATTCTGAGGTAGTCATCCGATATGACATAAACTCTCATATCTTCGAGGCTATTTGTATGATCATGTCATACGAATATAAGTCCTAATTAATTAAAATTGGCAAGATCAAAACATTAAATAAATGTTAGGACTTTCCTAAATTCAAAGCCTAACATTAGGATAGTCTGGGAAGTCACCGAAGTTCACTTCGGGTCTGTGACTTCTCCTACTTTTCTTCCTTTGAATTCCCAAAACAAAATGTTCCAAATTTGATCCATTCCCTATTGAAATTCCAAAATTCAATCCCTTGAAAACTTAAGCTTTGAGATTCTTGAGAGCAGAATTACTGATTATTATCAAGAGTTTTCTTAGGTGATTCCCGTCACTCAAGATGTAATTAACTATAGGGGCTTGCCCTTATAGGGAATTTTAAGAACCCAGGTAATATAAACCCTGTTTAATGCGTTTATATTTAGCAGGGGAACTTGTCGGCTTATAAAATTGGTTTGCAGACCAAACGGATGTCACAAATCTTTTAGTTTATTTAATCGAGCCCTATCATCAAGCAGTGTGTCTATTCTTCGGGGTAGATACACGGTTTGTGATGCGGTGCTCGTTTATATAAACTATTCGGGATGTGAGATCAGTTTGATTTCATATCTTAAATTTTTCAAATTTAAAATTATTTTAAAATAAAATACTACTTTTCAAATTATTTATTTAAATTAAATCTAAAATTTGCCGACAATTTCTGTAGGCGACCCTTCTTCAAAAATACAACACATAACCTAAAAATAATGCCGACAACTTCTGGCGACTCCGCTGGAGACAATTCCCCTCTCCATTTTAATCAGACAATTCTGCTTTCAAAAATCGGTAGTGTATCCATGTTCCTAGTGGATCAAACTACCCTTCTTTCCGTTGGAATACTATGTTCATTTCTACCTTGAACAAGTATAGCGAACATTCTCTCGGATTTGGGAGCCACTGTTTAGACACCCCTAAACAGAGAGGTTCCGAGATCCTTTTACCTCATTTCTGAGGTGGGGTGGACCTCCAATAGGTATTATTTTAGGAGCGGTCTTGCGGGTCGAGAAGTTTCTGCAAGACTTTCTCTTCCTTTTCCAGTTCCTAATCAATTCCTTTTATCCTTCCTACAACCCTTCTTCTTATAATAAATTCTCTTTCCTGACAGAGAAATCTTTTTGAAAAGACAATCTTCCTTTAATACCACAAATACACTAAGATAAACAAAAATGTGTTCGGACTCTTTCTTTTTTGTCATAAGTTGTACGACAAGAAGAAGCACGATTCGGGGACTAACACTTGGAATCCGCCTTGCGAAATGGAAGCCCCAAACCGATCTTCTCCTTCGTCAACGGACTCGACTCGGCCGTGTTCAAGGACGAACTGCCTGATAATGGAATCATTCAATTCGGACAAGGATTCGGGGACACCGACATCAAAATCCCCGACGTCACTCTCTTTTCACTCACAAGCAAAGTACCAGAAACTAAGAAACCGTTGATTGAGTTTAACCTCAAGTCAACTCATGAATTGCCTCCTCTGCAAAAGATTCCAACTGAGAGGAGTACTGTTGTTCGCAGAAGGACTGTTGTTGCTACCCCCACTAGTCTAGTTGTCTCTGCACCTACCCCGGCTCCTGCCAAACTAAAGGGGAAGGAAATCCAGAACTATGGTGAACCCGTTACGGTGGAGGGTACGGACCTTCCGTGAGACCTTCGTTTTGAAATCGGGTCCGGCTCGAGGATTCCATCATTGACACGGACTCGGAGAAGGAGCGAAGTAGAAGGATTGCTAGAGAAGCCGCAGCTGCTGAAGTTGCTTTCCTAGAAGAAATTCCAGAACTGCCCGAGTATACGCCACTGCCTGAATACATACCACTTTTGGGAGGAAGCAGGTTCCATCCCCTCTCCGCCGCAGAAGATGAAGAAAATGTTTGCAAGATTGCTGTCGCATTGCCTCAACGTGTATATTACAATGATAGCCGCCAGAAAAGGGCTAGAACTACGCCATTTGCCCGACTGCAAACTTTGATAGAGAAATTAGCAAAGAAGGAAAAGTGCCCTGTATCAAAAATTTTAAGAAGGATAGGGCGGGTGCCAGTCAAATCCCGTCTTGGGCCGCGAGTAGAACCTGCCATCGTTACAGAAAAGCCAAATAAAAGGATGAAAGCTAGTCCGCCTGTCGTTGTTTCAGGGTTACAGTCTAGGGAGGATACCACCTTCCAGCATTTGGCTGACAGACCATCTGGTCCTAAACCTTCTGCTGCTAGAAGGATGGTATGGCGTCCCACTACTGAACAATTAAGATTGAAACAACAGCCTGAGAAGGAAAGTCTCTGTTGACCTCATTTTTGATGAGGTCTTCCCTTCTTCTTTTTAGTGCTTAGGATCTAGCCTTAGGCTTTTCCTTTGACTATCTTAGAGGACTAGAATTAGGACCCACCTTTTAGAAATTCAAACCACTTCTAAACTCCTCGCAAACTCCACAAACTTGACTATAGACCCCTAACCACCTAGAGGGTTGAAATCAAATGTGGAAGTTTAAAGGATGAGTTCCTATAGGACTCTTTGGCCTTAGGACTACCCCGGGTGGCCTCGGTCCGATGAGGGGCCGACTTACACTACACTTACACACTACATTTCCACACACTTCCTAAAACCACACCTATACCCAACTTAACCTCCCGACTCATGTAGGTGATTCACATGGATGGTCCTTAACCCCTAAGCCCTCGGTAAGAGGGTTAGGAACAACATAGTGAATGCCTCAAATGAGTCCTCTCATGGCTCATATGGGCTTGAAATGGCTTCATGGCTCAACCAAAATGATTTCACCCCACTCAAATTCACCCAATCTTAAATTTCACAAATTTTCAATTTTTGACCCCCGGGACCCTACACCTACTAAACCTACCCAAAACCCTTGAAATTACCCAAATTTTTGCAAAATTTCCAAATTACCTAAAATTTTCCAAAATCAATCCCAAACACCTCCACATCACTCAAATTGATTATCCATACCCAAAAATACCAAAAATTCCAAGAAAACCTCCCAATACCCTCCAAATAACCCAAAATACCCTTCTTGGCCTAAAAATCCAAAAATTCAAAAAATTCCCAGAAAATTCTAGAAAATCCCAAATATTCCCAATTGCATTTTGTCCAACTACACCATGGGCCAATTTTGTCAATTTACCCTACTTTTGTCAAAACCCCCAATTTGACCCATTTTAATCCAAAGTGAACCCAATGTCAAACCAAACCTAACCCAAATGAACCCAAACCCCAAAAATCAAAGCCCAACCAAAGTTAAAACCTCTTTGAAACACTCCCATAAACACTTCTCAACAATAATTCTACATAAATTTCAACCCTAGCCCAACATTGGCCCAACTTGGCCCATTTGGACCTATATCGGCCCATTCACCAAAAGAATCCAAATCCAACCCAATTCAAGCCCAAACTACCCCAAATTTGCTTCAAGTTACTCATGACACATCCATGAGCTAAACCCAACAATTATTTGGCCCAACCTTTTACAAAAATTTTCATCCATGAACACATTCATAAACTTAAAAGCCCACTTCCCTTAAACCCTTCTAAAAGCCCATTTCCTTCAAAATTCAAAAGCCCAAATCTACCCTAAAGCCCACATGACATCTCCATTTGTCATCCATTTAATTAAATCCATTACCTAAGTCCTAAAATCATCATTAAATTATTCCAAATGAAGCCTCATGACAAATTACCCCTAAATACCAAAATTTTCCTTAAATCCATTTCCATGAAATTGACTTCACTTTTCCCAAGCCAAATGGAGCCATGGAGCTAAGCACAAACCTTGCCAAAACTCTGCCAAAATTGTTCCAGACCCTTCTCCACTCTTAGAGCACTTGATCCCCAGTGAGATCCCCCTGCCATTTCTCCTCCCGTAAGCTCAATTTCGCAGTTGAAATTCCACCCAAAACCAGGACACTTCTCCACGGTGAGCCAATTCCCAAATTGATTGGCTCTACACCTTCACTCGGACCAAGGGAAGGTGTCCACCATCAAAAGCCCCATCTCCGGGCCACCCGAGTTGCTCCAGACTCTCCAAGCTTTGTGATCGGGCTTGGTCGAAATCATATCCGGACAATTCACTGCACCAGGAGACTTCATCCGGAGCTTGCTAGGACCCAATCGAAGGTGCAACAACTCTCGGATTGAAGCCACACTTCTCCGAGCCAAGGTATGAGCTAACTCTTCATCCCGAGCTTCCGAAGATTCTCTATTTCAAATGCCTTAGTTCCAATGCATGTTAACCGTATTGATGTGTTCGTCTCTTCGAGACGAATCCATAGAGTATAAGAACGTAAAAATCCATCGAGAATCGAGTGAGATCTTAGGGATTTAGTGTGGACGGCTCTCGGGTGAGAACACTTGGGGACGATGAACGGATGCCGTCCATTCGATACACGCGCGCACGGACGGCCGGGATTGCGTCGGACCGGGAGACGGTACGAGAACCGCGGGGCCCGGCCGCCGACTCGAGTGGCGGCGTCGAATGGGAGCGCGCCGCGTGGCCTTTCGGAGCTGCCGAGGATGCGCTGGCGCCGCGTGGATAAATAGAAAATTAGGGTATTTTCTTATTTATTTAATTCCCTAAACTTCAAAAATCCATATCTTTGTGTAGAAAAATCACAAAAATAAAATAAAAATACCCTCTTGCTCGGTGAACGGAGGAGAATAATGTGGAAAAGAAATCATTTAATTTCATTAAGTATTTTATTTTTTATAATTTATTTACTCTCTGCATACATTTAATTCTCCATGCATGTATACAATTCACCATGGCATGAGACCATAGGGCTTTGAAGCCTCGAACTTGGGAACATTCCCCGAATTTTCCAAGGTCGAGGCCATCTCTGTGAAAAGTTATTTATTTTTCAAATGCATGTTGCTGTTTTGAGTATTTTAATTCCAAAAATTAGCATGTTGTGAAATAAATTCTAGAAATATTTGGTGATGTTCCTTATGACCAGAGAACTCTAGGAAAAATAGGACTTGAGTTAATTCACTCGGATTAACCCTAATTGGCTTAAACACCCAAAATAGGTCTTTAATTAATTAGAGTTAATCAGGCATCAAATTGACTTGAAATCAATTCTCCACTGACCTTTAGGATCAGAGGAATCCACCATAAAAATTTGAGGTCAATTGGACTTGGTTAACCCCACTAATTGGGTTAATTAAGCCACTTAGCCATTTTAAACTTTAAAAATTCATAACTTTTAAAATACTTTTTAAAAATTCACCAAATTGGTTTTGGAGCCTCTCTGATATCAGGGGAACCTAAGAAAATTAAAATTTCAATTTTCTAAAAAAGTTGATTTTTAATAATATTTTAATATTTTTAATAATTAAAAAATAATAAAAATCACAAAAATAATAAAATTCGCCAAAATGTCACATTTTGAATTTTAATCACTTAGGAACAAATCCCACATTTTTCCTAGGTCTATTTAGTGAGATATTGAATTTTAAAGCCCTAGGGTAATTTTAAAATTAAAAAAAATGTATTTTCTAGCATTTTCACTAAAATAATTATTATAAATCATAGAAAAATCAGAAAATTGCAAAATTTGTTTCTCTGGTTTCCTTGATATCAGAGAGATTTTTGAAAAATATAAAATCCATTTTTCAACATTTATTTTATTCTTAAATTAATTAACACTCCAAAACTCAAAATAATTATAATAAAAATAATATAATTCAAAAAATCACCAAAATTGGTCCAAGTGCTTCTCTGGTCATTAGGAATGTCCCCTAATTTTCTTAAGGACAGAAACTTTCTTTTGGTCATATTATCAAATTTCCCTTGAAAATCTCTATTTTCCATCAAAAATAATTATATAAATAAATTAAATACAGAAAAATCACTTTTTCTCCTCTCATGTCTTTATTGACATATGAGTGAAGTCACATAAAAATTTCAAGTTCATTTGAATTCAATTTAGTGAGTTATGAAATTATTAAGCTTAAAGGGTAAAATGGTAATTAAAATCTTTAATCCTTAATTAAAACTTTAGGCTTAATAAAAATTTAACAAGTAAAATATTTGATCCTAATCTGATTTGGATGATTGAAATTTAAATGATTAAAGGGTAGAAACCCATTAAACAATTTCAAAATGATTAAATTTTAATTAAATAATGGATTAAATTTGGAAGAATAATAAATTTGGAATCATTAAAATAAGGGATATTTATTAGGAAGAGATTTATTCTTTAATTTAAGAATCCCTATATTAATTATCTCATTAATATTCAATCCTTAATTAAAATGATAATTTAAATTCAAAATATTAAAAGACTTAATCATTAAACTAAAGTCAAATTATTAAACTCTTTCAAAAATTTCAATTAAAATTAAAAATAAAGTAAATTAAAGATAAATTAAATTAAAATTAAATTAAATTAAATTAAACAATTAAATTAAATTAAATTAAATTAAAATTAAATTGAATTAAATTAAACAATTAAATTAAATTAAATTAAATAATTAAAATTAAATTAAATTAAATTAAACAATTAAATTAAATTAAATTAAATTAAATAATTAAATTAAATTAAATCAAATCAAATTAATTAAACACCAAATCAAATTAAATTGAACTATGTTAAACTAAATTAAAACTCGATTAAATTAAATTGAATTAAATATAACATCACCTAAAACAGAAGAAAATAAATTTAAAGAAAAACAACTCGAACAACTATTCCAAATTTAAACTCTTTAACTTAAACCAAATCATTTGAATACTAATTTACCCTTGAAAGCTTTGATTATTATAACTCCTAAATTAAACGTCAAATGAAATGTCACTTCACTCATAGGATATTCAAATGTCCTAGTTCACTGAGCAAGTTAACAAAACTTGAAATTCTTGGACGATTAATTCATTTGTATAATTAAATTCATTTGGACTTAAAACAATCCTAGAAATATTGAAAAGATGTTTAAGATTCCTCTTAAGCACTTCCTCAATATGATAGGACATTTATAAGAACAATTGAAGTTGATTATTCTTTGATGAAGAAAATCATCCTTAAACCAAAACACAAAGAACCTAGACGTCATAGGAGTTGACTAGCTATAGGATTAGGAATTTGGTAGAAAACCATAACCTTTCCTTAGCTTTACCTAGGAACTTGCTTAAATATGCTAATTGTGTTTTAAGTGCGGCTTGGAATGACGGGAAGACCCTCCAGGTACGCTTTTATTTTATTTTATTGCAATTTACTTTCTTGCAATTTACTTTATTGCAAATGCATTTATTTTTCTTGCATGATAAACAACTCGTTGCATGAAAACCCACACCTTTAGGATAGCCCCTAAAACTGAAACCAAAATTAAGTTAAAAGTCATTGCAAGATAAAATTCACCGCCACAACATTTTAAAATATAAAACAACTCAAAATTTAATCACAAACGAACACAAAACTACAATTACAACTAAATTAAAACGTCTGTTGGATGATCGGAATACCTCGGATGATGTAACCTACGTGTTGCTAACGGGATTTCCCACGGTCTAAATGAAAGTGTGGAACTCATTCGATTGAGTTTAGCAAATTCATCCGGACTAAGTGAATCCGATAAAAATAATGATGCCGGAAGGATGGAACCGTGGGATCTTAACCGGTGTCGTTATAATCAACTTTAAGATTTGTTTTAAATAAAACATAAAAAACACCCGGAAATTAAGATTTTCTCTAAACCAAAACACTCTTCTCAACTCCTGATTTATGATTTCTAAAACTAAACCTCTGCAACAACAAGGAGCTCGGAGCATGGTGGGCAAGACGACCATCGTCATCGAGTAAAACCCGAGTCTACTTCAGCAAAACTTTCCTAGAATTAAAACAACCAAGCCATAGGACTTCGAGGTAGCTTGCTCTAGTGCAACATAAATCCTCAACTCCTCGTTAGGCATTTGCATTGCAAATTAAGCCCTAACCGGTCTTAGGATTCCGAGGTAGTCGTCCGATACGACAATAAACCCTCATATCTTCTAGGGCTATTTGTTTGATTTTATCATACAAATATAAGCCCTAATTAATTGAAATTGGCAAGATTGAAATATCAAATAAACATTAGGACTTTCCTAAATTCAAGCCAAACGATAGGATAGTCGGGAAATTACCGAAGTTCACTTCGAATCAGTGATTTCTCCTACCTTTCTTCCTTTGGATTCACAAAACAAAATGTTCCAAAATTTGATCCATTCCCTATTGAAATTCCAAAATTCAATCTTTGAAAACCTTAAACTTTGAAATTCTTGAGAGCAGAATTATTGATTATTATCGAGAGTTTTCTTAGGTGATTCCCGTCACTTAAGATGTAATTAACTATAGGGGCTTGCCCTTATAGGGAATTTTGAAGAACCTGGTAATATAAACCCCGTTTGATACTTTCATATTAAGCGGGGAATTTGTCGGCTTATAAAATTGGTTCGCAAACCAAACGGATGTCACAAAACTTCTAGTTTATTTGATCGAGCCCCACCATCAAGCGATGGTGTCTATCCTTAGGGATAGATATACGGTTTGTGGTGCGGTGCTCGTTTATATAAACTATTTGGGGATGTGAGATCGGTTTAATCTCATATCTTAAAACTTTCAAATTTAAAAATTATTTTCAAAATCAAATACTACTTTCTAAATTATATATATTTAAATTAAATTTAAAATTTAAATTCGCCGACAACTTCTGTTAGGCGACCCCCCTCTTCAAAATAAAACACGACCTAAAAATAATGCCGCCAATTTCTGGCGACTCCGCTGGGGACAATTCCTCTCTCCATTATAATCAAATAATTCTGCTTTCAAAAATCAGTAGTGTATCCATGTCCCTAATGGATCAAACTACCCTTCTTTCCGTTGGAATACTATGTTCATTTCTATCTTCGAACAAGTATAGCCAACATTCTCTCGGATTTAGGAGCCACTTGTTTAGACACCCCTAAACGAGAGGTTCCGAGATCCTTTTACCTCATTTCGAGGTGGGGTGGACCCCCGATAGGTGTTAGTTTAGGAATGATCCTTCGAGTCGAGAAGTCTTGCTTAAGACTTTCTTTTCCTTTCCAACTCTGAATCGGATTCCTTACCTTCTCTACACCTTTGAACATTCCGTTCTAAATAAACAAACCCTCTAATAAGTGATTCTTTTAACAAATGATTCTTTTTTATAAATACATGAACAAAGAATGAGTTCGGACTCTTTCAATTCCTTTCTTTTCGTCCTAAAGAAAAGAAGCATAACTCGGGACCGACAACTGTAATCTACCTCGCGAAATGGAAGCCCCGAAACCGATTTTCTCCTTCACCAACGGATCGGACTTCGCTGTCTATAAGGATGAGCTGCCCGACAATGGGGTCATCCGATTCGGACAAGGATTTGAAAACACGAACGTCAAGGTCACCGACGTCTCCCTCTTTGCACTGACAAACAAGGTATCTGAAGCTGAGGAACCACTGCTTGAGTTCAACCTTAGGTCGACCCAAGAGTTTCCTCCCCTGCAAAGGGTCCCGACTAGGAGGAGTACTCGCCGTCCGCAGGAGGACTGTTCTTACTACCCCCATCGGTCTAGTTGTTTCCGCACCTACCCCGACTCTCGCCAAATCAAAGGGGAAAGGAATCCGTAACTATGATAAACTCCGTTACCGTGGAGGGTACGGATCTTCCCGTAAGACCTTCTCGTCTTCGAAATCGGGTCCGGCTCGAAGATTCCTTCGCCGACAAAGACCCAAAGAAGAAATAGAAATAGAAGGATCGCCGGGGAAGCCAGAGCTGCTGAGATTGCCTTCCTGGAGGAAATTCCAGAGTTACCAGAATATACACCGCTACCAGAATATACACCACTGCCTGACTACATACCACTTTTGGGAGGAAGCAGGTTCCATCCCCTCTCCGCCGCAGAGGATGAGGAGAATGTTCGAAAGATTGCTGCCACATTACCCCAGCCCGCATACTACAACGATAGCCGCAAGAAAAGAATCAGAACTACGCCGTTTGCTCGACTGCAAACTTTGGTAGAAAAGCTAGCGAAGAAGGAAAACTGCCCCGTGTCGGAAATTCTACGAAGGATAGGGCGGGTGCCGGCCAAATCCCGTCTCGGGCCCCGAGTAGAACCCGCCGTCATGATGGAGAAGCCAAGCAAGAGAATGAAGGCTAGCCCGCCCGTCGTAGTATCGGGATTACAGATTAGGGAGGATACCACCTTCCAGACATTTGGCCGATGAGACCATCCGGTCATAGACCTTCGCTCGCTAGAAGGATGGTGTGGCGTCCCACTACGGGGCGGCTGAGATCGAAACGAGCGGCCCGAGAGAGAAAGTCTCGCCGGAGAGGCCGGAATCGAAGAAAGTGCTACTGCGATGAAGGGGACTCGTGAAAAAGGACCCGGCAACCATCGCATGACAACCACAAAGATACACGAAAGCTCCGCTAGAAGATGCCATGGAAAAGTTGAGAACCGACATCCGACGGTTGGCAAAAGAAAGAGAAGAAAAGTTCGGAGATGAGATCGACTCATCGGAATTCATGGACAACGAATATGCAGAAATCAACATGGTTGAGACACGAGCTTCATCATCTTCTCAAGGTGCTCCCGCAATCGCAGAAAGAGAGGAGCCGGAACCGATGAAGAGACGGCTTCGGGAAAAGGACGACACGATCGCTCAAATTGCGAAGAGGATGGAAGAGATGGCCGTAGCTCTAGCCCCTCTCCAAAGTCAAGTACAACCACATGAGAGACACCCCCGTAAGTCATTCACATCGTAGACGGAGGAAAGGAGATTACATCCGTCAATGGGGATGACCAACTGAAAAAGGATACAACACAAGGTATGATCCCCGAAAAGGATATCAAGAACTTGGTAGAGCGAACGAGTGCGAGAAGCCCTAGCACAATCGAAGAACGGGACATCTATTCGGACGGGTAGACCTTACCCGGAAGAATTCGACGCTGTCCAATACCCGAAGGGCTTCGTACCACCTCTCGTTTAAGACCTTCGATGGAACCGGAACCCCGACAGCATGTTGCACACTTTCGTGCCGCTTGTTGCAATGCCGGCGGGAGCGATGCGCTACTCTTCCGACGGTTCGTTAGCGATCCGTCGTGGATCGCCTTCGACTGGTATGCAGAATTACCCAACGGATCTGTAAAGACATTCTCAGAGCTAGAGAGCCTCTTCATTAAGCGATTTGTCGGAGCTCAGCACCACATCACTATAGGTGATTTAGTGGTAGAGAAACAAAGGCCGAATGAAACTCTAGTGGATTACATACTTCGATGGAGAAATTTAAGTATGAAGTGTGAACCACAACCGCAAGAACAACATGCGATCGGCATCTTGCTTAAAAGCATTCACGGCCCGATAGCACTTCTCCTCAAGGGATTCACTATTAAGACTTTTGAGAAGTTGTTAAGCAAGGCCGGAAGCTTGCAAGAAGAGGCGAAGCAATTAAGTTTTGCCGACAAGACGGACAAGCGGAAGCCGGTGAAGACTTTCGAAAAGAAATCCTGGGTCGTTGCAGCGATTGACAAAGGCAAACAACCGATGCAAATACCACCGAACGGCCGCAAGCAACCACAACAAAATTACCAAGCAACCCCGGTCCAGCTATCGGTCGTCTCCGCAGTATGAACAACCGTCTCGTCCGCAACGTACATCGAGGGAGCTTCGAGCGAGAGAATATCCGTTCAAAAATGAAGCAAGTACCAAAGATGTTCCGTAGCTTAATGAAAACTCCGCATTTCCACTGCTGTAGCCCAAAAGACCGGAGGAAGTCAACAAGAAAGGTGATCCCAACTTTTGCCCCTACCATCGGATGCTTGGGCACAAGATAGAAGACCGCATTACCTTCAAAAGTTGGCTCAACGACAACCTTCGGAAAGGAAATATAACAATCCCGAAGGAGTACATGAAGGAACCCCGTAAAGGAGGTTCCGTCAATGTTATCTCAACCGATCCCGTCATTCCGATAGATCCCTATGCAATCGACGATGGATGGACTACCGCTCGGACGAGATCTTCGAAGAAGATTTTAGACAATATCCGAACCGCTTCGGTGCGAGCTTCAATTCGTAGTTCGAGACCTGTTAAGCCGGTACTATCACTTGCGATAGAAGAACCACCTCGACAGGAGAAAATCGAAGAGAAGAAGAAAATTGACGAAGAAGAGGAGACTGAGACTCTTAAGGCTAGACTAGGGGCTGCTTATCCTAGGATAGTTGTTTCCGATTCGGGGGAGAAATCCCTCGAACCTCCGATTTTGTATGATTATCTCGCTCACTTCGGTGGGATCATATAATGATAAGGGTGATGGCGTTGGCTACGTTTTGACTCGTTTCTAACGATTACGTAACTAGCGACAATCCGGGCGTCGATTTCGATACCAACAACAATTCTCAAATCATACAAGATCTCGACGATCAAAATGACGAAGAAGGCATCCATCAAGGAGGCTACGAGAGTTCAACGAAGCAACGGATCTATCCGTGAGTTTCGAGGAGCTCCGATTACAATAGAGTTAGAGCCTTCGTATTTGGAAGATAATCCGGAAGAGCCGATCATTCCGATTCGGGAGGAGACACCGACAAACTCAATACTAGATTCGAAGAAATTACGAAGTCAACCTAAGAAGTGGAAAAGTTCTACCTCCAAGAATGGGTCCAAAAGACAAAGGAAAGCGGTGGTTGTTCAAGAAGAACCAACCCCAGCAGAAGAAATACCCATTCGAGAAGAAGCCGAGACGCAGGAGAACAAAGTGGACTACAACGTGCTAGCCCATCTTAGGAAACTACCGGCCAACCGAGCATCTACGATGCTCTCATCTTATCAAAGGAGATGAGAGAAGCTCGATCAAGGCCTTACTTGATCCGGAAATTTGCTTAGCTCAAATGGCCGGAGATTCCTTAGATGAGGTTTGCTCGTTAAAGGAACAGACGAGGTGTTATCTTCACGGACAATGACCTACTACTTGGGACGACGGATCACAACCGACCGTTGTACATTTCGGTTACAATTGGGAAGTTTACGCTCTCCGCAGTATTGGTGGATCCAGGAGCATCAATCAATATAATGAGTCTTCGAACACTAGCATACTTGGAAATTGATGCTCGTGAGCTCGAGGCCGACAAAATGTTATTAAGAGGATTCAACCGTAAAGGAGAAAGAGCCCTCGGGTCAATAACGCTACCGATGAAGACCGGTGATTTAGCAAAGACAACCGCAAAATTTCATATAATCGATTCGAAACGTCGTTCAACGCTCTATCGGGCCGACCATGGATACATGAAAACAGGATGGTACCATCATCTCTACACCAGTGCATCAAGTACTACGATGGAGGGGAACAGTGCATCAAAGGTGACTTGCAACCATTCTCCGTACATGAAATTGGAATCCATGAAGATGCGGCTTATTATGCACCGCCAAAGAAAACAATCTTCTCCAGAGATACCGTAACAAATAAAGCAAAGAAAGTTCAGGACAACGAAGAACCTGAAGTTCTAGTCCAACGATCACTCACCACTCCCTTCCGGCGAGATGGTGAAGGTTTCTCCACAACTCGCATCCGAGGTCGAGGCCGGGGACGAGGCCGTGGTAGAGACACTAGGACAATTGGACTGAAGAAACCAACCATCAATGTTGATTGGGATGATAGTTCCGAAGAAGAAAAAGAAATCAAGCAAGAAGCGAGCAACAATAAGTCGAAAGAAGCCGCAATACAAGATCTCCCTCGAAGATGAAAAGAACGAAGAATACAAATCAATGTACGAGAAGATTAACCACTACGTACATACTATGACCCTAACTCCGATCCATTCTAATAAGATCGAGGGTATGGAGGTCAAAGAGGTACGTAGTGACGGTGCAAAGCCGATCAAATTCTACCGTGGTGCTTCTTCCTCCAAAGCTGAAAATAATGTACAATTCGAAGATGTCACTTCATCGAATTAATGGAATTACCTTTTGAGTGGTACTCTCCCCGTGTTCAAAATTTAATTCAACGTGGTTTCTTACCTCGACAATGGACAAAAGGCCAATCACAACATTTTGAAAAGTTATGGAATAACTCCGGCCGTCCTCCCAATTCAAAGTATGGACTCGGATTCGGCACAGTAGGGTCAGTTGACGATACTGAATTTTGCTTGGTTGTCACTTGCAAATCCAATGAAAACTGCATGGAAACTACAGACGAACTCGAAGATTTACAAATTGGAGACGCTCCACCGAATTCGAAGAAGAAATCAAATCTACAATAGATGAGTTAACGGAAGTTAACTTGGGTACTAGCGAAGAGCCTAGACCTACCTTTGTTAGCTCCTTACTCAATAAAGAAGACTCCGAAGAAATAATCAAGTTATTAATGGAATTTAAAGACTCGTTTCGCTTGGAGCTACGATGAAATGCCGGGATTAGCCCCGAGGTTGCGGTCCATAAGCTAGGAGTGGATCCTACTTCGTTCCGATCGGACAAGGTCCCGGAAGAATGCGTCTAGAAATCGAACAACAAGTCATAGCCGAAGTTAAAAAGCTAATAGACGCTAAATTTGTCCGTGAAGAACAATACCCGACTTGGCTAGCCAATGTAGTGCCGATCGAAAGAAGAATGGTCGGATCGGAATTTGTGTGGACTTCGGAGATTTAAACAAGGCATGTCCAAAAGATGAATTCCCTCTACCGATTCCGAATCGATGATCGATATTGCTTCGACACATGAAATATTCTCATTCATGGATGGATCTTCAGGATACAACCAGATAAAAATGGCTCCGAGAAGATGAAAAGCTTACGGCATTCGAACGCCGATCGGAGTATTTTGCTACACGGTGATGCCATTCGGACCGAAGAACGCAGGAGCAACTTACCAAAGAGCAATGACAAGAATTTTTGATGATCTCATCCACAATCAAGTCGAGTGCTACGTGGACGATGTCGTCATCAAAAGCAAAGTAAAGGAAAACCACCTGTATGATTTGAGAATTGTTTTCGAACGATTAAGACAATTTAACCTTAAGATGAATCCCTTAAAATGCGCCTTAGGCGTCACCTCCGGGAAATTCTTAGGATTCGTTGTCCGACATCGTGGAATTGAAATCGACCCGGAGAAGATTAAAGCCATCTTAGAAATGCCGCCTCCCAAAACCTTAAAACAACTACGATCTTTTCAAGGGAAGTCGGCATATCTTCGACGCTTTATCTCAAACCCGTCGAGTAGGTGTCAGCCTTTCTCGGCACTAGTTAAAAAGGACGCCAAATTTATTTGGGAAGAGAAATGCCGAAGGCCTTCGAAGACCTTAAACAATATTTAATGACACCTCCCGTCTTAGCAGCCCCGGTCTCGGGTAGACCGCCGATACTTTACACCGCGGCTCTAGACGACTCCTCGGAGCCCCGTTAGCCTGTGTCAATGATGAGGGTAAAGAAAATGCTCTTTACTACTTAAGCCGTCGTTTACTCCCGACGGAAGTAAGGTATCCCGCAATTGAAAAGCATTGTTTGGCCCCGATCTTCGCCGCTCAAAAGCTCGGGCACTACATGCTTTCTCATAAGGTCAACTTGATTTCGAAGTTTAATCCATTGCAATACTTGATGACTCGTCCAACACTTTCCTAGCGGACTTGCCGGATGGTCAATGATATTATTGCAATTCGATATAACTTTCGTGCCTCTGCGTGCCGTAAAGGGACAAGTCTTAGCAGACTTCCTCGCAACACACCCTTTGCCAGCCGAATCTCCTCTCAATGACGATCTGCCAGATGAACAAATAATGAGCCTAGAAGACCCTGATGATCGACGTTGGGAATTGTATTTCGACGGAGCATCTTCAGCACACAAAGACGAAGAATCGCAAGTGATAGTGCCCGTAAGGCGGGAATCGGGCTAATCTTTATAACACCGGAGCGGGGGATGTTAAGATACTCCTACCACTGACGTAACCGTGTACAAACAACGAAGCGAATACGAAGCCCTCATAACGGGATCGGAATTAACCATTCAAATGGGGATAACGGACATCAACATCTACGGGGATTCGCGGTTAATCATTCAACGGATCGCTGGACAATACAGGATTTTTAAACCAAGACTCGAACAATACTTCCAGTATGCCATACAAATTGTTGGAACAGATTCCAAATGTAACGATCTACAAAATTCCTAGAAAAGAGAATGCTTTAGCGGATGCTTTAGCCCGTCTCGCAAAAGAATTTGCCTGTTTGCAAGATGAATCGGTGGAAGTGTCGGTTCACGGACGTCGAGTCCTATCACGACTTGACATAGACATGATACACAAATCGAAAAAGAAAAAGAATCGATTGCAGCGATGACGGAAAACACAGAAGATCGGCGACGACCATTGATGGACTACCACGCAAACGAGAAAGCTACCGGACGATAGGTCGGCGGCCCATCGGATCAAGAAAAGAACTGCGTCCTACGCATTAATAAACAACACATTATACGGAAGGTCTTTTGAT
Organism: Papilionanthe hookeriana x Papilionanthe teres; assembly: GCA_022702705.1. NCBI lineage: Eukaryota > Viridiplantae > Streptophyta > Magnoliopsida > Asparagales > Orchidaceae > Papilionanthe > Papilionanthe hookeriana x Papilionanthe teres. The sequence continues at coordinate 12,421,364 of CM040425.1, read as the reverse complement.
CAAATGTGGCTAAGGTGCCTAAGCGGGTCCGAGGCCCGTGAAATCGTTAAAGAGGTGCATTCGGGACACCGTGGCGCTCACCGGTCGGGTCCAAAAATGAAGATGAAAATTAAAAGACTAGGGTACTACCGGCCCTCGATGATGACCGACCGCATGAAAATCGCTAAGAGCCGTCATCAATGCCAAGTGCACGGAGTGGTTCTACACCAACCTCCAAATGTGCTACACCCGACAATTGCGTCGTGGCCATTTGAATGTTGGGGCACGGATATAGTGGGTCCGATAGAACCACCATCTTCGAAAGGACATCGTTTCATTCTTGCGGCTACGGATTACTTTTCCAAGTGGGCGGCAGGTTCCACTTAGAGAAGTGAAAGCACACCACGTGCTACGGTTTTCAAGAACCAAGTTGTCTACCGTTTCGGAGTGCCGCGCGGGATCATCTCGGATAATGGGTCGGCATTCGAAGCACACAAATCAACAATTTTGTCGGGAGACACGGAATCGATCGGCGATACTCGACAATTTACTACCCAAGAGCAAACGGTCTCGCTCGAGGCTTTTAATAAAACTCTCGTTCAAATCTTAAAGAAAACCCCGGACGATAATAAGAGAAATTGGCACGAGAAATTGTTAGAAGCCTTATGGGCCTACCGGACAACCTTCGAACTCCTACTCGAAGCTACACCTTACGCTCCGGTGTATGGGTCCGAGGCGAGTGTTACCTTTAGAGGTTCGGCTTCCTTCACTCGGAATTGCGGTTGCAAACAAGATCACGACGAAGAAAACGCCGGATTACGACTAGAAGAATTAGAAAGCTTGGAAGGGAAAAGACTTACGGCGCAACGGAATTTAGAACTATACCAAGCTAAGATGGTTCAAGCCCATGACAAGCCGGTCCGCCCAAGAACCTTCAAAGTTGGTGACTTAGTTCTCGTTCTCAAGAGACCTATTCTTGCACACCGCAAGATAGGAGGAAAATTTGAACCCACTTGGGAAGGACCGTTTGTGGTTGAAGCGAGTATACTCGGGAGGTTCCTACCGAGCTAGTGAATTGCCAGGGAGAACGACATATGCTTCCAATCAACGGACGATACTTGAAAAAATATTACGCTACCTGATGTTTCGAAGGAATGAATTCTTCATCCCTAAGAAACACGGGTGAAGTAATTACTTGTGGTTGGGCCCGAACCCAAAAAAATAATAAAATGTGCTAAGATAAATAAAGTCATGATAATTAAGTTTTCCTCGTTTTCTTCTCCAAATCAAAATCTCTTCCCTCATCTTATCTTACTTCATTCCTGTTAAATTTCAAAATATAAGAATAATAAAAAAATGTATCTTTAATAAACATTTTCTTAATGTTCTTGTTCTTAGTACAGCCCCTGATCCTTTTCCTTGTCTTTTCGCAGGGAAATGTCGAACGGGCGGTTGGTTTTGAACTTTAAGAATGGCGTAAGCCTTGCACTCGATGAAAAGAGGGTGAAAGATGGAGCGATAATCGAGATTGACTCAGATTTCGCACCGAGCGAGGCCTACGATACGAGGAAAGTGACCGGGTCCCGGTTAACCGAGCAGAACTGCCGCGGCGGACGAGTGATGAAAGTGGGTGGCCCAAGCCACCAATCCAACAACAAGAAAAGAAAAGCAAACACCGAAGAAGACAAGAAAATGAAGTCCGTAGTCGCTACGGTGAGGGCGGGCTTGTCGGCGCCGCGCCCACGGAGATTCAAGAAGTTCGGAGAGCTACTCTCACGGCCACGCAACGAAGAAATAAGAATCGCCGCATCCGTAAAATGTTAACAAAACTAGCCGCGGACCGGCGCGACGAGACGACTGCTAATGCCGGCACTCACATTTCAAGGACACCGGTTCACCGAGAACCTGAAGAAAGGAGGCCAGCTCCTAGAATAACGAAAGAACCGGGGAAATCTCCGGAAGATCGGAAGAAAGAAGGCTACCACGCCACCGGATAGAACCACCAGGCGGTGCATGACCTTGTTGCGAAGCAACCCCGGGGATGTCCCGACGGGCATCATCCACGAGGAGCCGAGGTATGCGAGGGGAACATGAAGGGATTGAACCATATATCCCACAATATGTTACAAGGCCTCGCCATCTGCGGATCATTCCGGAATACGAGCTGGAGAGGATGCGGAATGTTGAAAAGAAAACTTTCGAATACTTCGAGAGAATTAAAGGAAGAAGAATCAACATACTAGAAGGCCTCGAGCTACACACCGAACGTATTCTCGGAGTATGAACAACGAGCAAATCGTGGATTGTATCCGGGATCCGAAAAGAATGGGCCGAGCAGGCCGCCCGAGGGAAAACACATACTCGGAACCCCGGAGATGGATGCCAGGGAAAGGAAGAATCACAATACAATGCGGATGCTTGCTACAACTTTGCTGAAGACAGAAAAGGAAACCCACCGGGAATACTTCGTCATGGGCAAGTAGATCCGATGCCATTAGTTATCAAGAGAATGGTAAAAAGATTGATAACATGGAGAGTACTGCCAACGGATTGCATACCCAATAGCTGCATTATCAACATCTACAAACGGGGTGATCGCATACCCCCACATATCGATCACCACGACTTCGTCGGACCTTTCGCACGGTCTCTTTCTTGAATGAGTGCAACATCATGTTCGGATCGACCTCCGGATAGCAGGCCCGGGTGAATTCCGAGGGCCGAGAAAGATACCTTTACCGGTGGGTTCCGTCATGATACTGCAAGGTAACGGAGCGGATATCGCAAAGCATTGCATACCGGGGGTGCCGGTGGAGCGAATCTCGGTTACTTTCGGGAGGATGGACGACAGCAAAATACCTTACCATTTCCAACCAGACCCAGAGCTAGAGAACCTCCGGCCTTACGAGCTGTGAGTTACATGTGAAATATCACACCTCCAACGTACATCCAGCAGGCATCCTTGCCAAGGATGGCTTGGAAGGTGATGTTATTGACCATGTACCTCACTATTCAGACATGGATTTTTGACGAGATGATTCTTTTGATGGATCAACAAAGATCATACACGATCCGTTTTGAGTCTACATGGATTGTATGAAATATATTCCGGATCGAGTTGTACGACGTATTTTCAACATGATTGGAATGAAAGTGACCATGTCACGTTTTTGGCCTTCACCTCTTTTGTGCAAATTGATTGGGAAACGCCATTAAAGTTAAATGAACTTCGAACAAAGAACAGAAAAGAAAAAAAAAGAGAATAAAAGAAAATTTTTTTTTAAAAAAAAAATCTGAAAAATGACAAACACCAAGTTCACATGAACATTAAATAAACAACAAAATAAAATTTGAACCATTAAAAGATAAACGAAATCAACACAAATCTCAAATTCAATCTTTCCAAATTCCGAATCAAATTTCAATCTTTTCAAACTTCAAAATCAAATTCCATCCTTCCAAAATTCTAAATCAAATTCTCAATCAAAATCCAAATCCAATCTCGATCAAGTTTCAAACTTGATCTTTCAAATTTCAAATCAAATCTTAAATCAAGTTTCAATCGAGTTCAAACTCATCCTTCCAAATTTCCAAATTTCCAAATTCAATCTTTCCAGGCTTCAAGTCTCAATCAAATTCAAATTCAATCTCTATCAAATCTCAAATCCGATCTTCTAGATCTTACGTCAAAATTCAAAACTTTTGGGTCGAGGATTTTACATCCAAGACTGCACTGCTTTAGGATTCTCTTCCTATTGCACTGAAATACACCAAAATTCAAAACTTTTGGGTCGAGGATTTTACATCCAAGACAAGACCTTGCTTTAGGATTCTCTTCCTATTGCACTCGAAATACACCAAAATTCAAAACTTTTGGGTCGAGGATTTTACATCCAAGACCGCATCGCTTTAGGATTCTCTTCCTATCGCACTTTGAAATACATCAAAATTCAAAACTTTTGGGTCGAGGATTTTACATCCAAGACCGCACTCGCTTTAGGATTCTCTTCCTATTGCACCGAAATACATCAAAATTCAAACTTTTGGGTCGAGGATGTTACATCCAAGACCGCACCGTTGCTAGGATTCTCTTCCTATCGCACTCGAAATACATCAAAATTCAAAACTTTTGGGTCGAGGATTTTACATCCAAGACCGCTATCGCTTTAGGATTCTCTTCTATTGCACTCGAAATACATCAAAATTCAAAACTTTTGGGTCGAGGATTTTACATCCAAGACTCGCACTTGCTTTAGGATTCTCTTCCTATGCACACCGAAATACATCAAAATTCAAAACTTTTGGGTCGAGGATTTTACATCCAAGACCGCATCGCTTTAGGATTCTCTTCCTATTGCACCGAAATACATCGAAATTCAAAACTTTTGGGTCGAGGATTTTACATCCAAGATCGCACTCGCTTTAGGATTCTCTTCCTCCTGCACTGAAATACATCAAAATTCAAACTTTTGGGTCGAGGATTTTACATCCAAGACTGCACTGCTTTAGGATTCTCTTCCTATTGCACTGAAATACATCAAAATTCAAAACTTTTGGGTCGAGGATTTTACATCCAAGACCGCATCGCTTTAGGATTCTCTTCCTGTCGCACTCGAAATACATCAAAATTCAAAACTTTTGGGTCGAGGATTTTACATCCAAGATCGCACCGCTTTAGGATTCTCTTCCTATCGCACTGAAATACACCAAAATTCAAAACTTTTGGGTCGAGGATTTTACATCCAAGACCGCACTTCGCTTTAGGATTCTCTTCCTATTGCACTCTGAAATACATCAAAATTCAAAACTTTTGGGTCGAGGATTTTACATCCAAGACTGCACTTGCTTTAGGATTCTCTTCCTATCGCACCGAAATACATCAAAATTGAAAACTTTTGGGTCGAGGATTTTACATCCAAGACTGCATCGCTTTAGGATTCTCTTCCTATTGCATCTGAAATACATCAAAACTCAAACTTTTGGGTCGAGGATTTTACATCCAAGACTGCACTCGCTTTAGGATTCTCTTCCTATTGCACTTCGAAATACATCAAAATTCAAACTTTTGGGTCGAGGATGTTACATCCGAGACCGCACTTGCTCTAGGATTCTCTTCCTATTGCACTCGAAATACATCGAAATTCAACCTTTTGGGTCGAGGATTTTACATCCAAGATCGCATTGCTAGGATCATTTCCCTATCGCAATGAAATACATCAAAATCAAACTCTTGAGGTTAAGGATTTTACATCCAACACCACTTTGCTCTGAGATATCTTCTCATTGCAACGATTCAATCTAATCAATTCAATTTTCTTTCGAGGTTGGAGATGTTACATCTAAAACCTCAAAATCCTAATTTTCATTTCAAATCAAATCCCTCAAATTAATTTTGACAAAACTTCAATCTAAATTGAAACTCCAAACTAAAATTTAAACTCACACATCAAAACATAAATTGAAACAAAATAAAATCTAAATCGAAATTCCCCCAGATCATGTGATTTGGGATTTACCTCCTCTTCCTTTCCCGGCGAGAGTTCGAGGATCTCCGGTTCCGGAGATATACTCGACACTCCCCAGCGAGAACTCTTCTACTTCGTCCTAAGTTCGTCACTTGGACATCTGTATTGGTTTTGTTGATCGCTTCGGTCAACACCAATACACGCGGTGTGCTCCGTCAGCTCACCACACCTATTGGGGGTCCATTTGTTGACCTCATTTTTGATGAGGTCTTCCCTTCTTCTTTTTAGTGCTTAGGATCTAGCCTTAGGCTTTTCCTTTGACTATCTTAGAGGACTAGAATTAGGACCCACCTTTTAGAAATTCAAACCACTTCTAAACTCCCTGCAAACTCCACAAACTTGACTATAGACCCCTAACCACCTAGAGGGTTGAAATCAAATGTGGAAGTTTAAAGGATGAGTTCCTATAGGACTCTTTGGCCTTAGGACCACCCCAGGTGGCCCGGTCCGATGAGGGGCCGACTTACACTACACTTACACACTACATTTCCACACACTTCCTAAAACCACACCTATACCCAACTTAACCTCCCGACTCATGTAGGTGATTCACATGGATGGTCCTTAACCCCTAAGCCCTTGGCTAAGAGGGTTAGGAACAACATAGTGAATGCCTCAAATGAGTCCTCTCATGGCTCATATGGGCTTGAAATGGCTTCATGGCTCAACCAAAATGATTTCACCCCACTCAAATTCACCCAATCTTAAATTTCCCAAATTTTTAATTTTTGACCCCCCGGACCCTACACCTACTAAACCTACCCAAAACCCTTGAAATTATCCAAATTTTTGCAAAATTTCCAAATTACCTAAAATTTTCCAAAATCAATCCCAAACACCTCCACATCACTCAAATTGATTATCCATACCCAAAAATACCAAAAATTCCAAGAAAACCTCCCAATACCCTCCAAATAACCCAAAATACCCTTCTTGGCCTAAAAATCCAAAAATTCAAAAAATTCCCAGAAAATTCCAGAAAATCCCAAATATTCCCAATTGCATTTTGTCCAACTACACCATGGGCCAATTTTGTCAATTTACCCTACTTTTGTCAAAACCCCCAATTTAACCCATTTTAATCCAAAGTGAACCCAATGTCAAACCAAACCTAACCCAAATGAACCCAAACCCCAAAAATCAAAGCCCAACCAAAGTCAAAACCTCTTTGAAACACTCCCATAAACACTTCTCAACAATAATTCTACATAAATTTCAACCCTAGCCCAACATTGGCCCAACTTGGCCCATTTGGACCTATATTGGCCCATTCACCAAAAGAATCCAAATCCAACCCAATTCAAGCCCAAACTACCCCAAATTTGCTTCAAGTTACTCATGACACATCCATGAGCTAAACCCAACAATTATTTGGCCCAACCTTTTACAAAAATTTTCATCCATGAACACATTCATAAACTTAAAAGCCCACTTCCCTTAAACCCTTCTAAAAGCCCATTTCCTTCAAAATTCAAAAGCCCAAATCTACCCTAAAGCCCACATGACATCTCCATTTGTCATCCATTTAATTAAATCCATTACCTAAGTCCTAAAATCATCATTAAATTATTCCAAATGAAGCCTCATGACAAATTACCCCTAAATACCAAAATTTTCCTTAAATCCATTTCCATGAAATTGACTTCACTTTTCCCAAGCCAAATGGAGCCATGGAGCTAAGCACAAACCTTGCCAAAACTCTGCCAAAATTGTTCCAGACCCTTCTCCACTCTTAGAGCACTTGATCCCCAGTGAAATCCCCTGCCATTTCTCCTCCGTAAGCTCAATTTCAGAGTTGAAATTCCACCCAAAACCAGGACACTTCTCCACAGGTGAGCCAATTCCCAAATTGATTGGCTCTACACCTTCACCGGACCAAGGGAAGGTGTCCACCATCAAAAGCCCCATCTCCGGGCCACCCGAGTTGCTCCGGCCTCCAAGCTTTGTGATCGGGCTTGGTCGAAATCATATCCGGACAATTCACTGCGACCGGGAGACTTCATCCGAAGCTTGCTAGGACCCAATCGAAGGTGCAACAACTCTCGGATTGAAGCCACACTTCTCCGAGCCAAGGTATGAGCTAACTCTTCATCCCGAGCTTCGAAGATTCTCTATTTCAAATGCCTTAGTTCCAATGCATGTTAACCGTATAGATGTGTTCGTCTCTTCGAGACGAATCCATAGAGTATAAGAACGTAAAAATCCATCGAGAATCGAGTGAGATCTTAGGGATTTAGTGTGGACGGCTCTCGGGTGAGAACACTTGGGGACGATGAACGGATGTCGTCCATTCGATACACGCGCGCACGGACGGCCGAGATTGCGTCGGACCGGGAGACGGTACGAGAACCGCGGGGCCCGGGCTGCCGACTCGGGTGGCGGCGTCGAATGGGAGCGCGCCGCGTGGCCTTTCGGAGGCTGCCGAGGATGCGGCGGCGCCGCGTGGATAAATAGAAAATTAGGGTATTTTCTTATTTATTTAATTCCCTAAACTTCAAAAATCCATATCTTTGTGTAGAAAAATCACAAAAATAAAATAAAAATACCCTCTTGCTCAGTGAACAGAGGAGAATAATGTGGAAAAGAAATCATTTAATTTCATTAAGTATTTTATTTTTTATAATTTATTTACTCTCTGCATACATTTAATTCTCCATGCATGTATACAATTCACCATGGCATGAGACCATAGGGCTTTTGAAGCCTCTGAACTTGGGAACATTCCCTGAATTTTCCAAGGTCGAGGCCATCTCTGTGAAAAGTTATTTATTTTTCAAATGCATGTTGCTGTTTTGAGTATTTTAATTCCAAAAATTAGCATGTTGTGAAATAAATTCTAGAAATATTTGGTGATGTTCCTTATGACCAGAGAACTCTAGGAAAAATAGGACTTGAGTTAATTCACTCAGATTAACCCTAATTGGCTTAAACACCCAAAATAGGTCTTTAATTAATTAGAGTTAATCAGGCATCAAATTGACTTGAAATCAATTCTCCACTGACCTTTAGGATCAGAGGAATCCACCATAAAAATTTGAGGTCAATTGGACTTGGTTAACCCCACTAATTGGGTTAATTAAGCCACTTAGCCATTTTAAACTTTAAAAATTCATAACTTTTAAAATACTTTTTAAAAATTCACCAAATTGGTTTTGGAGCCTCTCTGATATCAGGGGAACCTAAGAAAATTAAAATTTCAATTTTCTAAAAAAGTTGATTTTTAATAATATTTTAATATTTTTAATAATTAAAAAATAATAAAAATCACAAAAATAATAAAATTCGCCAAAATGTCACATTTTGAATTTTAATCACTTAGGAACAAATCCCACATTTTTCCTAGGTCTATTTAGTGAGATATTGAATTTTAAAGCCCTAGGGTAATTTTAAAATTAAAAAAAATGTATTTTCTAGCATTTTCACTAAAATAATTATTATAAATCATAGAAAAATCAGAAAATTGCAAAATTTGTTTCTCTGGTTTCCTTGATATCAGAGAGATTTTTGAAAAATATAAAATCCATTTTTCAACATTTATTTTATTTTTAAATTAATTAACACTCCAAAACTCAAAATAATTATAATAAAAATAATATAATTCAAAAAATCACCAAAATTGGTCCAAGTGCTTCTCTGGTCATTAGGAATGTCCCCTAATTTTCTTAAGGACAGAAACTTTCTTTTGGTCATATTATCAAATTTCCCTTGAAAATCTCTATTTTCCATCAAAAATAATTATATAAATAAATTAAATACAGAAAAATCACTTTTTCTCCTCTCATGTCTTTATTGACATATGAGTGAAGTCACATAAAAATTTCAAGTTCATTTGAATTCAATTTAGTGAGTTATGAAATTATTAAGCTTAAAGGGTAAAATGGTAATTAAAATCTTTAATCCTTAATTAAAACTTTAGGCTTAATAAAAATTTAACAAGTAAAATATTTGATCCTAATCTGATTTGGATGATTGAAATTTAAATGATTAAAGGGTAGAAACCCATTAAACAATTTCAAAATGATTAAACTTTAATTAAATAATGGATTAAATTTGGAAGAATAATAAATTTGGAATCATTAAAATAAGGGATATTTATTAGGAAGAGATTTATTCTTTAATTTAAGAATCCCTAAATTAATTATCTCATTAATATTCAATCCTTAATTAAAATGATAATTTAAATTCAAAATATTAAAAGACTTAATCATTAAACTAAAGTCAAATTATTAAACTCTTTCAAAAATTTCAATTAAAATTAAAAATAAAGTAAATTAAAGATAAATTAAATTAAAATTAAATTAAATTAAATTAAACAATTAAATTAAATTAAATTAAATTAAAATTAAATTAAATTAAATTAAACAATTAAATTAAATTAAATTAAATAATTAAAATTAAATTAAATTAAATTAAACAATTAAATTAAATTAAATTAAATTAAATAATTAAATTAAATTAAATCAAATCAAATTAATTAAACACCAAATCAAATTAAATTGAACTATGTTAAACTAAATTAAAACTCGATTAAATTAAATTGAATTAAATATAACATCACCTAAAACAGAAAGAAAATAAATTTAAAGAAAAACAACTTGAACACTATTCCAAATTTAAACTCTTTAACTTAAACCAAATCATTTGAATACTAATTTACCCTTGAAAGCTTTGATTATTATAACTCCTAAATTAAACGTCAAATGAAATGTTACTTCACTCATAGGATATTCAAATGTCCTAGTTCACTGAGCAAGTTAACAAAACTTGAAATTCTTGGACGATTAATTCATTTGTATAATTAAATTCATTTGGACTTAAAACAATCCTAGAAATATTGAAAAGATGTTTAAGATTCCTCTTAAGCACTTCCTCAATATGATAGGACATTTATAAGAACAATTGAAGTTGATTATTCTTTGATGAAGAAAATCATCCTTAAACCAAAACACAAAGAACCTAGACGTCATAGGAGTTGACTAGCTATAGGATTAGGAATTTGGTAGAAAACCATAACCTTTCCCTTAGCTTTACCTAGGAACTTGCTTAAATATGCTAATTGTGTTTTAAGTGCAGCTTGGAATGACGGGAAGACCCTCCAGGTACGCTTTTATTTTATTTTATTGCAATTTACTTTCTTGCAATTTACTTTATTGCAAATGCATTTATTTTTCTTGCATGATAAACAACTGTTGCATGAAAACCCACACCTTTAGGATAGCCCCTAAAACTGAAACCAAAATTAAGTTAAAAGTCATTGCAAGATAAAATTCACCGCCACAACATTTTAAAATATAAAACAACTCAAAATTTAATCACAAACAGAACACAAAACTACAATTACAACTAAATTAAAACGTCTCGTTGGATGATCGGGAATACCTCGGATGATGTAACCTACGTGTTGCTAACGGGATTTCCCACGGTCTAAATGAAAGTGTGGAACTCATTCAGTTGAGTTTAGCAAATTCATCCGGACTAAGTGAATCCGATAAAAATAATGATGCCGGAAGGATGGAACCGTGGGATCTTAACCGGTGTCGTTATAATCAACTTTAAGATTTGTTTTAAATAAAACATAAAAAACACCCGGAAATTAAGATTTTCTCTAAACCAAAACACTCTTCTCAACTCCCGATTTATGATTTCTAAAACTAAACCTCTCGCAACAACAAGGAGCTCGGAGCATGGTGGGCGACACGACCATCGTCATCGCAGAAACCTGAGTCTACTTCAGCAAAACTTTCCTAGAATTAAAACAACCAAGCCATAGGACTTCGAGGTAGCTTGCCTAGTGCAACATAAATCCTCAACTCCTCGTTAGGCATTTGCATTGCAAATTAAGCCCTAACCGGTCTTAGGATTCCGAGGTAGTCGTCCGATACGACAATAAACCCTCATATCTTCTAGTGCTATTTGTTTGATTTTATCATACAAATATAAGCCCTAATTAATTGAAATTGGCAAGATTGAAATATCAAATAAACATTAGGACTTTCCTAAATTCAAGCCAAACGATAGGATAGTCGGGAAATTACCGAAGTTCACTTCGAATCAGTGATTTCTCCTACCTTTCTTCCTTTGGATTCACAAAACAAAATGTTCCAAAATTTGATCCATTCCCTATTGAAATTCCAAAATTCAATCTTTGAAAACCTTAAACTTTGAAATTCTTGAGAGCGAAATTATTGATTATTATCGAGAGTTTTCTTAGGTGATTCCCGTCACTTAAGATGTAATTAACTATAGGGGCTTGCCCTTATAGGGAATTTTGAAGAACCCGAGTAATATAAACCCCTGTTTCGATACTTTCATATTAAGCGGGGAATTTGTCGGCTTATAAAATTGGTTCGCAAACCAAACGGATGTCACAAAACTTCTAGTTTATTTGATCGAGCCCCACCATCGAGCGGTGTGTCTATCCTTAGGGATAGATATACGGTTTGTGGTGCGGTGCTCGTTTATATAAACTATTTGGGGATGTGAGATCGGTTTAATCTCATATCTTAAAACTTTCAAATTTAAAAATTATTTTCAAAATCAAATACTACTTTCTAAATTATATATATTTAAATTAAATTTAAAATTTAAATTCGCCGACAACTTCTGTTAGGCGACCCCCCTTTTAAAATACAATACAACCTAAAAATAATGCCGACAGTCTCGTCAGGAGACTTGAATCCGAAGAAAGTGCTACTGCAGTAAAGGGGACTCATGAGAAGGGAACCCGACAGCTATCACACGACAATTGCAAGGATGCGCAGAAAGGACCGCTAGAGGATGCTTTGGAAAAGTTGAGGACTTATATTCAACGATTAGCAAAAGAAAGGGAAGAGAAATTCGGAGATGAGATTGATTCGTCGGAATTCATGGATGATGAGTATGCAGAAATTAACATGGTCGAAACACGAGCTTCATCAGCTTCACAAGGTGCTCCTGCAGCCGCAGAAAGAGAGGAGCCGGAAGTAATGAGGAGGCAGCTTCAAGAGAAAGATGATACGATCACCCAAATGGAAAAAAGGATGGAAGAGATGGCTGTAGCCCTAGCCACTCTCCAGAGTCAAGTACAACCCCAAAGAGAGACACCCCCGGAGGTCATTCACATCGTAGACGGAGGAAAGGAGATTACGTCTGTCAATGGGGATGATCAATTAAAGAAGGATACAACACAAAGCATGATTCCAGAAAAGGATATCAATAGCTTGGAGGAACAGCAGGTGCGAGAAGCCTTAGCACAATCAAAGAGCGGGACATCCATTCGGACGGGTAGACCTTACCCTGAAGAATTCGATGCTGTCCAATATCCGAAAGGCTTCGTACCACCTCTGTTCAATACCATTGATGGAACCGGGAACCCCCGGCAGCATGTTGCACATTTTCGTGCCAGTTGTTGCAATGCCGGCGGAAGTGATGCATTACTCTTCAGACAATTTGTCAGCAGCCTGTCAGGGATCGCCTTTGATTGGTATGCAGAATTACCGAATGGTTCGGTGAAGACATTTTCAGAATTAGAGAACCTCTTCATCAAGCGATTTGCCGGAGCTCATCAGCACATCACTATAGGTGATTTAGTGGTAGAGAAGCAGAAGCCGAACGAAACTTTGATGGATTACATACTTCGATGGAGGAACCTAAGTATGAAGTGTGAGCCACAACTACAAGAACAGCATGCGATCGGCATCTTACTTAAAAGCATTCACAGCCCGATAGCACTTCTCCTCAAGGGATTTACTATTAAGACTTTCGAGAAGTTGTTAAGCAAGGCCGGAAGCTTGCAAGAGGAGGCGAAGCAATTAAGATTCACTGACAAAGCAGACAAACAGAAGCTCGTGAAAACTTTTGAAAAGAAGTCCGGGATCGTCGCAGCTGTCGATAAAGGTATGCAACCGATACAAATATCGTCGAACGGCCGCAAGCAACCTCAACGAGATTACCAACGAACCCCGACCCGGCTATCGGTCATCTCCACGAGTATGAACAACCGCCTCGTCCGCAACGTACGTTAAGGGAGCTTCTAAGCGAGGGAGTATCCGTTTAAGAATGAGGCGGTGCCAAAAATGTTCCGCGATCCGATGAAGACTCCGGATTTCCAACTCGCCGAACCTAAGAGACCAGAAGAAGTCGACAAGAAAGGTGATCCCAACTTTTGCCCTTACCACCGGATGCTTGGACACAAGATAGAAGATTGTATTACCTTCAAAAGTTGGCTCAACGACAATCTTTGGAAAGGGAATATAACGATCCCTAAGGAATACATGAAGTTACCCCAGAAAGGAGGTTCTGTCAATGTTGTCTCGAGTGATCTCATTGTTCCGATAGATCCCTATGCGACTGATGATGGATGGGCTACCGCTTGGACAAAGTCTTCGAAAAAGATTTTGGATCACATCCAAACCGCTTCGGTGCGAGCGTCAATTTAGAGTTCGAAACCTGTTAAGTCAACACTATCACTTGTGATAGAAGAACCACCTTAACAAGAGACGATTGAAGAGAAGAAGAAAATTGACGAAGAAGAGAAGACCGAGGCTCCTAAGGCTAGGCTAGGGGCTGCTTATCCTAGGATAATTATTTCCGATTCGGGGGAGAAATCCCTCGAACCTCTGACTCTGTATGATTATCTGCCCACTCCGGTGGGATCTTATAATGATAAGGATTATAGCGTTGGCTACATTTTGACTGTTTCTAACGATTACGTAACTAGCGACAATCCAGACATCGATTTCGATACAAATGACAATTCCCAAATCATACACAATCTCGACGATCGCAATGACGAAGAAGACATCCATCCAGGAGGCTACGAGTTCAACAAACAATGAATCTATCTGCGAGTTTTGAGGAGCTCCAGTTACAATAGAGTTAGAGCCTTCAGACTCTGAAGCTAATCCAGAAGAACCTGTCATTCCGATTCAGGAGGAAACACCAGCAAACTCAATACTAGAGTCAGAAGAAATTACATAAGTTAATTTAAGAAGTGGAAGAGTTCTACCTCCGAGGATGGGTCCAAAGGACAAAGGAAAGTAGGTGGTTGTTCAGGAAGAACCAACCCCGGCAGAAGAAATACCCATTCAAGAAGAAATCGAGACACATGGAAATAAAGTGGACTACAATGTGCTAGCCCATCTTAGGAAACTACCGACCAAACTGAGCTTCTACGACGCCCTCATCTTATCAAAGGAGATGAGAGAAGCTCTGATCAAGGCCTTACTTGATCCAGAAATTTGCTTAGCTCAAATGGTCGGAGATTCCTTAGATGAGGTTTGCTCGTTAAAGGAACAGCGAGGTGTTACCTTCACGGACAATGACCTATTACTTGGGACAGCAGACCACAATCGACCGTTGTACATTTCAGTTACAATAGGAAAATTTACACTCTCCAGAGTATTGGTGGATCCAGGAGCATCAATTAATATAATGAGTCTTCGAACGTTAGCATACTTGGAAATTGATGCTCGCGAGCTCGAAGCCGACAAAATGTTATTAAGAGGATTCAACCAGAAAGAAAAAAGAGCCCTCGGATCAATAACACTGCTAATGAAGACCGGTGACTTAGCAAAGACAACCTCAAAATTTCACATAATTGATTCAGAAACGTCATTCAATGCTCTACTGGGCCGACCATGGATACATGAAAACCGGATGGTACCATCATCTCTACATCAGTGCATTAAATACTACGATGGAGGGGAACAGTGCATCAAAGGTGACTTACAACCATTCTCCGTACATGAAATTGGAATCCATGAAGATGCAACTTATTATGCACCTCCGAAGAAAACAATCTTCTCCAGAGATACCATAACGAATGAAGCAAAAGAAGTTCGGGATGATGAAGAACCTGAAGTTCTAGTCCAACAGTCACTCACCACTCTCTTACGGCAAGATGGTGAAGGTTTCTCCACAACTCGCATCCGAGGTCGTGGCCGGGGATGAGGTCGTGGCAGAGACGTTAGGACAGTTGGACAGAGGAAACCGGCCATCAATGTTGATTGGGAAGACAGTTCTGAAGAAGAAAAAGAGATCAAGCGAGATGCAGCGACAATAAGTCGGAAGAAGCCGCAATTCAAGATCTCTCTCGAAGATGAGAAGAACGAAGAATACAAATCAATGTACGAGAAGATTAACCACTATGTACATACTATGACCCTGACCCCGATTCATTCTAATAAGATCGAGGGTATGGTGGTCAAAGAGGTACGTAACGGCGGTGCAAAGCCAATCAAATTCTACCGTGGTGCTCCTTCCTTCAAAACTGAAAATAATGTACAATTTGAAGATGTCACTTCATTAGAATTAATGGAATTACCTTTTGAGTGGTACTCTCCCTGTGTTCAAAATTTAATTCAGCGTGGTTTCTTACCTCGACAATGGACAAAAGGTCAATCACAACATTTTAAAAAATTATGGAATAACTCCGGTCGTCCACCCAATTCAAAGAATGGTCTCGGGTTCGACACAGTAGGATCAGTTGACGATACTAAATTTTGCTTGGTTGTCACTTGCGAGTCTAATGAAAACTGCATGGAAGCTACAGGAGAACTTGAAGATTTACAAATTGGAGACGCTCCACCAGAGTTCGAAGAAGAGATCAAATCTACAATAGATGAGTTAACGAGAGTTAACTTAGGTACTAACGAAGAACCTAGACCTACCTTTGTTAGCTCCTTACTCAATAAAGAAGACTCCGAAGAAATAATCAAGTTATTAATGGAATTTAAAGACTGTTTTGCTTGGAGCTACGATGAGATGCCAGGTTTAGCTTAAGAGGTCGCAGTCCATAAGCTAGGAGTGGATCCTACTTCTGTCCCAGTCAGGCAAGGTCCCAGAAGAATGCATCTAGAAATCGAACAACAAGTCATAGTTGAAGTTAAAAAGCTAATAGACGTTAAATTTGTCTGTGAAGAGCAATACCCGACTTGGTTAGCCAATGTGGTGCCAGTCAGAAAGAAGAATGGTCAGATCAGAATTTGTGTGGATTTCAGAGATTTAAACAAGGCATGTCCAAAGGATGAATTTCCTCTATCGATCCCGGAACTAATGATCGACATTGCTTTGACACATGAAATATTTTCATTCATGGATGGATCTTCGAGATACAACCGGATAAAAATGG
This sequence comes from Papilionanthe hookeriana x Papilionanthe teres, assembly GCA_022702705.1. Lineage (NCBI taxonomy): Eukaryota > Viridiplantae > Streptophyta > Magnoliopsida > Asparagales > Orchidaceae > Papilionanthe > Papilionanthe hookeriana x Papilionanthe teres. The sequence goes on along the minus strand of CM040425.1, from coordinate 12,404,750 downwards.
CTCCGGAAGATGAAAAGCTTACGAGCATTCGAGACGCCGATCGTAGTATATTGCTACACAGGTGATGCCATTCGGACCGAAGAATGCAGGAGCAACCTTCCGAGAGCGATGACAAGAATTTTTGATGATCTCATCCACAATCAACTTGAATGCTACATGGATGATGTGGTCATCAAAAGCAAAGTAAAGGAAAACCACCTGTATGATTTGAAAATTGTTTTCGAACGATTAAGACAATTTAACCTTAAGATGAATCCCTTAAAATGTGCCTTCGACGTCACTTCCGGGAAATTCTTAGGATTCGTTGTCCGACATCGTGGAATTGAAATCGACCCGGAAAAGATTAAAGCTATCTTAGAAATGCAGCCTCCCAAAACCTTAAAGCAACTACGATCTTTTCAAGGGAAGCTGGCATATCTTCGACACTTTATCTCAAACTTGTCAGGTAGGTGTCAGCCTTTCTCGCACTCAGTTAAAAAGGACGCCAAATTTATTTGGGAAGAGAAATGCCGAAGGCCTTCGAGGACATTAAGCAATATTTAATGACACCTCCCGTCTTAGCAGCCCAGGCCTCGTGTAGACCGCCGATACTTTATACCGCCGCTCTGAGACGACTCCTCGGAGCCCCGTTAGCCTGTGTCAATGATGAGGGTAAAGAAAATGCTCTTTACTACCTAAGCCGTCCTTTACTTCCGACGGAAATAAGGTATCCAGACAATTGAAAAGCATTGTTTGGCCCCGATCTTCGCCGCTCAAAAGCTCAGGCACTACATGCTTTCTCATAAGGTCAACCTGATCTCGAAATTTAATCCATTGCAATACTTGATGACTCGTCCAACGATTTTCGACAGACTTGCCAGATGGTCAATGATATTATTGCAATTCGATATAACTTTCGTGCCTCTTCGTGCCGTAAAGGGACAAGTCCTAGCAGACTTCCTCGCAAAGACACCCTTCGCCGGCGAGAATCTCCTCTCAATGACGATTTGCCAGATGAACAAATAATGAGCCTAGAAGACCCTGATGATCGACGTTGGGAATTATATTTCGACGGAGCATCTTTAGCACACAAAGACGAAGAATCACAAGTGATAGTGCCCGGTAAGGCAAGAATCAGATTAATCTTTATAACACCGGAGCGGGGGATGTTAAGATACTCCTACCACTTAACAGAGCCGTGTACAAATAACGAGCGTGAATATGAAGCTATCATAACGGGATCGGAATTAAATATTCAAATGGGGATAACGGACATCAACATCTACGGGATTCACGAGTAATCATTCAACGGATCGCCAGACAAGACAGGATCTTAAAGCCAAGACTCGAGCAATACTTCCGAGTATGCCATACGCTTGTTGGAATGCATTCCGAATGCGACGATCTACAAAATTCCCGTAAAAGAAAACGCTTTAGCAGATGCGTTAGCCCGCCTCGCAAAAGAATTTGCCTCGCTTGCAAGATGAATCGCTGGAAGTGTCGGCTCACGGACGTCGAGTCCTATCACAGCTCGACATAGACACAATACACAAATCGAAAAAGAAAAAGAATCAGCTTGCAACAGAGTGACAAAAAACACGAAGATCAGGCGACACCATTAATGACTACACTCGCAAACAGGAAAACTACCAGACGATAGGTCACTAGCCCATCAGATTAAGAAAAGAACTCTATCCTACGCATTAATAAATAACACGTTATACAGAAGATCTTTCGATCAAATGTGGCTAAGGTGCCTAAGCGGGTCTGAGGCCCGTGAAATTGTTAAAGAGGTGCATTCAGGACTCTGTGGCGCTCACCAGTCGGGTCCGAAGATGAAAATGAAAATTAATAGATTAGGGTACTACTGGACCTCAATGATGACCGACTGCATGAAAATCGCCAAGAGCTGTCACCAATGCCAAGTGCACGGAGTGGTTCTACACCAACCTCCAAATGTGTTACATCCGACAATTGCATCGTGGTCATTTGAATGTTGGGGCATGGATATAGTGGGTCCAATAGAACCACCATCTTTAAAAGGACATCGCTTCATTCTTGCGGCTACAGATTACTTTTCCAAGTGGGCAGAGCGCGTTCCACTCGTAGAAGTAAAAGCACACCACGTGCTACGCTTTTCAAGAACCAAGTTGTTTACCGTTTCGGAGTGCCGCGCAGATCATCTCAGATAATGGGTCAGCATTCAGAAGCACACAAATCAACAATTTTGTCAGGAGACACGGAATCGACTGACGATATTCAACAATTTACTACCCAAGAGCAAACGGCCTAGCTGAGGCTTTTAATAAAACTCTCGTTCAAATCTTAAAGAAAACTTTGGACGATAATAAGAGAAATTGGCACGAAAAGTTATTAGAAGCCTTATGGGCCTACCGGACAACCTTCGTAACTCCTACTCAAGCTACACCTTACGCTCCGGTGTATGGATCCGAGGCGAGTGTTACCTTTAGAGGTTCGGCCTTCCTTCACTCAGAATTGCGGTCGCAAACAAAATCACGACAGAAGAGAATGCCAAATTACGGCTAGAAGAATTGGAAAGCCTGGAAGGGAAATGACTTACAGCGCAGCAAAATTTAGAACTATACCAAGCCAAGATGGTTCAAGCCCATGACAAATTGGTCCGCCCAAGAACCTTCAAAGTTGGTGACTTAGTTCTCGTTCTCAAAAGACCTATCCTTGCACACCGCAAGATAGGAGGAGAATTTGAACCCACTTGGGAAGGACCGTTTGTGGTCGAGGCAGCTCTACCTCACGAGGCTCCTACCGCCTAGTGAATTGCCAAGGAGAACGACATATGCTTCCTATCAACGGAGGATACTTTAAGAAGTATTACGCTACCTGATGTTTCGAAGGAATGAATTCTTCATCCCTAGAAGCACGGGTGAAGCAGTTACTTATGACTGGGTCCGAACCCGAAGATAATAAAAAATGTGCTAAAATAAATAAAATCATGATAATAAAGTTTTCCTTGTTTTCTCTTCCAAATCAAAATCTCTTTCCTCGATCTTATCCCATTTCACTCCTGTTAAATTTAAAAATACAAGAAGTAATAAAAAAAATTGTCTTTAATAAACATTTTCTTAATGTTCTTGTTCTTAGTACAGCCCCTTATCGTTTTCCTTGTCTTTTCACAGGGAAATGTCGAACGGGAAGTTAGTCCTGAACTTTAGAAATGGCGTAAGCCTTGCACTCGACGAAAAGAGGGTGAAAGATGGAGCGATAATAGAGATCGACTCAAACTTCGCACCGACGAGCTCCGCAATACGAGGAAAGTGATCGGGTCCCAGCTGATCGAGAGGAACTCGCCTAGTCGACAAGCAATGAAAGTGGGTGGCCCAAGCCACCACTCCAAAGAAGAAGAAAAGGAAAACAAGCACCGAAGAAGACAAGAGAATCAAGTCCGTAGTCGCTACGATGAGAGGGCGAGCTTGTCGGCCGCCGCGCCCACAAAAACTCGGGAAGTACGAAGAGCTACTCTCACAAAGAACTCCAGCGAAGAAATAAAAATCGCCGTATCCGCAAGATGTTAACTAAACTAGCAGCGGACCAGCGCGACGATGCAGTTGCACTGCCAGTAAATATACTTCAAGGACGCCAGCTCACCAGGTACCTGAAAGAAGGAGGCTAGCTCCTAGGATAACGGAAGAGACCGGGAAAATTTTAAGAAGAACAGAAGAAAGAAGGCTACAACGCCACCAGATAAAGTCACCAGTAATGCATAACCTTGTTGCAGAAGCAACCCCGGAGGATGTCCCGGCGGACACCATCCCCGAGGAGCCAAGGTATGCAGGAGAACGTGAAGGGATTGAGCCATATATCCCACAGTACGTCACCAGGCCTTGCCATTTGCAGATTATTCCAGAATACGAGCTACAAAGAATGCAGAATGTCGAGAAGAAAACTTTTGAATACTTCGAAAGAATCAGAGGCAGGAGGATCAATATACTAGAAGGCCTCGAGCTACATACGTACGTGTTCTCGAATACGAACAACAACAAATCGTGGACTCGCATCCGGATTTGAAAAGAATGGGCCGAGCGGGCCGCCTAAGAGAAAATACTTACTCGGAACCACGGAGATGGATGCCAGGGAAAGGGAGAATTACAATACAATGTGGATGATGCTTCAACTTCGCAGAAGATAGGAAGGGAAACCCACCAGGGATACTCCGTCATGGCCAGGTGGATCCAATGCCATTGGTCATCAAAAGAATGGTAAAGAGAATGATAACATGGAGGGTACTGCCAGCAGATTGCATACCCAACAACTGCATTATTAACATTTACAAGAAGGGTGACTGCATACCCCCACACATAGATCACCACGACTTTGTCGACCTTTCGCATGGTTTCTTTTCCGAATGAGTGTAATATCATGTTCGGATCCGACCTCCGGATAGCAGGCCCGTGTGAGTTCCGAGGGCCGCAAAGATACCATTACCGGTAGGTTCCGTCATGATACCGAAGGGCAACGGAGCGGATGTCGCTAAACATTGCATACCGTGAGTACCAAGTGAAGCGGATCTCGCTTACTTTCGAAGGATGGACGACGGGAAGACACCTTACCACTTCCGACCGGACCCGGAGCTAGAGAGCCTTCGGCCCTACGAGCCGTGAGTTACATGGAAAATATCACACCTCCAACGTACATCCATACGGCATCCTTGCCAAGGATGGCTTGGAAGGTGATGTTATTGACCATGTACCTCAGTATTCAGACATGGATTTCTAACAGATACCCTTTTTTTGGATGGATCGATAAAGATCATACATAGTCCGTTTTGAGTCTACATGGATTTTATGAGATGTATTCCAGATCGAGTTGTATGATGTACCTTCAACATGATTGGAATGAAAGTGACCATGTCACATTTTTTTTTGGCCTTCACCTCTTTTGTGCAAGTTGACTAGAAAACACCATTAAAGTTAAATGAACTTCGAACAAAGAACAGAAAAAAAACAAAAAAGAATAAAAGAAAGCTTTCCTTAAAAATCTAAAAATGACGAACGCCAAATTCACATAAACATTAAATGAATGATAAAATAAATTTGAATCGTTAAAGACAAACAAAATGAACACAAATTTTAAATCAAATTCAAATTCAATCCTTCCAGATTTCAAATCAAACCTCAATCAAATTCAAATTCAATCTTCCAGATCTCAAATCAAACCTCAATCAAATTTAAATTCAATCTTCCAAATCCGAAATCCAATCCATTCTACTCTCTCCTCGTCCGGGATGGAAGCGGTTGATTCCATTGACACGGATCGAATCTGATGGCAAGGAATTGTATCCAATCCAAACCAGCAACTTCCGATCAACTCTTTTGAATGGGATATGTAGCATTTACATATTCCCTCCTAATTTGTTTCTTTCCACAAAATCTCTTACAACTTTCATGAAATCCTCGAAACACCAAAATTCCACACTTTTGAAATCAACACTACAAATCTTTGCAAAATTAAATACATCAAATTCAAACTCTTGGGGTTGAGGATTTTATATCCGAGACTGCATTGCCTTAGGATTCTTTCCCTATTGCAATGAAATACATTAAAATCAAATTTTTGGGGTTAAGGATTTTACATCCGAGACTGCATTGCTTTAGGATTTTTTTCCCTATTGCAATGAAATACATCAAAATCAAACTTTTGGGGTTGAGGATTTTACATCCGAGACTGAATTGCCTTAGGATTCTTTCCCTATCGCAATGAAATACATTAAAATCAAACTTTGGGGTTGAGGATTTTACATCCGAGATCGCATTGTTTTAGGATCATTTCCCTATCGCAATGAAATACATCAAAATCAAACTTTTGGGGTTGAGGATTTCACATCCGAGACCGCATCGCTTTAGGATCATTTCCCTATCGCAATGAAATACATCAAAATCAAACTCTTGGGCCGAGGATTTTACATCCGAGACCGCATCGCTTTAGGATCCTTTCCCTATCGCAATGAAATACATCAAATTCAAACTCTTGGGGTTGAGGATTTTACATCCGAGACTACATTGCCTTAGGATTCTTTCCCTATTGCAATGAAATACATTAAAATCAAATTCTTGGGGTTGAGGATTTTACATCCGAGACTACATTGCTTTAGGATTTTTTTTCCCTATTGCAATGAAATACATCAAAATCAAACTTTTGGGGTTGAGGATTTTACATCCGAGACTGCATTGCTTTAGGATTCTTTCCCTATTGCAATGAAATACATGAGCATCAAATTCAAACTTTTGGAGTTGAGGATTTTACATCCGAGACTGCATTGCTTTAGGATTCTTTCCCTATCGCAATGAAATACATCAAAATCAAATTCTTGAGGTTAAGGATTTTACATCCAATACCGCATTGCTCTGAGATCTCTCCTCATTGTAATGATTCAATCTAATCAATTCAATTTTCTTTTGAGGTTGAAGATGTTACATCTAAAACCACAAAATTTCAATTTTCATTTCAAGATCAAATCCCTTCAAGTTAATTTTGGCCAAACTTCGATTTAAATTAAAACTCAAGCTAAAATCTGAACTTACACATCAAAACTTAAACATGAAATGAAACGAAATCTAAAATAAGTTCCCCCAGATCATGTGATTTAGGATTCACCTCCTTTTCCTTTCCCCAGCGAGAGTTCAGGAATCTCAGGTCTCAGAGATATAATTGACACTCCCCAGCGGAAATTCTTCTACTTTGTCCTAAGTTTGTCACTTGGACATTTGTGTTGGTTTTGTTGATCGCTTCGGTCAACACCAATACACGCGGTGTGCTCCGTTAGCACACCACACCTATTGGGGGTCCATTTGTTGACCTCATTTTTGATGAGGTCATCTCTTCTTCTTTTTAGTACTTAGGATCTAGCCTTAGGCTTTTCCTTTGACTATCTTAGAGGATTAGAATCGGGACCCACCACTTAGAAATTCAAACCACTTCTTAACTCCCTGCAAACTCCACAAACTTGACTATAGACCCCTAATCACCTAGAGGGTTGAAATCAAATGTGAAAGTTTAAAGGATGAGTTCCTATAGGACTCTTTGGCCCTAGGACTGCCCTGGGTGGCCTGGTCTGGTAAAGGGGCTGATTTTCACACACACTACACCTATACACTACACTTTCACACACCTCCTAAAAACACACCAATACCCAACCCGACCTCCCGACTCATGGGGGTGATTCACATGGATGGTCCTTAACCCCTAAGCTCTGGCTAAGAGGGTTAGGAACAACATAGTGGATGCCTCAAATGAGTCCCTTCATGGCTCATGTGGGCTTGATATGGCTTCATGGCTCAACCAAAATGATTTCATTCCATTTACATTCACCCAATCTTCAATTTTCCAAATTTTCAATTTTTGACCCCCGAGACCCCGGACCCGCCTAACTTTACCCAAACCCTCGAAATTACCCAAATTTTTCAAAATTTCCAAATCACCCAAAATTCCCCAAAATTAACCTTGAACATTCCCACATTACTCAAATTGATCACCCATACCCAAAAATACCAAAAATTCCAAAAATACCTCCCAATACCCTCCAAATACCCAAAATACCCCTCTTGACCCAAAAATCCAAAAATTCAGAAAATTTCCAGAAATTTCCAAAAAATCCCAAATATTCTCATTTTCATTTTGTTCAACTACACCATGGGCCAATTTTGTCAATTTACCCTACTTTTGTCAAAACCTCCAATTTGACCCAATTTAACCTAAAGTGAACCCAATGTCAAGCCAAACCTACCCAATTGACCCAAATTCTGGTCCAATTCAATTCTAAACTTTAATTCAACATTCCCAACACCAATCTAGACCAAATACAAGTCCAATTTAATTGACATTTGAATCCAATTTCACTTTTGGCCTTAAAGCCCAATTTGGACCCATGACCCAAACCTAACCCAAACTAACCCAATTCAACTCCAATTAACCGCAAACCTTTTCTAAACCTTCCTTAACATCCCCACAAACAAAACACTAACATGATTTTCCCAAAATTTAGACCCAAACCCTACTCAAACTCAACCCAAAACCAAAAAGCCCAATTTTGACCTAAACCCAAACCTAACCCAAATAAGCCCAAACCCCAAAATCAAAACTCAACCAAAGACAAAACCTCTTTGAAACACTCCCATAAACATTTCCCAACATTTATTTTACATCAATTTCAACCCAAGCCCAACATTGGCCCAAGTTAGCCCAATTTGACCTACATTGGCCCATTTACCAAAAAGGCCCAAATCTAACCCAATTCAAACCCAAATCATTCCAAACTCATTTCAAATCACTCATGAAATATCCCTAAACCAACCCCAACAATTATTTGGCCCAAACTTCTACAAAATTTCCATCCATGAATTCATTCTTAAACATAAAAGCCCACTTACATGAAACCTTCCTAAAGCCCATCTCCACCAAAATCCAAAGGGCCAAAATCAATCCAAAACCCATATGACAATTGCCCTACACCATATTTTCAATTAAATCAATCCCTAAGTATCAAAAACTCATCATGAAGCCATTCCAAATTAAGCCCCATACAAATTCCCATCAAAATACCAAAATTTTCTTAAACCCATTTCCATGAAATTGACTTAACATTTCCCAAGCCAAAGATGAGCCATGAAGCCAATCATGAGCCACATGGAAGCCATGAGAGCCTCTTTACATGTCACCATGCCACATTGGGTAAGAGGGGAGAGGGCTTTCCTTAATTCCTAAAAGTCTTTAACCTCTCCCATGATACCCCTTAACCAATATTTAATCCAAATATTCTTGGATAAGGACATCACCACCTTTTGACCAGCCTAGCTTAACCGATTTTCTCAGCCTCAAGGCTAGCCGTGAGGAGGTAAACCCAGCCCAAACAAATGGGTCGACCAAACCTAGCCAAGATTAGCCATATCCCCATGCCATTTTGATCCAAGTGCTTTACACATGTCCATGCTCAATTGACTGCACTAATGCCAAGCCCTGACCCCACTGGCCAAGATGGTGACCTGAGACTGGCCGGCTAGCCACCAGGCCACCGGAAAATGCCATGACCGAGGGCTCACATGTGAGACCAACTTTGGAATTCTCCCTTGCTGAGCTGCCCCATGCCCAATGGCCACCATGGCTGTTCTTTCCATGCCCGAAGCGACTCGATCCCAACCCTCGTCATCCCCGCGAGGCTCTCCAGCCACCTCTATTTAAACCCGACCCCCTCATGGCCATGAAGGAGAGTTGCACAAACCTTTCCGAAACTCTGCCAAAATTCTTCCAAACCCTACTCCATACTTAGAGCAGTTGAGCCCCAGTGTCAATTTGCCCTAATCCCCACCAACAGAACCCAATTTCCCAACTGAAATTTCACCCAAAAACCAGGACACTTCTCCACAGATGGATCAATCCCCAAATTGATTGATCCTACACCTTCACCAGACCAAGCGAAGAGGTCCACCAGCAAAAGCCCCATCTCCAGGCCACCCAGTTGTTCCAAACTCCAAGATTTGTGATTGGGCTTGGTCGAAATCATACCTAGGCGATTCACTAGACCAGGAAACTTCATCTGGAGCTTGCTGGGATCCAATCGAAGGTGACACAACCCTCAGATTGAAGCCACACTTCTCTGAGCAAAGGTATGAGCTAATTCTTCATCCCGAGCTTCTGGATATTCTCCATTTCAAATGCTTTAATTTCAAAACATGATCACCTTATAGATGTATTCGTCTCTCAAGACGAATCCATAGAGCATAAGAACACGAAAATCTATTGAGAAATGAGTGAGTTCTTAGGATTTTAGTGTGGACGGCTCTCGGGTGAGAACGCTTGGGGATGATGAACGGATGCCGTTCATTCCATACACGCGCGGATGGACGACCAGGATTGCGTCGGATGAGGAGATGGAACGATACAGCGGGCCCCGGGAGAGCTGAGTTGGATGGCGGCGTCGAATGGTAGCGCGACACGCGGCGTTTCGGAGCTGCTGAGGTTGACGCGGCGCCGCGTGGATAAATAGAAAATTAGGGTATTTTCCTATTTATTTAATTCCCTAAAACTTTAAAAATCCATAACTTTGTGTAGAAAAATCAGAAAAATAAAATAAAAATACCCTCTTGCTCAGTGAACAGAGGAGACTAATGTAGAAAAGAAATCATTTAATTTCATCATGTATTTTATTTTTAATGATTTATTTACCCTCTGCATTATTTTAATTCTCCATGTATATAGGAAATTTACCATGGCATGAGACCATAGGGCTTTTGAAGCCTCTGAATTTTGGAACATTCCCTGAATTTTCCAAAGTCAGAGGCCATCCCTATGAGAAGTTATTGATTTTTCAAATTCATATTGCTATTTTGAGTATTTTAAATCTAATAATTAGCATGTTGTGAAATAAATTCTAGGAAAATTTGGTGATGTTTCTTATGACCAGAGTACCCTAGGAAAAATAGGTTTTGAACTAGTTCATCTAAAATAACCCTAATTGGCTTAAACACCCAAAATAGGTCCCTAATTAATTAGAGTTAACCATATATCAAATTGACTTGAAATCAATTCTCCACTGACCTTTAGGATCAGAGGAACCCACCATAAAAATTTGAAGTCAATTGGACTTGGTTAGCCCTACTAAATGGGTTGGTTAAACCATTTAGTCAATTTGAACTTTAAAAATTCATAACTTTCAAAATACTTTTCAAAAATTCACCAAATTGGTTTTGGAGCCTCTCTGATATCAGGGGAATTTATGAAAAATTAAAATTTCAATTTTCTAAAAAATTTAATTTTTTGCATTTATTTTAATATTTTAATAATTAAAAAATAAAAAAAAATCACAAAAATAATAAAATTCACGAAAATGTCACATTTTGAATTCTAATCACTTAGGAACAAACCCCATATTTTTCTTAGGTCTATTTGGTGAGATATTAAATTTTAAAGCCCTAAGGTAATTTTAAAATTAAAAAAATATATATTTTTAACATTTCCACTAAAATAATTCTAATAAATCAGAGAAAAATCAGAAAATTGTGAAAATTGATTCTCTAATTTCCTTGATATCAGAGAGATTTTTTAAAAATATAAAATTCATTTTTTAACCTTTATATTAATTTTAAATTAATTAATACTCCAAAACTTAAAATAATCATAATAAAAATAATATAATTCAAAAAATCACCAAAATTGGTCCAAGTGATCCTCTAGTCATTCGAAATGTCCCATAATTTTGTTAAGGACAGAAACTTTCCCTTGGTCATATTATTAAATTTTCCTTGGAAATCTCTATTTTCTACCAAAAATAATTACATAAATAAATTAAATACAGAAAAATCACATTTTCTCCTCTCATGTCTTTATTGGCATATGAGTGAAGTCACATAAAAATTTCAATTTCATTTAAGTTCAATTTAGTGAGTTATGAAATTATTAAGCTTGAAGGACAAAATGGTAATTAAAATTTTAACCTTTAATTAAAACTTTAGGCTTAATAAAATTAAAGAGTAAAATATTTGATCCTAATCTGATTTGGATGATTGAAATTTAAATAATCAAAGGGTAGAAACCTACTAAACAATTTGAAAATAATTAAAACAAACTTTAATTAAATAATTGATTAAATTTGGAAGAATAATAAAATTGGAATTATTAAAATAGGGATATTAATAGGAAAAGATTTGTTCTTTTATTTAAGAATCCCTAAATTAATCATCTCAATAATATTTAATTCCTAATTAAAATGATAAATCAAATTTAAGATTTAAAATGTTAAAAGGCTTAATCATTAAATTAAATTAAAGTTAAATCATTAAACTCTTTTAAAATTTCAATTAAATTAAAATTAAAAATAAAATAAAATAAAATTAAATTAAATTAAATTAAACAAATTAAATTGAATTGAATTAAATTAAATTAAATTAAATTAAATTAAATTAAATTAAACAAATTAAATTAAATTGAATTAAATTAAATTAAATTGAATTAAATTAAATTAAAATTAAATTAAATTAATTAAATAAAATTAAATTAAAACATATCAAATTAAATTAAATTAAATTAAATTAAATTAAATTAAATCAAATTAAATTAAATCAAGTTAAATTAAATTAAGTTAATTCACATCAAATCAAACTAAATTGAATTAAATTAAAATTAGATAATAGAATCAAGTTAAAATTAAATCAAATCAAATTAAATTAAAATTAAACTAAACTAAACTAAATTTAATTAAAGTTAAATTAAATTGAATTAAAAATAACGTCACCTAAGACATAAAGAAATTCAAAATAAAGTAACTTGAACACTATTCCAAATTTAAACCCGATAACCGAAATTAAATTAAGTCACAAACCATTCGAACACCAATTTGCCCTCGAAAGCTTTGGTTACCATAATTCCTAAACGTAATGTTAAATGAAATGTTACTTCACTTATAGGATATTCAAATGTCCTAGTTCATCGAGTAAGATAACAACAAAACGTAACTAAACCTCGGACGATTACTTCACCTGATTGATTAAATTCATTTGGACTTAAAACAATCCTAGCAATATTGAAAAGATGTTTAAGATTCTTCTTAAGCACTTCCTCAATATGATAGGATGTTTATAAGAACAACTGAATTTAATTGTTCTTTGATGAAGAAAATCGTCCTCAAACCAAAACACAAGAACCTAGACGTCATAGGAAATGACTTGCTATAGGATTAGAAATTTGGTAGAAAACCATAACCCTTCCCTTAGCTTTACCTAGGAATTTCTTAAATATTCTAAATTGTGTTTAAGTGCAGCCTGGGATGATGTGAAGACCCTCCAGGTACGCTTTTATTTTATTGCAATTTACTTTCTTGCAATTTATTTAATCGCATCACACATACTTTTCTTGCATGATAAACAACTGTTGCATGAAAACCCACACTTTTAGGATAGTCCCTAAAACTGAAACCAAAACTAAATTAAAAGTCATTGCAAGATAAAATTCACCGCCACAACATTTAAAAATATAAAACAACTCAAAATTTAATCACAAACGTAACACAAAACTACAATTATAACTAAATTAAAACGTCTTATTGGATGATCGGGAATACCTCGGATGATGTAACCTACGTGTTGCTAACGGGATTTCCCACGGTCTAAATGAAAGTGTGGAACTCATTCAGTTGAGTTTAGCAAATTAATCTGGACTAAGTGAATCCGATAAAAATAACGACGCCGGAAGGATGGAACTGTGGGATCTTAACCGGTGTTGTTATAATCAACTTTAAGATTTGGTTTAAATAAAACATAAAAAAACGTTTGGAGATTAAGATTTTCTCTAAACCAGAACACTTCTCTCACCTCCTGATTTATGACTTCTAAAACTAAACCCCTGCAACAACAAGGAGCTCGGAGCATGGTGGGCAGCACGACCATCGTCATCAGCAAAACCTGAGTCTACTTCAGCAGAACCTTCTTAGAATTAAATAACAAAGCCAAAGGATTTCGAGGTAGTTTTCCTAGTGCAACATAAATCCTCAACTCTTCGTTAGGAATTTGCATGATCATGTCATGTAAATTAAGCCCTAACCGGTCTTAGGATTCCGAGGTAGTCATCCGATATGACATAAACCCTCATATCTTCGAGGCTATTTGTATGATCATGTCATACGAATATAAGTCCTAATTAATTAAAATTGGCAAGATCAAAACATTAAATAAATATTAGGACTTTCCTAAATTCAAAGCCTAACATTGAGATAGTCTGGGAAGTCACTGAAGTTCACTTCGGTCTCGCGACTTCTCCTACTTTTCTTCCTTTCGAATTCCCAAAACAAAATGTTCCAAATTTGATCCATTCCCTATCGAAATTCCAAAATTCAATCCCTCGAAAACTTATGCTTTCGAGATTCTTGAGAGCGAATTACCGATTATTATCGAGAGTTTTCTTAGGTGATTCCCGTCACTTAAGATGTAATTAACCATAGGTGCTTGCCCTTATAGGGAATTTTAAGAACCCAGGTAATATAAACCCTGTTTAATGCATTTATATTAAGCAGGGGAACTTGTCGGCTTATAAAATTGGTTCGCAGACCAAACGGATGTCACAAATCTTTTAGTTTATTTAATCGAGCCCTATCATCAAGCAAAGGTGTCTATTCTTCGGGGTAGATACACGGTCTGTGATGCGGTGCTCGTTTATATAAACTATTCGGGATGTGAGATCAGCTTGATTTCATATCTTAAAATTTTCAAATTTAAAATTATTTTTAAATAAAATACTACTTTTCAAATTATTTATTTAAATTAAATCTAAAATTCTCCGACAATTTCTGTAGGCGACCCTTATTCAAAAATACAACACATAACCTAAAAATAATGCCGACACCCGTTCGACATTTCCCTTCAAAAGAACAAGGAAAGGATCAGAGGCTGTACTAAGAACAAGAACAATAAGAAAAACATTTATTAATGAAAAATTCTTATTTATCTCTTTTAATTTTTTAAAGAAAGTAGGAAGATATGAGGGAAAGATCAGGAATGAATTGATCTAAAAGGAAAGATTGACATTTTATTATTACAATTTCACACGTTTTTTCTTTTTAACGCATTTTTTGGTTAATGATTTTCTTTTTTATCATCCTTTTTTTTATGCTTTGGGTTCGGACCCAGGCGCAAATGATTACTCTACCCGTGCTTCTAGGAATGAGACCTCATTTTTAAAGTTCATCCTTCGAAACATCAGGTTGCGTAATACTTCATCAAATACCGTCCATTGATTGGAAGCAAAGGTCGTTCTCCACTGCAATTCACCAGTTGGTAGGAACCTCCTGAGTAGACTGTCTCGACCACGAATGGCCCTTCCCATGTTGGCTCAAATTTACCTCCTATCTTACGGTGTGCAAGAATAGGTCTTCTGAGAACTAGAACCAAGTCACCGACTTTAAATGTCCTTCGACGGACTAGTTTATCGTGGGCCTGGATCATCTTGGCTTGATACAGTTCCAAATTCTGCTGTGCTGAAAGTCTTTTTCCTTCCAAGCTTTCCAATTCTTCTAGTCGTAGTTTGACATTTTCTTCTGTAGTGATCTTTTCTGAAACTGCAATTCTGAGTGAGGGAAGCTGTACCTCCAAGGGTAAGACGGCCTCGGACCCGTACACTAAGGCGTAAGGCGTAGACTGAGTAGGAGTTCTAAAAGTCGTCCTATAGGCCCATAAGGCTTCTAACAACTTCTCATGTAAATTTATTTTTTTGTCGTCCAAGGTTTTCTTTAGGATTTGGACAAGAGTTTTATTAAAAGCTTCGGCCAAGCAGTTCGCTCTTGGGTAGTTGATCGTTGAATAGCACCAATCGATCCCGTGTCTTCAGACAAAATTGTTGATCTTCATACTTCTGAACGCGGACCCATTATCCGAAATGATTCTGCGCGGTACCCCGAAACGGTAAACGACCTGATTCTTGAAAAAATGCAACACATGGTGCGCTTCCACTTCTCTGAGAGGTATAGCTTCTGCCCATTTGGAAAAGTACTCTGTAGCTGCAAGGATAAAGCGATGTCCTCTTGAAGAGGGCGGTTCTATTTGACCCACTATATTTGTGCCCCAACACTCAAACGGCCACGACGCAATTGTCGGATGTAGCACATTTGGAGGTTGATGTAGAACCACTCCATGCACTTGGCATTGGTGACGACTTTTGGCAACCTTCATTCAGTCGGTTATCATCGAGGGTCAGTAATACTCTAGTCTTTTAATCTTCATTTTCATATTCGGACCCGATTGATGAGCGCCACAAAGTCCTGAGTGTACTTCTTTGAAAATTTCATGAGCCTCGGACCCGCTCAGGCATCTTAGCCACATCTGATAAAAAGACCTTCTGTATAACGTGTTGTTTATTAATGCGTAAGACAAAGTTCTTTTCTTGATTTGATGGGCTATCGACTTATCATCTAGTAGGTTTCCTGTTTGCAAGTAGTCTATTAGTGGTCGCCTCCAATCTTCTGTATTTTCTGTTATTGCCGCAATTGTTTCTTCGCTTTTCGATTTGTGTATCGTGTCCGTGTCGAGCCGCGAGAGAACCCGACATCCCTGAATTGACACTTCAACTGATTCATCCTGCAAGGTGCAAATTCTTTTGCAAGGCAGGCTAAGGCATCTGCGAGAGCATTTTCTCTTATGGGAATCTTGAAGATTGTTACATTCGGAATCTGTTCCAACAACCTCATGGCATACTGAAAGTACTGCTCGAGTCTTGGTTTTAGAATTTTGTACTGTCCTGCGACTTACTGAATGATTAACTGAGAATCACCGTAAATGTTTATATCTGTTATCCCCATCTGAATGATTAATTCCAATCCTGTTATGAGGGCTTCGTATTCTGCCTCATTATTCATACACGGTTCTGTTTAGTGATAAGAATACCTTAACATCCCTCGCTCCGGTGTTATAAAGATTAGTCTGATTCCTGCCTTACCGGGCACTATCGTTTGCGATTCTTTGTCTTTTTGTGCTGAAGATGCTCCGTCAAAGTACAGTTCCCAACGCTGATCATCGGGGTCTTCTAGGCTCATTATCTGCTCATCTAGCAAGTCATTGTTGAGATTTGATTCTGCCGGTAAAGGGTGTGCCGCAAGGAAGTCTACCATGACTTGTCCCTTTATGTCACGAAGAGGGACGAAAGTTATATCGAATTGCAACAAGATTACCGACCACCTAGCAAGTCCGCAGAAAGTGTCGAACGGGTCATCAAATATTGCAACGAATTAAATTTTGAATTAAGGTTGACCTTATGAGAAAGCATGTAGTGCCTGAGCTTCTGTGCGGCGAAGATCAGGCCCAAACCATGCTTCTCATTAGGAGGATACTTTACTTTCATCAGAATTAAACGACGGCTTAGGTAATAGAGCGCATTTTCTATTCCCTCGTCGTTGACCTGAGCTAGCAAGGCTCCGAGAGAGTCATCTAAAGCCGCGGTATGAATTATTAACGCTCGACCCGAGACTGGGACTGCTAAGAAGGAGGTGTCATTAGGTATTGTTTGATGTCATCGAAGGC
Organism: Papilionanthe hookeriana x Papilionanthe teres; assembly: GCA_022702705.1. Lineage (NCBI taxonomy): Eukaryota > Viridiplantae > Streptophyta > Magnoliopsida > Asparagales > Orchidaceae > Papilionanthe > Papilionanthe hookeriana x Papilionanthe teres. Next base: position 12,387,744 of record CM040425.1, on the reverse strand, counting down.
ATGTTGACATTTGGAGTCCCAAGTAAACTTGGCATCCTTCTTAACTAAAGCAGAAAATGGCTTACACCTTCCTGACAAATTTGAGATAAAGCGTCGAAGATATGCCAATTTCCCTTGAAAGGACCGTTGTTGTTTCAAGGTTCTAGGAGGTGGCATTTCTAAGATAGCTTTAATCTTCTCTGGATCCATTTCAATTCCACGATGTCGGACGACAAATCCTAAGAATTTCCCAGAGGTGACACCGAAGGCGCATTTCAGGGGATTCATCTTAAGGTTAAATTGTCGTAATCGCTCGAAAACAATTCTCAAATCATACAAGTAATCTTCCTTTAATTTGCTCTTGATGACCACCTCATCCACATAACACTCGACTTGGTTGTGAATGAGATCATCAAAAATCCTCGTCATTGCTCTTTGGTAGGTTGCTCCTGCGTTCTTCAATCCAAATGGAATCACTGCATAACAGTACACTCCAATTGGCGTTTTGAAGGCTGTGAGCTTTTCATCTTCCGGTGCCATCTTTATCTTGTTGTATCCCGAAGATCCATCCATGAAAAAAAAGATTTCATGTGCTGAAGCGAAGTCGATCATCAATTCTGGAATTGGTAGCGGGAATTCATCCTTTGGACATGCTTTATTCAAATCTTTGAAATCCATGCGCATTCCGATCCGACCATTCTTCTTCTCGATCGGTACCACATTGGCTAACCAAGTCGGGTATTGCTCTTCACGGACAAATTTAGCGTCTATTAGCTTCTTAACTTTAGCTATTACTTGTTGTTCAATCTTTAGGCGCATTCTTCTCGGAGCTTTTCTGACTGGAACAGCTGTGTGATCCACTCCTAACCTGTGAACTGCAACCTCTGGAGCTAATCCTTGCATTTCATCGTAACTCTAAGCAAAACAGTCTTTGAACTCCATTAATAGCTTGATTATGTTTTCGGAGTATTCTTTATTGAGTGGAGCTAACAAAGGTCGGCCTATGCTCTTCGCTAGTACCTAAGTTAACTTCCATTAAATCGTCTATTGTAGATTTAATTTCTTCTTCAAATTCTGGCGAAGCATCTCTGATTGGTAGATCTTTTAGATCTTCTGAAGCTTCCAGCCAGTCTTCATTAGGCTCATAAGTGACAACCAAGAAAAATCCCGTATCGTCAACTCGATCCTACAAGGCCGAATCCGAGACCAAGATTCGAATTAGGAGGCCGAGTTAGCATTATTCCATAATTTTTCAAAATGTTGTGATCGACCTTTTATCTATCGTCGAGGTAAGACACCACGGTTAATTAAATTTTGAAAATAGAGGAGAGTACCACTCAAAAGGCAAGCTCCTTTAGTTCGTATGAAATAACATCTTCAAATTGTACATCATTTTCAATTCCGGAAGAAGAAGCACCACAAAGAGAATTTGATCGGTTTAGTACCACCACCATGCACTTCCTCGACCACCATACCCTCAAACTTATTAGAATGGATTGGGGTTAGGGTCATAGTACGTACATGATGGTTAATCTTCTCGTACATTGATTTATATTCTTAGTTCTTTTCATCTTCGAGAGAGATCTTGAACTGTGGTTTCTTCAGATTTATTGCCGCTACTTCTTTCTTGATTTCTTCTTCTTTGGAACTGTTCTCCCAATCAACGTCGATGACTAGTTTCTTCTGTCCAACTGTTCCAACATCTCTTCCACGACCTCGTCCCTTGCCTCGACCTCGGGTGCGAGTTCTGGAGAAACCTTCACCATCTCTCCGTAAGGGAGTGGTGAGTAACTGTTGGACTAGAATTTCAGGCACTTCATCGTCATGCACTTCTTTTGCTTCATTTGGTATGAAATTTCTGGAGAAGATTGTTTTCTTCGGAGGCGCTAATAGGCTGCATCTTCATGAATTCCAATCTTGTGTACGGAGAATGGTTCCAAGTCACCCTTGATACACTATTCTCCTCCTTCATATTATTTTATGCATTGGTGCAGAGATGATGGTACCATCCGGTTTTCATGGATCTATGGCCGACCCAGTAGAGCGTTGAACGATGTCTCAGAATCATATATATGGAATTTTGCTGTTGTCTTTGCTAAGTCATCGATTTTCATATCGATCCAAGAGCTCTCTCTCCTTTCCGATCGAACCCTCTCAATAACATCTTGTCTCGCTTCAAGCTCACGAGCGTCAATTTCCAAATATGTCGGCGTTCGAAGATTCATTATGTTGATTGATGCTCCTAGATCAACCAACACTCTGGAGAGCGTAAACTTTGCAATAGTGACTGAAATGTACAACGGTCAGTTGTGATCAGCTGTTCCTAGTAATAGATCATTGTCCATGAGGGTAACACCTAATTGTTCTTTTAACGAGTAAACCTCGTCGAAGGAATTTCCGGCCATTTGAGCTAAACAAATCTCTGGATCAAGTAGAGCCTTGATCAGAGCGTCCCTCATCTCCTTTGACAGATCGAGCGTCGTATATGCTTAGCTCTGACCGGTAGCTTTCTGAGATGGGCTAGAACGTTATAGTCCACTTTATTACCATGTTCCTCAATTTCTTCCCGAATGGGCAATTCCTCTATTGGGGTTGGCTCCTCCTGAGCAACCACCTGCTTTCCTTTATCCTTTGGACCCATTCTCGGAGGTAGAACTTTTCCTCTTCTAAGGTTAACTTCAGTTACTTGTTCTGAGTCTGGTGCTGGATCTACCAATGTTTCCCCTTGAATTGGAATGACTAGCTCTTCTGGAGTTGCTTCAGAATCTGATAACTCTAATTCTATCGCGATTGGAGCTCCTCAAAATTCACAAATGGACTCGTTGCTTGTTGAGCTTTCATAGCCTCCTTTGTGAACATCTTCTTCATCATGGTCATCAAGGTCGTGTATGATTTGAGAATCGTTATTTGTATCGGAATCGAGATCCGCATTAAGTCGGTTGTCGCTAGTTACGTAATCATTAGAAACAGTCAAAACGTAGCCAATGCCATAACTCTTAACATTATAAGATCTCGCTGTGGCAAGCAAATACTCATACAGAGTCAGAAGTTAGAGGGATTTCTCCCTCGAATCAGAAACAACCATCCTAGGATAAGCAGCCCCTAGTCTACCCGTCGGAGCCTCAACTTTCTTCTCTTCTACGATCTTCTCCTCCTTCTGAGGCGGTTCTTCGATCAGAAGTGATAATGCCCGCTCGGCAGGTTTCAAACTTTGAATTGAAGCGCGCACCGAAGCGGTCCGGATGTGATCCAAAATTTTCTTGAAGACTTTTTCCGTACGGTACTCCATCCATCATCGGTCGTATACGGGTTTATCGGAACAATAGGATCCGTCGAGATAACATTGATGGAACCTCCTTTTTGGGGTTCCTTCATGTATTCCTTTGGGATCATTATGTTCCCTTTCCAGAGATTATCATCAAGCCAACTCTTGAAAGTGATGCAATCCTCTATCTTGTGTACGAGCATTCGGTGGTAAGGGCAATAGTTCGTATGATCTTTCTTGTTGACTTCTTCCGGCCACTTTGGCTCCGATAGCTCGAAAATCTCGGTGTCTTCATTAAACTTCGGAACATCTTCACTACTACTTTAATTTTGAATGGATATTCCTTATTAAGAAAATCTTTTAGGGTACGCTGTAGACGAGGCGGTTGTTCATAATGCTGATGCAACTGATAGCTCGGTTGAGGCTGTTGATAACCCTGCTGAGGTTGTTGATAGATCTATTGCGGTTGTTGGTATGTCCATTGCGGTGGTTGATAACTAGGCTGTGGCCGCTCTAGCTATATTTGAACCAGCTACTTGCCCATATCCACTGCCGTGACGATTCCATATTTTTTTTCAAATGCTTTTACGGGTTTCTGCTTATCGTTTTTATCCATGAAACTTAACTGCTTTGTCTCTTCTTGCAAGCTCCCGACCTTGCTAAGCAACTTCTCAAAAATCTTGATTTTAAATCCTTTAAGGAGAAGTGCTATCGGGCCATGGATACTCTTATGCAAGATGCTGACTGTTTACTGTTCTTGAAGTTGTGGTTCACACTTCATGCTTAAGTTCCTCCATCGGAGTATGTAATCCACTAAAGTCTCGTTCGTTTTCTGGCGCTCCACCACTAGATCACCGATGGTGATGTGGTACCGAGCCCCGACAAACCACTTAACGAATAGGTTTTCCAAATCTGCAAAGGTCTTAATTGAACCATTCGGTAATCCTGCGTACCAGTCGAAGGAGATCCCTGACAAACTGCTGACGAACTGACGGAAGAGTAAAGCATAGCTTCCACCGGCATTGCAGCAACTAGCATGAAAATGTGCGACACTATGCCGGGGTTTCCCGTTCCATCAAAGGCCTTAAACGTAGGTGGTACGAAGCCTTTCGGTATTGGACCGCATCAAACTCTTCGTGGTAAGGTCTACCCATATGAATAGATGCTCCGTTCTTAGATTGTGCTAAGGCTTCTCGCACCTGCTGTTCTACCATGTTCTTAATGTCCTTTTCGGGAATCATATTCTGTGTAGAATCCTTCTTTGGTGGCTCATCTCCGTTGATGGAATTGATCTCTTTTCCTCCAACTATAATATGGATGATCTCTGGGGGTGTTTCTTTCTGAGGTTGTACCTGACTCTGGAGAGTGGCTAAAGCAGCAGCCATCTCTTCCATCCTCTTTGCCATCTGGGAAATTGTGTCATCTTTTTCCTGAAGCTGTGCTCTCATCACTTTCGGTTCATCTCTTTCCGCAGCTGCTAGAGCACCTTGCGAGGCTGATGATGCTCGTGTCTCAACCATATTGATCTCGGCATACTCCTCATCCATGAACTCTAATGAATCAACTTCATGTTCCAACTTTTCTCCTCTTTCTTTCACCAACCGTCGGATATTCGTCCTTAGCTTTCCTATAGCATCCTTGAGGGGTCTTTTCCAGACAGTCTCACGGTTGTCTTGTGATGGATGTCGAACTTCTTTTGGGAGTTTCTTTTATCGCAGTAGCATTTTCTTCTCGATTCAGTGCTCTTCGACGAGACTTTTCTTCTCAGGACATTGTGTTGGTCTCGGCTCGATAATAATAGGTCGCCACACCATCCTTCTTGCGGCAGAAGGCCTAGGACTAGACGGTTTGTCCGCTATATGCTCGTAGGTGGTATCCTCCCTAATATGATGGCCCGATACAACAACAGGTGAACTAGCTCTCATTTTCTTCCTTGGCTTCTCTACGACAGTGACAGGCTCTACTCGCGGTCCGAGGTGGGATCTAGCTGGCACTCGTCCCATTCTTCAAAGGATTTCTGACATGGGGCATCTTTCTTTCTTTGCCAATTTTTCTATCACAGCTTGTAGCCGAGCAAATGGCGTAGTCTTAACCCTTTTTCTTTTGTAATTACTATAGTATGCAGTGTCGGGGTAATGTAGCGGCAATCCTTCTGACGTCTTCTTCATCGATGCAAGAGAGAGGGGGTGAAATCTACTCCTTCCAACGCAGGTCTATACTCGAGCGAGCTCAGTGGATCTCTTCCAGAAAGCAACTTCAGCGACCTTAGCATTCTCAATCCTGGCTATCTTTTTGCTTCTATTTCTCCTTTGAGTCCGAGTTAGGGGTGCAACTCTTGAACTGGACCCAATCTCGAAAACAGATGGTATTGTAGCAAAATTTGTACCCTCCACGGTGACAGGCTCATCACGTACTCGGATTTCCTTCCCCTTCGCCTTGCGTGCCGGGTAGGTGCAGAGATGACTAGACCGGTAGGGGTAGAGACAACAGATCCTCCTATGAATAACAGTACTTCTTTTCACTGGAACCCTTTCATAGGAAGGGAATTCTCGAGTCGACTTCAGTGTCGAACTCAATCGTGGTTTCTCGCTCCGACACTTTTTCCATTAGTGCGAAGAGAGTGACGTCAGCAAACTTGATATATGTATTACCAAATCCTTGTCCGAAATGGATGATCCCATTGTCAGACATCTCATCCTAGTAGATAGCCAAGTCCAGTCTGTTGGTGAAGGAGAAGATTAACTTTGGGGCAGTCATTTTTCTGCAGGGCAGATTTCGAACGTCAGTCCTGAATTATGCTTCCCTTTGTCGCAAAACTTAGGACGAAAAAGAAAGAGTCCTAATACATTTTCATTTATCTTAGTGTATTTACGATTTCTAAGAGAATTCATTTATTAAAAGAGTCGTTTGTTAGGGGATTTGTTTGTGAGGAACAAAAAAACTAAAGGAGGAAGGTTATAGAAAAGGTGAAGGACCCAATTCAGAATTGGAAAGGAAGAGAAAGTCTCGCAAAACATCTCAACCCGAGGGACCGCTCCTAAGCTAACACCTATTGGGGGTCCACCCCACCTCGTAAAAGGTAAAAGGATTTCGGAACCTCTCTGTTTAGGGGTGTCTAAACAGTGGCTCCTAAATCCGAGAGAAGTTGGCTATACCTGTTCAAGATAGAAATGAACGTGGTATTTCAATGGAAAGAATAGTAGTTTGCTCCACTATGGACATGGATACACTACCGAGTTATGAAAGCAAAGCCATCTGATTAAAATGGAGAGAGGAACCAGTCCACAGCGAAGTCGCCAGAAATATGTCGGCGTATTTTTTTTAGGTTGTGGGTTTAATTTATAATTATAAATAACTTGAAAATAGCATTTTGTTTTGAAAATAATTTTAAGTTTGAAAATTTTAAGATATGAAATCAAACCGATCTAGCATCCCGAATAGTTTATATAAACGAGCATCGCACCACAAACCATGTATCTATCCCGAAGAATAGACACACTGCTTGATGATGGGGCTCGATTAAATAAATTAGAAGATTTGGGACATCCGTTTGGTCTGCGAACCAATTTTATAAGCCGACAAATTCCCCTGCTTAGTATGAAGGAATTAAGTAGGGTTTATATTACCTGGGTTCTTAAAGTTCCCTATAAGGGTAAGCCCCTATAGTTAATTATATCTTAAATGACGGGAATCATTTAAGAAAACTCTCGATAATGATCAGTGGTTTTGCTCTAATGAATTTCAAAGTTTTAGGTTTTCAAAGGATTTGAGTTTTGGAAATTTCAATAGGGAATGGATCAAATTTGGAACAATTTATTTTAAGAGTCCAAAGGAAGAGAAGTAGGAGGAGCTGAGGATCCAAGAAGAATCTTGACAACTTCCCAAACTAATATATTTGTTTGACTTCAATTTGAGAGTTTATTTAATGTTATATCCTGCCAATTTTAATTAATTAGTACATATATTCGTACAACATGATCATACAAATAGCCTGGAAGATGTGAGGGTTTGTGTTGTACCAAACGACTACCTCGGAGTCCTAAGATCGGTCAGGGCTTAATTTACATAACATGATTATGCAAATGCCTAACGTAAAGTCGAGGATTTATGTTGCACTAGGCAAACTACCTCGAAATCCTATGGCTTGGTTATTTAATTCTAAGAATGGTTTTGCTGAAGTAGACCCAAGTTTTGCTGATGACGATGGCCGTGCTGCCCACTATGCTCCAAGCTTCTTGTTGTTGCAGAGTTTTAGTTTTAGAAAGTGAAAATCAGGGGATGAGAGTAGTTTTTTGGTTTAGAAGTCTAAAAGTCCAAGTTTTTTTAATATTTTGTTAGGGGAATATTAAAGTCGATTATAACAACACCGGTTAAGATCCCACGGTTTCATCATTCTGACACCGTTATTTTTATCGGATTCACTTAGTCCAAATGAATTTGCTAAACCCAACTAAATGAGTTCCACACTTTCATTAGACTGTGGGAAATCCCGTTAGCCACACGTAGGTTACATCATCCGAGGTATTCCCGATCATCCAACGAGATGTTTTAATTTAATTGCAATTGTAGTCTTGTTGTTCTATTTGTGATTAAATTTTGAGTTGTTTTATATTTTGAATGTTGTGGCGGTGAATTTTATCTTGTTGTGACTTTTAATTTAGTTTTGGGTTTCTGTTTTGTGGCTATCTTAAAGGTTTCAGTTTTCATGCAATAATCTTGTTTAACATGCAAGAAAAGTAAAGTGCAATACATGTAAGTAACTTGCAATAAAATAAAAGCATACCTGGAGAGTCTTCTCGTCATCCCAAGCTACACTTGAAACACATATTAAAGCACTTATATAATTTGCAAGAAAACACCTAGGTAAAGCTATGGAAATGTTTTGGTTGTCTATCAAAGTCCTAATCCTATCGCTAGCCAATTCCTATGACGTCTAAGTTCTTTATATTTTGTGGATGATTTTCTTCATCAAAGAACAATTAAGTTCAATTGTTCTTCTAAAGTATCTCATCATATTGAGAAAGTGCTTAGGACGAATCTTAAACATCTTTTCAATACTTCTGAGATTATTTCGAGTTTAAATGAACTTTTATTGTAGAGATGAATCAATCATCCGTAAAATTTTTTAGTTAAGTTTTACCTCTCGCTCAGTGAACTTGGACATTTGATTATCCAATGAATAAAGTGACACCTCACTTGATGCTCCATTTAAGAGTTATAATGATAAAAGTCTTTAGGGGCAAATCAATTCATTAAGAATTTCAATGATTTAAAATTAGAATTATTGTTTTAAGGTGATTTAATTTAGTTATAAAATTTTAATAAATTTAAGTTTGGAAGAGTGTTCATGTTGTTTTATTCTTAAGTGTTTTAAACTATTTAACATGAAATAGGAGTTTAAATTATTTAATTTAGATTTTAATGATTTAATTTTAATTTAATTGCACTATTCTAGATCAACTTTTAATTGGTTTGATTTTTTTATTTAAGAATTATTTTTGTGAAATTGATTTTGATGTTTCAAGTTTGTTTTAAATTTACTTTCAAGTGATTTTTTAAATTATTTTTTAATGTTTTAAATTTATTTCAATTTGATTATCAAGTTATTTAATGTTGTAAGCTTTAATTTAATTAAGGGTTACCTTTTCTTTATTATTAATTTATTAATTTCAATTAACATCTTAAGTTTAATTAAGAGTTAGATATAATTAAAGTGATTCATTTGGGGATTTTAGTTTAAGTGATTATAGTCTCTCTAAATTATATCCCCATTTTAATAATCCAAAATTTTAATTATTCTTCCAAAATTCAAATTATTTAATTAATTAAGGTTTCATTTTTTTTGGTTTATTAAAAGTGATCAATGAGTTCCTACCCTTTTATTTTATAAAGTTTCAATCATCTAAGAAAGAATTAAGATCAAATATTTTAACCCCCCCCCCATTTTGATTAAACCTTAAGTTTTAATTAGGGGTTAAAATTCTTAATATTAATATGCCCTTTTAAGCTTAATTATTTCATAACTCATCAGATTGAGCTCAAATGAGCTTGAAATTTTTATGTCACTTCACACATATGTCTATTAAGACATTATAGGAGAAAATGTGATTTTTTCTAAATTTAATTTAATTTATATAATTATTTTAATGAAAAATAAGGATTTTCAATGGAAATTCAACATCATGACCAAGGAAAGGTTTCTATCCTTAAGAAAATTATGGAATGTTCCTAATGACCAGAGGACCACTTGGACAAATTTTGGTGATTTTTTTGAATTATATTTTATTTATTATAATTATTTTGAGTTTTGGAGTATTAATTAATTATAAAATAAAATCAAAGTTGAAAAATGAATTTTATATTTTTCTTAAATCTCTCTGACCTCAAGGAGTCCAAAGAAATAACTTCTATAATTTTTTTATTTTTATTTGATTTATTAGAATTAATTTAGTGAAAATATTGAAAAATTCATTTTTTAATTCAAAAATTGTTTTAGGGCTTTAAAAATCAATATCTTTACTTTGAGACTTAGAAAAAATATTTGGTTTGTTCCTAAGTGATTATGAGGTGAAATATGACATTTTTATGATTTTTTAATATTTTTGTGATTTTAAAGATTTTTTAATTATTAAAATATTAAAATATGGTGAAAAATAAAGATTTTTAGAAAATTAAAAAATTAATTTTCTAAGGCTCCTCTGTTACTGCAGAAGTCCCAAAACCGATTTGGTGAATTTCTAGGAGTTATGAATTTTCAAAGTTTAATTTTTCTCATGTGACATAATTAATCCATTTAGTGGGGTTAAACATTTCCAATTGATTCCAAATTTTTATGTGAGGTCCCTCATATCCTAAAGATTAGTGGAGAATTATTTTCAAGTTCTTTTGATGTGTGGTTAACCCTAATTAATTAAAATTCAGTTTTGAGTAATTAGGCCAATTAGGGTTATTCTTAATGAATTAACTCAAAACATAATTATCCTTGGGTCCTCTGGTCCTAAGAAACTTCCCCAAATTTTCCTAGAATTTTCTAAGTAATATGCTAATTAATGGAATTAAAATACCAAAAACAGTGACATAAACTTAGAAAAAACATAACTTGCCATAGAGATAGCCTCTGACCTTGAAAAATTCAGTGAATGTTCCTAAGATCAGAAGCTCCAAAAGATGGTCTCATGCCATGGTGAATTTTCTATGCAAATGGAGAATTAAAATACTGAAATGAGTAAATAATTAATTAGAAATAAAATACTTAACAAATTAACTCAATTCTTTTTTTACATTATTCTCCTCTGTTTACTGAGCAAGAGGGTATTTTTATTTTATTTTTGTGATTTTTCTACACAAAGATATGGATTTTCGAAGTTTCAGGCATTTAATTAAATAAAAAATTCCATATTTTCCTACTTATCCGACTCAGCGCCACGACAACCTTAGCGTCTTTGAAGCTCCACGCAGCGCGCTCCCATTCGCCACTGCCATCTAACTCAGCACCATGCGACCCGGAGTTCACGTACCGTTCTTTAGTCTGAGGCAATCTGAGCCTTCCAGTCGATACACGCTCGATCTAACGGCGGCTGGTCGTCGTCTCCTACTAGTGTGCACCCGTGATAGTCCACACTTAAACCCTAATATCTCCCTCGTTTCTCAATGGATTTTCATGTTCTTATACTCTATGGATTCGTCTTGAAGAGACAAACACATCTATATGGTTTACATGCTATGAAATTAACTCAAATGAAATAGAGAATCGTTGGAAGCTCGGGTTAAAGAGAAGTCTCCATACCTTGGTTCAGGAGGTGAGGCCTCAACTAAATGTGCTTGGCACGTTCGCTGGAGCTGGAAGAGCCTAGGGATGAAGCCTCTGGTTTTGGTGAAAGGTCTAAGTATGAAAGTGACCAGGCCCGATTTTAGACTTTGGAGGCTAAAGCAATTAGGTGGCCTGGAGAGGGGGCTTTCACTGGGGAACTCCTTCTCTTAGTCTTGTGCAGGTGTGGGTGAGTTTAATTTAATTTTGGTGGAGGTTTGAGCGATGTCCTGTTCTGGCCTGAGAATTGAGCTCCAAAATTGAGCTCAATCAATGGGATTTAGGGCAGGAGAATAGTGGGGATGGATTGCTCTTGGCTAGGGGAAGCTCTGTGAGGAGTTTGGAAGGATTCTAAGAAGGTTGATTTCAGTCAACCTTTTGGTCGAGAGGGGGTGGCTAGTTTAAATAGCCATGGCTAGGGCTTCCCTGGGTCAATTGATGGCTGGGATCAGCTTCCTTTGGACATGTGTAAAGGATTTGATTTAAGTGGAAATGGGGAAAGCTCATTTTGGCTTCGATTTCGTCCATGGCATGGTTTAGGCAAGGTGCACCTCCCTAAGGCTTCGACTTCGGACCGAGGGAGAATCAGTCGCCTAGGAAGGGGTGGTGAAGTCCCCATCCAAGATGATGTGGCTAAACTTGGTTTAGAGTGTAGCATAAATGGGGTTAAAAGGGCTTAATGAAGGCTTAGGAAAGGCTACCCTCTTCTTGCCATAAATGACTAGGTGAGGTGATAAAACTCTCATGGCTTCATATGGCTTGTAAATGGCTCACATTTGGCTTACATTTGGCTTTGAAAAGGTTGGCTTGTTTCATGAAAAAAGGGTTTTGGCATTTTTGATGAATTTATGGGAAATTTCCATGTGGCTTGATTTAGAAAAGTTTAATGTTGAATTTGAAACTTAGGGAGTGATTTAAATCAAAGGGATGATGAGGTGAAAGTGTCATGTAGGCTTTGGATTGACTTTAGGCCTTTTGGATTTGGTGAAAATGGGCTTTTAGAATGGTTTAAGAATGTGGGTCTTTAGGTTTGAAAATAAATTGGTGGATGGAAATTTTGTGAAGGATTGGGCCAAACAAATGTTGGGTTTAATTTAGGGACGTATCATGAGTGATTCGAAACAAATTCGAGGTGATTTCGAGTCGAATCGGGCTCGATTTGGGACTTTTTGGCAAAGGGGCCAAAGTGGGTCAAATTGGGCTAACTTAGGCTAAGGTTGGGCTAATGTTAGATTTGATGTAAAATTAATTGTGAGAAATGTTTATGGGAGTGTTACAAAGAGTTTTCAACTTTGTTTAGGCTTTGATTTTGGGATTTGGGCCCATTTGGGTTCATGGTGGTTTTAGGCCAAAATTGGGGATTTTGGTTTTGGGTTAGGTTTGGGTGGAGTTTAGGTTCAAATTTGGGGCAAATCAAGTTATTGTTTTGTTTATGGGGATTTTAGGAAGGTTTTAGAAAATATTTGGGGCCAATTCGGGTTGAATTGGGTTGGTTTGGGTTAAGTTTAGGTCATGGGCTAAAATTGGGCCTTAGGCTTCAAATTGAAATTGGATCCAATTGTCAATAAAATTGGACATTGATTTAGTCTAGATTGATATTGGGGATATTGAATAGAAGTTTAGATTTGAATTAGGTCAAAATTGAGGTCACTGGGTCAGGTTTAGTGAGACATCGGGTTCACGTCGGGTTAAAAATGGGTCAAATTGGGGGTTTTCGTAAAAGTGGGTTAAATTGATAAAATTAGCTTATAGTGTAGTTGAACAAAATGAAATTTGGAATATTTGAGATTTTCTGGATTGTTTTAGGAATTTTCTAAATTTTTGGATTTTTTTGGTTAGAAAGGCATTTTGGGTATTTGGAGGGTATTGGGGGTATTTTTGGAAATTTTGGTATATTTGGCTAAGGATGATCAATTTGAATGGTGGGAAATGTTTAGGATTGGTTTTGAGGAATTTTGGGTAATTTAGGCGATTTTGCAAATTTTGGGTAGTTTCAAGCGGCATTTGGTAGGTTTGGTGGGTTTAGGGTCCGGGAGGTCAAAAATTGAAATTTTGGAAAAATGAGGTTGATCAAGTGTGAGTGAAATGAAATCATTTTGGTTGAGCCATGAAGCCATATCAAGCCCATAAGAGCCATGAGAGGACTCATTTGAGGCATTCACTATGTTGTTCCTAACCCTCTTAGCCAAGGTCCTAAGGGTTAAGCTCCATCCATATGAATTACCTACATGAGTCAGGAAGTTAAGCTAGGTATGAATGGTTTTAGGATTTGGAATGTGTGTGAAAGTGTAATGTGTGCAGGTCAACCCTCACCAGACCAGGCCACCCAGGATAGTTCTAAGGCGAAAGAGTCCTATAGGGAACTCATCCTTTAAACCTCCACATTTGATCTTGACTCTCCAAGTGACTTAGGGGTTTACAATCAAACTTATGGGGTTTGTAGGGAGTTAAGAGGTGTTTGAATTTCTAAGTGGTGGGTTCCATTTCTAGTCCTCCAAGATAGTCAAAGGGAAAGCCTAAGGCTAGATCCTAAGTACTAAGGACAGAGAAGAGAAAAGACCTCATCAAAAATGAGGTCAACAAGACTGAAGTGGTAGAAGTTTAGAAACCTAAGGAAATAATACCTAAAAAAGAAAAACAATTTTTATCTCTAGATGAATTCGAAAAACATCCACCTTCATTTCTACAACGACTGAAACAACAAAATTGGATAAAAAATTCAAAATATTTTGAGGTATTTAAAAATCTTACCATTAATATTCCAATTGTTAAAGCTTTGGAACAAATGCCTAAGTATGCTAAATTTATGAAAGATATTCTTAACAAGATAAGAAAATTTAAACCTTATGAAACTGTTGAACTATGTGAAGAATGTAGTGTAATTATTCAGAAAAAGCTTCCACAAAAGCTTAAAGATCCAAGAAGTTTAACTACACCTTGTCTATAAGAGATAGATTTCATGGAAAAGCCTTATGTGATTTAGGAGAGAGTATTAATCTCATGCCCTTATCCATCTTTAAGATGTTAGATATAGGAGAAATATTTCCTACGACTGTAACCTTACAACTAGCAGATCTATCTATTACTCACCTGAGAGGAGTGATAAAAGATGTATTGGTGAAGGTGGATATATTTATTTTACCTATAGATTTTATAATTTTGTATATGAAAGAAGATAAAGAGATTCCTATTATTTTAGGAAGACCTTTTCTTGCTACCGGGCGTGCTATGATTGATGGACAAGAAGGGGAGTTAACCATGAGAGTTAATTATCAAGAAGTAACATTTAATGTTATTAAATCAATGAGATCGTAACAAGAAAAAGTTTTACAAAATGGACATCTTTGATTACATGATAGCACAACACTATTAAGACCCTGAAGATTTAAGTGATGAAAGTGATTCTGAAGAAGATGTAAAAGATACTCATTATATTAATGAAAATTAGGAAATATTGGATACAACTGAAAGTAATAAATTCTAACCATCAATTGAAAAGGCTCCTAAATTAAAATTGAAGCAATTAACATCTCATTTAAAATATGCATTTTTAGGGAATTCATTAACTTGGCATGTCATTATATCATATGAATTAACTACAGAACAAGAGAGCTTGAAGTGTTAAGACTGTATAAAAAAGCTTTTGGTTGAACAATAGCAGATAATAAATGAATTATTCCTTAAATTTGTATGCACCGATTATTGTTTGAAGATGACAGTAAACCCATGGTTGAATCTTAAAAGAGATTAAACCCAGTTATGAAAGAAAGTTGTTATGAAGGAAATGCTAAAATGGTTGGATGCTAGAATTTTTTATCCAATATCTGATAGTCCTTGGATTAGTCCTATTCATTGCATCCCAAAGAAAGGAGGAGTGACTGTTATTGAAAATGAATGTAATGAATTAATTCCTACAAGACAAGTGACTGGTTGGCAGACATGTATTGATTACAGAAAAATAATGCTGCCACTAGAAAAGATCATTTTCCTCTTCCATTCTTAGATCAAATGCTGGATGGATTAGCAGGACATTTATGTTTTTTCTTTCGGGATAGATATTCTGGTTATCATCAAATACCAATAACTCCTGAGAACCAGGAAAAGACTACATCTACAATTCCTTATGGAACTTTGCTTTCAGAAGAATGCCTTTTGGGTTATGCAATGCACCTGCTACTTTTCAAAGATGTATGATGACTATTTTTTATGACCTAATTGAAAAGGGAAGAGAAATTTTTATGGATGATTTCTCTGTATTTGGAACTTCTTTTGATTCTTGCTTATATAATTTGTCTAAGGTGTTAAAGCGCTGACAAGAAACAAATTTAATTATGAATTGGGAGAAGTTTTAATTTATGGTCACAGAAGAAATTGTATTGGGTCATAAAATTTCTAAAAACGGGATGGAAGTTGACCAAGCAAAAATTCAAATTATTACTGGACTACAACCCTCATCTTCTGTAACAGGTATAAGAAGTTTTCTTGGACATGTTCGATTTTATAGAAGATATATTATAGATTTTTCCAAGATTACTAAACCTTTATGTCATCTTTTAGAAAAATATATAAAATTTGAATTTGATGAAAGTTGCCTAAATTCCATTAATTTATTAAAAGAGAAGTTAATCACAACACCAATCATTGTTTCACCTAATTGGGAAAAACCATTTGAGTTAATGTGCGATGCTAGTGATTATGCTATAAGGGCGCCTTTAGTGGCAAAGATATGATAAGGTGTTTAAAGTTATATATTATGCCAGATGAAACTCTTAATGAAGCTCAAATTAACTACACTACTACCGAAAAAGAGCTATTCGCTATAATGTATGCTTTTGACAAATTTCGATCATATTTACTGGGAATAAATTTATAAGGCATACGCATCATTCTCGCTATTAAATATCTGATGACTAAAAAGGAAGTTAAACCAAGATTGATTAGATGGATTCTTCTTTTGCAATAATTTGACTTTCAAATAGTCTGATAATCAAAGTGTCGATCATCTATCAACAATTGAAAATAATAATGAAATGAATGATAAGGAAGAAATAAACAAATGTTTTACTGATGAACAACTTTATACTGTTTCTGATGGATTAATCCCATGGTATGCTGATATAGTTAATTATTTAGCTACCTTATGGATTAGATTATCATCAAAAAAAGAAGTTCTTGCATGATGTGAAAATTTGTTTTTGGTAAAATCCCTTTATGTTTAAACAATGTAAGGATTCTTTTCTATGAAGATGTGTTCCTTATTAAGAAACTTACAAGATTATTTAAAAATGTCACAACTCTGAATTTGGCGGACATTTCAGAAATGATAAAACTGCTTTTAAAATTTTACAATCCGGATTTTATTGGCCTACATAATTCAGGGATGTTAATAATTTTGTAAAATTTTGTGATCGATCTCAACGTATAGACAATATTTCAAGGAGGAATGAAATGCCTCTATTGACCTCATTTTTTGTGATAATCATTCACCAAACACCTTGAGAAAGGAAGTCTACCTACATTGACCTCCTAAAAACAATAAACCCTAAGAGCTAGGTAAAACCTCGACAAAATCTTTCGACCACAAAAATTGAACTTAAAGACAAATGTTGACATGATCAAATTGACATTGATCAAAATCAATAAAATTTTAACTCAAAAGTCACCACATTGACCTTTGAATTAGTCTAAACCCTAATTTGGGTCAACATGACCTATTTAGACCCTAAAATGACAAAATCACAAATATTGTGATCAAATCGACCATGACATGGTTGAAAAAGTCACATTAGACATCTTGAAACTAAATTTGACTAAATTAGGTTAACTTGGGTCAACGTAGGTTACCATAGGTCAACCATGGTCACAACTTATCAATTTTGGTCAAAACACACAATTTTGAAGAAAAAATGATAAAAAATGATAAAATGACAAAATTAATCAAATAATTAATATCAAAATTATTTTGATTAATTAAATTGACTAATAATTTAATTTTCAATGTTTAATTAATGACATAGTTAATTAAAATAAAAATTAAATTAAAAGTCATAAAATGACAAAATACACCAAAATAAAATAAAAATGACAAAATTAATCAAATAATTAATTTTAAAAATATTTTAATTAATTAATTGACCAATAATTTAATTTTTAATATTTTAATTAATGACATAATTAATTAAAACGAAAAATTAAATTAATAGCCATAAAAATGATAAAAAGCACAATTTTGATTAAAAGTAATGGAATTAATCAAATAATTAATTCCAAAATTATTTTTGAGTTTTTAATTTACTAATAATTTATTTTTTATATTTTAATTAATGACATAATTAATTAAAATAAGAATTAAATAAAAAAGTCATGAAATAAGATAAAAATCCAATTTTGAATTAAAATGACATAAAATTAATCAAATAATTAAATCCAAAATTATTTAAATTAATAATTTGATTAACAAAATAATTTCCAACATTTTTAATTAATAACATAATTAATTAAAAAGGAAATTAAATAAAAAATCCATAAGAAAAGACATTTAATCCATAAAACTAATTATGACATAATAATTGGTTGTCAAAAATTCCAAGCCCATTTACAACATCATGGGTGACCTCATATGGGTTAGATGCAATCCATATGACCCATTAAAAATAAAATAACCCATTAATGACTCATATTTAACCATGGTTAAGAGCCATAATGACATAAAAATGAATTGGCAATACCATGGTGTTTTAAAGTATGACTCATCCTCCTTTGCAAAATGAGGTGGTCGGCCATAGTGAGGATGAATTTAGCTACCTCCCTAGTCACCCAATGATGAGTAGACAAAGCTTCAAATCATTTTCATACCATGGTTAAGCTCATCATGACATTTCATAAGAAATGTTAAAGGTGAAACTAATGTGTCATCTCCCCATGAAATGTTAGATGAGGTGTTGAATGATAGATAGCTTGCCTCCTTTGAGTCACCATTAACCTCCTCTTTAACCAATAGAAAGGAAACAAAAGCAATTAAGAAATCATCATGACAATTTGGAATCAATAATTTCCATGCCACATGAATTTGCTTAAGTGTCACCTTCTCCATGGAATATCGAGAGGTGATGATCGGATTACTCGAGGAAGGTCGTTACAAGACCATCCTCTACAACCATAACTACCCCATGGTTAATCCAGAGCTAACCATGGTCTAACAATGGTCATCCATGGCTATAAATAGCCCCTTACCCAAAATCCATGAGGAGAAGAAGAAAAATTCCTAGATACATATAGGATGCCCAAATTCTCTTGCTCCCAAGACCAAAAATCTTGCTTAGAGCCTAAACAACAAGCCTCAACCAAAATTTGACCCAATTAGCCACCCCATTGAGCCAATTTGATCAAACCGAGCCTAAATCATGGATTAGGCCACCTAGTTCAAATCTCTCATATGACTTCGACACAAGTCGAAATTGGAGTGGGAAAGAACTTCCCTAGGAACATAGGAGGCTGACCAACAAGTTCAGTTGAGCTCAAGTTCGTTGTGGCTAGGTATGGAATTATTGTTTCCAAATAATTCGTAAATTTGTTTAATCATGGACTAAACTCGTCCAAAACACCATGATCACCGTATAGATGTGATCTACATCTTTAGTTGATTCCATAGGTTCAAAAATCACTCAATTTCATTGAGAAATGAGTGAGATATTGAGCCTAGAAAGTGGACGGTTCAAAAAATTTTTTGAATTAATGGGATTAAACCTCAGCTATTCCTTCCCGTATTTTGGAACGGATGACTCTAATCAAACCATGCTGTGTATGTTGACTTGATTTGCGCAACAGATCTTCTCGCCATTTGACGGTACGAGGACACGCAGCGGGCTGAGAAAGTTTTTGTCTAAGGTTAATTCAGATTAACCTTAAAATAACTGAAAAATCATAACTTTTTACACAGAGGTCCTAAATATAAAATAAAAATACCTCTGGAAAGCTCTTGAAAAGAAGAAAATTATGAAATTAAAATCATAATTTTATTCTTTGTATTTATGATTTAAATAATTAAATAATCTCTAGAGTATTTTAATTATTAAAAATTATTTACAAATCGAAAAATCGAAACTTCGAGGGATTAATCTTTAGGCCTTTAGAGACATTAAATGATTTTTCCTAGTGACATAAAACTCTTTTAAGACTATTGTTTCTAATTTTCAAGACATTTTGTAATTATTGCAAATAATAATTATAAAAAATGAAAATTAAGAGAAATAAAATTGAAAATGGTTAGAGAATTTAGGGTGACTCACATTAACCCTAAAATGACATTTGTTAAGCCATTAAATAATTTTAAATGACATTTTTAAATTGAGGGTTAAAATTCATTAAAAATTAATAATTTAAACCCATAAAAATATCCTCCTCACTCAAATTAGCTTATTCTCTCATGAATCAAATTAAAATTGAACCAAACTTAAAATAGACATAAAACAAATACTAATCAAGTCTAAAACACAAAATTAGGCTTAATTAGATTTGATTAATTAACTAAACCCTAAGACATTAAGGTTTAAGATAAATTTAAACAACTTTTAATTAAATTTAAAAGATAAATTAGACTTAAATAATCATCTAAAACCTAATTACATTAGATTTAAGACATAAATAACCCTTAATTATGTTTAAAAGATGAATTAGAATTAATTAATCATATAAATCCTAATTACATTGGATTTAATACATAAACCATCCTTAATTAAGTTTAAAAGACAAATTAGACATAATTAATCATCTAAATCCTAACTACATTGGATTTAAGACATAAATAACCCTTAATTAAGTTTAAAAGACAAATTAAACTTAATTAATCATCTAAATCCTATTTACATTGGATTTAAGACATAAACCATCCTTAATTAAGTTTAAAAGAAAAATTAGAATTAATTAATCATCTAAATTCTAATTACATTGGATTCAAGACATAAACCATCCTTAATTATGTTTAAAAGAAAAAACTAGACTTAATTAATCATCTAAATCTTAATTACATTGAGTTTAAGATATAAAAACCCTTTAATTAAGTTTAAAAGACAAATTAGACTTAATTAACAACTTAAATCCTAATTACATTGGGTTTAGACTTAATCAAAGTCTAATGAAGACATATTAAACATAATTAAACTCAAAATCCTAATTAGACTTAACCCTAATTAATCTAAATAAATCCTACACAAGAAGGTTTAATTAAACCATAAACCCCAATTAGACTTAACCCATATTAAGTCAAATTAATCAATTAGACCTTATCCAAATTAGGTTTAATTAATCTTAAACCAATTGGACTAACCCTAATTAAGTCTAATTAATCAATTAAACCTTATCTAAATTAGGTTTAATTAACAATAAACTAATCCTAATTAAGAACAATCAATCTTAAAATGACTCAAACCTAAAGATAACTTAAGTTCAACCCATATTGAACTTAAGTTAACCTTATGTCAAGGTTCAACCTAACTCAACCTAACTTAATTCAAACTTAAATTAGACTTAAGCTCAACCCATATTGAACTTAAGTCAACCTTAAGCCTAAGTTCAACCTAACTTGAATTTAACTTAACTCAAACATAAACCTAACTTAAGTTCAACCCATATTGAACTTAAGTCAACCTTAAGTCTAGATTCAACCTAACTGGAACCTAACTTAATTCAAACTTAAAACAGACTTATGTTCAACCCATATTGAACTTAAGTCAAACTTAAGCTTAAGTTCAACTTAACTTAAACTTAACTTAACTCAAACTTAAATCGAACTTAAGTTCAACCCATATTGAACTTAAGTCAACCTTAAGTTTAAGTTCAACCTAACTTGAACCTAACTTAATTCAAACTTAAGTCAACCTAGGCTCAACATAACTTGAACTAACTCAACTCGAACTTAAATCAAACTTGTGTTCAACCCATAACTTAAGTTAACCTTAAGTCTAGGTTCAACATGACATGAACCTAAGCTAACTTAAACCTAACTTAAGTCTAACCCATATAAGACTTAAGTTAAACCATACTTAGATTCAACCTGACATGAACCTAAGTCTAACCTAAACCTAACTTAAGTATAACCCATATTAGACTTAAGTCAAACCATACTTAGGTTCAACCAAACATGAACCTAGGTCTAACCTAAACTTAACTTAAGCGTAACCCATATTAGACTTAAGTCAAATCATATTTAGGTTCAACCTGACATGAACCTAAGTCTAACCTAAACCATAAAACAAATTTGACAAGAAAACTAAACATCGATATGATATTAATAAACAAATATGACATCGATAACCATGTAACAGTGACATGACAAATAAAAAACAAAATCAATAAAAATACCGACATTAAATATAACAAAATATCAACATTGATAACTATTGATATGAACTTCATGTTGACATAACATCAAAACAATGTCATCGACACATGACATCGACATTGACAAAACAAAACATCTTCCGGGATTGAGTACTAACATTCTATCCCTCATTCATAGAAAACCCCCTACAAAGCAAGTAATTTAACATTAACCAAAAGTTTCCTTAGATAGCTATCTAAGATGTAATTAACTATAGGGGCTTGCCCTTATAGCAAACCATAGAACTTAAAACACTTGTTAGTCAAAATCGTTAGATGAGTTTCTCATCTTCTTTTTCTCAATCTCTATTGTGATCAAGCCCCTTTTTCTTCACATTCACCCAAGATTTTTGACACTAAGTCTAGGAGAATATAAATTAGGGTAATAGATAGAGAGAGAGAGTGGTCACTACTTGATAATTGACATGATATGGAAATTGATGTCGACGACGACCCGCAACAATCTGTCGCCATCAGCATCTAAATTTTAGTTTGGAAGTGGAAAATTTTGATGTCCGGGGTTTAAATTTCATGGGACCATTTATATCTTCTTCAAGAAAATTTTACATATTATTAGTTGTTGATTATGTTTCAAAATGGATTGAAGCAATCGTTTTACCTCATTGCGATGCTAAAAGTGATGAAAAATTTTTAACTAAAAATATTTTCACTAGATTCAGAATGCCATGAATAATTATCACTGATGGGGGATGTCACTTCAAGAATTTTTTGATTTAGAGACGACTGAGTAAATTTTAGATTAAACATAAAATTTCAACAGCTTATCATCCCTATACCAGTGGATTAGCTGAAGTTTCAAATCGGGAGATCAAAAGAATTTTAGAAAAAACGGTTAATCTGAAGCAAACTAATTGGGCTAATAGACTTGATGATGCTTTATAGGCTTATAGGACTGCTCATAAATCTCCTATCAGAATGTCACTATATATGCTCATATATGGAAAACCTTGTCATTTACCTGTTCAACTGAAACATAAAGCTTATTAGACAATTAAAGAGTTTGATTATAATTTAAGTGATGCTGGAGAAAAGCGATTATTGCAATTGAATGAACTTGAAGAGATTAGAAATGATTCTTGTGAAGGTTCTCAAATCTATAAAGAGAAAATGAAGAATATGTATGATAAAAGAATTTTAAGAAAGACTTTTGAGCCTGGACATGAAGTTTTACTATACAATTATTGTTTCAAAGAAAATTAATATTCAAATGGACATGGCCTTATGTTGTTGATAAAGTTTATCCTTATGGAGCTGTGGATATAAAAGATCCGAAAATAATCGAGTAATTAAAGTAAACAGTACAAAGATTGAAGCCCTATATTGGAGGAAGCTTGCCATCTTTTAAGGTTGTGCTATATTTAACCCATTTGGAGTAAACAATTGGTTATGTCTGGCTGACGATGTTAAACAAAGCGCTTTGTACGAGGCAACCCATATTATGATTTGATTTGATTTGGAGTGTGTTTTATATGTGACTACACTTAGTTACATATCTTTTGATCTACATTTTTAGACCTTAATTTGGTGTGAAACTTATGAAAGTTCAATGAAGGGAGAACCTGTGATTTTCAGGATCCTAGCGGCTAAGTGCCAGACACCTGAGATCTTGGCCTAAGCGCTAGAATTGGCACCTAGGCGCCACAGTTCTAGGTCATTGAAAAACTACCCCATAGCAGTTTTTACCCATTCGTTTTCCTATAAACCACCACATCTTTTTCGCCAAATGCCAAACCATCAAAATTTCAACCGAAAACAACTCTTTTGAGAAATATAGAGAGTTTTTATTGCTTCCACGAAGAGATTAAACATTGGAAATGAGGGAAAATACAAGTTTATGCACAAGGATTCACAAACATACTTTAATGGCTACCTAGCCATGACATTGGAGAATTTAATCAGTTACCTTGAGAAGATTGAAGAGGAATTAGTACTTATTGGAAGAAGATTCCATGAAATGGGAAATGAAGCTTCAATCTGATCATTTGGCAGCCTTTGAAGATTATCATGTAACCATGTATGCTAAGAAAAATTGGATCGATGAAAAGACGGGTTTGGAATTTTCTCGTGTCGCTTTCTTCCATTCCATTGTTCATAGTGAATTACCTTGTGGAACTAATGAAGGTTCTGATGTGAATCCAAGAAATTAAGGTGAATTATGTGAAAACAATTATTGTAATTGTTAAGTGTTGTGTGATTTAGAAATTTTTTTTTGTAGTTATTTATTTGATTGTTAAACGATATTGTGAGATGTGAGAAGTTGCTTAATTTTATTTTCTGTATTTGTTGAACCTTATCTTGAAGATCTGGAATGAATTGAAGTGAAAGTTGAGTTTGGAATGTTATCAAGTTGAGTTTGGAATGTTATCTTAAATTTGGAATCTATTTTGGATTGGATATTTTCTTTAATTTTTAGGAGATGTTTGATGAAGTTTACTAAGTGATTAAAAGCTTACAGATGTTAAAATCACCTAAAATACAAAATGTAAAAATTTGGAAATTTTTCTGAACTTTTGGTGATTCTGGTGCCTAGGCGTCGGTTCACCTGAACAAAATTTTAGGCATAAAAGCCGACCCTGCGGCCATTAGAGTGCCTAAGCTTCATCTTCTTTCCCCAAACTCATGAAAACCAGTATTAGGGCTCTATTTAGAGCTTGATTCTTGAAGTTTTGAAGTGTAAAAACTCTGAATTTCACCTTCTCGAGGTTAGATCTACATTTTGGTATAGTTATTTTATGTTTTCGCCATAGAATTTTCTACATTGGAACAGTGACAAAAATTTGGAGGAAAATTTTGATATTTAAAGTGGAAAATCCATGGATCTAAGCTTGATTTATTTTTGTGACATTTTAATATTTTTGTAAATTATTTGCAATTAGTTTTAAATTTACAGAATGGTTCTAAAATTGAAGCGACGTAAGGAATAAAAGAAGTTTGATCAAATGAAATTTATTAGTGCAAGTGCTCAAGTGCACTACAATGAATTTGCGTTGGCTTGTAAATTCATTATAGAGTGAAGTTTTTATCATCCGGGAGGCTCAATTGAACATATTATTGTTGCTTGGTAGTGGGAGCAGTTCTGTTATTTTTTTGCTATGACCGTTTTTTTAGTTGTGCAGAAATTTTATGCAAGTTTTCCTTAAACGGTTGATAACGAAGTTTATGTTAGGGGATAGGAGTTAAATTCACTCTTGAAGTGATTAACATGTTTTATGGCCTACCTCCTGCTATAAACTGCTTCTACAATATTTTTACTCCGTTTGAAGGAGAGCTCGATGAGATCTTGGCCTACTTGCCTGATGGAGGAGGATCTTGGAAAATTCGAAACAATAAGTGGGTAAATTTCTCTTCTTTTTTTCTTAATGCTATTTCAAAAGCCCGACACTACTTTTTTATGCTTTCATTCTACCATCAAATCACCTGAGTAAGGTGACGAAAGAACGAGCTATTTTTAATTATTGCATTCAAGGAATGAAGCAAATCGATGTGGGAGTCATTATTTATAATGTAATCAGGACTTCAGATAGAGGAAGTGTTATTTCTGGTTTAGGATTCCTGACTCTCATTTTCTTGATATACAAGAATTCCAGGGTTACTTATTCACAGTCTAAAGAGCTACTTAAGCTACTAAAGCCGATTGGTAATACACCTAAAATATATAGTGTTTTATGCATATTTTTATACCTATTTTTAATGATATTGCACTTTAATGGAAGGTATTTTGTGATTTTCTTCCAGGTATGATGAAAATGATTAATTATGATGAAAGGAGTGAAAAAGAATCAAATTTGGAGCAAAATTATGAAGTTTAAGAAATTTGGCCTTGGCGCTTAAGCGCCACAATTAAAATCGAATTTTAATCAAATTTAGCACCATTTTCAAGGGGTGTTTGAAGCAACTTTTCGTGGTGACTTCCTTAACTTCCTTTGGGTGGCAAATGTGATTAAAGGGATGCATATTTTGGTGGATACATTGAATCTGGACACGATTTGAAGAGACACTAAGGCACCTTTTGGAAAATTATAAAAATGAAGCCTCATAATTTGCAATGTATGTTGTTACAGGTGTGTAGGTGTGTTAGTGTTGTGTTGTAATTATTAGTATTGAAAGTGTGTTAAGAGTTAGTTCTTCTTTTCTATAGTTGTTAGTAGAGAGTAGAGAGTAAGAAAGGAAAAAGAGTTGGTGTGAAGCCTTCTTCTCACTAATTTTCTTTTATCCTTATATCTAGTTTTTATTGAAGTTTAAAGTTTTTATTAGAGTTATCAGAGTTGGGTGCCAACCTCTGTAGAGTTGTATTGTGGAAAGAAAAATTACAAAGGAACTTCTGAAGTCTTGTGGAGAGGATTTTTAGATAAGTATTTATCATTGCTTTTACATTTTGATTTTAATTAAGATTGTTGTCTTTTCATTATGGTTTATGCTTTCAAATCAAGTTGTGTTTGTGTTTTCTTCATGAAATCTGAGTAGTTTACTTTATCTTTTTTCTTTCTTAGATGATGTAATTAAATTATGGAAGTAATGTTGTGGAAAGTATAAGTGTTTAATGATGGAAGAAATTGTTATGATTAAATTCCTTGTACTTAATTTACTTCTTGATTTGGCTAATTAAGATGTTAAAATTTGTTGTGAGAATATGTAAGATCCAATGCAGTATTGTCTCAAACAACAATTAGAATGAATCACATGCAATTATATGGGTGAGAATTGTAGTTCATATGATTGAATGCAAATATATAGGGAGATATGTTTTAATGGGGAGTAAAATTAGAGGAGTTTAGAGTGACAAGCTAAAGCCCCCTAATTCGGTTTGTTATTTTAAATTTTGTTATGAGATGTTAGGCCTCAGGTGGAGGGAATAGAGGGAACTCTAGAGTGAGAGCTGGTATTTTCCTTGCCTAACCAATCTACAAAATTTCAAATTTTTAAATTAACCAATTTTCTTTATAGAACCAAGTAAGGGTAAAGAATATAATTGATTCTATTTGACACAATACATTTAAATACTTCCACAACATAAATATCCATAATTATTACCGATTCATCGAAGAAGGAAAAATATATTTGATTCTTATAACTTTTACATCGTGTTTAAAGTATTGATAATTTTAATTTCCTGCTTAACTTTTTATTCAAAATATCAAAAACAACTTTTCAAAATTAGTACGTTAAAACATAATTACAAAATCAATTAAAAAAGTAAAAGGTTATTTTTATTATTTCTTTAAAGTTTTAGACATTTCTTTGTGGGTTTTATATCTCGAGGTTTAATTAGAAAGTCTTATATTACTTGATAAATGATATGTATACTTGCGTAGTATCTCATATTATAAATCATAAATTTCCTATCTAAATTGTAAGCATAAATATTCTGGGATAAATTGGTAAATCTCATGTGGAAGTTTTTTGAACGACAAAAAGTCATGGTTTTGGAGCATTTTCTTCTTCTACGCCTTCTACTTCTGCATCTGAACCTTCCACTTCTACTTCCCAGCCTCCACCAGATATGTGGAATATTGTTTGTGAGAGGTACTTGGAGCATCAAAGTGAACTATTCTTGATGCAGTGCAGAGTAGAAGATCTGGACAGTAAAATCGATCATGTATTTGGTTATATACAGAGGAAGAGTGATTATGATGGAGAATATAATGACGCTCTTGTGAAATTCTTGAAGGGTGATATGAATAAAGAATTTCCTACCTATCATAAATTCAACCCTTGGATAAATCCCAGAAATCTTGCTCCAAATGTTTGTCCTCAATGATAATGAAGAGACCGAGGATGATTAGATTTTATTTCTACTTTGCTTTAGTTATGTATCTGTTATGTATGTTTTTACTTTTCAGTATTGTTGTACTGTATGTGTAACTCTGTGATAACTCAGTTATGTTTCTCTTGTTGGAATTCTTAGAACTTTATTCTATTTATGCTCCTGTTGTTTTAGCATATTTGTTTAAAATTATAAAAGAGTATTAGTTTTCATATGTTATTTACTTTGCTACTCTTTTATATTGCTGCTTATACATGTATTACATTACTATTTTAAAAACCTTAAATGTTATACCTTTTTCTTCCTGCTTAGTTTAAAATTTCCTATTGCAAAATGTTTAAACCTTATTAAAAGAACTAAGTTTGGGAGAGAGAAAAGAACTTATATTTAAACTTTACTTGTCTTTAGTAAGCAATATTTTTAAAATTAATAACATAACCTATGGAAGAAAAGTTAATTTAAGATAGATATGCTTTTGTTTTTATGAATATTATAATAAACTTATTTAAGTATTTATTTAATAACAAGGGATAATTCTAAAAATTGTAATTATTTAATGAAAGAGTGTAAGAATTTTGATTCAATTATCTAAAATGAAAAAAATTGTATTTTTGAAGGTTTTAGGAAATCTAGATGTTTACTTGGAAAGAAAGAATTGAAACTCTATGAAAAATATTTTTTCTAAACACATATTCATTAAGAGAAAATGTATAAAGTCTTTAAATATAAGTTAAGGATAGTGAAGTTCAAAATCATTAACAGGCTGTCCAGATATAATAATCCTCGTAGAAAAAAAAGGCAAAATCAAAAGAAAAATAAAAAAAATAAAAAATGAAAAATATGTGAGGAGAAGTTTGAGGAGATGCCTAATAAAAAATTGGCTTCACTTGAATTATCTTATAGGGGGAGACCTAATTACATTTTTAACTTGAGTTTCATGTATAAGCATCCTTACTAGTAGAGTTATCATGAAAGTATTTTTCTTGTAAATTATCTGCATGCTCTTAATATGACAAATTACAATTATTTTTGAAATGGATAGGAGAAGAGAGTTCTTAACACTTAATTATCAAATATTTTACATATTTTAGTATTAGCCTAAGTTATTAAAAAACTTTTTAAATTTCATTATTCTATTTATAAAATGAATAGTTACAGAAGTCTTAAAGAAAATTTTTCTCCATAGATTATTTTTTTTTCTTATTAGTAAAGAGTTACTTGAGAACAAGCAACATTTAAGTTTGGGGAATTGATCCAACTTAAAATTTCCTAAAATATTATTTCATTTTTAATTAATATTTTAAGGATATTACACTTTAATGAAAGGTATTTCTTATATTTTTTGTTGGAGGTACAAGAAAATTAGTTTGTGAAGAAAAAGAGTCAGAAAAGGAGCAAAAGGAGAAAAATATGAACCTATTGAAGAAGAGAAGGAAAACAAGCCGATTTTGTCGCCTAGGCGCCAGACACGCACAGTAGATTATAGAGAATTCTAAGACGGTTTGGTGATAGTTATTGATGCTTCCGAAGCAAATCTAGAAGTCTCTGGACAAATTCTGACATGTTATAAACAAAATACAATGAATATAAACAGAGGGAATCAATTTTTCAACGAAGAGGTGCAACTCAAATATGAAGGGACACGTTCATTTTCATAGGAAGCTGGTGCCTAGGTGATAGATCTAGCGCCTAGGCGCCACAGTTACTTTCTAGAAGGTTCATTGAATGTGGCCAATTTTTGAAGAGGTGCTTTAAGCAACCACTGGTCATTTTTAAAGCTCTATAAATATATGATTTTTCTACAGTAAGGAGGGGGTTGAGTGTTGTCATTGTGTTAAAGTTTTCTTAAAGTGCTAGAATAGTGTGGAGTGTTCTTAGAGAGTCTTTCTCTTTACTTTTTCTTACTTTAGTGAAAGTTTAATGTGTTTTAGTGTGACTGCTGGAGTTGGAGTCAGAGAAACTTCGAAAGATTACTTGGATAACATTCCAGATAAGTATTTATAACTTGGTTCTTATGTTTTGTACATTGAATTTGGCTTATATAAATATGATTTTTGTGTGAATGTGATGCTTTCTGAGTAGTCTTCTTCTCTTTCTCCCTATGAATATGAAATGATTATGTTACGTATTTAAATTGCTTGTGAGAACTTTGCTTCTTTTTATTTCATAATTTATGATGACACTTCACCTAATCTTCATTTACCCTACAAATTAGCCTCTTGTTTCGTTAAAATCTGCGGAGAATTCTTAAGATCTGACCGTAGGCTAAGAGTTCTTAACATACATGTATCACTGTCGGCATTTTTTTAGGTCTGTGTGTTGTATTTGTGAAAAGAGGTCGCCTACAGAAATTGTTAGCGAATTTTTAATTTAATTTAAATAAATAATTTGAAAAGTAGTATTTGATTTTGAAAATAATTTTAAATTTGAAAATTTTAAGATATGAAATCAAACTGATCTCACATCCCGAATAGTTTATATAAATGAGCACCGCACCACAAACTGTATATCTATCCCGGAGAGTAGACACACTGCTTCGATGATGGGGCTCGGTTAAATAAACTAGAAGATTTGTGACATCCGTTTGGTCTACGAACCAATTTTATAAGTCGACAAGTTCCCCCGCTTAATATAAATGAATTAAACGTGGTTTATATTACTCGGGTTCTTAAAGTTCCCTATAAGGGAAAGCCCCTATAGTTAATTACATCTTAAATGAAGTGAATCATCTAAGAAAACTCTCGATAATGATCGATGGTTTTGCTCTCAAGAATTTCAAAGTTTAAGGTTTTCAAAGGATTGGATTTTTGAAATTTCAAAAGGGATTAGTCTCAAATTTGGAACATTTATTTTCAAGAGTCCAAAAGAAAGAGAAATAGGAGAAGCTGAGGATCCAAGAAGAATCTCGGCAACTTCCCAAACTATCCTATTGTATGGCTTCGAGTTTAAGAAAATCCTAATATTATCCGATATTTCAATCTCGCCAATTTTAATTAATTTGGACTTATATTTGTATGATAAAATCATACAAATAGCCTTGAAGATGTGAGGGTTTATGTCATACCAAACGACTACCTCGGAGTCCTAAGATCGGTTAGTGGCTTAATTTACATGACATGATCATGCAAATGCCTAACGAAGAGTCGAGGATTTACGTTGCACTAGGCAAATTACCTCGAAATCCTATGGCTTTGTTGTTTAATTCTATGAATGTTTAGCTGATGTAGAGTTGTTTTGCTGATGAAGATGGCCGTGCTGCCCACCGTGCTCCAAGCTTCTTGTTGTTTCAGAGGTTTAGTTATATTAGGTGAAAATCAAGAGATGAGAAAAGTGTTTTGTTTTAGAAATCTTAAAGTCCAAGTGTTTTTAATATTTTAATTAAAACAAATCTTAAAGTTGTTTAAATAGAACCGATTACGATCCCACGGTTCCGTCATCCCGGCACTATTATTTTCATTGAATCCACTTAGTCCAGATGAATTTGCTAAACTCAACTGAATGAGTTCCACACTTTCATTTAGACTGTGGGAAATCCTGTTAGCAACACGTGGGTTACATCATCCGAGGTATTCCCGATCATTCAATGAGGCATTTTAATTTTAGTTGTAATTACAGTTTTATTTTTGTTGGTGATTAAGTTTTGAGTTATTTAAACATGTTGGGTTCGATCATTTTCATGCATTTGTAAATGCGAGAAAGTAAGACATTTAATAAATTGCTAAATGTAAATTGCAATAAACTTAAATGCATACCCGGTAGCACTCCCATCATTTTCACCTACACTTAAAACACATGTTAAGACATTTATATATTTGCAATAAATACCTAGGTAAAGCTAAGGGAAGATTCTGGTTATCTACCAAAATTCTAATCCTATCACTAGTCAATTCCTATGACGTCTAGGTTCCTCTATTTTATTAAGGATGATTTTCTTCACCAAAGAACAATGAAGTCTCACTGTTCTTTTAAAACATCCCATCAAGTTAGAGAAGTGTTCGAATCGAATTCGAACATCTTCCTAAATACTTCGTGGATCATTTCGAGTTCAGTTAGTTTCATCGTGGTGATGAATCACTCATCCAGATTACTTCTACTTAGTGAATTAGGATGTTTGATCATCCTATGAGTAAGGTGACATTTCATTTAATGCTTCATTTAAGAGTTATGATGATGAAAGCCTTTAGGGGGCAAATTGATTCATTAAAGATTTTAACCATTCATAATTGAACTTTTGAGTTGGAGATTTAAATTGATTTTTGATTTAATTATAAAGTTTTAGTTGATCTTTTTAGGTGTTTTAAATCATTTTGAATCGGGAAAGCGTTCAAGCCGTTTAATTCAGCTTAAGTCTTTATGTTTGAAATGATCTTAATATTTTAGACTAATTTTAATGTTTTAAACTGATTTAATTTTTAATTTATGATGTTTTAATCATGAGTTGTTCCAAGTTAATCTTTGATATTTTAAATTTTTTTTTATTTAAGTCTTAAACAATTTCAAGTTAATTTTGATATTTTAAGTTTCTTTTAATCTGATTTTCTTACTTCAAATTGGTTTTAATGTTTTAAGTTTTAGTTTAATTATGAAAACTTGCTTAAATTATCTTCCTTTCGTTAGTTTCAATTATCATTGTATAGCTTAATTAATTAGTAAGAACTTAATGATATTTAATTAAATCATTGATTAGGGATTCAATTTCAAAGTATTAGAATCTTCTTATATCAAAATCCCTTAACCTTAATGATCCATTTCTTAATTATCTTCCAAAGTTTAATGATTAGATTAATTAAGGCATCTTCTTTTAAATGTTTAAGGTGATTAATGAGTTTCTACCTCTTAACTCTTTCAATCATCCAAATGAAAAATCAGGATCAAATATTTTACCCTTTCCTTTGGTTAAGCCTAAACATTAATTAAGGTTAAAGCCTTTTAATTATCTTAATGTCCTCTTAAGCTTATTCATCTCATAACTCATCAAATTAAGCTCAAATGAATTTGAAATTTTATGTCACCTTACTCATATGAAATAAAAATTGGAAGGATCTCACCCAAATGAAGTATGATGTTGTCCGTTTTGTCCACCTTCGAGTAGTTTCACAATCCTTCAACGCCTTGACCATGAACGGATGTACCTCGCAAAGGCGCACCGAGAAGTTCGTATGAGACTTTGGGAACAAAATAGAGTGCTAAGTATACATAAATGCTATAATGAACAAATAAATAAAATGATTATGCGAGCGGTGTGATAATTGGATGATTTACCTGCAATCAAAATGATTCTTTTGTTTCAATATATCTTACACTTAAGCTTTCACATTTACATATACAGTTTTATAATTCTCAATATCATATCGAAATATCATGGTTCTTTTTCAATTTTTTTTTAAACAAATGACATTTTTCTTTGTATAGGTTGAAAATGCTGAAGTACTGTGTTTGTAAATGTAAAAAATTCAGGTTCGAGATATGTGTGTACATAAGAATTGTGTGCAATGTATGCAGATTACTCTAAATTTAAAATAGTGATATATATATATTTTAGATGACATGAGTAATATAGGTGATACAAATATAAAAGGTTAATTTTAAGTGTTAGAAACATAAATACATAAGGAATTGGGTGTAGCCACATGCAAATATTAAAATTTAGGTGATGTGTATAAAGTATGTAAGAATTATATGTCGTGAAATTTTTGACCTAAAATATGTTTGTAACCTCATGCAATTAAATACTTTTACTAATCGTCAGACGATCAAATTATTTGAAACTATGTGTACTAATTTAATGTAGAAAATAAAGAGCTTGAATTTTATATTTAAACTCCATGACCTCAAAATTATTGCGTATTTGAATATATATAGTTCTTTTATACTTACATATTTAACATCCAAACTTTCATATTTAGTTATACAAAACATAACAAAAATATTATATTCTTTTTTTTATACCTTTATAACATATAAAATATTGAGTACATAACCATGTGATGTGGAAGATTTACATGCATACCCACCAATTCTAATGTGCTCATTTATCTAGCACCTCAACTTCAATTTGTATTTTTTTGTGAGAAAGTGTATTTTTTATTTTAAGAATTTGAACAGAAATAAATTTTTTTATATGATATAAAATATGTGCTATAAATGCAAAAGGCAAAAGTTTAGGTGTTAAACAAGCAAGATATATAAACAATGAGTGGTACACATGTAAAGTTTTCAATCATGATATATTCACATATCCTACATCCAAGCTTCAATTTATACATATATGCCATCACGCTCGTGTATATCATGTAATAAGAATCAAATCAGTAAACCACAAAAATTTTAATCCATGAAACAAGAATTAATTTCAATAAACTATAAGATTTCAAACCCATGAAATAAGGATCAACTTCAATGGACTACAAAGACTCCAACTCATATGTAGCAAGAACCAAACCAACAAACTATAGAATCCCCAAAACTTCTCAATCAAACAACTCCGAGGCTATAGTTAATAACCACAAAGATAAGATATCCAACAACAAGGTTTTCATGCATTCAAAGATAACTGAATGGTAGACAAATCATCTTTTAAAGCGAGAAACAAAGAGATGAGGCATCTTGCTGTGATAACTTTTTGATTCGTACCAAGTGGAGAGCTTGTAGCAACTTTGGTAGCCTGATAAAGTAATTAGGATCTCAGCCCCTTCATCTCCTGCAATTTCTATTGTTGCTATTGGAAGTCCACCATAGATTTGAGATGGTCTGGATTAGCCCCTCTCTCATTTGACTCCTTTCCTCCTCTTTCGTTTTAAGCTTCGAGATGCGTTGTTGATGTAGCGGCGTGCCCAAATTTACCTCGCAAAAAATACACAAAAAAGATTGGTAGATTCTTTCTCATTTCAATAGTATCAAGAGGAAATGTTGCATTTATTCAGGGAATAAGTATGTTTCCAGCTTGCATCTTATCATAGAATGGAAAGTAAGTAGTTGAATGCTCCAACATGCATTTTTACAAGCAAGAAAGGAATGCATGATGCAAAGTTCAGTCTAAACACGAACAACAAATTCAACTATTGATAAGCACGCAAGAAAGAATTACTAATTAGTTCTTAAAATAGCATTATTAGTCATAAGGGTTCCATAGTTCATTCCACCAATGCAGTATTTAGCTTCAAGGTAAGATGGCCCAGTCAAAGCTAATTTTAAAACAACATATTTGATTTTTTTTTTCTTTTGCTTCCTGAACCAACCATTATATTCTGAAGAGTAGAATTGCTCAATTTCAGAAACCTCAACAAGATAGATTCTCTTAGTCAAAACTTAATTTTTCACTAAAACTACAACTAGCCTTGACATTTTGTTGCTATTTCATAGCCTTATAGTTTTCACTGCCCTGTTTTTTAATATTGTTAATAAAACCATTTGTGGCTTAAGTTGCTATTAGATATGCATAGTCTCAATTCTATAATCAACTATCAATGAGATGTAACGCCTTTTTTTAACTGGTTTATAGCAGACACCTTCTGATATTGAGAGTTTACCAATAATCATATATATATAATTATATTTGAGGATTTACCCATCAAAGGAAAACTAAAGCCTGTAATTTCACATAAATTTTATGAAACCATTCATAGAAAACCTCGTAAAAGAACTGCTATAAACCTAAAAAACAAAGATAAATTTTTTTATTATTTCCCTGGTCAAACATTTCACGCATAAAAGAAATAAGAAGCAAAGAATAAGCCCAAATTTCCATAAACAGAATGGAGCAAGGATTTCAATCAAGCAATAAATTAACTTTGTGAACTTTGCAATGTCGCAGAACATTGGAGCAAGAAGACAATACCTCTGTAGACAAACAAGCAAATCAGTAAGAACATCGAGTAGTTGAGCAAGATTACCGAGCAATCGTCTCTTCGAGGAGAAATAGAAGAAGATATTAGGAGATGAACACAAATGACGGAAGCTTCTCCTGGCCAAAAGCAGCGGGGAAGATGGTGAGAACTTGATGCTAGCGCTCAAGAAAGCCGGTGAAGCGCAGCCAGTGCGAGAGAGGTAGAAGAGATGCTTTCGGCGCTGGGAGGAGTATCATGCGATTAGGGCTTCGTGAGAGGGTGTCGTGAGGTTTAAATAGGAGATTTTCCTTTTTTTTAATTCTAAATAGCATGCATCGATTTCC
Source organism: Papilionanthe hookeriana x Papilionanthe teres (assembly GCA_022702705.1). Classification (NCBI taxonomy): domain Eukaryota; kingdom Viridiplantae; phylum Streptophyta; class Magnoliopsida; order Asparagales; family Orchidaceae; genus Papilionanthe; species Papilionanthe hookeriana x Papilionanthe teres. The sequence continues at coordinate 12,352,361 of CM040425.1, read as the reverse complement.
GTGCAATTTGCTTGTACACGAAACACTAGCAAAATGGGTATCCTTCCTAGCTAAAATCGACGTTCCGGACACAACGGCACGGTCCGTTTCGTCATCCGAGGTCGTTAGGATAACCTCGTCGACGGTCACGTCAAATACAGGTGGAATAGGGATTTTGATAAAATTGGGTTAAATTGACAAAATTAGCCTATAGTGTAGTTGAACAAAATGAAATTGGGAATATTTCAGATTTTCTGAAATTTTTTGGGAATTTTTGGAATTTTTAGATTTTTGGGTTAAAAATGGTATTTTGGGTATTTGGAGGTTATTTGAAGGGTATTGGGGTATTTTGGTGGGTTTAGGGTTCAGAATGTGTGTGAGAGTGTGATGTGTGCAGGTCAACCCTCACCAGACCAGGCCACCCAGTGTAGTTCTAAGGCCAAAGAGTCCTATAGGGAACTCATCCTTTTAACCTTCACATTTGATTTCAACCCTCTAGGTGATTAGGGGTCTACAATCAAGCTTGTCGGGTTTGCAGGGAGTCGAGAGGTGTTTGGACTTCTAAAGGGTGGGTTCCACATCTAGTCCTCTAAGATAGTCAAAGGAAAAGCCTAAGGCTAGATCCTAAGTACTAAAGAGAGAAGAGAAGACCTCATCAAAAATGAGGTCAACAATCACATTTCTCTTTGAAAGGTAGATTGTAAATCCCTTAAGGGGGAGGTGCAAATAGATTGGGAGATAATATTTGATAGGGATTAAATTTGTTATGTTTTTAGAGTGACAGGCTAAATTCTATCAATTTGGTTTAAAAGAAATGTGACGGGTCACTAGTAGGCCAGACCATAGGCACCCTGGGGTAATCTAGAAGTGAGAGCCCAGAACTAGTCCTTACTACTAACAATACATCCTGAACCAATCTTTTAAAATAACCAATTTTCTTTGCTGCTTACATAAAGAGTTAATGAATATGTATGCTCCTATTTGTCACAATACCACATTCTCAAAGTTCTCAAGCTAATTTAGTTGTCTACTAATCATGAAATATTTTGTATGGGGAATGAATCTCTATTTATTCTGTTAAAGTATTTAAATTACTTACTTACCTACAATTACAACTTGAGTAACTTGCATATTTTTTTTTATTTTTATTTGATTAGTTTTTAGGTAGACTTTTAAATTTTGTATTAAAATTTTTCTTTCTTTTTCTTAACATAGTTTCTCCGTGAGATCGATATTTGGGGTTTTAAAAATGAAACTCTATATTACTTGAAACGATATATATACTTGCGTACTACTCCTAGTGTACGATTTATATTTTCAAAACTATAATCTTAAATCATTGTACATTAGCCGTTTAATCTGATTTGGGATCAAGTTTTGCCATAATTTTATAAGCTCTTTTACTCTTGTAATTGCGGTCGGGTCAATTCTCACCCATATAAATGCATGTGATTCACACCAATTGTTGATTCATACAATACCTCATTGGTTCTTACATGTTCTCACAACAAATTTTAACATCTTAATTAGCCAAATCAAGAATTAAATGAAGTGCAAGGTAGTGGAATCATCACAACTTCTTCTAACAATAAACATTTATACTTCACACAACTTCCTTCAATAATTTAATTACTTCTTCATTTGAAAAGAAAAAGATAATGAAAACTACTCAGAATTCATGGAGAAAACACAAAAACAACTTGATTTGAAAGAAGAAAACATTGTGAAAACACATCAAGTCTTACTTAAGAAGAAAACATTGTGAAAACATATCAAGTTTTACTTAAAAACCAAATGTAAAAATAAAGATAAACTCTTATCCGAAATTTCTCTCCACAAGACTCTGTAAGAAGTGGAAGAGTTCTACCTCCGAGGATGGGTCCAATGGACAAAGGAAAGCAGGTGGTTGTTCAAGAAGAACCAACCCCGACAAAAGAAATACCCATTCGAGAAGAAATCGAGACACATGGAAATAAAGTGGACTACAACGTGCTAGCCCATCTTAGGAAACTACCAGCCAAACTGAGCATCTACGACGCCCTCATCTTATCAAAGGAGATGAGAGAAGCTCTGATCAAGGCCTTACTTGATCCGGAAATTTGCTTAGCTCAAATGGTCGGAGATTCCTTAGATGAGGTTTGCTCGTTAAAGGAACGACGAGGTGTTACCTTCACGGACAATGACCTATTACTCGGGACGACGGACCACAACCGACCGTTGTACATTTCGGTTACAATAGGAAAATTTACACTCTCCGAGTATTGGTGGATCCAGGAGCATCAATTAATATAATGAGTCTTCGAACGCTAAGCATACTTGGAAATTGATGCTCGCGAGCTTGAAGCCGACAAAATGTTATTAAGAGGATTCAACCAGAAAGGAGAAAGATCCCTCGGATCAATAACACTGCTAATGAAGACCGGTGACTTAGCAAAGACAACCGCAAAATTTCACATAATCGATTCGAAACATCATTCAATGCTCTACTTGGGCCGACCATGGATACATGAAAATCGGATGGTACCATCATCTCTACATCAGTGCATCAAATACTACGATGGAGGGGAACAATGCATCAAAGGTGACTTACAACCATTCTCCGTACATGAAATTGGAATCCATGAAGATGCAGCTTATTATGCACCTCCAAAGAAAACAATCTTCTCTAGAGATACCATAACGAATGAAGCAAAAGAAGTTCGGGATGACGAAGAACCTGAAGTTCTAGTCCAACAGTCACTCACCACTCCATTACGGCAACATGGTGAAGGTTTCTCCACAACTAGCATCCGAGGTCGAGGCCAGGGATGAGGTCGTGGCAGAGACGTTAGGACAGTTGGACAGAGGAAACCGGCCATCAATGTTGATTGGGAAGACAGTTCCGAAGAAGAAAAAGAGATCAAGCGAGAAGCAGCGACAATAAGTCGGAAGAAGCCGCAATTCAAGATCTCTCTCGAAGATGAGAAGAACGAAGAATACAAATCGATGTACGAGAAGATTAACCACTATGTACATACTATGACCCTGACCCCGATTCATTCTAATAAGATCGAGGGTATGGTGGTCAAAGAGGTACGTAGCGGCGGTGCAAAGCCAATCAAATTCTACCGTGGTGCTCCTTCCTCCAAAACTGAAAATAATGTACACTTGAAGATGTCACTTCATCGAATTAATGGAATTACCTTTTGAGTGGTACTCTCCCTGTGTTCAAAATTTAATTCAGCGTGGTTTCTTACCTCGACAATGGACAAAAGGTCAATCACAACATTTTGAAAAATTATGGAATAACTCAGGTCGTCCACCCAATTCAAAGCATGGTCTCGGGTTCGACACAGTAGGATCAGTTGACGATACTGAATTTTGCTTGGTTGTCACTTGCGAGTCTAATGAAAACTGCATGGAAGCTATAAGAGAACTTGAAGATTTACAAATTGGAGACGCTCCACCAGAGTTCGAAGAAGAGATCAAATCTACAATAGATGAGTTAACGAAAGTTAACTTAGGTACTAACGAAGAACCTAGACCTACCTTTGTTAGCTCCTTACTCAATAAAGAAGACTCCGAAGAAATAATTAAGTTATTAATGGAATTTAAAGACTCGTTTTGCTTGGAGCTACGATGAGATGCCGGGTTTAGCTCAAGAGGTCGCGATCCATAAGCTAGGAGTGGATCCTACTTCGTCTCGCTCGAGCAAGGTCCCAGTAGAATGCATCTAGAAATCGAACAACAAGTCATAGCTGAAGTTAAAAAGCTAATAGACGTTAAATTTATTTGTGAAGAGCAATACCCGACTTGGTTAGCCAATGTGGTGCCAGTCAGAAAGAAGAATGGTCAGATCAGAATTTGTGTGGATTTCAGAGATTTAAACAAGGCATGTCCAAAGGATGAATTTCCTCTACCGATCCCAGAACTAATGATCGACATTGCTTCGACACATGAAATATTTTCATTCATGGATGGATCTTCAAGATACAACCAGATAAAAATGGCTCCAGAAGATGAAAAGCTTACAACATTCAGGACGCCGATCAGAGTATATTGCTACACAGTGATGCCATTCGGACTGAAGAACGCAGGAGCAACCTACCAGAGAGCGATGACAAGAATTTTTGATGATCTCATCCACAATCAAGTTGAATGCTACTTGGATGATGTGGTCATCAAAAGCAAAGTAAAGGAAAACCACCCGTATGATTTGAGAATTGTTTTCGAACGATTAAGACAATTTAACCTTAAGATGAATCCCTTAAAATGAGCCTTCGACGTCACCTCCGGGAAATTCTTAGGATTCGTTGTCCGACATCGTGGAATTGAAATCGACCCGGAAAAGATTAAAGCTATCTTAGAAATGCCGCCTCCCAAAACCTTAAAGCAACTACGATCTTTTCAAGGGAAGCCGGCATATCTTCGACGCTTTATCTCAAACTTGTCGGGTAGGTGTCGGCCTTTCTCGGCACTAGTTAAAAAGGACGCCAAATTTATTTGGGAAGAGAAATGCCGAAGGCCTTCGAGGACATTAAGCAATATTTAATGACACCTCCTGTCTTAGCAGCCCCAGTCTCAGGTAGATCGCTGATACTTTATACCGCGGCTCTAGAAGACTCCCTTGGAGCCCTGTTAGCCCAAGTCAATGATGAGGGTAAAGAAAATGTTCTTTACTACCTAAGCCGTCGTTTACTTCCAACGGAAATAAGGTATCCAGCAATTGAAAAGCATTGTTTGGCCCTGATCTTCGCCGCTCAAAAGCTCAGGCACTACATGCTTTCTCATAAGGTCAACCTGATCTCGAAATTTAATCCATTGCAATACTTGATGACTCGTCCAACGCTTTCTGGCAGACTTGCCAGATGGTCAATGATATTATTGCAATTCGATATAACTTTCGTGCCTCTTCGTGCCGTAAAGGGACAAGTCCTAGCAGACTTCTCGCAAAGACACCCTTTGCCGGCAGAATCTCCTCTCAATGACGATTTGCCGGATGAACAAATAATGAGCCTAGAAGACCCCGATGATCGACGTTGGGAATTATATTTCGACGGAGCATCTTCAAGCACACAAAGACGAAGAATCGCAAGTGATAGTGCCGGTAAGGCAGAATCGGATTAATCTTTATAACACCGGAGCGGGGGATGTTAAGATACTCCTACCACTTAACGAGCCGTGTACAAACAATGAAGCGGAATACGAAGCTCTCATAACGAGATCGGAATTAACTATTCAAATGGGGATAACGGACATCAACATCTACGGCGATTCACGATTAATCATTCAACGGATCGCCGGACAAGTACGGGATCTTAAAGCCAAGACTCGAGCAATACTTCCAGGTATGCCATACGCTTGTTGGAACGATTTCGAATGTGACGATCTAAAAAATTCCCAAAAGAAAACGCTTTAGCGGATGCGTTAGCCCGCCTCGCAAAAGAATTTGCCCGCTTGCAAGATGAATCGGTGGAAGTGTCGGTTCACGGACGTCGAGTCCTATCACGACTCGAAATAGACACAATACACAAATCGAAAAAGAAAAAGAATCAGCTAGCAACAGGTGACAAAAAACACAGAAGATTGGCGACGACCATTAATGACTACCCGCAAATAGGAAAACTACCGTGACGATAGGTCACTAGCCCATCGGATCAAGAAAAGAACTCTGTCCTACGCATTAATAAATAACACGTTATACGTAAGATCTTTCGATCAAATGCGGCTAAGGTGCCTAAGCGGGTCCGAGGCCCGTGAAATTGTTAAAGAGGTGCATTCAGGACTCGTGGCGCTCACCAGTCGGGTCCGAAGATGAAAATGAAAATTAAAAGATTAGGGTACTACTGGCCCTCAATGATGACCGACTGCATGAAAATCGCCAAGAGCTGTCACCAATGCCAAGTGCACGGAGTGGTTCTACACCAACCTCCAAATGTGTTACATCCGACAATTGCGTCGTGGCCATTTAAATGTTGGGGCACGGATATAGTGGGTCCAATAGAACCACCATCTTCAAAAGGACATCGCTTCATTCTTGCGGCTACAGATTACTTTTCCAAGTGGCGAGGCGGCTCCACTCGTAGAAGTGAAAGCACACCACGTGCTACGCTTTTCAAGAACCAAGTTGTTTACCATTTTGGAGTGCCGCGCGAGATCATCTCGTATAATGGGTCAGCATTCGAAGCACACAAATCAACAATTTTGTCGGAGACACCGAATCGACCGGCGATATTTAACAATTTACTACCCAAGAGCAAACGGCTCGTCGAGGCTTTTAATAAAACTCTCGTTCAAATCTTAAAGAAAACTTTGGACGATAATAAGAGAAATTGGCACGAAAAGTTATTAGAAGCCTTATGGGCCTACCGGACAACCTTCGTAACTCCTACTCAAGCTACACCTTACGCTCCGGTGTATGGATCCGAGGCAAGTGTTACCTTTAGAGGTTCAGCTTCCTTCACTCAGAATTGCGGTCGCAAACAAAATCACGACAGAAGAGAATGTCAAATTATGGCTAGAAGAATTGGAAAGCCTGGAAGGGAAAAGACTTGCAGTGCAGCAGAATTTAGAACTATACCAAGCCAAGATGGTTCAAGCCCATGACAAATTGGTCCGCCCAAGAACCTTCAAAATTGGTGACTTAGTTCTCGTTCTCAAAAGACCTATCCTTGCACACCGCAAGATAGGAGGAAAATTTGAACCCACTGGGAAGGACCGTTTGTGGTTGAGGCGGCCTACTCGTGAGGCTCCTACCAGCTAGTGAATTGCCAAGGAGAACGACATATGCTTCCTATCAACGGACGATACTTGAAGAAGTATTACGCTACCTGATGTTTCGAATGAATGAATTCTTCATCCCTAGAAGCACGGGTGAAGTAGTTACTTATGACTGGGTCCGAACCCGAAGATAATAAAAAATGTGCTAAAATAAATAAAATCATGATAATAAAGTTTTCCTTGTTTTCTCTTCCAAATCAAAATCTCTTTCCTGATCTTATCCCATTTCACTCCTGTTAAATTTAAAAATACAAGAAGTAATAAAAAAAATTGTCTTTAATAAACATTTTCTTAATGTTCTTGTTCTTAGTACAGCCCCTGATCCTTTTCCTTGTTTTTTCGCAGGGAAATGTCGAACGGCAAGCTAGTCCCGAACTTTAGAAATGGCGTAAGCCTTACACTCGACGAAAAGAGGGTGAAAGATGGAGCGATGATAGAGATTGACTCAGACTTCGCACCAGCAGGCCTGCAATACGAGGAAAGTGACTGGGTCCCAATTGACCTAGAGGAACTGCCCAGTTAGGCAGTAATGAAGGTGGGTGGCCCAAGCCACCACTCCAGCAGCAAGAAAAGAAAAACAAGCACTGAAGAAGACAAGAGAATCAAGTCTGTAGTCGCTACAGCAGAGGGCAGGCTTGTCAGCGCCGCGCCCACAGAAACTCCGGAAGTACGAAGAGCTACTCTCATAGCAACCCAGCGAAGAAATAAAAATCGTCGTATCCACAAGATGTTAACTAAACTAGCAGCGGACCAGCGCGACGAGGCAGTTGCTACTGCCAGTACATATACTTCAAGGACGCCAGCTCACCAGGTACCTGAAAGAAGGAGGCCAGCTCCTAGGATAACGGAAGAGACTGGGAAAATCTTAAGAAGAACAGAAGAAAGAAGGCTACAACGCCACCAGATAAAGTCACCAGTAATGCATAACCTTGTTGCAGAAGCAACCCCGGAGGATGTCCCGGCAGACACCATCCCCGAGGAGCCAAGGTATGTAGGAGAACGTGAAGGGATTGAGCCATATATCCCACAGTACGTCACCATGCCTCGCCATTTGCAGATTATTCCAGAATACGAGCTAGAAAGAATGCAGAATGTCGAGAAGAAAACTTTTGAATACTTCGAGAGAATCAGAGGCAGGAGGATCAATATACTAGAAGGCCTCGAGCTACATACAGACGTGTTCTCAGAATAGGAACAACAACAAATCGTGGACTGCATCTGGGATTTGAAAAGAATGGGCCGAGCGGGCCGCCTAAGAGAAAATACTTACTCGAAACCCCAGAGATGGATGCCAGGGAAAGGGAGAATTACAATACAATGTGGATACTGCTACAACTTCGCAGAAGATAGGAAGGGAAACCCACCAGGGATACTCCGTCATGGCCAGGTGGATCCAATGCCATTAGTCATCAAAAGGATGGTAAAGAGAATGATAACATGGAGGGATGCGCCAGCAGATCGCATACCCAACAGCTGCATTATTAACATTTACAAGAAGGGTAATCGCATACCCCCGCACATAGATCACCACGACTTTGTCGACCTTTCGCACGGTTTCTTTTCCGAACGAGTGTAATATCATGTTCGGATCCGACCTCCGGATAGCAGGCCCGAGTGAGTTCCGAGGGCCGATAAAGATACTATTACCGGTAGGTTCCGTCATGATACCGAAGGGCAACGGAAGCGGGTGTCGCTAAACATTGCATACCAGGAGTACCGAGTGAAGCGTATCTCAGTTACTTTCAGAAGGATGGACGACAGGAAGACACCTTACCACTTCCAGCAAGACCCGGAGCTAGAGAGCCTCCGGCCCTACGAGCTGTGAGTTACATGGAAAATATCACACCTTTAACGTACATCTATACGGCATCCTTGCCAAGGATGGCTTGGAAGGTGATGTTATTGACCATGTACCTCAGTATTCAGACATGGATTTCTAACGAGATACCCTTTTTTTGGATGGATCGACAAAGATCATACATAGTCCGTTTTGAGTCTACATGGATTGTATGAGATGTATTCCAGATCGAGTTGTATGGTGTACCTTCAACATGATTGGAATGAAAGTGACCATGTCACATTTTTTTTGGCCTTCACCTCTTTTGTGCAAGTTGACTAGAAAACACCATTAAAGTTAAATGAACTTCGAACAAAGAACAGAAATGAAACAAAAAAGAATAAAAGAAAGCTTTCCTTAAAAATCTAAAAATGACGAACGCCAAATTCACATAAACATTAAATGAATGATAAAATAAATTTGAATCGTTAAAGACAAACAAAATGAACACAAATTTTAAATCAAATTCAAATTCAATCCTTCCAGATTTCAAATCAAACCTCAATCAAATTTAAATTCAAACTTCCAGATCTCAAATCAAACCTCAATCAAATTCAAATTCAATCTTCCAAATCCGAAGTCTAATCCGTTCTACTCTCTCCCTTGTCTGGGATGGAAGCGGTTGACTCCATTGACGCGGATCGAATCTGATGGCAAGGAATTGTATCCAATCCAAACCAGCAACTTCCGATCAACTCTTTTGAATGGGATATGTAGCATCTACATATTCCCTCCTAATTTGTTTCTTTCCACAAAATCTCTTACAACTTTCATGAAATCCTCGAAACACCAAAATTCCACACTTTTCAAATCAACACTACAAATCTTTGCAAAATCAAATACATCAAATTCAAACTCTTAGGATTGAGGATTTTACATCCGAGACTGCATTGCCTTAGGATTCTTTCCCTATCGCAATGAAATACATTAAAATCAAATTCTTGGGGTTGAGGATTTTACATCCGAGACTGCATTGCTTTAGGATTTTTTTTTCCTATTGCAATGAAATACATCAAAATCAAACTTTTGGGGTTGAGGATTTTACAACCGAGAATGCATTGCCTTAGGATTCTTTCCCTATCGCAATGAAATACATTAAAATCAAACTTTTGGGGTTGAGGATTTTACATCCGAGACTGCATTGTTTTAGGATCATTTCCCTATTGCAATGAAATACATCAAAATCAAACTTTTGGGGTTGAGGATTTCACATCCGAGACTGCATTGCTTTAGGATCATTTCCCTATTGCAATGAAATACATCAAAATCAAACTCTTGGGGTTGAGGATTTTACATCCGAGACTGCATTGCTTTAGGATCCTTTCCCTATCGCAATGAAATACATCAAATTCAAACTCTTGGGGTTGAGGATTTTACATCCGAGACTGCATTGCCTTAGGATTCTTTCCCTATCGCAATAAATACATTAAAATCAAATTCTTGGGGTTGAGGATTTTACATTCGAGACTGCATTGCTTTAGGATTTTTTTTCCTATTGCAATGAAATACATCAAAATCAAACTTTTGGGGTTGAGGATTTTACATCCGAGACTGCATTGCTTTAGGATTCTTTCCCTATTGCAATGAAATACATCAGCATCAAATTCAAACTTTCAGAGTTGAGGATTTTACATCCGAGACTGCATTGCTTTAGGATTCTTTCCCTACCGCAATGAAATACATCAAAATCAAATTCTTGAGGTTAGGGATTTTACATCCAATACCGCATTTCTCTGAGATCTCTCCTCATTGTAATGATTCAATCTAATCAATTCAATTTTCTTTTGAGGTTGAAGATGTTACATCTAAAACCACAAAATTTTAATTTTCATTTCAAGATCAAATCCCTTCAAGTTAATTTTGGCCAAACTTCGATTTAAATTAAAACTCAAGCTAAAATCTGAACTTACACATCAAAACTTAAACATGAAATGAAACGAAATCTAAATTAAGTTCCCCCAGATCATGTGATTTGGGATTCACCTCCTTTTCCTTTCCCCAGCGAGAGTTCAGGAATCTCAGGTCTCAGAGATATACTTGACACTCCCCAGCGGAAATTCTTCTACTTTGTCCTAAGTTTGTCACTTGGGCATTTGTGTTGGTTTTATTGATCGCTTCGGTCAACACCAATATGCGCGGTGTGCTCCGTTAGCACACCACACCTATTGGGGGTCCATTTGTTGACCTCATTTTTGATGAGGTCATCTCTTCTTCTTTTTAGTACTTAGGATCTAGCCTTTAGGCTTTTCCTTTGACTATCTTAGAGGATTAGAATTGGGACCCACCACTTAGAAATTCAAACCACTTCTTAACTCCCTGCAAACTCCACAAACTTGACTATAGACCCCTAATCACCTAGAGGGTTGAAATCAAATGTGAAAGTTTAAAGGATGAGTTCCTATAGGACTCTTTGGCCTTAGGACTGCCCTGGGTGGCCTGGTCTGGTAAAGGGGCTGATTTTCACACACACTACACCTATACACTACACTTTCACACACCTCCTAAAAACACACCAATACCCAACCCGACCTCCTGACTCATGGGGGTGATTCACATGGATGATCCTTAACCCCTAAGCCCTTGGCTAAGAGGATTAGGAACAACATAGTGGATGCCTCAAATGAGTCCCTTCATGGCTCATGTGGGCTTGATATGGCTTCATGGCTCAACCAAAATGATTTCATTCCATTTACATTCACCCAATCTTCAATTTTCCAAATTTTCAATTTTTGACCCCCGAGACCCCGGACCACTTAGCTTACCCAAAGCCCTTGAAATTACCCAAATTTTTCAAAATTTCCAAATCACCCAAAATTCCCCAAAATTAACCTTGAACATTCCCACATTACTCAAATTGATCACCCATACCCAAAAATACCAAAAAGTCCAAAAATACCTCCCAATACCCTCCAAATACCCAAAATACCCCTCTTGACCCAAAAATCCAAAAATTCAGAAAATTCCCAGAAAATTCTAGAAAATCCCAAATATTCTCAATTTCATTTTGTTCAACTACACCATGGGCCAATTTTGTCAATTTACCCTACTTTTGTCAAAACCCGCAATTTGACCCATTTTAACCCAAAGTGAACCCAATGTCAAGCCAAACCTACCCAATTGACCAAAATTCTGGTCCAATTCAATTCTAAACTTTAATTCAACATTCCCAACACAAATCTAGACCAAATCCAAGTCCAATTTAATTGACATTTGAATCCAATTTCACTTTTGGCCTTAAAGCCCAATTTGGACCCATGACCCAAACCTAACCCAAACTAACCCAATTCAACTCCAATTAACCGCAAACCTTTTCTAAACCTTCCTTAACATCCCCACAAACAAAAAACTAACATGATTTTCCCAAAATTTAGATCCAAACCCTACTCAAACTCAACCCAAAACCACAAAAACCAATTTTGACCTAAACCCAAACCTAACCCAAATAAGCCCAAACCCCAAAATCAAAACCCAACAAAAGCCAAAACCTCTTTGAAACACTCCCATAAACATTTCCCAACATTTATTTTACATAAATTTTAACCCTAGCCCAACATTGGCCAAGTTAGCCCAATTTGACCTACATTGGCCCATTTACCAAAAAGGCCCAAATCCAACCCAATTCAAACCCAAATCATTCCAAACTCATTTCAAATCACTCATGAAATATCCCTAAACCAAACCCAACAATTATTTGGCCCAAACTTCTACAAAATTTTCATCCATGAATTCATTCTTAAACTTAAAAGCCCACTTACATGAAACCTTTCTAAAGCCCATCTCCACCAAAATCCAAAGGACCAAAATCAATCCAAAACCCATATGACAATTGCCCTACACCATATTTTCAATTAAATCAATCCCTAAGTTTCAAAAACTCATCATGAAGCCATTCCAAATTAAGCCCCATACAAATTCCCATCAAAATACCAAAATTTTCTTAAACCCATTTCCATGAAATTGACTTAACTTTTCCCAAGCCAAAGATGAGCCATGAAGCCATGCATGAGCCACATGGAAGCCATGAGAGCCTCTTTACATGTCACCATGCCACATTGGGTAAGAGGGGAGAGGGCTTTCCTTAATTCCTAAAAGTCTTTAACCTCACCCATGATACCCCTTAACCAAGATTTAATCCAAATATTCTTGGATAAGGACATCACCACCTTTTGACCAGCTAGCCTAACTGATTTTCTCAGCCCAAGGCTAGCCATGGGGAGGTGAACCAAGCCCAAACAAATGGGTTGACCAAACCTAGCCAAGATTAGCCATATCCCCATGCCATTTTGATCCAAGTGCTTTACACATGTCCATGCTCAATCGATCGCACTAATGCCAAGCCCCGACCCCATCGGCCAAGATGGTGATCCGAGACTCGGCCGGCCAGCCACCGAGCCACGGAAAATGCCATGACCGAGGGCTCGCATGTGAGGCCAACATTGGAATTCTCCCTTGCTGAGCTTCCCCATGCCCAATGGCCACCATGGCTGTTCTTCCCATGCCCAGAGCAGCTGATCCCAACCCTTGGCCATCCCTGTGAGGCTCTCCATTCACCTCTATTTAAACCCGACCCCCTCACGACCATGAAGGAGAGTTGGACAAACCTTGCCGAAACTCTGCCAAAATTGTTCCAAACCCTACTCCATACTTAGAGCAGTTGAGCCCCAGTGTCAATTTGCCCTAATCCCCACCAACAGAACCCAATTCCCCAACTGAAATTTCACCCAAAAACCAGGACACTTCTCTACAGTGGATCAATCCCCAAATTGATTGATCCTACACCTTCACCAGACCAAGGGAAGAGGTCCACCACCAAAAGCCCCATCTCCAGGCCACCCAGTTGTTCCAGACTCTAAGCTTTGTGATCGGGCTTGGTCGAAATCATACCTAGGCGATTCACTAGACCAGGAAACTTCATCTGGAGCTTGCTGGGATCCAATCGAAGGTGACACAACCCTCAGATTGAAGCCACACTTCTCTGAGCAAAGGTATGAGCTAATTCTTCATCCCGAGCTTCTGGAGATTCTCCATTTCAAATGCTTTAATTTCAATACATGATCACAGTATAGATGTATTTGTCTCTTCAAGACGAATCCATAGAGCATAAGAACACGAAAATCCATTGAGAAATGAGTGAGTTCTTAGGATTTTAGTGTGGACGGCTCTCGGGTGAGAATGCTTGGGGACGATGAACGGATGCCGTTCATTCCATACACGAGCGGACGGACGGCCAGGATCGCGCCGGATGAGGAGATGGAACGATACAGCGGGCCCCGGGAGCGCTGAGTTGGATGGCGGCGTCGAATGGTAGCGCGACACGCGGCGTTTCGGAGCTACCGAGGTTGACGCGGCGCCGCGTGGATAAATAGAAAATTATGGTATTTTCCTATTTATTTAATTCCCTAAAACTTCAAAAATCCATAACTTTGTGTAGAAAAATCAGAAAAATAAAATAAAAATACCCTCTTGCTCAGTGAATAGAGGAGAATAATGTGGACAAGAAATCATTTAATTTCATTAAGTATTTTATTTTTAATGATTTATTTACCCTCTGCATTGTTTTAATTCTCCATGCATATAGGAAATTTACCATGGCATGAGACCATAGGGCTTTTGAAGCCTCTGAATTTTGGAACATTCCCTGAATTTTCAAAAGTCAGAGGCCATCCCTATGAGAAGTTATTGATTTTTCAAATTCATGTTGATGTTTTGAGTATTTTAAATCTAATAATTAGCATGTTGTGAAATAAATACTAGGAAAATTTGGTGATGTTTCTTATGACCAGAGTACCCTAGGAAAAATAGGTTTTGAACTAGTTCATCTAAAATAACCCTAATTGGCTTAAACACCCAAAATAGGTCCCTAATTAATTAGAGTTAACCCTATATCAAATTGACTTGAAATCAATTCTCCACTGACCTTTAGGATTAGAGGAACCCACCTTAAAAATTTGAAGTCAATTGGACTTGGTTAGCCCTACTAAATGGGTTGGTTTAGCCATTTAGTCAATTTGAACTTTAAAAATTCATAACTTTCAAAATACTTTTCAAAAATTTACCAAATTGGTTTTGGAGCCTCTCTGATATCAAGGGAATTTAAGAAAAATTAAAATTTCAATTTTCTAAAAAATTTAATTTTTTGCATTTATTTTAATATTTTAATAATTAAAAAATAAAAAAAAATCACAAAAATAATAAAATTCACCAAAATGTCACATTTTGAATTCTAATCACTTAGGAACAAACCCCATATTTTTCTTAGGTCTATTTGGTGAGATATTAAATTTTAAAGCCCTAAGGTAATTTTAAAATAAAAAAATATATTTTTTTAGCATTTCCACTAAAATAATTCTAATAAATCAAAGAAAAATCAGAAAATTGTGAAAATTGATTCTCTAATTTCCTTGATATCAGAGAGATTTTTGAAAAATATAAAATTCATTTTTTAACTTTTATTTTATTTTTAAATTAATTAATACTCCAAAACTTAAAATAATCATAACAAAAATAATATAATTTAAAAAATCACCAAGATTGGTCCAAGTGGTCCTCTAGTCATTAGGAATGTCCCATAATTTTCTTAAGGACAGAAACTTTCCCTTGGTCATATTATTAAATTTTCCTTGGAAATCCCTATTTTCTACCAAAAATAATTACATAAATAAATTAAATACAGAAAAATCACATTTTCTCCTCTCATGTCTTTATTGGCATATGAGTGAAGTCACATAAAAATTTCAAGTTCATTTAAGCTCAATTTAGTGAGTTATGAAATTATTAAGCTTGCGAGGCAAAATGGCAATTAAAATTTTAACCTTTAATTAAAACTTTAGGCTTAATAAAATTAAAGAGTAAAATATTTGATCCTAATATGATTTGGATGATTGAAATTTAAATAATCAAAGGGTAGAAACCTACTAAACAATTTGAAAATAATTAAAACAAACTTTAATTAAATAATTGATTAAATTTGGAAGAATAATAAAATTGGAATTATTAAAATAGGGATGTTAATAGGAAGAGATTTGTTCTTTAATTTAAGAATCCCTAAATTAATCATCTCAAAAGTATTTAATTCCTAATTAAAATGATAAATCAAATTTAAGATTTAAAATGTTAAAAGGCTTAATCATTAAATTAAATTAAAGTTAAATCATTAAACTCTTTTAAAATTTCAATTAATTTAAAATTAAAAATAAAATAAAAAAAAATTAAATTAAATTAAATTAAACAAATTAAATTAAATTAAATTAAATTAAATTAAATTAAATTAAACAAATTAAATTAAATTGAATTAAATTAAATTAAATTGAATTAAATTAAATTAAAATTAAATTAAATTAATTAAATAAAATTAAATTAAAACATATCAAATTAAATTAAATTAAATTAAATTAAATTAAATTAAATCAAATTAAATTAAATCAAGTTAAATTAAATTAAGTTAATTCACATCAAATCAAACAAAATTGAATTAAATTAAAATTAGATAATAGAATCAAGTTAAAATTAAATCAAATTAAATTAAATTAAAATTAAACTAAACTAAATTAAATTAAATTAAAGTTAAATTAAATTGAATTAAAAATAACGTCACCTAAGACATAAAGAAATTCAAAATAAAGTAACTTGAACATTATTCCAAATTTAAACCCGATAACTGAAATTAAATTAAGTCACAAACCATTTGAACACCAATTTGCCCTCGAAAGCTTTGGTTACCATAATTCCTAAACAGAATGTTAAATGAAATGTTACTTCACTTATAGGATATTCAAATGTCCTAGTTCATCGAGTAAGATAACAACAAAACGTAACTAAACCTCGGACGATTACTTCACTCGATTGATTAAATTCATTTGGACTTAAAACAATCCTAGCAATATTGAAAAGATGTTTAAGATTCTTCTTAAGCACTTCCTCGATATGATAGGATGTTTATAAGAACAACTGAATTTAATTGTTCTTTGATGAAGAAAATTGTCCTCAAACCAAAACACAAGAACCTAGACGTCATAGGAAATGACTAGCTATAGGATTAGGAATTTGGTAGAAAACCATAACCCTTCCCTTAGCTTTACCTTGGAATTTCTTAAATATTCTAAATTGTGTTTAAGTGCAGCCTGGGATGAGGGGAAGACCCTCCAGGTACGCTTTTATTTTGTTGCAATTTACTTTCTTGCAATTTATTTAATCGCATCACACTTACTTTTCTTGCATGATAAACAACTGTTGCATGAAAACCCACACTTTTAGGATAGTCCCTAAAACTGAAACCAAAACTAAATTAAAAGTCATTACAAGATAAAATTCACCAACACAACATTTAAAAATATAAAACAACTCAAAATTTAATCACAAACAGAACACAAAACTACAATTATAACTAAATTAAAACGTCTTGTTGGATGATCGGGAATACCTCGGATGATGTAACCTACGCGTTGCTAACGGGATTTCCCACGGTCTAAATGAAAGTGTGGAACTCATTCAATTGAGTTTAGCAAATTCATCTGGACTAAGTGAATCCGATAAAAATAACGACGCCGGAAGGATGGAACCGTGGGATCTTAACCGGTGTTGTTATAATCAACTTTAAGATTTGGTTTAAATAAAACATAAAAAACATTTGGAGATTAAGATTTTCTCTAAACCAGAACACTTCTGTCACCTCCTGATTTATGACTTCTAAAACTAAACCCCTGCAACAACAAGGAGCTTGGAGCATGGTGGGCAGCACGACCATCATCATCAGCAAAACCTGAGTCTACTTCAGCAGAACCTTCTTAGAATTAAATAACAAAGCCATAGGATTTCGAGGTAGTTTGCCAAGTGCAACATAAATCCTCAACTCTTCGTTAGGAATTTGCATGATCATGTCATGTAAATTAAGCCCTAACCGGTCTTAGGATTCTGAGGTAGTCATCTGATATGACATAAACCCTCATATCTTCGAGGTTATTTGTATGATCGTGTCATACGAATATAAGTCCTAATTAATTAAAATTGGCAAGATCAAAACATTAAATAAATATTAGGACTTTCCTAAATTCAAAGCCTAACATTAGGATAGTCTGGGAAGTCACCGAAGTTCACTTCGGGTCTGTGACTTCTCCTACTTTTCTTCCTTTGAATTCCTAAAACAAAATATTCCAAATTTGATCCATTCCCTATTGAAATTCCAAAATTCAATCCCTTGAAAACTTAAGCTTTGTGATTCTTGAGAGCAGAATTACTGATTATTATCGAGAGTTTTCTTAGGTGATTCCCGTCACTTAAGATGTAATTAACTATAGGGGCTTGCCCTTATAGGGAATTTTAAGAACCCAGGTAATATAAACCCTGTTTAAAGCATTTATATTAAGTAGGGGAACTTGTCGGCTTATAAAATTGGTTCGCAGACCAAACAGATGTCACAAATCTTTTAGTTTATTTAATCGAGCCCTATCATCAAGCAGTGTGTCTATTCTTCGGGGTAGATACACGGTTTGTGATGCAGTGCTCGTTTATATAAACTATTCGGGATGTGAGATCAATTTGATTTCATATCTTAAAATTTTCAAATTTAAAATTATTTTTAAATAAAATACTACTTTTCAAAGTATTTATTTAAATTAAATCTAAAATTCGCTGATAATTTCTGTAGGCGACCCTTCTTCAAAAATACAACACATAACCTAAAAATAATGCCGACACCCGTTCGACATTTCCCTGCAAAAGAATAAGGAAAGGATCAGAGGCTGTACTAAGAACAAGAACAATAAGAAAAACATTTTTTAAAGAAAGTAGGAAGATATGAGGGAAAGATCAGGAATGAATTGATCTAAAAGGAAAGATTGACATTTTATTATTACAATTTCACACGTTTTTTCTTTTTAACGCATTTTTTTGTTAAAGATTTTCTTTTTTATCATCCTTTTTTTATGCTTTGGGTTCGAACCCAGGCGCAAATGATTACTCTACCCGTGCTTCAAGGAATGCGACCTCATTTTTAAAGTTCATCCTTCGAAACATCAGGTTGTGTAATACTTCTTCAAATACCGTCCATTGATTGGAAGCAAAGGTCGTTCTCCACTGCAATTCACCAGTTGGTAGGAACCTCTTGAGTAGACTGTCTCGACCATGAATGACCCTTCCCATGTTGGCTCAAATTTACCTCCTATCTTACGGTGTGCAAGAATAGGTCTTCTGAGAACTAGAACCAAGTCACCGACTTTAAATGTCCTTGAACGGACTAGTTTATCGTGGGCCTGGATCATCTTGACTTGATACAGTTCCAAATTCTACTGTGCTGAAAGTCTTTTTCCTTCCAAGCTTTCAAATTCTTCTAGTCGTAGTTTGACATTTTCTTCTGTAGTGATCTTTTCTGAAACTGCAATTCTGAGTGAGGGAAGCTGTACCTCCAAGGGTAAGACGGCCTCAGACCCGTACACTAAGGCGTAAGGAGTAGACTGAGTAGGAGTTCTGATAGTCGTCCTGTAGGCCCATAAGGCTTCTAACAACTTCTCATGTCAATTTATTTTATTGTCGTCCAAGGTTTTCTTTAGGATTTGGACAAGAGTTTTATTAAAAGCTTCGGCCAATCAGTTCTCTCTTGGGTAGCAGATCGTTGAATAGCGCCAATCGATCCCGTGTCTTCAGACAAAATTGTTGATCTTCATACTTCTGAACGTGGACCCACTATCCGAAATGATTCTGCGCGGTACCCCGAAACGGTAGACGACCTGATTCTTGAAAAAATGCGACACATGGTGCGCTTTCACTTCTCTGAGAGGTATAGCTTCTGCCCATTTGGAAAAGTACTCTGTAGCTGCAAGGATAAAGCGATGTCCTCTTGAAGAGGGCGGTTCTATCGGACCCACTATATTTGTGCCCCAACACTCAAACGGCCACGACACAATTGTCAGATGTAGCACATTTGGAGGTTGATGTAGAACCATTCCATGCACTTGGCATTGGTGACGACTTTTCGCAACCTTCATTCAGTAGGTTATCATCGAGGGTCAGTAATACTCTAGTCTTTTAATCTTCATTTTCATATTCGGACCCGATTGATGAGCGCCACAAAGTCCTGAGTGTACTTCTTTGAAAATTTCATGAGCCTAAGACTCGCTCAGGCATCTTGGCCACATCTGATCAAAAGACCTTCTGTATAACGTGTTGTTTATTAATGCGTAAGACAGAGTTCTTTTCTTAATTTGATGGGCTATCGACTTATCATCTAGTAGGTTTCTTGTTTGCAAGTAGTTTATTAGTGGCTACCTCTAATCTTCTGTATTTTTTGTTATTGCTGCAATTATTTCTTCTGCTTTTTTGATTTGTGTATCGTGTCCGTGTCGAGCTGCGAGAGAACCTGACATCCCTGAATTGACACTTCAACTGATTCATCCTGCAAGCAGGCAAATTCTTTTGCAAGGCAAGCTAAGGCATCTGCGAGAGCATTTTCTCTTATGGGAATCTTGTAGATCGTTACATTCGGAATCTGTTCCAACAACCTCATGGCATACTGAAAGTACTGCTCGAGTCTTGGTTTTAGAATTTTGTACTGTCCTGCGACTTACTGAATGATTAACTGAGAATCACCGTAAATGTTTATATCCGTTATCCCCATCTGAATGGTTAATTCCAATCCTGTTATGAGGGCTTCATATTCTGCCTCATTATTCTTACACGGTTCTGTTTAGTGATAGGAATACCTTAACATCCCTCGCTCCGGTGTTATAAAGATTAGTTCGATTCCTGCCTTACCGGGCACAATCGTTTGCGATTGTTTGTCTTTTTGTGCTGAAGATGCTCCGTCAAAGTACAGTTCCCAATGCTGATCATCGGGGTCTTCTAGGCTCATTATCTGCTCGTCTGGCAAGTCATCGTTGAGAGGCTATTCTGCCGGTAAAGGGTGTGCTGCAAGGAAGTCTACCAGGACTTGTCCCTTTACGTCACGAAGAGGGACGAAAGTTATATCGAATTGCAATAGTATCATTGACCACCTAGCAAGTCTGGCGGAAAGTGTCGGACGGGTCATCAAATATTGCAACGAATTAAATTTTGAATTAAGGTTGACCTTATGAGAAAGCATGTAGTGCCTGAGCTTCTGTGCGGCGAAGATCAAGCCCAAACCATGCTTCTCATTAGGAGGATACTTTACTTTTGTCAGAATTAAACGACAGCTTAGGTAATAGAGCGCATTTTCTATTCCCTCGTCTTTGACCTGAGCTAGCAAGGCTCCGAGAGAGTCATCTAAAGCCGTGGTATGAATTATTAACGCTCGACCCGAGACTGGGTCTGCTAAGAAGGAGGTGTCATTAAATATTGTTTGATGTCATCGAAGGCATGTTGACATTTGGAGTCCCAAGTAAACTTGGCATCCTTCTTAACTAAAGCAGAAAATGGCTGACACCTTCCTGACAAATTTGAGATAAAGCGTCGAAGATATGCCAATTTCCCTTGAAAGGACCGTAGTTGTTTCAAGGTTCTAGGAGGTGGCATTTCTAAGATAGCTTTAATCTTCTCTGGATCCATTTCAATTCCACGATGTCGGACGATAAATCCTAAGAATTTCCCAGAGGTGACACCGAAGGCGCATTTCAAGGGATTCATCTTAAGGTTAAATTGTCGTAATCACTCGAAAACAATTCTCAAATCATACAAGTAATCTTCCTTTAATTTGCTCTTGATGAACACATCATCCACATAACACTCGACTTGGTTGTGAATGAGATCATCAAAAATCCTCTTCATTGCTCTTTGGTAGGTTGCTCCTGCGTTCTTCAATCCAAATGGCATCACTGTGTAGCAGTACACTCCAATTGGCGTTCTGAAGGCTGTGAGCTTTTCATCTTCCGGTGCCATCTTTATCTGGTTGTATCCCGAAGATCCATCCATGAAAGAAAAGATTTCATGTGTTGAAGCGATGTCGATCATCAATTCTGGAATTGGTAGCGGGAATTCATCCTTTGGACACGTTTTATTCAAATCTTTGAAATCCATGCAGATTCTGATCTGACCATTCTTCTTTCTGACTGGTACCACATTGGCTAACCAAGTCGGGTATTGCTCTTCACAGACAAATTTAGCGTATATTAGCTTCTTAACTTCAGCTATTACTTGTTATTCAATCTTTAGGCGCATTCTTCTCGGTGCTTTTCTGACTGGAACAGCTGTGTGATCCACTCCTAACCTGTGAACTGCAACCTCTGGAGCTAATCCTTGCATTTCATCGTAACTCTAAGCAAAACAGTCTTTAAACTCCATTAATAGCTTGATTATGTTTTCAGAGTATTCTTTATTGAGTAGAGCTAACAAAGGTCGGCCTATGCTCTTCGCTAGTACCTAAGTTAACTTCCATTAAATCGTCTATTGTAGATTTAATTTCTTCTTCAAATTCTGGCGAAGCATCTCTAATTGGTAGATCTTTGAGATCTTCTGAAGCTTCCAGCCAGTCTTCATTAGGCTCATAAGTGACAACCAAGAAAAATCCCGTATCGTCAACTGATCCTACCGTGCCGAATCTGAGACCAAGTTTTGAATTAGGAGGCTGGTTAGCATTATTCCATAATTTTTCAAAATGTTGTGATCGACCTTTTATCTATCGTCGAGGTAAGACACCACGGTTAATTAAATTTTGAACATAGGGAGAGTACCACTCAAAAGGCAGTTCCTTTAGTTCAGATGAAATAACATCTTCAAATTGTACATCATTTTCAATTCTGGAAGAAGAAGCACCACAGTAGAATTTGATCGGTTTAGTACCACCACCATGCACTTCCTTGACCACCATACCCTCAACCTTATTAGAATGGATTGGTGTTAGGGTCATAGTACGTACATGATGGTTAATCTTCTCGTACATTGATTTATATTCTTAGTTCTTTTCATCTTCGAGAGAGATCTTGAATTGTGGTTTCTTCAGACTTATTGTCGCTACTTCTTTCTTGATTTCTTCTTCTTCGGAACTGTTCTCCCAATCAACGTCGATGACTGGTTTCTTCTGTCCAACTGTTCCAACATCTCTTCCACGACCTCGTCCCCGGCCTCGACCTCGGGTGCGAGTTCTGGAGAAACCTTCACCATCTCGCCGTAAGGGAGTGGTGAGTAACTGTTGGACTAGAATTTCAGGCACTTCATCGTCATGCACTTCTTTTGCTTCATTTGGTATGAAATTTCTGGAGAAGATTGTTTTCTTCGGAGGCGCTAATAGGCTGCATCTTCATGAATTCCAATCTCGTGTACGGAGAATGGTTCCAAGTCACCCTTGATACACTGTTCTCCTCCTTCGTAACATTTTATGCATTAGTGCAGAGATGATGGTACCATCCAGTTTTCATGGATCCATGGCCGACCCAGTAGAGCGTTGAACGATGTCTCATAATCATATATATGGAATTTTGCTGTTGTCTTTGCTAAGTCATCGATTTTCATATCGATCCAAGAGCTCTCTCTCCTTTCTGATTGAACCCTCTCAATAACATATTGTCTGTTTCAAGCTCACGAGCGTCAATTTCCAAATATGCTAGCGTCCGAAGATTCATTATGTTGATTGTTGCTCCTAGATCAACCAACACTCTGGAGAGCGTAAACTTTGCAATAGTGACTGAAATGTACAACTGTCAGTTGTGATCAGCTGTTCCTAGTAATAGATCATTGTCCGTGAAGGTAACACCTCATTGTTCTTTTAACGAGTAAACCTCGTCGAAGGAATTACCAGCCATTTGAGCTAAACAAATCTCTGGATCAAGTAGAGCCTTGATCAGAGCGTCCCTCATCTCTTTTGACAGGATCAGAGCGTCGTATATGCTTAGTTTGACTGGTAGCTTCCTAAGATGAGCTAGCACGTTATAGTCCACTTTATTACCATGTTCCTCAGTTTCTTCCCGAAAGGGCAATTCCTCTATTGGGGTTGGCTCCTCCTGAGCAACCACCTGCTTTCCTTTATCCTTTGGACCCATTCTCGGAGGTAGAACTTTTCCTCTTCTTAGGTTAACTTCAGTTACTTGTTCTGAGTCTGGTGCTGGATCTACCAATGTTTCCCCTTGAATTGGAATGACTGGTTCTTCTGGAGTTGCTTCAGAATCTGATAACTCTAATTCTATCGCGATTGGAGCTCCTCAAAATTCACAAATGGACTCATTGCTTGTTGAGCTTTCATAGTCTCCTTTGTGAACATCTTCTTCATCATGGTCATCAAGGTTGTGTATGATTTGAGAATCGTTATTTGTATTGGAATCGAGATCCCGATTAAGTCGGTTGTCGCTAGTTACGTAATCATTAGAAACAGTCAAAACGTAGCCAATGCCATAACTCTTAACATTATAAGATCTTGCCAGGGCGAGCAAATACTCATACAGAGTCAGAAGTTAGAGGGATTTCTCCCCCGAATCGGAAACAACCATCCTAGGATAAGCAGCCCCTAGTCTACCCGTCGAAGCCTCAACTTTCTTCTCTTCTACGATCTTCTCCTCCTTCTGAGGCGGTTCTTCGATCAGAAGTGATAATGCCTGCTCGGCAGGTTTCAAACTTTGAATTGAAGCACGCATCGAAGCGGTCTGGATGTGATCCAAAATTTTCTTTGAAGACTTTTTCCAGACGGTACTCCATCCATCATCGGCCGTATACGGGTTTATCGGAAAAATAGGATCCGTCGAGATAACATTGATGGAACCTCCTTTTGGGGTTCCTTCATGCATTCCTTCGGGATCGTTATGTTCCTTTTCCAGAGATTATCATCAAGCCAACTCTTGAAAGTGATGCAATCCTCTATCTTGTGTCCGAGCATTCGGTGGTAAGGGCAATAGTTCGTATGATCTTTCTTGTTGACTTCTTCCGGCCACTTTGGCTCCGGTAGCTGAAAATCTGGTGTCTTCATTAAACTTCAGAACATCTTCACTACTACTTTAATTTTGAATGGATATTCCTTATTCAGAAAATCTTTTAGGGTACGCTGTAGACGAGGCGGTTATTCATAATGCTGATGCGACTGATAGCTCGGTTGAGGCTGTTGATAACCCTGCTGAGGTTGTTGATAGATCTGTTGCGGTTGTTGGTATGTCCATTGCGGTGGTTGATAACTAGGCTGTGGCCGCTCTAGCTATATTTGAACCAGCTACTTGCACATATCCACTACCGCGACGATTCCAGATTTCTTTTCAAATGCTTTTACGGGTTTCTGCATATCGTTCTTGTCCACGAAACTTAACTGCTTTGCCTCTTCTTGCAAGCTCCTGACCTTGCTAAGCAACTTCTCAAAAATCTTGATTGTAAATCCTTTAAGGAGAAGTGCTATCGGACCATGGATACTCTTAAGCAAGATGCTCGATCGTTGCTCGTTCTTGAAGCTGTGGTTCACACTTCATGCTTAAGTTCCTCCATCGAAGTATGTAATCCACTAAAGTCTCGTTCGTTTTCTGGCGCTCCACCACTAGATCACCGATGGTGATGTGGTACCGAGCCCCGACAAACCACTTAACGAATAGGTTTTCCAATTCTGCAAAGGTCTTAATTGAACCATTCGACAATTCTGCATACCAGTCGAAGGAGATCCCTGACAAACTGCTGACGAACTGATGGAAGAGTAAAGCATAGCTTCCACCGGCATTGCAGCAACTAGCATGAAAATGTGCGACACTATGCCGGGGGTTTCCCGTTCCATCAAAGGCCTTAAACAGAGGTGGTATGAAGCCTTTCGGGTATTAGACTGCATCGAACTCTTCAGGGTAAGGTCTACCCATATGAATAGATGCTCTGTTCTTAGATTGTGCTAAGGCTTCTCACACCTGCTGTTCTACCATGTTCTTAATGTCCTTTTCGGGAATCATATTCTGTGTATAATCCTTCTTTGGTGGCTCATCTCCGTTGATGGAATTGATCTCTTTTCCTCCAACTGTAATATGGATGATCTCTGGGGGTGTTTCTTTCTGAGGTTGTACCTGACTCTGGAGAGTGGCTAAAGCAGCAGCCATCTCTTCCATCCTCTTTGCCATCTGGGAAATTGTGTCATCTTTTTCCTGAAGCTGTGCTCTCATCACTTTTGGTTCATCTCTTTCCGCAGCTGCTGGAGCATCTTGCGAGGCTGATGATGCTCGTGTCTCAACCATATTGATCTCGGCATACTCCTCATCCATGAACTCTAATGAATCAACTTCATGTTCCAACTTTTCTCCTCTTTCTTTCGCCAACCATCGGATATTCGTCCTTAGCTTTCCTATAGCATCCTTGAGGGGTCTTTTCCAGATGGTCTCACGGTTGTCGTGTGATGGCTGTTGAACTTCTTTTTTGGGAGTTTCTTTTATTGCAGTAGCATTTTCTTCTGATTCAGGCTCTTTGACGAGACTTTTCTTTTCAGGACATTGTGTTGGTCTCTGCTCGATAATAATAGGACACCACACCATCCTTCTTGCGGCAGAAGGCCTAGGACCAGACGGTTTGTCAGCTATATGCTTGTAGGTGGTGTCCTCCCTTATATGATGGCCCTATACAACAACAGGTGAACTAGCTCTCATTTTCTTCCTTGGCTTCTCTACGGCAGTGACAGGCTCTACTCACGGTCCGAGGTGGGATCTAGCTGGCACTCGTCCCATTCTTCATAGGATTTCTGACATGGGGCATCATTCTTTCTTTGCCAATTTTTCTATCACAGCTTATAGCCGAGCAAATGGCGTAGTCTTAACCCTTTTTCTTTTGTAATTACTATAGTATGCAGGTTGGGGTAATGTAGCGGCAATCCTTCGGACGTCTTCATCATCGATGCAGCAGAGAGGGGGTGAAATCTACTCCCTTCCAACAGAGGTATATACTCAAGCAGTTCAGGGAGCTCTTCCAGGAAAGCAACTTCAGCGACCTTAGCATTCTCAATCCTGGCTATCTTTCTGCTTCTATTTCTCCTTTGAGTCCGAGTTAGGGATGCAAATCTTGAACTGGACCCAATCTCGAAAACAGATGGTATTGTAGCAAAATTTGTACCCTCCACGGTGACAGGCTCATCACAGACTTGGATTTCCTTCCCCTTCGGTTTGGCGAAGCCGGGGTAGGTGCAGAGATGACTAGACCGGTAGGGGTAGAGACAACAGTCCTCCTACGAATAGCAGTACTTCTTTCAGGTGGAACCCTTTGCAGGGAAGGGAATTCTTGAGTCGACTTCAGGTTGAACTCAATCAGGGGTTTCTCAGTCTCTGGCACTTTTTCCATTAGTGCGAAGAGAGTGACGTCAGCAAACTTGATATATGTATTACTAAATCCTTGTCCGAAATGGATGATCCCATTGTCAGGCAGCTCATCCTATTAGATAGCCAAGTCCAGTCTGTTGGTGAAGGAGAAGATTAACTTTGGGGCAGTCATTTTTCTGTAGGGCAGATTTTGAACGTCAGTCCTGAATTATGCTTCCCTTTCTCGCAAAACTTAGGACGAAAAAGAAAGAGTCCTAATACATTTTCGTTTATCTTAGTGTATTTACGATTTCTATGAGAATTCATTTATTAAAAGAGTCGTTTGTTAGGGGATTTGTTTGTGAGGAACAAAACAATTAAAGGAGGAAGGTTATAGAAAAGGTAAAGGACCCAATTCAGAATTGGTAAGGAAGAGAAAGTCTCGCAAAACTTCTCAACCCGAGGGACCGCTCCTAAGCTAACACCTATTGGGGGTCCACCCCACCTCAGAAAAAAGGTAAAAGGATTTCGGAACCTCTCTGTTTAGGGGTGTCTAAACAGTGGCTCTTAAATCCGAGAGAAGTTGGCTATACCTGTTCAAGATAGAAATGAACATGGTATTTCAACGGAAAGAATAGTAGTTTGCTCCACTATGGACATGGATACACTACCGGAGTTATGAAAGCAAAGCCATCCGATTAAAATGGAGAGAGGAACCAGTCCCCAGCGAAGTCGCCAGAAATATGTCGGCGTATTTTTTTTAGGTTGTGGGTTTAATTTATAATTATAAATAACTTGAAAATAGCATTTTGTTTTGAAAATAATTTTAAGTTTGAAAATTTTAAGATATGAAATCAAACCGATCTCGCATCCCGAATAGTTTATATAAACGAGCATCGCACCACAAACCATGTATCTATCCCGAAGAATAGACACACTGCTTTATGATGGGGCTCGATTAAATAAATTAGAAGATTTGTGACATCCGTTTGGTCTGTAAACCAATTTTATAAGCCGACAAATTCTCCTGCTTAGTATGAAGGAATTAAGTAGAGTTTATATTACCTGGGTTCTTAAAGTTCCCTATATGGGTAAGCCCTTATAGTTAATTATATCTTAAATGACGGGAATCATTTAAGAAAATTCTCGATAATGATCAGTGGTTTTGCTCTAATGAATTTCAAAGTTTAAGGTTTTCAAGGGATTTGAGTTTTGGAAATTTCAATAGGGAATGGATCAAATTTGGAACAATTTATTTTAAGAGTCCAAAGGAAGAGAAGTAGGAGGAGCTGAGGATCCAAGAAGAATCTTGACAACTTCCCAAACAAATATATTTGTTTGACTTCAATTTGAGAGTTTATTTAATGTTATATCCTGCCAATTTTAATTAATTAAGACATATATTCGTACAACATGATCATACAAATAGCCTGGAAGATGTGAGGGTTTGTGTTGTACTAAACGACTACCTCGGAGTCCTAAGATCGGTTAGGGCTTAATTTACATAACATGATTATGCCAATGCCTAACAGAAAGTTGAGGATTTATGTTGCACTAGGCAAACTACCTCGAAATCCTATGGCTTGGTTATTTAATTCTAAGAATGGTTTTGCTAAAGTAGACCCGAGTTTTGCTGATGACGATGGCCGTGCTGCCCACTATGCTCCAAGCTTCTTGTTGTTGCAGAGTTTTAGTTTTAGAAAGTGAAAATCAGGGGATGAGAGAAGTGTTTTGGTTTAGAAGTCTAAAAGTCCAAGTGTTTTTAATATTTTGTTAGGGGAATATTAAAGTCGATTATAACAACACCGGTTAAGATCCCACGGTTTCATCATTCCGACACCATTATTTTTATCAGATTCACTTATTCCAAATGAATTTGCTAAACTCAACTAAATGAGTTCCACACTTTCATTAGACCGTGGGAAATCCCGTTAGCAACACGTAGGTTACATCATCCGAGGTATTCCCGATCATCCAACGAGATGTTTTAATTTAATTGCAATTGTAGTCTTGTTGTTCTATTTGTGATTAAATTTTGAGTTGTTTTATATTTTGAATGTTGTGGCGGTGAATTTTTTCTTGTTGTGACTTTTAATTTAGTTTTGGGTTTCTGTTTTGTGGCTATCCTAAAGGTTTCAGTTTTCATGCAATAATCTTGTTAAACATGCAAGAAAAGTAAAGTGCAATACTTGTAAGTAACTTGCAATAAAATAAAAGCATACCTGGAGAGTCTTCTCATCATCCCAAGCTACACTTGAAACACATATTAAAGCACTTATATAATTTGCAAGAAAACACCTAGGTAAAGCTAAGGGAATGTTTTGGTTGTCTACCAAAGTCCTAATCCTATCGCTAGTCAATTCCTATGACGTCTAAGTTCTTTATATTTTGTGGATGATTTTCTTCATCAAAGAACAATTAAGTTCAATTGTTCTTCTAAAGTATCTCATCATATTGAGAAAGTGCTTAGGACAAATCTTAAACATCTTTTCAATACTTCTGAGATTATTTCGAGTCTAAATGAACTTTTATTGTAGAGATGAATCAATCATCCAGAAAATTTTTTAGTTAAGTTTTACCTCTTGCTCAGTGAACTTGGACATTTGATTATCCAATGAATAAAGTGACGCCTCACTTGATGCTCCATTTAAGAGTTATAATGATAAAAGTCTTTAGGGGCAAATCAATTCATTAAGAATTTCAATGATTTAAAATTAGAATTATTGTTTTAAGGTGATTTAATTTAGTTATAAAATTTTAATAAATTTAAGTTTGGAAGAGTGTTCATGTTGTTTTATTCTTAAGTGTTTTAAACTATTTGACATGAAATAGGAGTTTAAATTATTTAATTTAGATTTTAATGATTTAATTTTAATTTAATTGCACTATTCTAGATCAACTTTTAATTGGTTTGATTTTTTTAATTAAGAATTATTTTGTGAAATTGATTTTGATGTTTCAAGTTTGTTTTTAATTTACTTTCAATTGATTTTTTAGATTATTTTTTAATGTTTTAAATTTATTTCAATTTGATTATCAAGTTATTTAATGTTGTAAGCTTTAATTTAATTAAGGGTTACCTTTTCTTTATTATTAATTTATTAATTTCAATTAACATCTTAAGTTTAATTAAGAGTTAGATATAATTAAAGTGATTCATTTGGGGATTTTAGTTTAAGTGATTATAGTCTCTCTAAATTATATCCCCATTTTAATAATCCAAAATTTTAATTATTCTTCCAAAATTCAAATTATTTAATTAATTAAGGTTTCATTTTTTTGGTTTATTAAAAGTGATCAATGAGTTCCTACCCATTTATTTTATAAAGTTTCAATCATCTAAGAAAGAATTAAGATAAAATATTTTACCCCCCCCCCCATTTTGATTAAACCTTAAGTTTTAATTAGGGGTTAAAATTCTTAATATTAATATGCCCTTTTAAGCTTAATTATTTCATAACTCATCAGATTGAGCTCAAATGAGCTTGAAATTTTTATGTCACTTCACACATATGTCTATTAAGACATTAGAGGAGAAAATGTGATTTTTCTAAATTTAATTTAATTTATATTGTTATTTTAATGAAAAATAAGGATTTTCAATGGAAATTCAACAACATGACCAAGGTAAGGTTTCTATCCTTAAGAAAATTATGGAATGTTCCTAATGACCAGAGGACCACTTGGACTAATTTTGGTGATTTTTTTGAATTATATTTTATTTATTATAATTATTTTGAGTTTTGGAGTATTAATTAAATATAAAATAAAATTAAAGTTGAAAAATGAATTTTATATTTTTCTTAAATCTCTCTGACCTCAAGGAGTCCAAAGAAATAACTTCTATAATTTTTTTATTTTTATTTGATTTATTAGAATTAATTTAGTGATAATATTGAAAAATTCATTTTTTAATTCAAAAATTGTTTTAGGGCTTTAAAAATCAATATCTTTACTTTGAGACTTAGGAAAAATATTTGGTTTGTTCCTAAGTGATTAGGAGGTGAAATATGACATTTTTATGATTTTTTAATATTTTTGTGATTTTTATGATTTTTTAATTATTAAAATATTAAAATATGGTGAAAAATGAAGATTTTTAGAAAATTAAAAAATTAATTTTCTAAGGCTCCTCTGTTACCAGAGAAGTCCCAAAACAGATTTGGTGAATTTCTAGGACGTAATTTTGGAGTTATGAATTTTCAAAGTTTAATTTTACTCATGTGACATAATTAATCCATTTAGTGGGGTTAAACATTTCCAATTGATTCCAAATTTTTATGTGAGGTCCCTCATATCCTAAAGATTGGTGGAGAATTGTTTTCAAGTTCTTTTGATGTGTGGTTACCCCTAATTAATTAAGATTCAGTTTTGAGTAATTAGGCCAATTAGGGTTATTCTGAATGAATTAACTCAAAACATAATTATCCTTGGGTCCTCTGGTCCTAAGAAACTTCCCCAAATTTTCCTAGAATTTTCTAAGTAATATCTTAATTAATGGAATTAAAATACCAAAAACGATGACATAAACTTAGAAAAAACATAACTTGCCATAGAGATAGCCTCTGACCTTGAAAAATTCAGTGAATGTTCCTAAGATCAGAAGCTTCAAAAGATGGTCTCATGCCATGGTGAATTTTCTATGCAAATGGAGAATTAAAATACTGAAATGAGTAAATAATTAATTAGAAATAAAATACTTAACAAATTAACTCAATTCTTTTTTTACATTATTCTCCTCTGTTTACTAAGCAAGTGGGTATTTTTATTTTATTTTTGTGATTTTTCTATACAAAGATATGGATTTTCGAAGTTTCTGGCATTTAATTAAATAAAAAATTCCATATTTTCCTACTTATCCGACTCAGCGCCACGGCAACCTTAGCGTCTTCGAAGCTCCACGCAGCGCGCTCCCATTCGCCGTTGCCATCTAACTCAGCACCATGCGACCCGGAGTTCACGTACCGTTCTCTAGTCTGAGGCAATCTGAGCCGTCCAGTCGATACACGCTCGATCTAACGGCGGCTGGTCGTCGTCTCCTACTAGTGTGCACTTGTGACAGTCCACACTCAAACCCTAATATCTCCCTCGTTTCTCAATGGATTTTCATGTTCTTATACTCTATGGATTCGTCTTGAAGAGACAAACACATCTATATGGTTTACATGTTATGAAATTAACTCAAACGAAATAGAGAATCGTTGGAAGCTCGGGTTAAAGAGAAGTCTCCATACCATGGTTCAGGTGGTGAGGCCTCAACTAAATGTGCTTGGCACGTTCGCTGGAGCTGGAAGAGCCTAGGGATGAAGCCTCTGGTTTTGGTGAAAGGTCTAAGTATGAAAGTGACCAGACCTGATTTTAGACTTTGGAGGCTAGAGCAATTAGGTGGCCTGGAGAGGGGGCTTTCACTGGGGAACTCCTTCTCTTGGTCTTGTGCAGGTGTTGGTGAGTTTAATTTAATTTAGGTGGAGGTTTGAGCGATGTCCTGTTCTGGCCTGAGAATTGAGCTCCAAAATTGAGCTCAATCAATGGGATTTAGGGCAGGAGAATAGTGGGGATGGATTGCTCTTGGCTAGGGGAACCTCTGTGAGGAGTTTGGAAGGATTCTAAGAAGGTTGATTTCAGTCAACCTTTTGGTCGAGAGGGGGTGGCTAGTTTAAATAGCCATGGCTAGGGCTTCCTTGGGTCAATTGATGGCTGGGATCAGCTTCCTTTGGACATGTGTAAAGGATTTGATTTAAGTGGAAATGGGGGAAAGCTCATTTTGGCTTGATTTCGTCCATGGCATGGTTTAGGCAAGGTGCACCTCCCCAAGGCTTGACTTTGGACTGAGGGAGAATCATTTGGGTCAGCTAGGAAGGGGTGGTGAAGTCCCCATCCAAGATGATGTGGCTAAACTTGGTTTAGAGTGTAGCATAAATGGGGTTAAAAGGGCTTAATGAAGGCTTAGGAAAGGCTACCATCTTCTTGCCATAAATGACTAGGTGAGGTGATAAAACTCTTATGGCTTCATATGGCTTGTAAATGGCTCACATTTGGCTTACATTTGGCTTGGAAAAGGTTGGCTTGTTTCATGAAAAAAGGGTTTTGGCATTTTTGATGAATTTATGGGAAATTGCCATGTGGCTTGATTTAGAAAAGTTTAATGTTGAATTTGAAACTTAGGGAGAGATTTAAATCAAAGGGATGATGAGGTGAAAGTGTCATGTAGGCTTTGGATTGACTTTAGGCCTTTTGGATTTGGTGAAAATGAGCTTTTAGAATGGTTTAAGAATGTGGGTCTTTAGGTTTGAAAATAAATTGGTGGATGGAAATTTTGTGAAGGATTGGGCCAAACAAATGTTGGGTTTAATTTAGGGATGTATCATGAGTGATTTGAAACAAATTTGAGGTGATTTCGAGTTGAATTGGGTTTGATTTGGGACTTTTTTGGTAAAGGGGCCAAAGTGGGTCAAATTGGGCTAACTTAGGCTAAGGTTGGGCTAATGTTAGATTTGATGTAAAATTAATTATGAGAAATGTTTATGGGAGTGTTAAAAAGTGTTTTCAACTTTGGTTAGGCTTTGATTTTGGGATTTGGGCCCATTTGGGTTCATGGTGGGTTTAGGCCAAAATTGGGGATTTTGGTTTTGGGTTAGGTTTGGGTGGAGTTTAGGTTCAAATTTGGGGCAAATCAAGTTAGTGTTTTGTTTGTGGGGATTTTAGGAAGGTTTTAGAAAATATTTGGGGCCAATTGGGGTTGAATTGGGTTGGTTTAGGTTAAGTTTAGGTCATGGGCTAAAATTGGGCCTTAGGCTTCAAATTGAAATTGGATCCAATTGTCAATCAAATTGGACTTTGATTTAGTCTAGATTAATATTGGGGATACTGAATAGAAGTTTAGAATTGAATTAGGTCAAAATTGAGGTCACTTGGGTTGGTTTAGTGAGACATTGGGTTCACATTGGGTTAAAAATGGGTCAAATTGGTGGTTTTCGTAAAAGTGGGTTAAATTGATAAAATTGGCTTATAGTATAGTTGAACAAAATGAAATTGGGAATATTTGAGATTTTCTGGAATGTTTTAGGAATTTTCTAAATTTTTGGATTTTTTGGTTAGAAAGGCATTTTGGGTATTTGGAGGGTATTGGGGGTATTTTTGGAAATTTTGGTATATTTGGCTAAGGATGATCAATTTGAATGGTGGGGAATGTTTAGGATTGGTTTTGAGGAATTTTGGGTAATTTAGGCGATTTTGCAAATTTTGGGTAGTTACAAGGGCATTTGGTAGGTTTGGTGGGTGTAGGGTCCAGGAGGTCAAAAATTGAAATTTTGGAAAAATGAGGTTGATCAAGTGTGAGTGAAATGAAATCATTTTGGTTGAGCCATGAAGCCATATCAAGCCCATAAGAGCCATGAGAGGACTCATTTGAGGCATTCACTATGTTGTTCCTAACCCTCTTAGCCAAGGTCCTAAGGGTTAAGGTCCATCCATATGAATTACCTACATGAGTCAGGAAGTTAAGCTAGGTATGAATGGTTTTAGGATTTGGAATGTGTGTGAAAGTGTAATGTGTGCAGGTCAACCCTCACCAGACCAGGCCACCCAGGATAGTCCTAAGGCAATAGAGTCCTATAGGGAACTCATCCTTTAAACCTCCACATTTGATCTTGACTCTCCAAGTGACTTAGGGGTTTACAATCAAACTTATGGGGTTTGCAGGGAGTTAAGAGGTGTTTGAATTTCTAAGTGGTGGTTTCCATTTCTAGTCCTCCAAGATAGTCAAAGGGAAAGCCTAAGGCTAGATCCTAAGTACTAAGGAGAGAGAAGAGAAAAGACCTCATAAAAAATGAGGTCAACAAGACTGAAGTGGTAGAAGTCTAGAAACCTAAGGAAATAATACCTAAAAAAGAAAAACAATTTTTATCCCAAGATGAATTTGAAAATCATCCACCTTCATTTCTACAACGACTGAAACAACAAAATTGGATAAAAAATTCAAAATATTTTGAGGTATTTAAAAATCTTACAATTAATATTCCAATTTTTAAAGCTTTGGAACAAATGCCTAAGTATGCTAAATTTATGAAAGATATTCTTAACAAGATAAGAAAATTTAAACCTTATGAAACTGTTGAACTATGTGAAGAATGTAGTGTAATTATTCAAAAAAAGCTTCCACAAAAGCTTAAAGATCCAAGAAGTTTAACTACACCATGTCTATAAGAGATAGATTTCATGGAAAAGCCTTATTTGATTTAGGAGAGAGTATTAATCTCATGCCCTTATCCATCTTTAAGATGTTAGATTTAGGAGAAATATTTCCTATGACTGTAACCTTACAACTTGCAGATCTATCTATTACTCACCTGAGAGAAGTGATAAAAGATGTATTGGTGAAGGTGGATAAATTTATTTTACCTATAGATTTTATAATTTTGTATATGAAAGAAGATAAAGAGATTCCTATTATTTTAGGAAGACCTTTTCTTTCTACCGGGCGTGCTATGATTGATGGACAAGAAGGGGAGTTAACCATGAGGGTTAATTATCAAGAAGTAACATTTAATGTTCTTAAATCAATGAGATCGTAACAAGGAAAAGTTTTACAAAATGGACATCTTTGATTACATGATAGCACAACATTATTAAGACCCTGAAGATTTAAGTGATGAAAGTGATTCTGAAGAAGATGTAAAAGATACTCATTATATTAATGAAAATTAGGAAATATTGGATACAACTGAAAGTTATGAATTCTAACCATCAATTGAAAAGGCTCCTAAATTAAAATTGAAGCAATTAACATCTCATTTAAAATATGCATTTTTAGGGAATTCATTAACTTGGCATGTCATTATATCATCTGAATTAACTACAGAACAAGAGAGCTTGAAGTGTTAAGATTGTATAAAAATGCTTTTGGTTGAACAATAGCAGATAATAAATGAATTATTCTTTAAATTTGTATGCACCAATTATTGTTTGAAGATGATAGTAAACCCATGGTTGAATCTTAAAAGAGATTAAACCCAGTTATGAAAGAAAGTTGTTAAGAAGGAAATGTTAAAATGGTTGGATGCTAGAATTTTTTATCCAATATCTGATAGTCCTTGGATTAGTCTTATTCATTGCATCCCAAAGAAAGGAGGAGTGACTGTTATTGAAAATGAAAATAATGAATTAATTCCTACAAGACAAGTGACTGGTTGGAAGACATGTATTGATTACAGAAAAATAATGCTTCCACTAGAAAAGATCATTTTCCTCTTCCATTCTTAGATCAAATGCTGGATGGATTAGCAGGACATTTATGTTTTTTCTTTCGGGATAGATATTCTGGTTATCATCAAATACCAATAACTCCTGAGAACCAGGAAAAGACTACATCTACGAGTCCTTATGGAACTTTGCTTTCCGAAGAATGCCTTTTGGGTTATGCAATGCACCTGCTACTTTTCAAAGGTGTATGATGGCTATTTTTTATGACCTAATTGAAAAGGGAAGAGAAATTTTTATGGATGATTTCTCTGTATTTGGAACTTCTTTTGATTCTTGCTTATATAATTTGTCTAAGGTGTTAAAGCGCTGACAAGAAACAAATTTAATTATGAATTGGGAGAAGTTTTAATTTATGGTCACAGAAGAAATTGTATTGGGTCATAAAATTTCTAAAAATAGGATTCAAGTTGACCAAGAAAAAATTCAATTTATTACTGGATTACAACCCTCATCTTCTGTAACATGTATAAGAAGTTTTCTTGGACATGTTCGATTTTATAGAAGATATATTATAGATTTTTCCAAGATTACTAAACCTTTATGTCATCTTTTAGAAAAATATATAAAATTTGAATTTGATGAAAGTTGCCTAAATTCCTTTAATTTATTAAAAGAGAAGTTAATCACAACACCAATCATTGTTGCACCTAATTGGGAAAAACCATTTGTGTTAATGTGCGATGCTAGTGATTATGCTATAGGGGCAGCTTTAGGGCAAAGATATGATAAGGTGTTTAAAGTTATATATTATGCCAGTGAAACTCTTAATGAAGCTCAAATTAACTACACTACTACTGAAAAAGAGCTATTCGCTATAATGTATGCTTTTGACAAATTTCGATCATATTTACTTGGGAATAAATTTATAGTGCATACAGATCATTCTGCTATTAAATATCTGATGACTAAAAAGGAAGTTAAACCCAGATTGATTAGATGGATTCTTCTTTTGCAATAATTTGACTTTCAAATGGTCTGATAATCAAAGTGTCGATTATCTATCAACAATTGAAAATAATAATGAAATGAATGATAAGGAAGAAATAAACGAATGTTTTACTGATGAACAACTTTATACTGTTTCGATGGATTAATCCCATGGTATGCTGATATAGTTAATTATTTAGCTACCTTATGCATTAGATTATCATCGAAAAAGAAGTTCTTGCATGATGTGAAAATTTGTTTTTGGTAAAATCCCTTTATGTTTAAACAATGTAAGGATTCTTTTCTATGAAGATGTGTTCCTTATTAAGAAACTTACAAGATTATTTAAAAATGTCACAACTCTGAATTTGGCGGACATTTCAAAAATGATAAAACTGCTTTTAAAATTTTACAATCCGGATTTTATTGGCCTACATAATTCAGGGATGTTAAAAATTTTGTGAAATTCTGTGATCGATTTCAACGTATAGACAATATTTCAAGGAGGAATGAAATGCCTCTGTTGACCTCATTTTTTGTGATAATCATTCACCAAACACCTTGAGAAAGGAAGTCTACCTACATTGACCTCCTAAAAACAATAAACCCTAAGAGCTAGGGTAAAACCTTGACAAAATCTTCTTGACCACAAAATTGAACTTAAAGACAAATGTTGACATGATCAAATTGACATTGATCAAAATCAATAAAATTTTAACTCAAAAGTCACCACATTGACCTTTGAATTAGTCTAAACCCTAATTTGGGTCAACAAGACCTATTTAGACCCTAAAATGACAAAATCACAAATATTGTGATCAAATCGACCATGGCATGGTTGAAAAAGTCACATTAGACATCTTGAAACTAAATTTGACTAAATTAGGTTAACTTGGGTCAACGTAGGTTACCATTGGTCAACCATGGTCACGACTTATCAATTTTGGTCAAAACACACAATTTTGAACAAAAAATGATAAAAAAATGATAAAAATAACAAAAAATGATAAATAACGATAAAATGACAAAATTAATCAAATAATTAATATCAAAATTATTTTGATTAATTAAATTGACTAATAATTTAATTTTCAATGTTTAATTAATGACATAGTTAATTAAAATAAAAATTAAATTAAAAGTCATAAAATGACAAAATACACCAAAATAAAATAAAAATGACAAAATTAATCAAATAATTAATTTTAAAAATATTTTAATTAATTAATTGACCAATAATTTAATTTTTAATATTTTAATTAATGACATAATTAATTAAAATGAAAAATTAAATTAATAGCCATAAAATGATAAAAAGCACAATTTTGATTAAAAGTAATGGAATTAATCAAATAATTAATTCCAAAATTATTTTTGAGTTTTTAATTTACTAATAATTTATTTTTTATATTTTAATCAATGACATAATTAATTAAAATAAGAATTAAATAAAAAAGTCATGAAATAAGATAAAAATCCAATTTTGAATTAAAATGACATAAAATTAATCAAATAATTAAATCCAAAATTATTTGAATTAATAATTTGATTAACAAAATAATTTCCAACATTTTTTATTAATGACATAATTAATTAAAAAGGAAATTAAATCAAAAATCCATAAGAAAAGACATTTAATCCATAAAACTAATTATGACATAATAATTGGTTGTCAAAAATTCCAAGCCCATTTACAACATCATGAGTGACCTCATATGGGTTAGATGCAATCCATATGACCCATTAAAAATAAAATAACCCATTGATGACTCATATTTAACCATGGTTAAGAGCCATAATGACATAAAAATGAATTGGCAATAACATGGTGTTTTAAAGTATGACTCATCCTCCTTTGCAAAATGAGGTGGTCGGCCATAGTGAGGATGAATTTAGCTACCTCCCTAGTCACCCAATGATGAGGAGACAAAGCTTCAAATCATTTTCATACCATGGTTAACCTCATCATGACATTTCATAAAAAATGTTAAAGGTGAAACTAATGTGTCATCTCCCCATGAAATGTTAGATGAGGGGTTGAATGATAGATAGCTTGCCTCCTTTGAGACACCATTAACCTCCTCTTTAACCAATAGAAAGGAAACAAAAGCAATTAAGAAATCATCATGACAATTTGGAATCAATAATTTCCATGCCACATGAATTTGCTTAAGTGTCACCTTCTCCATGGAATATCGAGAGGTGATGATTGGATTACTTGAGGAAGGCTGTTACAAGACCATCCTCTACAGCCATAACTACCCCATGGTTAATCCAGAGCTAACCATGGTCTAACAATGGTCATCCATGGCTATAAATAGCCCCTTACCCAAAATCCATGAGGAGAAGAAGAAAAATTCCTAGAGACTTATAGGATGCCCAAATTCTCTTGCTCCCAAGACCAAAAATCTTGCTTAGAGCCTAAACAACAAGCCTCAACCAAAATTTGACCCAATTAGCCACCCCATTGAGCCAATTTGATCAAACCGAGCCTAAATCATGGATTAGGCCACCTAGTTCAAATCTCTCATATAGACTTGACACAAGTCGAAATTGGAGTGGGAAATAACTTCCCTAGGAACATAGGAGGCTGACCAACAAGTTCAGTTGAGCTCAAGTTCAATGTGGCTAGGTATGGAATTATTGTTTCCAAATAATTCGTAAATTTGTTTAATCATGGACTAAACTCGTCCAAAACACCATGATCACCGTATAGATGTGATCTACATCTTTAGTTGATTCCATAGGTTCAAAAATCACTCAATTTCATTGAGAAATGAGTGAGATATTGAGCCTAGAAAGTGGACGGTTCAAAAAAGTTTTTGAATTAATGGGATTAAACCTCAGCTATTCCTTCCCGTATTTTGGAACGGACGACTCTAATCAAACCATGCTGTGTTTGCTGACTTGATTTGCGCAGCAGATCTTCTCGCCATTTGACGGTACGAGGACACGCAGCGGGCTGAGAAAGTTTTGGGCCAAGGTTAATTCAGATTAACCTTAAAATAACTGAAAAATCATAACTTTTTACACAGAGGTCCTAAATATAAAATAAAAATACCTCTGGAAAGATCTTAAAAAGAAGAAAATTATGAAATTAAAATCATAATTTTATTCTCTGTATTTATGATTTAAATAATTAAATAATCTCTAGAGTATTTTAATTATTAAAAATTATTTACAAATCAGAAAAATCTGAAACTTTGAGGGATTAATCTTTAGGCCTTTAGAGACATTAAATGATTTTTCCTAGGACAGAAAACTCTTTTAAGACTATTGTTTCTAATTTTCAAGACATTTTGTAATTATTGCAAATAATAATTATAAAAAATGAAAATTAAGAGAAATAAAATTGAAAATGGTTAGAGAATTTAGGGTGACTCACATTAACCCTAAAATGACATTTGTTAAGCCATTAAATAATTTTAAATGACATTTTTAAATTGAGGGTTAAAATTCATTAAAAATTAATAATTTAAACCCATAAAAATATCCTCCTCACTCAAATTGGCTTATTCTCTCATTAATCAAATTAAAATTGAACCAAACTTAAAATAGACATAAAACAAATCCTAATCAAGTCTAAAACACAAAATTAGGTTTAATTAGATTTGATTAATTAACTAAACCCTAAGACATTAAGGTTTAAGATAAATTTAAACAACTTTTAATTAAATTTAAAAGATAATTTAGACTTAAATAATCATCTAAAACCTAATTACATTAGATTTAAGACATAAATAACCCTTAATTATGTTTAAAAGATGAATTAGAATTAATTAATCATATAAATCCTAATTACATTTGATTTAATACATAAACCATCCTTAATTAAGTTTAAAAGACAAATTAGACTTAATTAATCATCTAAATCCTAATTACATTGGATTTAAGACATAAATAACCCTTAATTACGTTTAAAGGACAAATTCAACTTAATTAATCATCTAAATCCTATTTACATTGGATTTAAGACATAAACCATCCTTAATTAAGTTTAAAAGAAAAATTAGAATTAATTAATCATCTAAATCCTAATTACATTGGATTCAAGACATAAACCATCCTTAATTAAGTTTAAAAGAAAAAAACTAGACTTAATTAATCATCTAAATCTTAATTACATTGAGTTTAAGATATAAAAACCCTTTAATTAAGTTTAAAAGACAAATTAGACTTAATTAACCACTTAAATCCTAATTACATTGGGTTTAGACTTAATCAAAGTCTAATGAAGACATATTAAACATAATTAAACTCAAAACCCTAATTAGACTTAACCCTAATTAATCTAAATAAATCCTACACAAGAAGGTTTAATTAAACCATAAACCCCAATTAGACTTAACCCATATTAAGTCAAATTAATCAATTAGACCTTATCCAAATTAGGTTTAATTAACCTTAAACCAATTGGACTAACCCTAATTAAGTCTAATTAATCAATTAAACCTTATCTAAATTAGGTTTAATTAACAATAAACTAATCCTAATTAAGAACAATCAATCTTAAAATGACTCAAACTTAAAGATAACTTAAGTTCAACCCATATTGAACTTAAGTTAACCTTATGTCAAGGTTCAACCTAACTTGAACCTAACTTAATTCAAACTTAAATTAGACTTAAGCTCAACCCATATTGAACTTAAGTCAACCTTAAGCCTAAGTTCAACCTAACTTGAATTTAACTTAACTCAAACATCAACCTAACTTAAGTTCAACCCATATTGAACTTAAGTCAACCTTAAGTCTAGATTCAACCTAACTGGAACCTAACTTAATGCAAACTTAAAACAGACTTATGTTCAACCCATATTGAACTTAAGTTAAGCTTAAGCTTAAGTTCAACTTAACTTGAACTTAACTTAACTCAAACTTAAATCGAACTTAAGTTCAACCCATATTGAACTTAAGTCAACCTTAAGTTTAAGTTCAACCTAACTTGAACCTAACTTAATTCAAACTTATGTCAACCTAGGCTCAACATAAATTGAACTAACTCAACTCAAACTTAAATCAAACTTGTGTTCAACCCATAACTTAAGTTAACCTGTCGGCATATTTTTGGGTTGTATTGTATTTTGAAAAGGGGTCGCCTACAGAAATTGTCGGTGAATTTTTAATTTAATTTAAATAAATAATTTGAAAAGTAGTATTTGATTTTAAAAATAATTTTAAATTTAAATATTTTAAGATATGAAATCAAATCGATCTCACATCCCAAATAGTTTATATAAACGAACACCGCACCACAAACCGTGTACCTATCCCTAAGGATAGACACACTACTTAATGGTGGGGCTCGATTAAATAAATTAAAAGATTTGTGACATCCGTTTGGTCTGTGAACCAATTTTATAAGCCAACAAATTCCCCTACTTAATATGAAAGCATTAAACAGGGTTTATATTACTTGGGTTCTTTAAAATTCCCTATAAGGGTTAGCCCCTATAGTTAATTACATCTTAAGTGACGGGAATCACCTAAGAAAACTCTCGATAATAATCAATAATTCTGCTCTCAAGAATTTCAAAGTTTAAGTTTTCAAAGGATTTAATTTTGGAAGTTCAATAGGGAATGGATCAAGTTTGGAACATTTTGTTTTGAGAATTCAAAGGAAGAAAGGTAGGAGAAATTACGGATTCGAAGTGAACTTCGATAATTTCCCGACTATCCTATTGTTTGGCTTGAATTTAGGAAAGTCCTAATGTCTATTTAATGTTTTAATTTTGTCAATTTTAATTAATTAGGGCTTATATTTATATGATAGAATCATACAAATAGCCTCGAAGATGTGAGGGTTTATGTCGTATCAGACGAATACCTCAGAATCCTAAGACCGGTTAGGGCTTAATTTGCAATGCAAATGCCTAACAAAAGGTTGAGGATTAATGTTGCACTAGGCAAACTACCTCGAAATCCTATGGCTTTGTTGTTTAATTCTAAGACAGTTTTGCTGATGTAGATTCAAGTTTTTCTGACGACGATGCCGTGCTGCCCACTATGCTCCAAGCTCCTTGTTGTTGCAGAGGTTTAGTTTTAGAAGTCATAAATCAGGAGATGAGAAAAGTGTTTTGGTTTAGAGAAAATCTTAATTTCCAACTGTTTTTTGTGTTTTAATTAAAACAAATCTTAAAGTTGATTATAACGACACCGGTTATGATCCCACGGTTCCATCCTTCCGGCATCATTATTTTTATCGGATTCCCTTAATCCAGATGAATTTGCTAAACTCAACTAAATGAGTTCCACACTTTCATTTAGACCGTGGGAAATCCCGTTAGCAACACGTAGGTTACATCATCCGAGGTATTCCCAATCATCCAACAGGATGTTTTAATTTAGTTGTTATTGTAGTTTTGTGTTCTGTTTGTGATTAGATTTTGAGTTGTTTTATATTTTAAAATGTTGTGGCGGTAAATTTTATCTTGCAATGACTTTTAGTTTAATTTTGGTTTCAGTTTTAGGGACTATCCTAAAGGTGTGGGTTTTCATGCAATAGTTGTTTATCATGCAAGAAAAAGTAAGTGCAATGCGGTTAAAAAATTGCAATAATGTAAATTGCAAGAAAGTAGATCGCAATAAAATAAAAGCGTACCTGGAGGGTCTTCCCGTCATCCCAAGCTGCACTTAAAACACAATTAGAATATTTAAGCAAGTTCCTAGATAAAGCTAAGGGAAGGGTTATGGTTTTCTACCAAGTTCCTAATCCTATAGCTAGTCATTTCCTATGACGTCTAGGTTCCTTGTGTTTTGGTTTGAAGACGATTTTCTTCTTCAAAGAACAATTAAGTTCAATTGTTCTTATGAACATCCTATCATATCGAGGAAGTGCTTAAGGCCAATCTTAAACATCTTTTCAATATTTCTAGGATTTTTTTAAGTCCAAATGAATTCAATTACACAAATGAATTAATCGTCCGAGGTTTAGTTAAGTTTTGTTGTTATCTTACTCAATGAACTAGGATATTTGAATGTCCTATAAGTGAAGTAACATTTCATTTAATATTCTGTTTAGGAGTTATGATAATTAAAGTTTTCGAGGGCAAATTGGTGTTCCAATGATTTGTGATTTAGTTTAACTTCAATTAATGGGTTTAAATTTGGAATAGTGTTCAAGTTGCTTTATATTTAATTTCTTTCTGTTTTAGGTGATGTTATTTAATTCAATTTAATTTTAACTTTAATTTAATTTAATTTAATTTTAATTTTAATTTAATTTAATTTAATTCAATTTAGTATGATCTCCTTGGACTTTCCATGTGGTTTAGGTGCGGCTGGGTCTCTTTGCTCCTGACGACCTCGCCCTTGTTGAGATGATTCCACAATAGTGGCTTCCGACTCCATTGCGTGCTCCTTAACACTTTTTGCCATACCTTCAAAACCTGGCTCTGATACCAACTGTCACGGACTAACTTTTCTAAAGTCACCCGTGCGGCTTTAGCGCTCCCCCCTTGGCACTAAATCAGCCTATCTTACTCGCAACCGCTTGGTCTTGTAGGCACACACAACTTCTGGAAAGGAGAATAGGA
Organism: Papilionanthe hookeriana x Papilionanthe teres; assembly: GCA_022702705.1. Classification (NCBI taxonomy): domain Eukaryota; kingdom Viridiplantae; phylum Streptophyta; class Magnoliopsida; order Asparagales; family Orchidaceae; genus Papilionanthe; species Papilionanthe hookeriana x Papilionanthe teres. The sequence goes on along the minus strand of CM040425.1, from coordinate 12,307,931 downwards.
AGAAAGAGTAGAGAAGAAAAACACTTCACTAATAAGAGTAGGTTACAACCTTTGAATACAAGAAACTTGGATGTCCCAAAACAAGTGGAGGGGACTCTTATTTATAGTCCCTCCCAACTCTCAAAAGAACCTTCTAGATTACAATATAATATTCAAGCTACTAGAATGAGGTGGAACCTTCTAGAGTTGCATGGCTTCCACATGTCTCTTTCTAGAGTCTTCCACCTTATCATCTTGCATGTCTTCCATGTGTCTCCTTCTAGAGTCTTTCAGCCTTTGCTACTTTAGAGATTCCTCTAGTTGGAGCATCATACCTCTAATTGTTGAATGGATGGTGATGTCCTCCTCCTCGAGTCCATCTACCTTTTGGCCAAGATCCTCAACTTGGGCCTCCATGCCAATTACCACCTCCTCCACCCGAGTAAGGCGTGACTCAAAGCCATGTATGATCTCCTTGGACTTTCCATGTGGTTTAGGTGCGGCTGGGTCTCTTTGATGTTAAATTAATTTGATTGAATTTCCTTTAATTTAATTTAATTTGTTTAATTTTAATTTAATTTGATTTAATTTAATTTAATTTAATATGTTTTAATTTAATTTAATTTAATTTAATTTAATTTGTTTTAATTTAATTTAATCTAATTTAATTTAATTTAATTTATTTATTTAATTTAATTTAATTTAATTTATTCATTTAATTTAATTTAATTTGTTTATTTAATTTAATTTAATTTAATCTTTAATTTAATTTTATTTTTAATTTTAATTTAATTTAATTTAATTTAATTTAATTTAATTTAATTTGTAATTTAATTTTATTTTTAATTTTAATTGAAAATTTAAAAGAGTTTAATAATTTAACTTTAGTTTAATGATTAAGTCTTTTAATATTTTAAATTTGAGTTATCATTTTAATTAATAATTAAATATTAATGAGATGATTAATTTAGGGATTTTAAAATTAAAGAATAAATCTCTTCCTAACAATATCCCTATTTTAATAATTCCAATTTTATTATTCTTCTCAAATTTAATCAATTATTTAATTATGGTTTATTTCAATTATTTTAAATTGTTTAATGGGTTTCTACCCTTTAATTATTTAAATTTCAATCATCCAAATCAGATTAAGATCCAATATTTTACTTGTTAATTTTATTAAACCTAAGGTTTTAATTAAGGGTTAAAATTTTAATTACCACTTTGCCCTTTAAGCTTAATAATTTCATAACTCACTAAATTGAGCTTAAATGAACTTGAAATTTTTATGTGACTTCACTCATATGTCAATAAAGACATGAGAGGAGAAAATGTGATTTTTTTGTATTTAATTTATTTATATAATTATTTTTGGTAGAAAATAGAGATTTCCAAGGAAAATTTAATAACATAACCTTAAGAAAATTAGGGGACATTTCTAATGACCAGAGGACCACTTGGACCAATTTTCGTGATTTTTTGAATTATATTATTTTTATTATAATTATTTTAAGTTTTGGAGTGTTAATTAATTTAAAAATAAAATAAAGGTTGAAAAATGAGTTTTATATTTTTCAAAAATCTCTCTCGATATCAAGGAAATCAGAGAATCAATTTTTGCAATTTTCTGATTTTTCTTTGATTTATTATAATTATTTTAGTGAAAATGCTAGAAAATACATTTTTTTTTAATTTTAAAATTGCCCTAGGCTTTAAAATTCAATATCTCATTAAATATACCTAAGAGAAATATGGGGTTTGTTCCTAAGTGATTAAAATTCAAAATATGACATTTTGGTGAATTTTATTATTTTTGTGATTTTTATTATTTTTTAATTATTAAAAATATTAAAATAATATTAAAAATCAACTTTTTTATAAAATTGAAATTTTAATTTTCTTAAATTCCCCTGATATCAGAGAGGCTCCAAAACCAATTTGGTGAATTTTTGAAAGGTATTTTAAAAGTTATGAATTTTTAAAGCTCAAATTGACTAAATGGCTTAATCAACCCATTTAATAGGGCTAACCAAGTCCAATTGACTTCAAATTTTTATGGTGGATTCCTCTGATCCTAAAGGTCAAAGGAGAATTGATTTCAAGTCAATTTGATGTATGGTTAGCTCTAATTAATTAGGGATCTATTTTGGGTGTTTAAGCTAATTAGGGTTATTTTAAATGAACTAACTCAAAACCTATTTTTCCTAGGGTCCTCTCGGTCATAAGGCACATCACCAAATTTTCCTAGAATTTATTTCACAACATGCTAATTATTGGAATTAAAATACTCAAAACAGTAACATGAATTTGAAAAATCAATAACTTCTCATAGGATGGCCTGCGACTTTGGAAAATTCAGGAATGTTCCCAAATTCGGAGGCTTCGAAAGCCCTATGGTATCATGCCATGGTGAATTTCCTATATGCATGGAGAATTAAAACAATGCAGAAGGGAAATAAATCATTAAAAATAAAATACTTGATGAAATTAAATAATTTTTTTTCCACATTATTCTCCTTTGTTCACTGAGCAAGAGGGTATTTTTATTTTATTTTTTTGATTTTTCTACACAAAGTTATGGATTTTTGAAGTTAAGGGAATTAAATAAATAGAAAAATACCCTAATTTTCTATTTATCCATGCGGCGCTGCGTCAACCTCGGCAGCTCCGAAACGCCGCGTGTCGCGCCCCCATTCAATGCCGCCATCTGACTCAGCGCTCCGGGGCCCCGCTGTGTCGTTCCATCTCCTGATCCGACGCCATCTGAGCCGTCCGTTCGCGCGTGTATTAAATGGACGACATCCATTCATCGTCCCCAAGCCTCCTAGCCCGAGAACCTTCCATCTTCTAGGCCCAAGATCTCACTCGATACTTGACCAAATTTAACGTTCTTATTCTCTATGGATTCGTCTCGAGAAGACGAACACATCCATACGGTTTATGTGGGATGAAATTTACTCAATAAAAATGGAGAATGTTCAGAAGCTCGGGAAGAAGAGTGAGGCCATACCTTTGCTCAAAGAAGTGTGGCTTCGATCTGAGGGTTGTTTCACCTTTGATTGGATCCTAGCAAGCTCCAGATGAAGTCTCCTTGTCTGGTGAATTACCTAGGTAGGATTTTAACCACAGCCGATCACAAAGCTTGGAGGCTGGAGCAACGGGTGGCTCTGGAGATGGGGCTTTTGCTGGTGGACACCTTCTCTTGTCTGGTGAAGGTGTAGGACCAATCAATTTGGGGATTGGCTCACTGTGGAGAAGTGTCCTGGTTTTGGGCTTGGATTTCAACTCTGAAATTGAGCTCACAGAGAGGAAATGGCAGAGGGATTTCAGTGGGGATCAAATGCTCTATGTATGGGGAGTAGTCTGGAACAATTTTGGCAGAGTTTCCTTACGATTTGTTTCAGCACCTCTCATGGCCGAGAAGGGGTGGTGTTTAAATAGGAGAGGGTGGAGGGCCTCCCGGGGAGAGTTAGGGCTTGGGATCAGCTGCTCTTGGAAAGAGAAGAACGGCTACTGATGGCCACTGGAGATGGGGCGGCTCGAGCGAGGAGAATTCCAAAGTTGGCTCACATGTGAGCTCTCGGCCATGGTGTTTTCCGGCGACACGGTGGCTGGTCGGCCGGGCATGGGTCACCCTCAAGGTCGGGTGGGTCGGGTGGGACTTGGTGCAAGCAATTGGCAATTGCCATGTGTAAAGGCTTTGATCCAAAGTAGAATGGGGCATGGCTAGTTTTGAGTCTAAATGGGTCAATCCACCCATTTGGGCTTGGTGCACCCTCAAGGTGGCTTTGGATGCTGTGGGGGATCAAAGGGATCAGCTGGTTTGGCATTGAGAAGTCTCCATCCAAATATATTTGGATTAAAATTAAATTTAGGTGAATCATGATTAAGGCTAATGAGCTTTAGGGATTAAGGAAAGCCCTCCCTCTTCTTACCCAATATGGCATGGTGGAGTGTCCAAGGCTCTCATGGCTCACATGTGGCTCATGTATGGCTTCATGGCTCACCTTTGGCTTGGGGAAAGTTAAGTCAATTTCATGGAAATGGATTTAAGAAAGATTTTGGTATTTTGATGGGAATTGGCATATGGCTTGATTTGGGATGATTTGATGATGAATTTAGGACTTAGGTATTGAGTTTAATTGAAAGTATGATGAGGGGAAATGTCATATGGGCTTTGGGACCAATTTTGGGCCTTTGGATGTGGTAAAAGATGGGCTTTTAAAATGGTTTAAGGAATGGGCCTTTATGTTTAAAAATGAGTTTATGGATGGGAATTTTGTAAAGAGGTTGGGCCAAATAATTGTTGGGTTTAGCTCATGGATGTGTCATGAGTGACTTGAAGCAAATTGGGGGTGATTTGGGTTTGAATTGGGTTGAATTTGGGCTCTTTTGGTGAATGGGCCAATATAGGTCAAAGTGGGCCAAGTTGGGCCAATGTTGGGCTAGGGTTAAAATTGATGTAAAATTAATGTTGAGAAATGTTTATGGGAGTGTTTCAAAGAGGTTTTGACTTTGGTTGGGCTTTGACTTTGGGGTTTGGGCTCATTTGGGTCAGGTTTGGGTTTAGGTCAAAATTGGGCCTTTTAGCTTTGTGTTGAATTTGAGTAGGGTTTGGGTCTAAATTTTGGGCAAATCATGTTAGTGTTTTTCTTGTGGGGATGCTAAGGAAGATTTAGAAAAGATTTGGGGTTAATTGGAGTTAAATTGGGTGAGTTTGGGTTAGATTTGGGTCATGGGTCCAAATTGGGCTTTAAGGCGAAAAGTGAAATTGGATCCAAATGTCAATCAAATTGGACTTGTATTTGGTCTATATTGGTGTTGGGAATGTTGAATTAAAGCTTAGAATTGAATTGGACCAGAATTTGGGTCAATTGGGTAGGTTTGGTTTGACATTGAGTTCACTTAGGGTTAAAATGGGTCAAATTAGGGGTTTTGACAAAAGTAAGGTAAATTGACAAAATTGGCCCATGGTGTAGTTGAACAAAATGAAATTGGGAATATTTGAGATTTTCTAGAATTTTCTGGGAATTTTCTGAATTTTTGGATTTTTTGGGTCAAGAGGGGTATTTTGGGTATTTGGAGGGTATTGGGAGGTATTTTTGGAATTTTTGGTATTTTTTGGTATGGATGATCAACTTGAGTGGAGAGAAATGTTTAGGAATGATTTTGGGGAATTTTGGGTGATTTGGAAATTTTGAAAAATTTGGGTAATTTCAAGGGCTTTGGGTAGGTTAGGCGGGTGTAGGGTCCCGGGGGTCAAAAATTGAAAATTTGGAAAATTGAAGATTGGGTAAATTTAAGTGGAATGAAATCATTTTGGTTGAGCCATGAAGCCATACCAAGCCCACATGAGCCTTGAAGGGACTCATTTGAGGCATTCACTATGTTGTTCCTAACCCTCTTAGCCAAGGGCTTAGGGGTTAAGGACCATCCATGTGAATCACCTACATGAGTCAGGAGGTGAAGTTAGGTATGGGTGTGGTTTTAGGAGGTGTGTGAAAGTGTAGTGCATGAGTGTAGTGTGTGTGTAAGTCAGCCCCTTCACCAGACCAGGCCACCCAGGGCAGTCCTAAGGCCAAAGAGTCCTATAGGAACTCATCCTTTAAACTTCCACATTTGATTTCAACCCTCTAGGTGATTAGGGGTCTACAATCAAGTTTGTGGAGTTTGCAGGGAGTTTAGAAGTGGTTTGAATTTCTAAGTGGTGGGTCCCAATTCTAGTCCTCTAAGACAGTCAAAGGAAAAGCCTAAGGCTAGATCCTAAGTGCTAAAAAGAAGAAGAGAAGACCTCATCCAAAAATGAGGTCAACATAACCTTAAGTCTAGGTTCAACATGACATGAACCTAAGCTAACTTAAACCTAACTTATGTCTAACCCATATTAGACTTAAGTTAAACCATACTTAGATTCAACCTGACATGAACCTAAGTCTAACCTAAACCTAACTTAAGTCTAACCCATATTAGACATAAGTCAAACCATACTTAGGTTCAACCAAACATGAACCTAGGTCAAACCTAAACTTAACTTAAGCGTAACCCATATTAGACTTAAGTCAAATCATATTTAGGTTCAACCTGACATGAACCTAAGTCTAACCTAAACCATAAAACAAATTTGACAAGAAAACTAAACATCGATATGATATTAATAAACAAATATGACATCGATAACCATGTAACGATTGACATGACAAATAAAAAACAAAATCAATAAAAATACCGACATTAAATATAACAAAATATCAACATTGATAACTATTGATATGAACTTCATGTTGACATAACATCAAAACAATGTCATCGACACATGACATCGACATTGACAAAACAAAACATCTTTCGGGATTGAGTACTAAAATTCTATCCCTCATTCATAGAAAACCCCCTACAAAGCAAGTAATTTAACATTAACCAGAAGTTTCCTTAGATAGCTATCTAAGATGTAATTAACTATAGGGGCTTGCCCTTATAGGAAACCATAGAACTTGGAACACTTGTTAACCCAAGATTTTTGACACTAAGTCTAGGAGAATATAAATTAGGGTAATAGATAGAGAGAGAGAGTGGTCACTACTTGATAATTGACATGATATGGGAATTGATGGCGACGACGACCCGCAACAATCCGTCGCCATCAGCATCTAAATTTTAGTTTGGAAGTGGAAAATTTTGATGTCCGGGGTTTAAATTTCATGGGACCATTTATATCTTCTTCAAGAAAATTTTATATATTATTAGTTGTTGATTATGTTTCAAAATGGATTGAAGCAATCGTTTTACCTCTTTGCGATGCTAAAAGTGATGAAAAATTTTTAACTAAAAATATTTTCAATAGATTCGGAATGCCATGAATAATTATCACTGATGGGGGATGTCACTTCAAGAATTTTTTGATTTAGAGACGACTGAGTAAATTTTGGATTAAACATAAAATTTCAACAGCTTATCATCCCTAAACCAGTGGATTAGCTGAAGTTTCAAATCGGGAGATCAAAAGAATTTTAGAAAAAACAGTTAATCTGAAGCAAACTAATTGGGCTGATAGACTTGATGATGCTTTATAGGCTTATAGGACTGCTTATAAATCTCCTATCAGAATGTCACCATATATGCTCATATATGGAAAACCTTGTCATTTACCTATTCAACTGAAACATAAAGCTTATTAGACAATTAAAGAGTTTAATTATAATTTAAGTGATGCTGGAGAAAAACGATTATTGCAATTGAATGAACTTGAAGAGATTAGAAATGATTCTTGTGAAAGTTCTCAAATCTATAAAGAGAAAATGAAGAATATGTATGATAAAAGAATTTTAAGAAAGACTTTTGAGCCTGGATATGAAGTTTTACTATACAATTATTGTTTCAAAGAAAATTAATATTCAAATGGACATGGCCTTATGTTGTTGATAAAGTTTATCCTTATGGAGCTGTGGATATAAAAGATCTGAAAATAGATTGAGTAATTAAAGTAAACGGACAAAGATTGAAGCCCTATATTGGAGGAAGCTTGCCATCTTTTAAGGATGTGCTATATTTAACCCATTTGGAGTAAACAATTGGTTATGTCTGGCTGACGATGTTAAACAAAGCACTTTGTACGAGGCAACCCATATTATGATTTGATTTGATTTGGAGTGTGTTTTATATGTGACTACACTTAGTTACATATCTTTTGATCTACATTTTTAGACCTTAATTTGGTGTGAAATTTATGAAAGTTCAATGAAGGGAGAACCTGTGATTTTCAGGATCCTAGCGGCTAAGTGCCAGACACCTGAGATCTTGGCCTAAGCGCTAGAATTGGCACCTAGGCGCCACAGTTGTAGGTCGTTGAAAAACTACCCCATAGCAGTTTTTACCCACTCGTTTTCCTATAAACCACCACATCTTTGTCGCCAAATGCCAAACCATCAAAATTTCAACCGAAAACAACTCTTTTGAGAAAGATAGAGAGTTTTTATTGCTTCCACGAAGAGATTAAACATTGGAAATGAGGGAAAATACAAGTTTATGCACAAGGATTCACAAACATACTTTAATGGCTACCTAGCCATGACATTGGAGAATTTAATCAGTCACCTTGAGAAGATTGAAGAGGAATTAGCACTTATTGGAAGAAGATTGCATGAAATGGCAAATGAAGCTTCAATCTGATCATTTGGCAGCCTTTGAAGATTATCATGTAACCATGTATGCTAAGAAAAATTGGATCGATGAAAAGACGGGTTTGGAATTTTCTCGTGTCTCTTTCTTCCATTCCATTGTTCATAGTGAATTACCTTGTGGAACTAATGAAGGTTCTGATGTGAATCCAAGAAATTAGGGTGAATTATGTGAAAGAATTATTGTAATTGTTAAGTGTTGTGTGATTTAGAAATTTTTTTTGTAGTTATTTATTTGATTGTTAAACGATATTGTGAGATGTGAGAAGTTGCTTAATTTTATTTTCTGTATTTGTTGAACCTTATCTTGAAGATCTGGAATGAATTGAAGTGAAAGTTGAGTTTGGAATGTTATCAAGTTGAGTTTGGAATGTTATCTTAAATTTGGAATCTATTTTGGATTGGATATTTTCTTTAATTTTTGGGAGATGTTTGATGAAGTTTACTATGTGATTATAAGCTTACAGATGTTAAAATCACCTAAAATACAAAATGTAAAAATTTGGAAATTTTTTTGAACTTTTGGTGATTCTGGCGCCTAGGCGCCGGTTCACCTGAACCAAATTTTAGGCATAAAAGCCTACCCTGCGGCCATTAGAGTGCCTAAGCTTCATCTTCTTTCCCCAAACTCATGAAAACCAGTATTAGGGCTCTATTTAGAGCTTGATTCGTGAAGTTTTGAAGTGTAAAAACTCTGAATTTCACCTTCTCGAGGTTAGATCTACATTTTGGTATAGTTATTTTATGTTTTCGCCATAGAATTTTCTACATTGGAACAGTGACAAAAATTTGGAGGAAAATTTTGATATTTAAAGTGGAAAATCAATGGATCTAAGCTTGATTTATTTTTGTGACATTTTAATATTTTTGTAAATTATTTGCAATTAGTTTTAAATTTACATAATGGTTCTAAAATTTAAGCGACGTAAGGAATGAAAGAAGTTTGATCAAATGAAATTTATTAGCGCAAGTGCTCAAGTGCACTACAATGAATTTGCGTTGGCTTGTAAATTCATTATATAGTGAAGTTTTTATCATCCGGGAGGCTCAATTGAACATATTATTGTTGCTTGGTAGTGGGAGCAGTTTTGTTATTTTTTTGCTATGACCGTTATTTTAGTTGTGCGGAAATTTTATGCAAGTTTTCCTTAAACGGTTGATAACGAAGTTTATGTTAGGGGATAGGAGTTAAATTCACTCTTGAAGTGATTAACATGTTTTATGGCCTACCTCCTGCTATAAACTGCTTCTGCAATATTTTTACTCCGTCTGAAGGAGAGCTCGATGAGATCTTGGCCTACTTGACTGATGGAGGAGGATCTTGGAAAATTCGAAACAATAAGCGGGTAAATTTCTCTTCCTTTTTACTTAATGCTATTTCAAAAGCCCGACACTACTTTTTTATGCTTTCATTCTACCATCAAATCACCTGAGTAAGGTGACGAAAGAACAAGCTATTTTTAATTATTGCATTCAAGGAATGAAGCAAATCGATGTGGGAGTCATTATTTATAATGTAATCAGGACTTCAGATAGAGGAAGTGTTATTTCTGGTTTAGGATTCCTGACTCTCATTTTCTTGATATGCAAGAATTCCAGGGTTACTTATTCACAGTCTAAAGAGCTACTTAACCTACTAAAGCCGATTGGTAATACACCTAAAATATATAGTGTTTTATGCATATTTTTATACCTATTTTTAATGATATTGCACTTTAATGGAAGGTATTTTGTGATTTTTTCCAGGTATGATGAAAATGATTAATTATGATGAAAGGAGTGAAAAAGAATCAAATTTGGAGCAAAAGTATAAAGTTTGAGAATTTTGGCTGCGCTTAAGCGCCATAGTTAAAAATCTAATTTTAATCAAATTTAGCACCATTTTCAAGGGGTGTTTGAAGCAACTTTTCGTGGTGACTTCCTTAACTTCCTTTGGGTGGCAAATGTGATTAAAGGGATGCATATTTTGGTGGATACATTGAATCTGGACACGATTTGAAGAGACACTAAGGCACCTTTTGGAAAATTATAAAAATGAAGCCTCATAATTTGCAATGTATGTTGTTACAGGTGTGTAAGTGTGTTAGTGTTGTGTTGTAATTATTAGTATTGAAAGTGTGTTAAGAGTTAGTTCTTCTTTTCTATAGTTGTTAGCAAAGAGTAGAGAGTAAGAAAGGAAAAAGAGTTGGTGTGAAGCCTTCTTCTCACTAATTTTCTTTTATCCTTATATCTAGTTTTTATTGAAGTTTAAAGTTTTTATTAGAGTTATCAGAGTTGGGCGCCTACCTCTGTAGAGTTGTATTGTGGAAAGAAAAATTACAAAGGAACTTCTGAAGTCTTGTGGAGAGGATTTTTAGATAAGTATTTATCATTGCTTTTACATTTTGATTTTAATTAAGATTGTTGACTTTTCATTATGGTTTATGCTTTCAAATCAAGTTGTGTTTGTGTTTTCTTCATGAAATCTGAGTAGTTTACTTTATCTTTTTTCTTTCTTAGATGATGTAATTAAATTATGGAAGTAATGTTGTGGAAAGTATAAGTGTTTAATGATGGAAGAAATTGTTATGATTAAATTCCTTGTACTTAATTTACTTCTTGATTTGGCTAATTAAGATGTTAAAATTTGTTGTGAGAATATGTAAGATCCAATGCAGTATTGTCTCAAACAACAATTGGAATGAATCACATGCAATTATATGGGTGAGAATTGTAGTCCATATCATTGAATGCAAATATATAGGGAGATATGTTTTAATGGGGAGTAAAATTAGAGGAGTTTAGAGTGACAAGCTAAAGCCCCCTAATTCGGTTTGTTATTTTAAATTTTGTTATGAGATGTTAGGCCCCAGGTGGAGGGAATAGAGGGAACTCTAGAGTAAGAGCTGGTATTTTCCCTACCTAACCAATCTACAAAATTTCAAATTTTTAAAATAACCAATTTTCTTTATAGAACCAAGTAAGGGTAAAGAATATAATTGATTCTATTTAACACAATACATTTAAATACTTCCACAACATAAATATCCATAATTATTACTGATTCATTGAAGAAGGAAAAATATATTTGATTCTTATAACTTTTACATCGTGTTTAAAGTATTGATAATTTTAATTTCCTGCTTAACTTTTTATTCAAAATATCAAAAACAACTTTTCAAAATTAGTACGTTAAAACATAATTACAAAATTAATTAAAAAAGTAAAAGGTTATTTTTATTATTTCTTTAAAGTTTTAGACATTTCTTTATGGGTTTGATATCTCGAGGTTTAATTAGAAAGTCTTATTTTACTTGATAAATGATATGTATACTTGTGTAGTATCCCATATTATAAATCATAAATTTCCTATCTAAATTGTAAGCATAAATATTCTGGGATAAATTGGTAAATCTCATGTGGAAGTTTTTTGAACGACAAAAAGTCATGGTTTTAGAGCATTTTCTTCTTCTACGCCTTCTACTTCTGCATCTGAACCTTCCACTTCTACTTCCCAGCCTCCACCAGATATGTGGAATATTGTTTGTGAGAGGTACTTGGAGCATCAAAGTGAACTATTCTTGATGCAGCGCAGAGTAGAAGATCTGGACAGTAAAATCGATCATGTATTTGGTTATATATAGAGGAAGAGTGATTATGATGGAGAATATAATGACGCTCTTGTGAAATTCTTGAAGGGTGATATGAATAAAGAATTTCCTACCTATCATAAATTCAACCCTTGGATAAATCCCAGAAATCTTGCTCCAAATGTTTGTCCACAATGATAATGAAGAGACCGAGGATGATTAGATTTTATGATTATTCTACAGTAAGGAGGGGGTTGAGTGTAGTCATTGTGTTAAAGTTTTCTTAAAGTGCTAGAATAGTGGAGAGTGTTCTTAGAGAGTCTTTCTCTTTACTTTTTCTTACTTTAGTGAAAGTTTAATGTGTTTTAGTGTGACTGCTGGAGTTGGAGTCAGAGAAACTTCGAAAGATTACTTGGATAGCATTCCAGATAAGTATTTATAACTTGGTTATTAAGTTTTGTACTTTGAATTTGGGTTATATAAATATGATTTTTGTGTGAATGTGATGCTTTCTGAGTAGTCTTCTTCTCTTTCTCCCTACGAATATGAAATGATTAAGTTACATATTTAAATTGCTTGTGAGAACTTTGCTTCTTTTTCTTTCATAATTTATGATGACACTTCACCTAATCTTCATTTACCCTACAAATTGGCCTCTTGTTTCGTTAAAATCTGCGGAGAATTCTTAAGATCTGACCGTAGGCTAAGAGTTCTTAACATACATGTATCACTGTCGGCATATTTTTAGGTCTGTGTGTTGTATTTGTGAAAAGAGGTCGCCTACAGAAATTGTCGGCGAATTTTTAATTTAATTTAAATAAATAATTTGAAAAGTAGTATTTGATTTTGAAAATAATTTTAAATTTGAAAATTTTAAGATATGAAATCAAACTGATTTCACATCCCGAATAGTTTATATAAACGAGCACCGCACCACAAACTGTATATCTATCCCGGAGAGTAGACACACTGCTTGATGATGGGGCTCGGTTAAATAAACTAGAAGATTTGTGACATTCGTTTGGTCTACGAACCAATTTTATAAGCCGACAAGTTCCTCTGCTTAATATAAATAAATTAAGCAGGGTTTATATTACCTGGGTTCTTAAAGTTCCCTATAAGGGCAAGCCCCTATAGTTAATTACATCTTAAATGAAGTGAATCATCTAAGAAAACTCTCGATAATGATCAGTGGTTTTGCTCTCAAGAATTTCAAAGTTTAAGGTTTTCAAAGGATTGGATTTTTGAAATTTCAAAAGGGATTAGCTCAAATTTGGAACATTTATTTTCGGGAGTCCAAAAGAAAGAGAAATAGGAGAAGCTGAGGATCCAAGAAGAATCTTGGCAACATCCCAAACTATCCTATTGTTTGGCTTCGAGTTTAAGAAAATCCTAATATTATCTGATATTTCAATCTTGCCAATTTTAATTAATTTGGACTTATATTTGTATGATAAAATCATACAAATAGCCTTGAAGATGTGAGGGTTTATGTCGTACCAAACGACTACCTCGGAGTCCTAAGACCGGTTAGGGCTTAATTTACATGACATGATCATGCAAATGCCTAACGAAGAGTTGAGGATTTACGTTGCACTAGGCAAATTACCTCGAAATCCTATGGCTTTGTTGTTTAATTCTATGAATGTTTAGCTGATGTAGAGTTGTTTTGCTGACGAAGATGGCCATGCTGCTCACCGTGCTCCAAGCTCCTTGTTGTTGTAGAGGTTTAGTTATAGAAGGTGAAAATCAAGAGATGAGAAAAGTGTTTTGTTTTAGAAATCTTAAAGTCCAAGTGTTTTTAATATTTTAATTAAAACAAATCTTAAAGTTGTTTAAACAGAACCGATTACGATCCCACGATTCCCTCATCCCAGCACCGTTATTTTCATTGAATCCACTTAGTCCAGATGAATTTGCTAAACTCAACTGAATGAGTTCCACACTTTCATTTAGATTGTGGGAAATCCCGTTAGCAACACGTGGGTTACATCATCCGAGGTATTCCCGATCATTCAACGAGGCATTTTAATTTTAGTTGTAATTACAGTTTTATTTTTGTTGGTGATTAAGTTTTGAGTTATTTAAACATGGTGCGTTCGATCATTTTCATGCATTTGTAAATGCGAGAAAGTAAGACATTTAATAAATTGCTAAATGTAAATTGCAATAAACTTAAATGCACACCTGGTAGGCACTCCCATCATTTTCACCTACACTTAAAACACATGTTAAGACATTTATATATTTGCAATAAATACCTAGGTAAAGTTAAGGGAAGATTCTGGTTATCTACCAAAATTCTAATCCTATCACTAGTCAATTCCTATGACGTCTAGGTTCCTCTATTTTATTAAGGATGATTTTCTTCACCAAAGAACAATGAAGTCTCACTGTTCTTTTAAAACATCTCATCAAGTTAGAGAAGTGTTCAGAACTGAATTCTGAACATCTTCCTAAATACTTCAGGGATCATTTTGAGTTCAGTTAGTTTCATTGTGGTGATGAATCACTCATCCAGATTACTTCTACTTAGTGAATTAGGATGTTTGATCATCCTATGAGTAAGGTGACATTTCATTTAATTCTTCATTTAAGAGTTATGATGATGAAAGCCTTTAGGGGGCAAATTGATTAATTAAAGATTTTAACCATTCATAATTGAACTTTTTAGTTGGAGATTTAAATTGATTTTTGATTTAATTATAAAGTTTTAGTTGATCTTTTTAGGTGTTTTAAATCATTTTGAATTGGGAAAGCGTTCAAGCTGTTTAATTCAGTTAAGTCTTTATGTTTGAAATGATCTTAATATTTTAAACTAATTTTAATGTTTTAAACTGATTTAATTTTTAATTTATGATGTTTTAATCATGAATTGTTCCAAGTTAATCTTTGATATTTTAATTTTTTTTTTATTTAAGTCTTAAACAATTTCAAGTTAATTTTAATATTTTAAGTTTCTTTTAATCTGATTTTCTTACTTCAAATTGGTTTTAATGTTTTAAGTTTTAGTTTAATTATGAAAACTTGCTTAAATTATCTTCCTTTCGTTAGTTTCAATTATCATTGTATAGCTTAATTAATTAGTAAGAACTTAATGATTTTTAATTAAATCATTGATTAAGGATTCAATTACAAAGTATTAGAATCTTCTTATATCAAAATCCCTTAACCTTAATGATCCATTTCTTAATTATCTTTCAAAGTTTAATGATTAGATTAATTAAGGCTTCTTCTTTTAAATGTTTAAGGTGATTAATGGGTTTCTACCCCTTAACTCTTTCAATCATCCAAATGAAAAATCAGGATCAAATATTTTACCCTTTCCTTTGGTTAAGCCTAAACATTAATTAAGGTTAAAGCCTTTTAATTATCTTAATGTCCTCTTAAGCTTATTCAGCTCATAACTCATCAAATTAAGCTCAAATGAATTTGAAATTTTATGTCACCTTACTCATATGAATTAAAAATTGGAAGGATCTCACCCAAATGAAGTATGATGTTGTCCGTTTTGTCCACCTTGGAGTAGTTTCACAATCCTTCAACGTCTTGACCATGATCGGATGTACCTCGCAAAGGCGCACCGAGAAGTTCGTATGAGACTTTGGGAACAAAATAGAGTGCTAAGTATACATAAATGCTATAATGAATAAATAAATAAAATGATTATGCGAGCGGTGTGATAATTGGATGATTTACCTGCAATCAAAATGATTCTTTTGTATCAATATATCTTACACTTAAGCTTTCACATTTACATGTACAGTTATAAAATTCTTAATATCATATCGAAATATCATGGTTCTTTTTCAATTTTTTTTAAACAAATGACATTTTTCTTTAGATTGAAAATGCTGAAGTACTGTGTTTCTAAATGTAAAAAAATTCAGGTTCGAGATATGTGTGTACATAAGAATTGTGTGCAATGTATGCAGATTACTCTAAATTTAAAATAGTGATATATATATTTTAGATGACATGAGTAATATAGGTGATACAAATATAAAAGGTTAAATTTAAGTGTTAGAAACATAAATACATAAGAATTGGGTGTAGCCACATGCAAATATTAAAATTTAGGAGATGTGTATAAAATATGTAAGAAATATATGTCGTGAAATTTTTGACCTAAAATATGTTTGTAACCTCATGCAATTAAATACGTTTACTAATCGTCAGACGATCAAATTATTTGAAACTATGTGTACTAATTTAATGTAGAAAATAAAGAGCTTGAATTTTATATTTAAACTCCATGACCTCAAAATTATTGCGTATTTAAATATATATAGTTCTTTTATACTTACATATTTAACATCCAAACTTTCATATTTAGTTATACAAAACATAACAAAAATATTATATTCTTTTTTTTATATCTTTATAACATATAAAATATTAAGTACATAACCATGTGATGTGGAAGATTTACATGCATACCCACCAATTCTATTGTGCTCATTTATCTAGCACCTCAACTTCAATTTGTATTTTTTGTGAGAAAGTGTATTTTTTATTTTAAGAATTTGAACAGAAATAAATTTTAGGTGTTAAACAAGCAAAAGGCAAAAGTTTAGGTGTTAAATATTTTTTTGTGCTATAAATGCAAAAGGCAAAAGTTTAGGTGTTAAACAAGCAAGATATATAAACAATGAGTGGTACACATGTAAAGTTTTCAATCATGATATATTCACATATCCTACATCCAAGCTTCAATTTATACATATATGCCATCACGCTCGTGTATATCATGTAATAAGAATCAAATCAGTAAACCACAAAAATCTTAATCCATGAAACAAGAATTAATTTCAATAAACTATAAGATTTCAAACCCATGAAATAAGGATCAACTTCAATGGACTACAAAGACTCCAACTCATATGTAGGAAGAACCAAACCAACAAACTATAGAATCCCCAAAACTTCTCAATCAAACAACTCCGAGGCTATAGTTAATAACCACAAAGATAAGATATCCAACAACAAGGTTTTCATGCATTCAAAGATAACTGAATGGTAGACAAATCATCTTTTAAAGCAGAAACAAAGAGATGAGGCATCTTGCTGTGATAGCGTTTTGATTCGTACCAAGTGGAGAGCTTGTAGCAACTTTGGTAGCCTGATAAAGTAATTAGGATCTCAGCCCCTTCATCTCCTGCAATTTCTGTTGTTGCTATTGGAAGTCCACCATAGATTTGAGATGGTCCGGATTAACCCCTCTCTCATTTGACTCATTTCCTCCTCTTTCGTTTTAAGCTTCGAGATGCGTTGTTGATGTAGCGGCGTGCCCAAATTTACCTCGCAAAAAATACACAAAAAAGATTGGTAGATTCTTTCTCATTTCCATAGTATCAAGAGGAAATGTTGCATTTATTTAGGGAACAAGTATGTTTCCAGCTTGCATCTTATCATAGAATTGAAAGTAAGTAGTTGAATGCTCTAACATACATTTTTACAAGCAAGAAAGGAATGCATGATGCAAAGTTCAGTCTAAACACGAACAACAAATTCAACTATTGATAAGCACGCAAGCAAGAATTACTAATTAGTTCTTAAAATAGCATTATTAGTCATAAGGGTTCCATAGTTCATTCCACTAATGCAGTATTTAGCTTCAAGGTAAGATGGCCCAGTCAAAGCTAATTTTAAAACGACATATTTGATTTTTTTTTCTTTTGCTTCCTGAACCAACCATTATATTCTGAAGAGTAGAATTGCTCAATTTCAGAAACCTCAACAAGATAGATTCTCTTAGTCAAAACTTAATTTTTCACTAAAATTACAACTAGCCTTGACATTTTGTTGCTATTTCATAGCCTTATAGTTTTCACTGCCCTGTTTTTTAATATTGTTAATAAAACCATTTGTGGCTTAAGTTGTTATTAGATATGCATAGTCTCAATTCTATAATCAACTATCAATGAGATGTAACGCCTTTTTTTAACTGGTTTATAGCAGACACCTTATGATATTGAGAGTTTACCAATAATCATATATATATAATTATATTTGAGGATTTACCCATCAAAGGAAAACTAAAGCCTGTAATTTCACATAAATTTTATGAAACCATTCATAGAAAACCTCGTAAAAGAACTGCTATAAACTTAAAAAACAAAGCTAAATTTTTTTATTGTTTCCCCTGTCAAACATTTCACGCATAAAAGAAATAAGAAGCAAAGAATAAGCCCAAATTTCCATAAACAGAATGCAGCAAAGATTTCAATCAAGCAATAAATTAACTTTGTGAACTTTGCAATGTCGCAGAACATTGGAGCAAGAAGACAATACCTCTGTAGACAAACAAGCAAATCAGTAAGAACATCGAGTAGTCGAGCAAGATTACCGAGCAATCGTCTCTTCGAGGAGAAATAGAAGAAAATATTAGGAGATGAACACAAATGACAGAAGCTTCTCCTGGCCACAAGCAGCGGGGAAGATAGTGAGAACTCAATGCTAGCGCTCAAGAAAGCCGGTGAAGCGCCGCCAGTGCGAGAGAGGGAGAAGTGATGCTTTCGGCGCTGGGAGGAGTATCATGCAATTAGGGCTTCGTGAGAGGGTGTCGTGAGGTTTAAATAGGAGATTTTCCTTTTTTTTTAATTTTAAATAGCATGCATCGATTTCCGTGCAATTTGCTTGTGCACGGAACACTAGCAAAATGGGTATCCTTCCTAGCTAAAATCGACATTCCGGACGCAACGGCGCGATCTGTTTGGTCATCCGAGGTCGTTAGGATAACCTCGTCGACGGTCACGTCAAAAACAGGTGGAATAGGGATTTTGATAAAATTGGGTCAAATTGACAAAATTAGCCTATAGTGTAGTTGAACAAAATGAAATTGGGAATATTTTGGATTTTCTAAAATTTTTTGGGAATTTTTGGAATTTTTAGATTTTTGGGTTAAAAATGGTATTTTGGGTATTTGGAGGTTATTTGGAGGGTATTGGGGTATTTTGGTGGGTTTAGGGTTCAGAATGTGTGTGAGAGTGTGATGTGTGCAGGTCAACCCTCACCAGACCAGGCCACCCAGGGTAGTCCTAAGGGCAAAGAGTCCCATAGGGAACTCATCCTTTAAACCTTCACATTTGATTTCAACCCTCTAGGTGATTAGGGGTCTACAATCAAGCTTGTGGGGTTTGCAAGGAGTCAAGAGGTGTATGGACTTCTAAAGGGTGGGTTACACTTCTAGTCCTCTAAGATAGTCAAAGGAAAAGCCTAAGGCTTGATCCTAAGTACTAAAGAGAGAAGAGAAGACCTCATCAAAAATGAGGTCAACAATCACATTTCTCTTGGAAAGGTAGATTGTAAATCCCTGAAGGGGGAGGTGCAAATAGATTGGAAGATAATATTTGATAGGGATAAAATTTGTTATGTTTTTAGAGTGACAGGCTAAATTCTATCAATTTGGTTTAAAAGAAATGTGACGGGTCACTAGTAGGCCAGACCATAGGCACCCTGGGGTAATCTAGAAGTGAGAGCTCAGAACTAGTCCTTACTACTAACAATACATCCTGAACTAATCTTTTAAAATAACCACTTTTCTTTGCTGCTTACATAAAGAGTTAATGAATATGTATGCTCCTATTTGTCACAATACCACATTCTCAAAGTTCTCAAGCTAATTTAGTTGTCTACTAATCATGAAATATTTTGTATGAGGAATAAATCTCTATTTATTCTGTTAAAGTATTTAAATTACTTACTTACCTACAATTACAACTTGAGTAACTTGCATATATTTTTTTATTTTTATTTGATTAGTTTTTAAGTAGACTTTTAAATTTTGTATTAAAATTTTTCTTTCTTTTGCTTAACATAGTTTCTCCGTGGGATCGATATTTGGGGTTTTAAAAATGAAACTCTATATTACTTGAAACGATATGTATACTTGCGTACTACTCCTAGTGTACGATTTATATTTTCAAAACTATAATCTTAAATCATTGTACATTAGCCGTTTAATCTGATTTGGGATCAAGTTTTGCCATAATTTTATAACCTCTTTTACTCTTGTAATTGCGGTCGGGTCAATTCTCACCCATATAAATGCATGTGATTCACACCAATTGTTGATTCATACAATACCTCATTGGTTCTTACATGTTCTCACAACAAATTTTAACATCTTAATTAGTCAAATCAAGAATTAAATGAAGTGCAAGGTAGTGGTATCTTCACAACTTCTTCTAACAATAAACATTTATACTTCACACAACTTCCTTCAATAATTTAATTACTTCTTCATTTGAAAAGAAAAAGATAAAGAAAACTACTCAGAACTCATGGAGAAAACACAAAAACAACTTGATTTGAAAGAAGAAAACATTGTGAAAACACATCAAGTCTTACTTAAAAACCAAATGTAAAAATAAAGATAAACTCTTATCTGAAAATTCTCTCCACAAGACTCTGGAAGTTCCTCTGAAACTTTTACTTTCCACTAGATAACTCCTTAGAGGTTGGTGTCCAACTCTAAGGATTGACTCTCCTAAATTCTAATGCAAACTATGATAAAGTAAAATGCAAGAGTAAAGAAAATCTGGCGAGAAGAAGGCTCTCTTTCTTCCTCTTTCCCTGAATCCACTTTAAGCTTTTCTCCAACTTCTCCCGCAAAAATTTCTCTTCAAAACTCTTCTTAGGGTGTGGCACCACTTTATGATCTTTTACTCTTCATTTTAATAATTCTCCAAAAGGTACTTTAGTGTCTCTTCAAATTATGCCTAAATTCAATGAATCCACCAAGAGTTGCATCCATCCATTCAAAATTTAAATTAATTTTGGCGCTAATGGGAAGTTAATGAAGTTTAAACCAAAGGGTGCTTCAAAAACACCCTAAAATTTTCACCAAAATTAATTTAAATTTGTCACTTTAGCTGTGGCGCCTATGCACCAGCCATCTGGCGCATAGGCGCATGAGGCAAATTTGTACACCTTTCAAGTTTTGCTCCAAATTTGATACTTTTTTGCTCCTTTCATCAAAATCACACATTTTAATCATACATGTAAGAATAACATAAAAATACTTTCCATTAAAGTGCAATATCATCAAAAATAGGTATAAAAATGTGCTTAAAAATACTATATATTTTAGGTGTATGAGAACCTCCAATAATTTTCTTAGGGATAAAAACTTTGTTTTGATTAAGTTATTGAATTTGCTTTGAAAATCCCTATTTTCCATAAAAATAGTTATATAAAATATATTAAATTAAGAAAAATCACATTTTCACCACTAATGTTTTAATTGACTTATAAGTGGGGTAATATAAAAATTTAAAGTCATTTGAATTAAATTTAATGAATTATGATGTAATATGACCTTTAGGGGCAAAAGTGCAATTTTGAAGATTTAGCCTTAATTAATATTTAGGCTAGATTTAAAGGGATAAAAGGGCAACTAATGATCTTAACTAAGATGTTTGGATGATTGAGACAAAAAGAGGTAAATGGTAGAAACTCAACTCATTTTTGTCACATTAAAAGATAAGCTTATAATCTTATTAATCACATTAATTTGGATGAAAATTAAATTAAAAACAATCTTAAGGTTAAGGGTTTGGCTTTGGAAGTTAAAAATTCATTAATTAGAAACCCCTACTTGAAGTTTAAATGATAATTCATTAATTTTACAAGAATCATGTTCATGTAACTTAACTTTTTCTAAAATTTACAAACATACCCACCTAATTCTTAAGGGCTTGGTAGTGAGACTAGGCTAAATCAAATTTGATTAACGAAGATTAGAAAATAAAACACAATTAATCTTAAACACATTTGAAACACTACAAATCCATGAAAATTGGTTAAATTATTGCATAGATTAAGTTTCTTCTAAGGGCCGAAACTTACAAAAATCATAAATAAAATATCAAGTGATGTTTACCCCATCCTTTTGGGATAATTAGGACATTAGCTCATCGAGCATAAGGGTATGAAATAGATGAACTATTTAATTATTATGAAAGGTTTAAAATGAACTCAAGAAAGTTCAAAAGGATTGTGAAATATCTTCGTATTCCCTAGACCTTCTCATAAATCTCCCGGACACCTTATAGGATAATTGAACTTTTTATACTTATTAAAGGAAAGCATCTCTCCAATGGAAAAATAAGACCAACCAAGTTATAGCATAGAATTTTTGATCCACTAAAAATTTGATAGCTTTTAACTATTCATTTCATACCTATTTTTGATGATATTGCACATTAAAAGAAGGTATTTTTATGATTTCATGCAAGTACAATGATTTAAGGCCTTTGGAGCAAAAGGAAGCGAAAAGGAGAAAATTTGGTGCGAAAAAGGATAAAAGTGTATTTTATTGAACTAGCACTAAACGGTATTGTGACCAGCACTGGACAATGCCAATTTCCTAAGAGTTACGACGTTTTGGCAAAATAATGCGCCGAACAACGCTCCTACCAGTGTCAGACAGCGCCCTATCTCGATTTTGAACTAGATTCAATGTATTTGGCTGGATTTTGAAAGGATGCTTGACAAAACTCTTGGGAATTCAGTTTTGGCCATATTTAAACACTTTTGGAGCAACATTTCAAATGAGGGAAGAAAAGAAGAGAAGAATTTAGAGTTTAGAGAGTGAGTTCTTTCCATTTTGTGTAGGAAGTTAGGTTTTTGTTTTTCTCTTATATGGAGTGTGAAAGGAGAGGGAAATTAAGAGATTTCTTCTTCCTTACTATTCCAAAGAGAGAATTGTGTTTTGTTGTGAAGAAAGAAGAGCAGTCAAAGCATTTCCTTGAGATTCGCTTGAGGAAGAGTTTGAGGTAAGTAGTCTTTACTTTACTCTGTTTGTATGACGTTGTTTTAGTATATGAAATCCATGTTTTATCATCTTTTCCTCATGAGCCTTGAGTAGATTTCTTTGTCTTTATCCTTTTCATGTGATGTGTTGATGTTGTGAAATAGAAATGATGTGTCGATTTATTATGAAGAATTTGTGATGACCTTTTCACTTAGAGGGTCATTTACATTTTGATACTGCCAATTGAATTGTTAAAATTTGTTGGGAAACATATGTTCCGAAAAGATTATGAGTTCCAAAACAAAAGTGAATGTCACAATCAAATTCCATGAATGGGGAAATTCATGGGGGTTGAATGAAAAAAAAGGAAATATACTTTGAGGGGCGTAGAATTGGAGATTTCAGAGTGACAGGCTGAAATCCTTAATTTGGTCCTAATGTTTAGAAATTGATTCGAGAGTTAGCCTTCAGGTGAAGGGTAGTG
The DNA here is from genome assembly GCA_022702705.1 of Papilionanthe hookeriana x Papilionanthe teres. Taxonomy (NCBI): domain Eukaryota; kingdom Viridiplantae; phylum Streptophyta; class Magnoliopsida; order Asparagales; family Orchidaceae; genus Papilionanthe; species Papilionanthe hookeriana x Papilionanthe teres. Next base: position 12,284,966 of record CM040425.1, on the reverse strand, counting down.
GGAGCTTTAGAGTGAGAGCCAGTATCCTCCCAGCCTTACTGTGGATTTGGGGACTAAACTTATGATTAGCCAATGTTCTTTATATGCTGAAATATGGGTAAAGAATAAGAATGCTCCTATTTGGCACAATACATTTGCATCACTGATCTATGTCACAGTAATCATCACATTATGAATGGAAAGGAGGAATACTCTTTCTTACAACTGAACTTGATTATAAATTTAGTCTTGCATTAGGTTAACTTGCTAGAGTTTAGAACGTGCTTTGGTAGATAGAGTAACTAAACCTGTTTGTCTTTACTTTTAAAATTAAACTACTTGCAATTGTGATGTGTTTTGATAATATATTTCTGTGCTACGCTATAAAAGTAAAGCCTCCCTGTGGGATCGATATTCCAGGATTCCACTAGAGCTCTTTATTACTTGAGTGATACGTATACTTGCATTAATTGTGTGACTCATTATCATTTAAAACAATATATATATCTAAATATGAGTTCATTAATTTTTGCAAATTAAAAAAGTTGCACTAAGTTTTTGGCGCCGTTGTCCGGGAGGCAAGGTAAAAGAAAGTAACTGTTAAAATTTATTTTTGTGGTATTGTAAATCATATATTTGAATTGCAAGTCATAGTTGTGTGTGTCTATTTATTGTTAGTGAGTGTTTATTGTGTTTGTATGCATAGTACTGGATCTATAGGTTTAGTGCCTTACGATTCTAAATTTGTGCGTACTATTAGAAAAATTAAAAAACAACAAAAATAATCTGCAAATCCTCACAAAATGGCGAACAATTTAAAAAATCAAAATGAAAATATACCAAGACCTTTAAGAGATTATGTTAATCCAACAAGATATAAAATTCACTTAAATATTCAAAATTCTCATGTTGCTGCTAATTCATTTGATCTTAAACCTGCTATTATCTAAATGGTACAGAACAATTAATTTGGAGGAACACCTAATGAAGATCCTGGCTTACTTCTCGCTAGTTTTCTAGAACTATGTGCTACTTTTAAATATAATGGAGTGTTGAATGATGTTGTTAGACTTAGACTTTTTTTCTTTTCACTTATGGATAAGGCTAAGGTGTGGTTACATTCATTAGCACCTGGATCTATTAGAACTTGGAGAGAGCTTTCACAAAAGTTTCTATCGAAATATTTTCCTCCTTCCAAAACTGCTAAGTTGTGAAATGATATCATATCTTTTGGTTAGTTTGATGTAGAATCCATATATGAAGCTTGGGAAAGATTTAAAGATCTTCTGAAGAAGTGTCCACACCATGCTTCACTAGACTGGTTAATAATTCAAACCTTCTATAATGTATTAGTAGGATAATTGAGATCGATTATCGATGCTGCTAGTAGCGGATCATTAATGTCAAAACATTTTGTTGAAGCATATTCTTTAATTGAAGATATGGCTACTAATAATTTTCTATGGTCCTCTGAACGGGTAAACCCTAAGAGAGTAGCCAGTATTCATGATTCTGATGCGATAACTATGATAGTATCTCAAATTACTGCACTTGCTCAGAAAATAGATCAATATGGAATGAATTATTCTCCAACACCCCCATTGTTAAAAGAAAATTCATCAGGATAGATGATGGACTCTCAAATGTCTTATGAAACCTTGAATGCTATAGATAATAAAGTCAATAATCCTTATTCAAATTATTATAATCCTAGTTGGAGGAATAATCTGAAATTTAACTGGAATAATACCAATGTTGTCATTAACCCGCAGTGGGGAAACAATCTTATGAATCTAGTTGGAAATCCGAACAACCAAGGAAATATACAAATTTTAGACCTTTTATCCTCCTGGTTTTAATAGTAATCAATAATTTAAGGAAAAGAAGTTGTCTACTAAGGAAATGATTCTAAATATGGGTAATCAACTTCAAGCTCAAAACGTTGCAACGAAGAACATTAACAATCAATTGGGACATATTTTTATTGTGCTTAATAATAGACCTTCGGGAGTCTTCCTAGCAATGTTGAGATCAACCCGAAAGATCAAAACAAAGAGAAAATTAACGCTATTCAATTAAGGAGTGGTAAAGAATTGGAATCAAGAGTTCAAGAAGAAATCAAAGTTGAAAGAGAGGAAGTGAACATTAAGAAAGGTTCTAATAAGATATATCCTGATGAATATTTGTTACAACCAATGAAGATAAAAGTTGAAAAACCACCTCCTCCTTTTCCTCAATAACTGAAGAAAAAAACAAAGATAACAAATTTACAAAATTTTTGGAAATTCTTGAGTAATTAACGATTAATATTCCCTTTATTGAGGCATTAAAGCAGATGCCTGATTATGCAAAGTTTATGTAGGATATTCTTAAAAAGAAGAGAAAGTTTAAAGGCCACGAGAGTCTTGGACTTAGTGGTGAGTGTAGTGCAATTATCTAAAAAAAGCTTCCTAAAAAACTTAAAAACCGAGGTAGTTTCACTATCCCGTGTGCTATATGTGAATTTTATTTTTTGGAAGAGCTATGTGATCTTGGAGCTAATATTAATCTTATGCTTTTATCAACTTTCAAAAGATTGGGAATAGGAGAAATTTCACCTACATCTATGTCTCTTCAACTTGTTGATCTTTCTATCACTTATCCTAAGGGAGTTTTGGAAGATGTATTAGTGAACGTGAATAAATTTAATTTTCCTGTGGACTTTATTGTATTAGATATGGAGGAAGATAAGAAAATTC